>CM051241.1:128332388-128932388 GCA_027917425.1 Gastrophryne carolinensis | reverse complement strand
TCTCCTGCATTATCCTGCATTGGAATCACGTGAAGTAACTTGGGGCCCACCTTGGATCCACTTGGTGGATGCTGCTCAGCCCGGATACTTGGCAATTTACATGCACTAGATTCCCATTCAAGCAGGAAACCTTGTGAATTATGATTGTGACTGGCATTGGGTCTCGGCACTTAGTGGTGTTTTAGCTAAAACCTTGTAATTTTGTTTTTTCCCTATATCCAGTCCAGGTCGTCCCAGTGATGACATGTGGGTATTCCACCCCTAGGGGGCGCTCGACTGCAAGATCAAAAGCTGCAGCTCCTCCCGGCCCCCTATAAAGGCAGGTGTCCCTCTATCATTCTCCAGTTGTTCATCTTGCAGTCTCAGCTGCAGAAGATCGTTTGGATACTCTCTCAGACACTGGCAGCAGAGCGGGGCCTCCTAGCCCGCCGGCCGCTGTGGGCCCTATTTCCACTGATCCCTTCTGACCCACTCTTGCCTCCCAGCCGCTGGCTGCTACGGGATCGTGACGGTTGGGTGCACGCTGGGGTTGGGGGCAGAGCTAGGCTCTGGGCCGCAGACCCTATACTAAAGGGTAGCCGGCCACAGGCGTATAGTGAGCCGGGTGGGGGGGGGAGCACTAGTTTTTTGTAATGTACACTCCCTGCCAACAAGCTTGATTGGTCTTGGCACTTGTGTTTTACTGTGTGTTTCACACAGCGCTGGCTCAGCTGGACCTTGGAGCATGACATACTTACCTCCCTTACTCCCTCGTCGCTGCCTGTTTGAGGGATTGCCGTACCCCCTGGGCTCCGCTTCGCCGCTGTTGCGGCACTGTCCGTGACGGGGGGGGGGGGGGGGTGGGCTGGACGCTGTGAGGTGAGGCGATGGCTCCACTGCACTGTGGGAGCCATGCTGTTGCGTGGTGGCCCACGGATCTCCGCGGCCATGTTTTATGGCCGTCTAGGCCCAGGCTGACTGAGCAGAGCTGATGGTGGGCGGGTGCGTCTTTTCGCGCTGCCAGAGGGGGCGGAGCCGGGCGCTGACGCGTTCCACGTCATCACGACGCCGCCCTCCCCTCGAGGAATGCTCTGGAAGGCTAGTTTCTGTGTCCTTACGTGACCTGGCTGACAAGCGCATGGATCAGCTGGTTTCCCATGCGTTCACCTTTGCTGGTGCCCTCTTTCGACCTGTGTGTGCCAGGGCGATTGTCTCTCTAGCCATCAGAAAGAAGGTGTGACACCTTGTGGATAGAGCTAAGGCTTGCAAGCGGGCGGAGGAGTATAAAGAACTCAAGGCCTGCTTTGAATTCATTGGTTTTGTTGTTTCTGCCATGGACGATGGGGTCCGGCTTGGTGCCAGGATTTCGGCCCTGCTTGTTGCCCTCCGCTGCTCGCTCTGGCTGCGGCAATGGTCGGCTGATGCGGCTGCCAAGAAGTTCCTTACGAGTATCCCCTTTGTGGGGCAAAGGCTGTTTGGGGAGCGCTTGGACCTTTTGGTCAAGGATGGTAGACTCCCTCAGAGACGGAAGCCTGCTCGGTCCTTTCAGAATCCCTCCGCCTATCGTTCCTTTCGAGGAGGAAGATGCTCTTCATTTCCAGGTGGCCGCAGAGATACCTGGGGTAAAAGTAGGTCCCGCGGCCGACCCAATCCCTCCTGGGGAGCCAAATCCAAGCCCCCTGCCAAGTCCCCTCAGGCATGAGGGGGTACCCTCACCCATCCGGGTGGAAGGACGGCTTCTGCTGTTTGCTCTGATCTGGAGATGGCACGTCTCGGATCGATGGATTCAGGAGGTAGTGTTCTCGGGTTATAAAATAGAGCTGGCAGTCAGACCGCCCACAACATTTCTCCGGTCTCGGATATCCCAAAACCCATTGAAGGCACAGGGTTTGAGAATGGCCGTGCATCACCTCCTGCGGTTAGGTGTGATTTGCCCTGTACCTCGGCAGGAACAGGGTCAAGGTTTTTACTCCAACCTGTCGCCTACATCAATCACCAGGGTGGGACTCGGAGCAAGAGAGCCCTCAAGGAGGTGACCCAGATTCTGACTTGGGTAGAGGAAAATGTTCCCTGCATCTCGGCGATTTATATCTCCGGGGTAGAAAACCAGGAGGCAGACTCCCTGAGCAGGATCGCCTTGCGCCTGGGGGAATGGTTTCTCAGCAGCAAGACCTTTCACGCTTTGTGTCTCCGCTGGGGTCAGCCGGACGTGGACCTGTTTGTGTCCAGACACAATCACAAACTTCCGAGGTTCGTCTCCCTCTCAAGAGATCCTCTGGCCGTTGCCCCAGACGCTCTGGCGATTCCTTGGACGAAGTTCAAGTTTCTTTATGCATTTCCTCTGTTTCCACTCCTGGGCAGAGTGCTGCGCAAGATTGCCCAGGAAGGGGTACCAGCTATCCTGGTGGCTCCTCGCTGGCCAAGAAGGAGTTGGTTTTTGGACATAGTTCAGATGTCAGTAGATTGCTACATCATGCCCGACTACCCAGGGCTTCTCACACAGGGGTCGCTGCGGCACCCCAATTTACAGACGCTAGCTTTGACGGCCTGGCTATTGAAACCTCAATCCTGATGGAAAGGGGGCTGTCGCCCACGGTTGTGCAGACAATGATTCAGGCACGGAAGAAGTCTTCTTCCATGATGTACTACAGAGGTTGGCACGCTTATATTGCTTGGTGCGAGACCAAGAGTCTCCCTTGCCGCACATTTTCTATTTCTAGGATTCTGGGTTTTTGCAACACGGCTTAGACTTGGGTCTCCAGCTGAGCACCTTCAAGGGTCAGGTCTCGGCTTTAGCCATCTTCTTCCAGAGATCCATTGCCAACCATAGGTTGATCAAGACTTTTTTCCAGGGAGTCGCCCATGTCCGGCCACCGCATAAGTCAGTATTACCGGTGTGGGACTTGAATTTAGTACTGTCTGCTCTTCAGGGTCCTCCCTTCTAACCATTGTGCGATGATGCATTGCTTATCTTGACTCTCAAAGTGGTCTTTTTGGTAGCTATCACCTTGGTGCGTCGCGTATCAGAGCTTGCCGCGCCTTGTATGAAGCCTCCCTATTTTGAGCGGCAAAAGGATAAGGTGGTTTTTCGCTGTAAGCCTGATTTTTTGCCTAAGGTTGTTTCTCCCTTTCATCTTAATGAGGAAGTTGTCTTGCCTTCCTTGTGTCCAGCACCGACTAATTCTAAGGAAAGGACTCTCCATGCCTTGGATGTGGTCAGAGCCATTAAGTATTACCTGGTTGCGACTGAGTCCTACAGGAAATCGGATTTGTTCTTTGTCCTAACAGAAGGCTCTAGGAAAGGTTTGCCACCAGCCAAGTCTACTCTCAGTAGGTGGATCAGACAGGCGGTGGAGCAAGCATATTCTGCCAAAGGGAAGGAACCCCCTTTTTGGATCACAGCTCATTCTACCAGAGCTATTGGTGCCTCTTGGGCTTTTCAGCACCAGACATTGGTTGAACAAGTTTGTAAGGCCGCCACTTGGTCTTCAGTTCATACTTTATGAAGTTTTACAAGGTGGACGTTAGGGCCTCAGCTGACACTGCTTTTGGATGTCCCACATGTCATCACTGGGACGACCTGGACTGGATATAAGGAAAAAGACAATTCTGTGAAACTCACCTGTAGAATTATATCCAGTCCAGGTCGTCCCACCTCGCCCCTTTGTTCATTATCTCCTGTTTGCCTTTTATGGTGATTACCATTTTTTATTCATGGACTTGTATTTTTAAGTCTTGTTAGAGAGAGTACAAGCTGAAGCTATGTGAAGTAACATGTTTCTTGGCCTCCCGGCTCTTTTTGTTTACTGCTTTTTAACCACTGGAGAATGATAGAGGGACACCTGCCTTTATAGGGGGCCGGGAGGAGCTGCAGCTTTTGATCTTGCAGTCAAGCGCCCCCCTAGGGGCGGAATACCCACATGTCATCACTGGGATGACCTGGACTGGATATAATCAAAAACAATTCTACAGGTGAGTTTCACAGAATTGTATATTCTTAGTATACAGTACGTCCTGCTCCAGATTAGATTACTTACACTTGGGTATTACTCCGCCAGATGGCGCTGGGCTGCAGAGACATCGAAAACAGGCTCCTCCCGGGGGGCGCTCGTGAGCAGCCGAGGGAAATGGCAGCAGCCTAAACCGGCTCCTCACTGGGCGGGGAATTTTGCCGCAAATACAGCGATTTGAGCAGTGATTTTTGGCTGGCAGGATCGGGGAACCCCCCAGGAGCACAGGGGGACAAGCAGAGGTGCAGGGGGAAGCACTACCATACAGACAACCGGAGCACTTGTCCCGGCGCCGAATCCAAGATGGCGGCCGCACTTTGAGGCAGGCACACCATACATTTAGCCTGCGCAGCCCGGACCCAGTGTGGAACACAGGAATCTCAGGTCAGTCGGCGTCTGGGGTTGCCAGGAGAGCCGGGGGGCTGCCTGTTAGAGGGGAGTCTCATACATCAGAGGCACGGAGCACACTCCCAGGGCCCCCAGCTGCACTTAAGATGGCGGCCGCACGCTGAAGCAGACATCTCCTCTCAGCCAGCCAGCGCAGCCCAGATCAGATGCAAGGCACAGCGGCCCAGGGTATGTCTGCTTTTTATGGGCACTGAGAGCGTCGGAGCCGACCAGCAGGGAGGGGAATCCGCCCAGAACCCCCCAGTAAACTCAAAGATGGCGGCCGGGTCACACTGATAACCGGCGCAGCCAGCAGTCTAACGCAGCACAGCAGTGGTCCCTGGAGGAGTCGGGAACACTGGCAATCGGGCTGCAGGGAGAGGGAGCTGGCCCTAGGGGACACTATACGCCCACCCAGGACCCCCAGCCAATTCTGAGAGGGCCGTCGCAGCCTGAACGCAGCGGCCCCCCTGCCACAGGTAGCCCATCCTTGGCGACACCTAAAAAGTGCGGGATTAGAAGCACGGGGACCGATCACCCTATACACCTCCTGAATAAGCCCAGGCAGCAAATGGGGCGCAGGGATCGGAGCAAGTCGGCGCAGACCCCAAGACCCCCTACGCGCACAACAGGCTCTAAGATGGCAGCCCCCACAGAATCTACACTTGGGCCGCAGCTGTCCCTTTCCCCGATACCATCACCAGAATTAGTGGAGTCTCAGCCAGAGTCACAGCTGAAGTCCCAAACCGCGACCCCGGAGCCCCCGCCATCGCCACGTGCAGGCAACCCAGGCATACGGGATGCAGAGCTGCTAGAAATATTTAAATGTGTCTTGCAGCAAGAGCTAGAAACAGCCACTGAGAAACTCTCTGCCCTGAGCCGCTACGGATAAGCACTTCCGATTGTGGGATACCCCCGGAAGGCAACCACTGACTCGCTCGGAGTGACCAACTTCCTTCCCCCTACTCCCCTATCTTGGGGACACTACCTGTAGTGGCAACCCCCAACACCCCTATATCACACGAGGTATACTTGTGGTACTCTATTACCTGAATTGTACAGCACCCACTGTCACCCCTTCTGCCCTATACCCACTTGCTGATCTCTACCTTCTCCCTAATCCCAAACACCCTACCCCCTCAGCCTCCCTCCTCTCTATCCTTCCCCCCCCCCTTTTTTTTTTTTATTATTCTCTCCCGTTCTTCTTAGCGCCTGACCCTACCTGCTTTTTAGTGGAACTGCCACCATGAGCCAAGTCCAGAGTTCACCAAGCAGAACTGATCTAAACTTTAAACTGCTTTCGCACAATGTGCAAGGTTTTAACTCTCCGCATAAGCGGACCAAAGCGTTCCACTATTATAAGCAGATGCAGGCTGCTCCCAGCTCCCCAAAGTATCTAAACCTGCAATATCCAATATTCTTTTTGGCCTGTCACAAGGAGATAACCAGGGGAGTCGCCATTGCATTCTGACGTAGCATTCCGTTCAAGTTTGAGATGACAGTGGCTGACCCAACTGGTCAGTATCTGATTGTGATTGGAAGCTTAAATGATACACAAATGACCTTTGTGTCGTATTATGCGCCCAACACTCACCAGGCAAATTTTTTCTCACATCTTTTGAAGAAGATTAAGGAACATAGTAAAGGGTTACTAATTATGGCTGGGGACTCCAATATTGCACTAGACCCTGAGCTGGATAGATCGCCCCAGCAGGGTGGCAGTCATTCCTCACCGCCCATACAACGACCCCCGAATCACATCAATGCCATGTTGAAGGATGCAACCCTGATAGATGAATGGCGTGACCTGAACCCTAAAACGCGGGATTACACCTTTTACTCGAATCCCCACAATTCGTTTTGCAGAATTGACCACATCATGGTGCCCCAGACTGTTTTGCCCATGATTGGTAAATGCCAGATTTTGGCCACACCCTGGTCTGATCATGCCCCAATACTCATGAGGTTTGAGGCTACTCCCCCCACCGCTAGGCCGTTCAAGTGGAGACTAAACAACTCCATACTCACACGCAAGGAGACCCATGACCAAATCCTTCTGTCCCTTAAAAATTACTTTGCAATTAACACTGACTCAGCCACGGTGATAAGTGTATGGGAAGCCCACAAAGTGGTAATCAGAGGGGAACTCATTTCGCTAGCCACCTCTCTTAAGAAACGTAGAACAGCGCGGATAACCCAACTAACAACCAGCCTGGAACAGCTACAATCTGCTTGGAAGGTGAACCCCTCGAAGGAACTTAAAAAAAAAAAAAAAGTGGATGAGGTTAACATGCAACTTAATGTAGCGTTAGATGAGATAGCAGAAAAGAAGCTTAGGTGGGGCAGACAGAAGATGTATGCAAGGGCCAATAAACCCGATACCCCTTTAGCAAACAAGCTCCGATATGCAGGGCTAAAACAATCTCCAATTATGTTAAGATCTGCAGAAGGGTCCAACACGGCTAACCCCGTTAAAATTGTTGACATTTTTAAAAGGATGCTGGGCAAGCTCTACGCGGCGCCCCAGGTGTTCCCTAGAGGAAGAGCCACAGACTTTCTAGACTCGATCTCACTCCCTGCGGTGACAGAAGCTGATAGAGCTAGTCTTGAAGCAGAGATCTCTGTCCCAGAGGTTTTAAAGGCAATCAAAAGCTTTAAAGCTTCCAAGGCACCGGGGCCCGACGGCTTCTCAAATCTATACTATAAGAAACACCTAGCAAAAATGTTTAATTCTCTTAAAGAAAAGGGTACCTTGAACCTAACCTCTCTGGAGGCATTCATTAGCATGATCCCAAAGCCAGACAAGGATCACCTAAAGCCTCAGAACTACAGGCCCATATCATTGCTTAATGTAGATCTTAAAATACTGGGGAAAGTCTTGGTCTCTAGGATTAATGAGTTTCTGGGTACGCTGATCGGGAAGGATCAAGTGGGGTTTGTACCTAATAGGAAAGCTTCAGACAATATTCGTAGAGTAACTCACTTGATCAAGCTAGCCCAGCAGAGGGAAATCCACAGCCTTCTCTTATCATTGGATATGCAGAAGGCATTTGATTCCCTATCATGGAAATATATGTTCCTTGCCCTTCAGAAGTGGGGATTTGGAAATAATTTCCTAGCATGGATACGGTCCATATATTCGTCTCCCTCAGCAAAGGTCCAGCATGGGGGTTATCTCTCTGAGTCATTCCCAATCAGCAGATGTACGCGGCAAGGGTGCCCGCTCTCTCCAGTGTTATTCGTCTTAGCGTTGAAGCCGCTAGCAATTGCAATCAGGACACACCCAGATATAACCGGGATAGAGTTAGCGGGGTACCACCACAAAGCATGCCTTATTCTAAGCATACAGTACGTCCTGCTCCATATATAATACTTACACGTGGTTATCCTCCGCCAGATGGCGCTGTGCACTGCAGACATGCAAAAACAGGCTCCTCCCAGCCCTTCATATACCCAGGGACCTCCCACAAATCCACAGATTTCTCTGCAGTGCTGACTGCGAAGACATGAAGTATCACTCTCTCGCAGGTGAGCGGGGCTATTACAGCCCACGGCCCTGTGGGACTATTTCCACCCGTCCTCTTTGTGATGTGCCTCCCAGCCTGGGCTGCACTGGTCGGGTGAAGGTAGGCAGCACCATGTGTGCTTATGGAGCCACACTCCACCGCAGTCCCCCACCATAGGGTAGGCGGTCAAGGCTGATGGTGAGCCTTAGGGGATGCCCCTCCCGCATCATTGCCCCACGCCCCGTGTAGCGGTGGACCCTATGTAACGGGTCGCCTTCCACCCTCGTTCCCCCCTTAGCCAGGGGGAAAAGAAAGGGGGGGAGGGGTTGTGTGTATGGCGGCCTCAGTGTACCCTATTACACGCTTATGGCTTTAGTATTGTGTTTTACCGGGAACGGGTGTCAGAGCCGCGCTTTTATGTTATTTTGTATTGATAGCCGCTGCGTCTTTACTATATTGTTGCATTGCATGGAGGGCGGCGGCTTCGCGGACGCTGCGGCGTCTCTTTCTTTCTTTCTTAGCCTGTAGTGGCTCTTCTGAGGTAATCCACTCGAGCAATTCCTTTCAGGCGTTACTGCCCTGCTATCCTTATTGGCTACGCGTTTTTGAGCTTCACACTCTCTGGGGGGGGGGGGCGTGGTTCTGGCTTGGTGCGTTCCGTGTCGCGGTCAGCTCTGCTCGCCCTTCGAGGTTCGCTTGGCGCCATTTGGTGAAGACCGCGTGGTGAAGACCGTCCTCCCCTCTCTGTCTGTAAGTGCCCTCACGGGCTCACGGGCGACTTTCCATTAGCTTCTATACTCCCTTGCGCATGGCTCTCACATCCTTGTTCCCTTTATGTCTTTCAGACCGTGGATCTCGGTGGCTTCTCCCGGCCCGGTGTAGCTCCCGGTTGTGACCATTAAAATTACTCCCACTTCCCCGCGGGTTATTGGGGCATCCAGGGTAGCTTACAGCGTCAATCCCTACTGGCCTGTTGTGCCGATTAAATCACCATATGGAGGCATCTCAGGATATTGTGAACGGGGTTCCTTCAGGACAAGCCCGGCTGTGTGTAGCTTGTGGGGTCTTACCTAGCAGCGGTGACAATGCACGGGTCTGTGTTCCTTGTGCACAGCAGGCGCTATCGGTGCTTCCCGCCTCTTCTGTGGCTGGGCCTGCGCCTCGCCTCACTTCACCTACTCCCCCAAGCCGGAGTCTAACCCCCAATACTAGCGGGGATTCTCATCCTGATTTGGCACTAGACTGGCCAGTGTTGAAAACTTGCTTGCTAATTCCTTAGCGCGTAAAGCCACCGCCAAGAGACTGCATTTGAACCCTGACTCTGCTCTCTTCCCTATAGAATCTGATGAATTGTTGCATTCTTACGGCCATACCCCCTCAGACGAAGGGGAACTGTTCTCTGACTCAGGGTCATATGACGACAAGTCCAGGGGTCAGGAAGAGTCTGGTTCCGAGCATTGGTCCTCGGAGGATGTTGATAGACTGCTGGTTCAGATCTTTGAGGTCCTCTCTCCCCCTGCTGCGGCTCCCCGGAAAAGGGGTGATCTTTTTCATACTGCTAAAGCTCGTTTGGAATTCCCGAGCAAACCCATTTCAGTAGCCTCGTGCTTAAAGAATGGGAACATCCCAGCAGACTTCATGGGGTCCCTAAGAGTGTGGATAGGAAATATCCCTTCCCTGCTGACTTGGTTAAGTGCTGGTCATCGCCACCTGAGGTCGATGCTCCTATTCTAGGGTTGTCCAACACCTCAATTATGCACTCCCCTGACACTACTACGCTGCGGGACTCTGAGGACTGGCGTGTTGACCAATTGGCATGCCATGCCTTGGCATTTGGGGGATCGACTCTGCGCCGGTTTGTGCCTTAGCCATTACGGCAGTGGCACTCAGGACTGTGGTTAGGAGTGCTCTCGATGGCACAGATGAGTTGCCTTCTGATACTGTCAATGCACTGTCCAGCTGTGATGCGTTTGTGAACTTTATCCTGTCTGCATCGGACGATGCTATTAAGATGTGTGCCAGGTCATCTGCCCTGGTGGTAGCTATACGTCGCGCCGTCTGGTTGCACCAGTGGGCCGCCGACAATGCCGCCAAGAAAGCCCTTACGGGGCTACCTGTTTGGGGACCGTTTAGACCTCTTCGCCAAGGGAGGCAAGTTACCCCAGCGCAGGCGACAGATTTGGCCCTTTCGTGGCCAAGGCTCCCTATCGACCCCCTACCGTGGGGCTAAACAAGGCAGAGGGGTGTCCTTCGCTGGGTCCCGCGCAGATTCCTGGCACAGGAACAGAGGACGCCGTCCCGGTTCCTCCTGGGGACCCAAGTCCAAAGCCCCTCCCAAGACCCCCCCCCAGGCATGAAGGGGCGCCCTCACCCGTAAGGGTGGGGGGACGTCTGCAGCACTTCAAGCATGTCTGGAGGCGCCACGTCTCAGACCGGTGGATTCAGGAGGTAGTAATTTGCTGTACGGCCCCTCGTTGGGTCCCGGATTCCACAGGACCCTGCCTCAGCTCAGGTCTTGTTGCTGGCCGTGCAGGGCCTCCTGGATCTAGGGGTCATTTGCAAGGTCCCCTTAGGAGACAGGGGCATGGGGTTCTATTTCAACCTTTTCACAGTACCCAAGAAGGATGGGTCAGTCAGGGCCATTCTGGATTTAAAAATCCTCAACAAATTTGTCAAGAACAGGCACTTTCACATGGAAACTCTGCGCTCGGCCATCGGCTCTCTGCGCCCAGGGGACTTTATGACGTCCGTCGACATAAAGGACGCTTACCCTCACGTCCCGGTGTTTCCGGGACACCAAAGATTTCTCAGATTTGCACTGAAAGATCAGCATTACCAATTTGTGGCCTTGCCATTCGCCCTCACTTCGGCTCCCAGGGTGTTCACCAAGGTGCTGGCAGGGGTGATGTCCCTGTTAAGGCTAAGAGGCATACGTGTGCTGCCCTACCTGGACGATATACTCATCACCTCTTGGTCTTTGCGGCAGGCAGAGTTGGACACTCGGCTGGTAGTGTCCACCCTGGAGTCCTTCGGCTGGGTGATCAATTACCCCAAGTCCTCTCTGTCCCCCTCCTCGGTGACTCCGTTCCTGGGTATGATTCTGGATACGGTTCAGTCAAGGATATTCCTTCCTCAACAGAAGGTGGAAGCTCTGACTGCACAGGCAAAGTTCCTGCTATCGTGCCCGCAGCCCTCCATCAGGCAGGGAATGCAGCTGGTGGGCCTGATGGTGGCGAGCTTCGAGGCGGTGCCCTTTGCCCAGTTCCATTTGAGACCTCTGCAGCTTCACCTTCTGTCAGTGTGGGACAAGAACCCAGCGTCCTTGGACGGGGTCTGTGTGCTTCCCTCCTCGGTCAGACAGTCCCTTGCGTGGTGGCTGGACCACAGGAACTTGATAGGGGGCACGTCCTTTCTAGCCCCTTCCTGGGAGACGGTCACAACGGATGCCAGTCTGTCAGTTTGGGGGGGGATTCTGGAAGTCCCTGCGTTTCCAGGGGAGGTGGGGCCCTCAGGAGGCCCATCTACCCATCAACATTCTGGAATTGCGGGCAGTCAGGTTGGTACTGGAGCGGTTGACCCAACACCTGCGGGGTCTGTCGGTCCAGGTACGCTCGGACAACAGAACGGCGGTTGCCTACATCAACCATTAGGGACGGACCCGGAGCAAGGGTGCTCTCCAGGAGGTGTCTCAGATTCTGACATGGGCGGAGGCCAATGCATTTCGGCTGTGTACATCCCGGGGGCGGAGAATCTGCTAGGGGACGCCCTGAGCAGGGGGACTTCCCGTCAGGGGGAGTGGTCCCTCTGCAACAGGGTATTCCAGTCCCTGTGTCACCGTTGGGGTCTACCGGATGTGGATCTGTTTGTCTCCCGTCACAATCACAAGCTCCCGACCTTAGTATCCCTGTCTCGGGATCCTCTGGCCTTGACCACGGATGCCCTGTCCATGTCTTGGAGGGAGTTTCGTCTCCTGTATGTGTTTCCACCATTCCACCTTCTGGGCAGGGTTCTGCGCAAGATTGCTCTGGAAGGGGTACCTGTGATTCTAGTGTCCCCCAGGTGGCCAAGAAGAGTGTGGTTCGCGGACGTGGTTCAAATGGCAGTAGACCAGTACGATCTGCCAGGGGTGCCAGATCTGCTAACTCAAGGATCCTTACGCCATTTACAAACTCTGGCTTTGACGGCCTGGCTGCTGAAACCTCCATCTTGATGGAGAAGGGTTTGTCTGCCTCTGTGGTGGCTACTATGGTGCAGGCCAGGAAGAAGACTTCTTCTGCTATCTATTATAGAGTATGGCGTTCCTACATTGATTGGTGTGAGTCCAGGTCTCTTCCCTGCCGGGAAATCTCAGTCCCTAGGGTTCTAGAGTTCTTACAGCATGGTCTGGACTTAAGTCTCAAACTTAGTACCCTGAAGGGTCAGGTTTCTGCCCTGTCTATCTTCTTTCAGAAGACCTTTGCCCATCATCACATGATTAAGACCTTCTTTCAGGGGGTCACTCATGTGCACCCCCCCCTCGAAAACCTATGGTCCCTGTCTGGGATTTAAACTTGGTTTTGTCTGCCTTGCAGGGTGCTCCCTTTGAGCCTATTCAGGATGCTGCTCTTGCTGTTCTCACTCTCAAGGTTGTCTTCTTGGTGGCTATCACTTCGGTTAGGTGTGTGTCTGAGCTGGCTGCTCTATCTATTCAATCTCCGTACTATGAGAGGCACCAAGACAAGGTGGTGTTCCACTTCAAACCGGATTTTCTGCCTAAGGTTGTGTCTGCATTTCATTTGAACCAGGACATTGTTCTTCCTTCGTTGTGTCCCAATCCTAGCAACGACAAGGAGAGGGTTCTGCATTCCTTGGATGTAGTCAGGTGCTTGAAGTATTACCTGGTTGTCACTGCAGCCTTCAGGAAAACTGATGCTCTCTTCGTTGTGCCTTCTGGGCCTAGGAAGGGTTTGGCTCCTGCCAAGTCTACCATCAGTAAATGGATTCGTCAGGCTGTAATTCAGGCCTATTCTGTTAGGGGGAAGACTGCCCCTTTCCGTCTTACTGCCCATTCTACTCGTGCTATTGGGGCTTCTTGGGCTTTCCAGCACCAGGCGTCTGTTGAACAAGTTTGCAAGGCCGCTACTTGGTCTTCCGTTCATACCTTTTCAAAGTTTTACAAGGTTGCTGTTAGGGCCTCAGCTGATGCTGTGTTTGGCCGCAAGGTTTTGCAGGTGGCAGTAGTTTAAACTGCTTGCTGTTGCCTTTTTTGTTGGGGATCCCACCCTACTTTATGGACACTGCTATTGGATGTCCCACGTGTAAGTATTATATATGGAGCAGGACGTACTGTATGCTTAGAATAATGCAATTCTGTGAAATACTGACCTGTAGAATTGGTATTATACGCATACAGTACGTCCTGCTCCACCCCACCCTGATTTTACATTATTCTGGATCCTCTGTATGGTGATTGTTATCATTGTTATTATTACCAGTTTTGGTGGTTGGTTTCTCCCGGCTTCGTTTTCTCACTGCTTTTCAATGCTGGGGATTTGTGGGAAGTCCCTGGGTATATGAAGGGCTGGGAGGAGCCTGTTTTTGCATGTCTGCGGTGCACAGCGCCATCTGGCGGAGGATAACCACGTGTAAGTATTATATATGGAGCAGGACGTACTGTATGCATATAATACCAATTCTACAGATGAGTATTTCACAGAATTGCATTTTTGCGGATGACATACTGCTTCTCCTTTCGCGACCACATATCTCGCTGCCCAATGTCCTCCACCTCCTAGATGATTTTTCGCAAATCTCAGGCCTTAAAGTCAACAAAGAGAAATCTCTGGGGCTAAACTTAAATATCCCTCCTCAGATGCTGAGATCGCTTCAATCCAATTTTCCCTTCCGTTGGGCCCCGGGGACATTATCATATCTAGGGGTTAAGGTCACCCCTTACCATACCCTATACCAGGCCAACTACCCCCCCTCTTTCGCTCGCTGAAAGCTATGCTTGACTCTTGGCAGGGTCATGGGATCTCATGGATAGGAAGGATAAATGCGGTGAAAATGACCTTATTACCCAAAATGCTTTATTACTTCCGGACGCTCCCTGTTCGTATCCCCTTATACCAGATTAGAAGCCTGCAAAATAGCATAATGAGGTTTGTCTGGGGAAGCACCAGGCCGAGGGTAGCTAAAACTACTATGTTTAGACACAGGACAGAAGGAGGGCTGGGAGTTCCATGCGTGAACAGATACGACATGGCCGCGCAAATTGCGCAGTTACACAGCTTACATCTCGAGGTGGAAATCCCTCTCTGGGTCTCCTTAGAAGCCATAGCATGCGATCCCGTCCCCATAGACAGCTTGATTTGGATCCCGCCGCAGTATAGGCCCCGCATTACATGCCCAATCCTAAGCCACTCCCTCCGTGTATGGGATAGAGTGAAATACTCAGGGAAACTGATCTCACCGCATCTCCCAGCAATGCGACTATTTAGAAACCCATGGTTCCCCCCGGGGATGGCTATTCCTGAAGCATTTGCGTGGTGGAAGCGGAAAGGTATCAATATAGTGCATCATCTACTAGATCGGGAGGAAATAATTCCTTGGCCTGCATTGGTGTCGAAAGAAAATGCACCTGCCGCCGAATGCTTCAGATACGTCCAGATCCGCCATTGGCTAGCTCCCCTACTGAAGAACAAAGCCCATGGGGTAGATAAAACGACCTTTGAGAGGGTGTGTCTTTGGGGGAGACCGACAGCAGGCCTTATCTCTACGATCTATGCTCATCTCAAGACATTACCAGCCAATCTGAAACATGGATATATGATTAAATGGGAAACAGATCTGAATCTAGTCTTAGAAAGGAAGGAATGGACGGATATTTGGGCAGGGATTAACAAATGTTCTATAAACATCACTACGTTAGAGGCTGCTAGATGCTTACAAGGTGGTAACTGGTACCGTCCCGCGTGGCCAAAGCGATCCCAGGGTATCCGGCCACCTGTTTCCGAGGTTGTTCTGCAGAGGGGACGGTCCTCCACATTTGGTGGGAATGCCCGAAGGTCAGGAGGTTCTGGTCTCGGGTCTTTGGCCTGCTTTATAGTCTCCTACATGTTAACATACGCAGGGACCCCTGGGTTGCTTTGCTACATGTGAAGCCAGAAGGATTCACCAAGCCCCAACACGCCCTGCTGACTCAGGTCATGCTGGCGGCTAAGTTAGCTATCGTAAGCTCATGGAAAAAAGGGAGTGTTCCATTTCAGATGGTAAAAGAGAGGCTGCATGGTATTTTTATCAACGAAAAACTGACCAGCATCCTGAGAGATTCCCATGAGAGAGATATGAGGATTTGGGACCCGTGGGTGGAATACTCGTTTCCGGACTTGGGAGAGGCCCTGTTGCGGTGAGGGATGGCCTGCAAACCCTTCCCTTTAAACGCATGTTTACGTTTTTGCACTCCCTTTCTCCCCCCCCTTTTTTTTCCCCTCTTTCCCTCATGTTTCCCGTCTGTCCCCCTTCTCCCTACTTGTCGTTTACCGTCCCCCTCTTCCCTAGATCCCTTGGCCCTCTCCATCCCCCCCTGACACCAGAGGGTTGGCGGTGTGGAGAGTTTGCGGCAGGAGAGGACCATTTTCCTGCCTGTCAATTTGAATAAGGTTGACTATCAGTTGACATGTGCTAATTTTAAGTCGCTCATGTTGGTACATAATTAAACTTCAGGAGCCCAAACATCCTAAATGTGCCTTAGTAACTTACTGAAAACGGCATGACTGTATGAGAAACTGTATGAAGAATGACAACTCACGTTCTGTAACTGTTTATTTGTAGAAGAACAAAATGTCATACTGTTTACCTTTTATACCCAAAAAATTACAATATAAAGATTGAAACAGAAAACGGGCTCCTCCCGGCCCCTCAAATACCAGGGACCTCCCTCAAAATCCCCAGATCTTCTCTGCAGTCTGGACTGCGAAGGACAACAAGATGGCTCTCTCTTCTTGCAGGTGAGCGGGGCTGTTAGCCTGCGGCCCTGTAGCACTATTCCCACCCGTTCCATTATTAATGTGCCTCCCAGCCTTGGCTGCGCTGGTCGGGTGATGGTAGGCAGCAACGCTGTCGGGTGCTTAGGAGCGCTGCTCCACCGCAATCCCCCACCAAAGGGTAGGCGGTATAGGCATATGGTGAGCCTCTATGGGATGCCCCTCCCGCCCTATTGCCCCTGTCTATCGGTGGGTCCTGTTAAGTGGCCTCTGTCCTCCCTCGCTCTCCCTTGTAGCCCTGGGGGGGGGGGGTGTATGTGAATTTGCCTTGGTGCTTCACTGTATTATGTACTTGGTTGCACTGGTTGCCTTTTCAAAATTGCCGCTGTGTTCCACGCTTGGCGGCGGCGCTCTTCGGGGGGGGGGGGGGGGCAGGGCCCGCGGTTGCCGCGTTCCACGTCACTGTCCCTGCGGCCCACCCCTCGAGGTATACCCGGCGCCATTTTCTCTTGGATCCGGCTGCTACATGACTGGCATCTACCTACCGCACTCCGTGAGTGCCCTCGGGGGCGGCTTTATTTACCATTTGTCATTCACATGTTACTTACGGTTCCCTTTGCTTATGTCTTTCAGACGGGCCGAACCCTATTGGCTTCTCCCGGCCCTACTCCCTCTATTTAGTTATTTAACTTGTGAGGCCTAGTGTGTAATTTACTCCCACTTCCCTAGCGGGTTATTGGGGCATCCCGGGTTGCTTTGATAGTGTGAATCCCTATCGGCCTATTGTGCCGCTATAATCACCATATGGAGGCGTGCTCGGGGTTCCTTCGGGACAAGCCCGGCTGTGTGTAGCTTGTGGGGTGTCCCCTATTAGCGCTGACAATGTGCAGGTCTGTGTACCTTGTGCCCAGCAGGTGCTTGCGCTGCAGCCTGGTTTACCAATGGCTGGGCCTGCGCCTCGTATGGCTTCACCTACTCGCCTAAGCTTAAATCTCACTCCCATTGAGTTGCATACAAGTGGGGATTCTCAGCCTGATGTGTCTTCCAGACTGGCTAGTGTTGAGAAGTTGCTTGCTAATACCTTGGCGCGTAAGGCCTCTGCAAAAAAGCGGCACTTAACGCCTGATGTCACTCTTTTCCCTATGAAAGCTGATGAGTTTTTGGAACTGTCTGGCTATACCCCCTTGGAAGAAGGGGAGTTATTCTCTGACTCTGAATCATCTGATGAGAGGCCTAGGGGTCATGACTATTCTGGGAGCGCCCCAGCAGGCTTCCTGTGTACCTAAGAGTTGGGATAAGAGGTATCCCTTTCCTGCCCATGTGGTGAAGTGTTGGTCATCCCCTCCTGAAGTGGATGCCCCGGTCCTAGGGTTATCTAACTTCTCTGTCATGCACTCCCCCGACTCTACTACGCTGCGGGATGCTGAGGACCGGCGCATTGATCAGCTGGCGTCCCATGCCTTTGCATGTGTGGGGACGGCGCTGCGCCCGGTCTGTGCCTCTGCCATTACGGCTGTGGCTATCGGGACCCTGCTTAGAAGTATCCTTGATGGTGCCCCTGATGATGTGTCTAGTGGGGAGTTTAATGCACTCTCTCTCGTTGTGATGTTATTCTAAGTGTGCCATACACTCCACTTCGATCTTCATGACATGTGGGTAATCTCCAGTAGAGGGCGAACTTGTGCAGAGATGAATATGCAAAAGAAGAAAGCCCCTCCCGGTCCATATATACCTGGGACCTCCCACCAATTTCCCAGTTCCTTCTCTGCAGGGAAGGCGCCCGGCTGTTTATTGTCCCTAATGCTGCCAGGACCCTTTCTAAATTGTCCCTATCTGAGCCTCCCAGCTTAGGCTGCGGGTCCTGGTGAAGGTAGGAGCACCCTATGGGCGCGGAAGGAGCATTGCTCCACCGTGAGACCTCATTATGGGGTAGGCGGTTACCCAGGTTTTTGGTGATCCTGGTGTGGGATTCCCCATCCCTACATGCCTGTGGCCCTATTAGGGCCGGGTCCCTTACTTCCCTCAGGGGGGGGGGGGGGGGGGGGGCGGCGGCCGTCATCCCCGGCCTCTCCCTTTTACTATATAATGTGTTGGTGTTACCACTGTAAGTTGTGTGTGTGAGTTGGTGTGGATCACCTGGAAGTTATTCCTTGATGAATTGGTGCTGTTGCTTGGCCTAGCCTGCTGTGATTTCTCCGGTCAGCCTGGGGAGCTTCTCTCCCTCAGGCTGTGTTTAGATAAGGGAGTGGGGCGGGGCCGGGCGCTCGGTGCGGCCGCGGTAGCCCCGCCCCCTCGTTTGGTGCGTTTTCTGAAGGGCCTCCCTGGCCATATCCGCGCTGCTGAGAGCGGGGTGGGGCCTGGAAAAGCGCGCCTTCGGCGCTGGCCGGGCCCCCGCCTCCTGATCACCTCAGAGACGGGGGCCATCTTGCTGCATTGCTGATGCTGCTGCTGTCGTTTCTGGGGGACGGTAAGGGCCTGGTGGCCACTTCATTCGTTATTTGGGGGTCCCTCTCGGGTGGGGGCCCCCTGTGGTGCAGGCTTATGCTTTTTTTTTTTTGTCATTTTGGAGGCTCCGCAGGATACTGGGCTCGGGCTCCCTCTGGGACAATCCGGGCCATGTGTGGGGTATCCCTTACGGGGGAGAACGTGCTGATCTGTATACCATGTGCACAAAAGGCCATAACGCGGCAGTCCGGTACCCAGCCTTCTGGGTCGGCTCCTCCCGATTCATCGCCTTCCCCCCCCCCCGCCTTATCCGTACCCCAAGTGTCATTAGTGCCAGTGGGGAGTCGCACTCTGCTAGGTTGGTCAGCGTCGAGAAATGTATTGTTAGCACGGTGGGCAAGAATGCCCAGGCTAAAAAGAGACATTTGTCGTCGGCCCAGCCCTTGTGGGGTGTTGACGATGATTCCATTGATTTGTCGGATTATTCCCCTTTACAGGAGGGGGAATTGTATGATGAAACAGAGGCTGATTATGTACAGTCTGGTGATGCTGATGTCGGGCAGGCGCTGGGTGATGCTGTTGATACGGCCACTGTTTTGTCACATCTATTGGAGGTGTTGGATATTGTCCCGCCTGAGGCGCCTCCTCTCAAGAAGGGGGAATTTTTTGGGGCCCGCAAGCCCCGTCTGGAATTGCCTACCCAGGGTCACTTTGATGCGCTGATCCTGAAAGAATGGGAAAGGCCCAGTCTGCTTCCTGGTGCCCCTCAGGGATGGGATAAGAAGTATCCGTTCCCGGTGGAGGCGGTTAAGCGATGGTCTTCTCCTCCCGAGGTCGATGCGCCAGTTTTGGGTTTGACCAACTGTTCTGTGCTGAACACCCCTGACGCCACTTCACTTAAGGATGGCGAATAAAAAAGCGCCTTGATCAGATGGCGTGTCACGCATTTGCCAACGTGGGCTCGGCCCTGCGGCCTGTTTGTGCATCTGCCCTAGTGTCGCTTGCTACCAGGTCTCTTATCAGGGACTGGCTGAATGACGCTCAGTTTGATCCGGCTAGCGCTGAGTTCGCTACCCTTAAGAGATGTGAATTGTTCATGGGTTTTGTCTTGGCTGCTATGGAAGATTCTATTGTCATGTGTAGCAGGACTTCAGCCCTATGGGTGGCTATGCGCAGATTGATCTGGCTCCGACAGTGGACGGTGGATTTTGGGGCCAAGAGGTCGCTTACAGCTCTTCCCTTCCTGGGTGCGCGGCTGTTTGGAGATAGATTGGATGCTGTTGCTAAGGGAGGCAAGTTACCTCAGCGGAAGAAACAGCGCCGTCCCTTTCGGGGGGCTGGCTCGTTCACTCCTTCCTTTCGAAGGTCCAGAGCGGCTAGAGGTTTGGCCTTCTCGGGTGGCAGGGGCTCGTCCTGGAACAGGGACAGAGGTCGGGCACGTCCCGCGGCTGCCTGGGGTTCCAAGTCCAAGCCCGTCGTTAAACCGGCTCAGCAATGAAGGGGCGCCCTCACCCGCACGGGTGGGGGGGGGGGACGGCTGCGGCTCTTCTTCCAGGTCTGGGCCCGGGAGGTCACAGACAATTGGATTTTGGAAGTGGTCTCCTCCGGGTACAAACTGGAGTTCGAGTACTGGCCACCTCCAAGATTCTTAAGGTCTCAGGTGCCTTCGGACCATCAGGCTGCACAGGGGCTCCTGTTAGCAGTAAAAGACCTTCTGGGCATGGGGGTTATATGCCCAGTGCCTCCGTTGGAAAGAGGCAGGGGTTACTACACCTTTTTACGGTTCCCAAAAAGGAGGGGTCGGTGAGACCCATTCTAGATCTCAAGGTTCCCCAACAGGTTTATCAGAGCCAATAAGTTCCACATGGAGACTCTGCGCTCGGCTATCAATTCCCTTCGCCAAAGGGATTTTATGACATCCATAGACCTCAAGGATGCGTATCGGCATGTTCCGATTTTTCCGCCGCATCAGAGATTCCTCCGCTTTGTGGTGGAGGATCAACATTTTCAGTTTGTAGCCCTTCCCTTCGGACTGACCTCTGCGCCGAGGGTCTTCACCAAGGTCTTGGCGGGAATAAATGGCTCTGCTCAGAGCTCAGGGCATTCGCATTGTGCCTTATCTGGACGACCTGTTGAACTCAGTTTCTTCCCTCCGGCAGGCGGAGCTGGACATCCACCAGGTGGTGTCGACTCTGGAGAGGTTGGGGTGTGGGTGATCAACCGCCCCAAGTCTTCTCTCTCTCCGTCACGAGGGATTTCATTTCTGGGCATGAATCTGGATACCATTCAGGCCAGAGTGTTTTTTCCCCAGACCAAGGTGCAGGGGATTCAGGATCTGATCAGCCTTCTTTGGGCCAGTCCTTGTCCCTCTATCCGACAGGGGATGAAACTGGTGGGCTTGATGGTGTCCTCCTTCGAGGCGGTACCGTTTGCACAGTTTCACATGAGATCTCTTCAACTTCACGCATTGGGACAGGTGTCCGCAGTCATTGGATCAACCTTTCAGGTTGTCTCCCAGGGCTCGGCAGTCCCTTCGGTGGTGGCTGGAGTCGAGCAACCTGTTGAAGGGCATATCCTTTCTGGTCCCTTGTTGGGAGACGGTTACCACGGATGCCAGCCTGTCGGGCTGGGGAGGTTATTGGAAAAGTCATCAGTTCAGCGGGGTGTGGGGTCCTCAGGAGGCTCACACCCCCATCAATGTCTTGGAGCTCGGAGCCATCCGACTGGTTCTGGCACGGCTGACCTCACATTTACAGGGTCTACCGGTTCAGGTTCGCTCAGACAACCGAACGGCGGTAGCTTACATCAATCACCAAGGAGGGACTCGCAGCAGGAGTGTCCTCAGGGGAGTCTCTCTGGTCCTGCCCTGGGCGGAGAGCAATGTTCCTTGCATTTCGGCAGTCTGCATTCCGGGAGTGGAGAACACGGAGGCGGATTCCCTGAGCAGGGGATCCTCTCGCCAAGGAGAGTGGTCTCTCAACCCCAAGGTTTTTCTGGATCTTTGCCGCAAGTGGGGGACTCCGGAGGTGGATCCCTTTGCCTCGAGGCACAATCACAAACTTCCGGCCTTTGTGTCTCTTTCTCAGGATCCTCTATCTCTGGCAGTGGATGCCTTGTCCCTTGCTTGGAAGGATCTGGGTTTTCTTTACCTGTTTCCGCCCGTCTCCATGCTGGGCAAGGTAGTTTGCAAACTGGTTCTAGAAGGGGCGCCAGCAATTCTGGTGGCTCCAAGGTGGCCAAAAAGGGTTTGGTACGCAGACGTTGTAAGGCTGGCGGTAGATCAGTACCGGCTTCCCTTGTTGCCGGATCTGTTATCTCAGGGTCTACTACTTAACCCCAATTTACAAACGCTGGCTTTGACGGCTTGGCTGCTGAAACCTTCATTCTGAAGGAGGAAGGTTTGTCTGCGGCCGTTGTTCAGACCTTGATTAGAGCTAGTAAGCGGTCCTCTTCTGGCATTTACTATAGGACTTTGAGGTCCTATATTGATTGGTGTGAGGCTAGGGCCTTGCCGTGTAGGGTGTTTTCGATTCCTAGGATTTTGGAGTTTCTTCAGCATAATCTGGATCTGGGGTTCCATTTTAGTACTTTGAAAGGACAGGTTTCTGCTCTGTCGGTTTTCTTCCAGAGGTCTTTTGCCTTACACCCGCTGGTTAAGACCTTTTTCCAAGGGGTCGCGCATGTGCGGCCCCCTCAGAAGGCTGTGGTTCCTGTTTGAGATTTGAATTTGGTTCTTTCTGCTCTCCAGGGTCCTCCTTTTGAGCCGCTACAGGATATTGCTCTTTCGGTTCTCACTCAGAAGGTTGCTTTCTTGGTGGCTATTACCTCTGTTCGGCGTGTCTCTGAGTTGGCGGCTCTGTCGTTTCAGCCCCTTGCTTTGAGAGACACCAGGATAAGGTGGTTTTTCAACCATTCCAAGTCTTCCCTGTCTCCCTTCCTGGGAATGACTCTGGATACAGTTCAGGCAAGGATTTTTCTTCCTCAGCAGAAGGTGGACAGTCTGATTGTGCAGGTTCAGTTCCTGCTATCTTGTCTTCATCCCTCCATCAGGCAGGGAATGCAGCTGGTGGGCCTGATGGTGGCGTGCTTCGAGGCGGTCCCTTATGCTCAGTTCCACTTGAGGCCTCTGCAACTCCACCTCTTGTCAGTTTGGGACAAGGATCCTGCGTCCCTGGACCAGGTCTTTGTGCTTTCCCCCCTGGTCAGGCGGTCCCTCTCGTGGTGGCTGGACTCCAGGAACCTGTTGGGGGGCAGATCCTTTCTGGCCCCCTCATGGGAGACGGTCTGACAGCCAGTCTGACAGGTTGGGGGGGGGGGGGGTTTCTGGAAGTCCCTGCAGTTTCAAGGGAGGTGGGGCC
The DNA here is from genome assembly GCA_027917425.1 of Gastrophryne carolinensis. Lineage (NCBI taxonomy): Eukaryota > Metazoa > Chordata > Amphibia > Anura > Microhylidae > Gastrophryne > Gastrophryne carolinensis. The sequence goes on along the minus strand of CM051241.1, from coordinate 128,909,739 downwards.
CTCAGGAGGCCCACACACCTATCAACATTCTGGAACTGCGGGCGATCAGGTTGGTTCTGACTTAGTTGACTCATCACCTTCGGGGCCTGCCTGTTCAGGTACGCTTGGACAACCAGGCAGCAGTTGCCTACATCAATCATCAGGGAGGGACCCGGAGCAAGTGGGCCCTCCAGGAAGTCTCTCTGATTCTGGCCTGGGCGGAGGCCAATGTTCCCTACATATCAGCTGTGTACATCCCGGGGGTGGAGAATCTGCAGGCAGACTCTCTGAGCAGGGGTTCCTGTCGCCTGGGAGAATGGTCCCTGCAACAGGGTGTTTCGATCCCTGTGTCACCGTTAGGGCCAACCAGATGTGGATCTGTTTGCGTCCTGTCATAATCACAAGCTCCCAGCCTTTGTCTCCCTGTCCCAGGATCCTCTAGCCTTGGCCACGGATGCTCTAGCAATGTCTTGGCAGGACTTTCAGCTCCTTTATGTCTTTCCTCCATTCCCCCTGTTGGGCAGGGTTCTGCGCAAGATAGCTCTGGAGGGGGTGCCAGAAATACTGGTGGCCAAGAAGAGTGTGGTTTGCAGACGTGGTGCAGCTGGCAGTAGATCAGTACGCTCTGCCCAGGGTGTCAGACCTGCTCACCAGGGTCACTTTCGCCATCCCAATTTACAAACTTTGGCTTTGACGTCCTGGCTGCTGAAACCTCCATCTTGATGGAGAAGGGGCTGTCTACCTCTGTGGTTGATACCATGATAAAGGCTAGGAAGAAGTCTTCTTCTTCCATTTACTATAGGGTTTGGCATGCCTACATTGACTGGTGTGAGTGTAAGTCTCTTCCCTGTCGTGTGTTCTCTATTCCCAGGATCCTGGAGTTCCTGCAGCACGGGTTGGAGATGGGGCTCCAACTCAGTACTCTGAAGGGTCAGGTTTCTGCCCTGGCTGTTTTCTTCCAGAAGTCCTTTGCCCAGCATTCTCTGATCAGGACTTTTTTCCAGGGGGTTACTCATTTGCGTCCCCCACGTAAACCCATGTTGCCTGTTTGGGATTTGAACTTGGTCTTGTCTGCCTTGCAGGGTGCTCCCTTTGAACCTGTGCAGGAGGCTGCCCTGGCCATTCTTACTATAAAGGTTGTCTTTTTGGTGGCTATCACCTCTGTTAGGCGTGTTTCTGAGTTGGCGGCGCTTTCGATCCAGCCCCCCTACTTTGAGAGACACCAGGACAAGGTAGTTTTTCGCTTCAAGCCAGACTTTCTGCCTAAGGTAGTGTCTGCCTTTCATTTGAATCAGGACATTGTTCTTCCTTGTGCCCTAATCCTAGTAATACTAAGGAGAGGGTCTTGCATTCTTTGGATGTGGTTAGGTGTCTGAAGTACTATCTGGTGGCTACTACACCTTTCAGAAAAACTGATGCTCTTTTTGTGGTCCTTTCTGGTCCTAGGAAGGGTTTGGCACCTGCCAAGTCTACTATCAGCAAATGGATCCGTCAGGCTGTGATTCAGGCCTATTCTGCTAAGGGGAAGAATCCTCCCTTGCGCCTTACTGCTCATTCCACTCGTGCTATTGGTGCCTCTTGGGCTTTTCAGCACCAGGCTTCTGTTGAACAAGTTTGCAAGGCCGCTACTTGTTCTTCTGTTCATACCTTTTACAAGGTTGATGTTAGGGCCTCAGCAGGCCCGATGCTGCTTTTGTCCGTAAGGTTCTGCAGGCGGCAGTGGCATGACCTGTCTGCTGTTACCTTTGGGGATCCCACCCTACTTTATGGACACTGCTATTCGATGTCCCAAGTGTAAGTAATCTAATCTGGAGCAGGACGTACTGTATACTAAGAATAATACAATTCTGTGATTACTCACCTGTAGAATTGGTATTATGAGTATACAGTACGTCCTGCTCCACCCCACCCTTGGTTTTGCATTATCTTGGATCCCCTGTATGGTGATTGTTACCGTTGTTATAGTTTCAGTTTGGTTTTGTTTAATTCTCCCGGCTTCTCGTTAACTGCTTTTCAATGCTGGGGATTTTGTGGGAGGTCCCTGGTATTTGAGGGGCCGGGAGGAGCCTGTTTTCGATGTCTCTGCAGTCCAGCGCCATCTGGCGGAGTAATACCCAAGTGTAAGTAATTTAATCTGGAGCAGGACGTACTGTATACTCATAATACCAATTCTACAGGTGAGTAATCACAGAATTGTATTTTTTTTCTGTTTCTATTGGAGGTATTAGCATGATTTGTGTCACTGATATCTATTTTTATGATTTTACTTTTGTATAAATAACTATTTCTCCTTTAAGTGGTGGGAATCATGCTATATCTCTTTTGTCTTGGTCTAAGGACTGTAGCCCTGCCTTGATTTGTGCCGTTATGGGACACCTATTGCTGGAGCTCAATCCAGACCCCCAGCTTTTAGTCTAGATTCAAGAGGAGTTTATTGGGAAACAAAGGCGTTTCATACTGCGTAGCATCACAAATCGGGATGCCCCTAGGGAAATCTAAAGAGGGTCAACTCAGGCATGCGGGTTTTGTTTAAATTAAAGTATTCATGATAGTTTCTGATGTGTGTTGATTTTTATTTGGAACATGGTGCTATTTTTCTGACATTCAAAAGAAAGATTTACACTTCAGTCATAGCTCTGTGATTATTATCTCTCTGCTACTTCTGCAAGATGGATGCCTTGTTCATCATTTTTGGTGGACCACAGAAAGGTCTAGCGCCGGCCAAGTCTACCATCAGCAGATGGATTAGACAGGCAGTGATAAGAGCCTACATTTCTAAAGGAAAGTGACCTTTCGGGTCACTGCCCATTCTACCCAGGCTATTGGAACCACTTTTGCTTTTCAGCAGAACAGGTCTGCAAAGCCACTACCTGGTCTTCTGTCCATATGTTTACCAAGTTTTATAGTGTAAACGTATTAGCCTTGGTGGATGCTGCCTTTGGTCAAGAAGAATTGCAAGCGGTGGTGAACTCTTTAGTGGGGGTTTGATTTCAGCATGTCTTCTCAGGATAGAGGAATAAGGTTGACATGTGGGATTCCCATCCTGAAGAAGGGCACATCTTTGGGATGTCTCATTCGTATCTGATTCCGTGCCCTGGAGTGGAATATGAGCGAAAATACAATTCTGTGATTCTCACCTGTAGAATTGGGTTTTTCTCTTCTTCCACTCCAGGGTGCCACACCCGCCCTATCTGTTAGGCTATGATATCCATTTCTGTGGTGCCTTGGCTGTGAGAATGCTGGGACTCTACTGTAAAATGCTGCATGTCCTTTGAGGAAGCAATTTGTCGGAGACGGTAAAAGGTGGCTTTCTAGTCCAAGCATAGGAAATTGAGCTATTGCCACTGGGCAGACACACAGGTAGGTCAGAGAAGCTGGCAACAGTGGTTCATGTGTGATAAAGGTTCTCTGGAACCCTGGAGTTGTTGAATTGTATTTTGCATGGCAAGGCCTTCAGTAACCGGTCTCTGTGTTTTGCTTATGAGTGTCCTTCAATTCTGTGCAATAGCGCTTACCATCAGTTTCCTTTCAGACAAGCTTTCCACTGAATGGCGACATTGTCTGTGTGCGAGCTGCCGGGAGAGATGCTATTTGTATTTCCATGACACTTACATGATCAGGAGGTGTGGGCAAACACATTGAACCAAAGCATGTGAGGATAACAAGATAGAAAGTTGTAAACAAGACAGAAAGTCAGCTCCTGTACCTGTATGCCTCTCAGTTGCGGGATGGGTGACCTTGGGTTGGGAGATCTGGGTTACACAGGCAGTAGGAGCTGCTTTGGGAAGCAGAAGTTGTCATCGTGTAGATGCGTGGGCCCACCAGGCCGCTGGGATTTTACCAGCGTTGAGTACAGGTACACAGGCTCGCTCAGAACAGGAATGCAAGCTCAATATTTACTCAGCATTGCAGGCCCGTCACACTTTTTGCTCCTCTTTAGGATTTGGATTTGCTGATTCTGGATTGGAACAGTATTGTATGGGCAAATAAAAAATCACTTGCCTGACTGCCCCCAGGAGCAATCTCGTGCAGTCCTGAGGGCTGTGCCAAGAGTGTGCTCCTGACCAGACCCATCCTGACTGGATGCAGAGGTGAGCACTGAGGCCACCTTCGCTCAGTTCCCTCAGCACAACACTGAAGCCCAAGTGAGCTTTTAGGAAGTAGAACGCTCTTTAATGCAAAACAAAACCCAGGGCAGCTGTCCCTAGAATCAAAGAGATTCCAGCACCTTCCCCTGGTCGTCTCTGGGGCATCCCAGATTGGGATGTCTCGCTGTGTGACCGCCACCCCCCCCCCCTCCCTGTGGGCTTCACAACACTCACCTGCCTTCTAGCGCTTGGCGATGTCAACATTCCACGCCTGCATCCCCCGGCATCTTCGGGCTGTGGGCATGCTCCCATTCCCATGCAATTAGAAAGGCTGGGGGCAGAAGTGTGTGTGTGTGCTGCTGAACTGCTGATTGCCGAAGCCCTGCATGTAAACTGTGCAGTTTACTGAGCACTACATGTGCACTGCAAGCAGCTGTTGTTGGACAAGAGTCAGTGCATGCAGCGTAGGACCAGGGAAAGGTGAGTTTGCACGGGCGTATCACACAACGTAGCATCCCAATTTGGGATGCCCCCGGGGCACGGAACAAAACCCAAGACAGTCAAAATCCACAGGTTTTGTTCTACTTTAAACCAAGCTCAACGTGCTTTTAAGAAACGGTATGCATCCCCCTCCCCAGGGATATTCAGATTGTTGCACATAAAAATGTATTTACCATTCTGTAACTCCTGCTGTAGTCCATTTTAAAAACAAAATAGCGCCTTGTGGCGCTGCAGGCCACCTGAAAAGAGGACGTTTTCTGGCCGCTGTGCATTGTTGGTTATGTCCGTTGAATGTCAGGTTGAGATATATACGCTGTAAAGTAACTGATATACCTGGTTGTGTGTTGCAGATTGCTTCATAATTGTGCATATTAAGGGGTTCCTCCTGGTCCTGGGGTCCCTAGTGTAAAATTGATCACCTTAAATCCTCCCAATGGGATTTTTAAGGGGCATCCTGGGTTGCTTTTGCGTAAATTCCCTACGGTCTTGCTACTGACCACAAAAATCACCATATGGAGGCTCCACAGGATACTGGGCTCGGGCTCCCTCTGGGACAATCCCAGCCATGTGTGGGGTATCCCTTACGGGGGAGAATGTGCTGATCTGTATACCATGTGCACAAAAGGCCATGACGCGGCAGTCGGATACCCAGCCTTCTGGGTCGGCTCCTCCCGCTTCATCGCCTTCCCCTCCCCGCCTTATCCGTACCCCAAGTGACATTGGTGTCAGCGGGGAGTCGCACTCTGATGTTTGTGCTAGGTTGGCCAGCATCGAGAAATTTATTGCTAGCACGGTGGGCAAGATGGCCCAGGCTAAAAGAAACATTTGTCGTCGGCCCAGCCTTTGTGGGATGTTGACGACGATTCCATTGATTTGTCGGATTATTCCCCGTTAGAGGAGGGGGAATTGTATGAGGAAACAGAGGCTGATTATGTACAGTCTCCCGGGGGGGACCCCATTTTTTTGGGGAATTTTAAGGGTTAAAAACCCTTAAAAATCCCCCCCAAAAATGACGTAGCGCCCCCCCTACCCAGCATTACCGACCCGGGCCAGCTATGGGGGCTTGTAGAACATGGCGCAGGGGCCAGCGTTGGTGGCCCCTGGCCCTGCAGGCTACTAGCCCCCCCCCCGGGGAGGCAGGTAATGGGGGGCTGGGGGTTAATGGCAAGTCACCCACTAGCCGCAGGTGACTTGCCAGACCCAGAGCCTTGTGAGCTGGTATAAGGGGTCTCATGGACCACTCTACTGCTTCTCTACTCGTGCTGTTGGTGCATCCTGGGCTTTTCAGCACCAGGCTTCTGTTGATCAAGTTTGTAAGGCTGCTACTTGGTCTTCCGTTCATACTTTTTCCAAGTTTTACAAGGTTGATGTGCGGGCTTCAGCGGATGCTGTTTTTGGCCGCAAGGTTCTGCAAGCTGCAGTGGTTTAAGTTGGTACATTCTTTACAGTTTCTGGTGCCCACCCATGACGGACACTGCTATTGGATGTCCCAGATGTCATGAAGATTTGAAGTGGAGTGTATGGCACACTTAGAATAATACCGTTTTGTGAGTACTCACCTGTAAAACGGATATTATGAGTGTGCCATACACTCCACTTCAACCCACCCTTTTTTCTGGTTCTCCTGAGCTTTTATATGGTGAACCATTGGTTTGATTGTTAATGTTATAATTGGTTCTTCCTGGTCCCCTTACTGCTGGGAAATTGGTGGGAGGTACCAGGTATATATGGACTGGGAGGGGCTTTCTTTTTTGCATATTCATCTCTGCAGAAGTTCGCCCTCTACTGGAGATTACCCACATGTCATGAAGATTTGAAGTGGAGTGTATGGCACACTCATAATATCCGTTTTGCAGGTGAGTACTCACAAAACGGTATTTTTTCCCCAAATGTGCAAGGCTGTTGCACTGGTTTAAGGAACCTCTGTTTGTGGGGCATCCAAATTGAGAACGCATTCGCTTTGTGTATCTACCGCTTTAATCACCTTACCAGTGATCCCACGGTATGCACATGAGCTCCAGCTGCATTCCTGCTCAACTATCTGAGGCACGTACCCGCACCAGGAAAGCTTTCGTATTTAGTATGCTGCTCTGAGCTTGGAGTACCATAGTAAAAGCTAAATAGATCACATGCAGATGATTGCCTGGACATGGAAGCGCAGGAAAGGTATGTTTAAAGTATAGGGGATTTCACACAGCAGAGCAAATCAGGGATGAGGAACTGATCTTGGGAATCCTGTGGTTTCTTTTCCTCTTTAAAGTCCATTTTCAACCTTACAGGTCTCAACAAGAATGTAGGTCTGCTGTGGGCCTAACACCCCACTTTGTCCTGGTGGTTTTCCTTCTAGTTCGGCTTCTTTGGCCTTGATTCAATGAGTTGAAAAAAATCCTCATGGTAGTAAAAAAAAATTCACTTTATGAGAAAAAAAGCCTGAGAATATGAACATCACTAGATGGGATAGGCAATGGCAGTTTTTTACTCTGTAGTAAAAGTGCCATTGACTTTCATTGTTTTCCCATCTGGTTATTCAGTAACGGTGAACTCTTATTGAATCGAGTCCTTTGTGTGTCTCTTGTTCATGTCTGTCTTTGGAAACCTGCTACAGCATCTACAGCGTGCTCCAGCCTTGCATTGTAGGGGTTGGCTAATTTGTACACCAACCAGATCTGCTGCCATATATACTTTACCCAAGCCTGAATTTCATATTGAATAAAAAAGCTGACCTAAAAGGTGACCAGAACTACTTATGTTTTTCTTTATTGCATGGCACGGCCTGCTTCGGTATTCATAACAGTTGGGTTATTCCGCCACAAGGTGGCGCAGTGTACTGTAAAAGAGCTGTGGCATCGCCCGGCCCCCTATAAAAATGGGATTAACCATAGAGTTCCCAGTGTTTCCTCTGCAGTGAAACTGTGATGATAGAAGATGTCTCTCTCTCTATGCGCAGGTGAGCGAGGCAACCAAGCCTGCGGCCCTGCAAGTCTGTTTCCACCCGTTTCTGGACCCTCACTGCCTCCCAGCCTTGGCTGACAGATCGGATAAGGGTAGAAGAGCACTAGGGTCAAGTGCTCCTGGAGCGCTGCTCCAAGCTGCAGACCCTGTTCCACAAAGGGTAGCCGGCCATAGGCTTTATGGTGAGCCTGCTAGGGATGCGGAGTTCCTGCCCTGGCTTCTGGGGGGGGTGAGTGTTTTGGGGACTGTGTCCCCTTCTTTTCCTTCAGGGGTCCCCCCCCTTCTGGCCGGGATACTCGCCGCTGCCTTCTCGTCTTTCTCCCCCCGACCCTCTGACTTTGTTCGGGGGGGGGGGGGGGGGGGGGTGGGGTTGGCGAGTGGTATTAGTTGGTGGGGTGTTTTGGCCGTTTACCGTGTGTTTTTTTTTTTGTGTTTTTGCCCACTGCGCCGCTTTGTACTGCGCTCCGCGGCTGTGGGCGCTATAACCTATGGCATTTTTGCTTTGTCATGACGCCGGCGGGGGTCGCCATTTTCACGCTCTTTGGGGGGGGGGGGGGGGATAACGCATATCGCGTCGTCCCCCTGCTGCCCGCCTCTCGAGGTACCTCTGCCGGCGCCATTTTGGATTAGCTGTGTGTCTGGATTTCTCCCTTCCGGGCTGTAGCGCTGTTTCCTCCGGTGTGTCGCTTCATCCTGCGGTCTGTGCCTTGGTGACCCGGCGGTGTCCTTGGTCCGTGAGTCCCCCTTGGGTTTTTTTTTTTTTAATCAGTCTCGTGGGGCATGTGCTGTGGGATGCTCATGTGTCATTTTTACTTGTCTTTCAGGCGGGATACCAGTGGGTTATGGTTTCTCCCGGCTCTACTCCTTCCTCACCTTCATCCCTTTGCTGATCTTGGGGCATCCCTTGGGAGGGCATCCCGGGTGGCTATTGTATTAGCCTTTACCCAGCCTATTGCGCCTGTGTTAATCACCATATGGAGGCTTTTGGGGATAGCGTGCTTGGGGGTCCAGCTGTGTGCCATGTGTGGGTTATCCCCTGTGAGTGACAGTGTCAGGGTGTGCGTGGCGTGCGCTCAAAGTGTCCTTGCACTCCAGCTTGGTTTGCCTGCATCGCTTCCCAGCTCTGCGCCCCCTTCGGCATCACCTACACCTATCCTTACTGCCATGGATGATGCTGTGAGGCTGGGCAGTAGGGCCTCTGCACTTTTGGTGGCTATGCGCCGCTCCGTTTGGTTGCGTCAGTGGGCAGCTGATGCTGCTGCTAAGAAGGCTCTCACTGGGCTCCCCTTTGCAGGGCTGTGGCTCTTTGGTGAGCGTCTTGATGTTTTGGCCAAGGATGGCAGGCTGCCTCAGCGTAGGAGGCAGCCCCGGCCTTTTCGGGGGACCTCCGTCTCCCTCCCCTCCCTTCGTTCTTCCAGAGGAGGTTGTGGCTCCCTCTTCTCAGGTAGCTGTAGAGAGTCTTGGTGCCGTGGCAGATCCGGTGGACGTCCTGGTCTCTCCTGGTGTTTCAAGCCCAAACCTCCTCCCAAGGCCCCCCAAGCATGAGGGGGCGCCCTTCGCCAATCCAGGTGGGGGGAAGGCTTCGGCTCTTTGCTCACGTCTGGAGGCTCCATGTTTCAGACCGGTGGATTCAGGAGGTGGTGTCCTCCGGTTACAAGATAGTTTGCAGCCTGGCCGCCCCCAAGATTCATCAGATCCCGGATGTCTTTAAACCCCCTGTCAGCTCAAGGGTTACTTTCGGCGTTTCAATGCCTGCTGGAGTCAGGGGTCATTTGTCCGGTGCCCCATCAAGAATAGGGTCAGGGGTACTATTCCAATCTCTTCACGGTCCCCAAAAAGGATGGCTCTCTGAGGCCCATTCTGGACTTGAAGGGCCTCAACAAGTTTGTCAGATTCAAGCATTTTCGCATGGAGACGCTACGCTCTGCTGTCGGTACCCTTCGCCCGGGCGACTTCATGACCACCGTGGACATCAAGGATGCTTATCTTCATGTGCCTATCTTCCCAGGTCATCGCAGATTTCTGAGGTTCGTGCTGGAGGATCAGCATTACCAGTTTGTGGCCTTACCATTCGGTATCTCCTCTGCGCCTCGGGTGTTCACCAAGGTGCTGGCGGGAGTGATGGCTCTGCTGCGAACCCGGGGCATTCGCATCCTTCCCTACCTGGACGACATCCTCATTGTGGCTTAGTCCTTTCAACAGGCCAAACTGGATCCCCAGGTGGTGATCTCCACTCTGGAGTCCTTCGGCTGGGTGATCAATTTTCCCAAGTCTTCACTGTCCCCGTCCTTGGTGAGGTCCTTTCTGAGCACCTCTCAGGTCAAGGTGTTCCTTCCTCAGCAGAAGGTGGAGGGCCTTCAGAAGCAGGCACGGGCTCTGCTCTTGTGTCCTCATCCCTCCATCCGTCTGGGGATGCAGTTGGTGGGCCTGATGGTGTCCTGCTTCGAGGCGGTCCCCTTTGCTCAGTTTCACATGAGACCTCTTCAGTTGCACCTCTTGTCTGTTTGGGATCGGGACCCTGTGTCCCTGGATCAGGAATTTGCTCTGTCTCCTCTGGCCAGGCAGTCCCTTTCGTGGTGGCTGGACTCGAGGAATCCTCTGGTGGGCAGGACCTTCCTGCCCCCGTGCTGGGAGACTGTCACCACGGATGCCAGTCTGACGGGCTGGGGGGGCTTTTGGAAGTCCCTACAGTTCCAGGGTCGTTGGGGCCCCCAGGAGGCCCATGCTCCCATCAATGTCCTGGAACTGAGGGTTGGTTCTGTCCCACCTGACCACACACCTTCAGGGTCGGGCTGTTCAGATCCGCTCAGACAACCAGATGGCGGTTGCCTACATCAACCATCAGGGAGGGACTCTGAGCAAGCGAGCCTTCAAAGAAGTGACTCTGATACTGTTTTGGGCGGAACAGAATGTCTCCTGCATCTCAGCGGTATACATTCCGCGGCTGGAGAACGAGGTGGTGGACTCCCTGAGCAGGGGGACATCTCGTCTGGGGGAATGGTCCCTCAAGTACCAGGTGTTTCTCTCCCTGTGTCACCGCTGGGGTCTGCCGGATGTGGACCTTTTTGCCTCCCGTCACAATCACAAACTTCCTAGGTTTGTCTCCCTGTCACAGGATCCTCTGGCCTTCGCCACAGATGCACTGGCAATGCCTTGGACGGAGTTTCGGCTTCCCTATGTGTTCCCTCTGTTCCCTCTACTGGGCAGGGTCATGCGCAAGATTGCCCAGGAGGGGCTGTCAGCCATCCTGGTGGCCCCCTGTTGGCCAAGAAGGCAATTTTTTGTCCAAAGATCCTTTGCCAACCACCGGTTGGTTAAAAGTTTTTGTCCAGGGTGTTACCCATGTGCGTCCACCTCGTAAGCCTATGCTACCAGTCTGGGACTTGAATCTGGTGTTGTCTGCTCTGCAGGGTCCTCCCTTTGAGCCTATCCGTGGGACTGCTTTGCCCATTCTGACTCTTAAGTTAGCCTTTTTGGTGGCTATCACTTCTGTAAGGCAAGTTTCTGAGCTGGCGGGGCTTTCCATCAAACCCCACATGTGGGGAGGGCAAATCTGGGCTTTAGGGATAGGAGGCCCAGAGAGTCCCCGGACCGGAATCGTAGCTTAAGAAGAAATTGGAGAAAGAGGTCACCGATGTGGAGGAGTGACAATGGTACCCGGAATCAGAAGGAGAAGTTAGTGGGAGGGGGTTTTTATAGACCCTCTATGTCTCTGAATACCCAGAGGTCCCTTTTTCAGGAGGGCCGGGACACCCCATCACAGGGAGAAGATCATGCCACTCCCAGGGATCGGGGAAAGGCCCCCCAACAGAATTTTATTCTCAAAAGAAAGTGGCGCGACAGAGAGGAAGAAGGGGAGGAGTTAGACACAAGAAGAATAAGGAGGTGTTAGGTTCCGGGATCTTTAACCTTAGTTCTGTTGAGTTATCTGCAGAGGAATTGAGGATCCTGGATTTAGGTCTAAAGTTTGCGCCTCCCAAAAATCTTGATAATTTCTCGACCCACATTGATTTTCAAAAATATATGCGAAAGCTGAATATGAAGAAGTTCTTCCTAAATAAATCAATGGAAGATACTGCTACCCTGACCGAGGTCACTGTGGGATCTATAAATGAAATATCCTCTGTGGCCCCAATAGGTGATTTGCAACAGGAAGAACGGCCTGTACATACAAACTTGAAAAATAAGTCCTTGTTTAATCCTCTTATATCCTCTAATTCCTATCTGGATACTTTTAAAAATGTGGTTACGAGGGATATAAGGAATCTAGAAGTAAAAAGGCAGAGATGGAGGGCACCCATGCTAAAGGGTCTTAAGAGTTTGGAGCAAAAGCACGAGGTGGTCATTAAGCCAGCGGACAAAGGGGGGGGGGGCCTTGTGGTTTTGGATAAGAAGGATTATGTGGAAGAACTGGATCGTTAATGAGGTTTTACCTAAGAACCCCACAAGGGAATACCAGGCCCAGCTTAGTGATCTAGTAGAAAAAGGTTTCTCTAAGGGGATTCTTAGTAAAAAAGAGAAGGAATACCTAAATATTAAAGCTCCTAGAATACCTACGATTTATTATCTGCCAAAAATTCATAAAAATCTAACCAGGCCCCCTGGCCGCCCGATAGTCAGTGGGGTTGGCTCTATAACGTGCAGATTAGGGGAATATGTGGATTTCTTTCTGCAGCCCCTAGTGCTGAAATTGCCAGCCTATTTAAAGGATTCTAATCATGTGTTGGATTTGTGTGCAGAGCAAATTGTTAATGATGTCACGTTGCTGGCGACAGCTGATGTGACGTCACTGTACACTAATATTCCACACAACCAGGGCATTGAGGCTGTCCGTTTTTTTTCTAAATGAGGGTTCTGATCTTCCCCCTATACAGGTTGAGTTCATCATGGAATGCTTAAACTTCGCACTAGATCACAATTATTTTTGGTGTGGGGGTCGTTTCTTTCTGCAAAAGAAGGGGGTAGCGATGGGGGCCAAGTTTGCACCTAGTATGGCTAATCTTTTTGTTAGGTGGTGGGAGTCACAATTTATTTTTGGCAAGGTATGGTCACACTTGAAACTTTGGGAAAGGTTTATTGATGATGTCATATGCATATGGGAGGGCCCAAAAGAGACATTGGAAGCCTTCTTTGCACAGGTGAATGAAAATCAATTCAGTTTAGAATTTACTGCTGAGATCAGCGCTGAATGTATACATTTCCTGGATTTAACTATACGTATAGAAATTCCAATGTTGACTACTGTGACATACTTCAAACCAACCGACCGAAACGGGTTTGTCCCTGCAAAAAGTTGCCACCATCCGAATTGGATTAAAGCTATCCCTAGGGGGCAGTATATGAGACTGAGGAGGAATTGTACCAAATTGCAGGATTTTGAAGTACAAGCTGTGGATCTGACCAATACATTTTTGGATAAGGGTTACGAGGCTAAAATGGTACAACAACAGCTAGTGAGGGTAAGAGCCCAGGAAAGATTCCCCCAAAGGGAAATAGTGGAAGAGCCCCCTAAAACGGAGGATTTTGCCTTCATTACCAACTTTAGTGTCCAACATCGGGAGATGAGGAAGATTCTATCTAAGCATTGGCACATTTTGCAGGGGGATGAGATTCTGGGTCCTAAGTTACCATCTAGGCCCAGATTAATTTTTAGAAAGGCCCCGAATTTGAGGGATTTACTAACCAGAAGCTATGTGGATCCACCTATATCGAACACGCACCCATAATCTTTTTTTGGGCTGGAACCAAAAGGTTTTTACAAGTGTGGGAGGTGTATTGGTTGTAGAACATGTAAATCGGTGATGAAGCCTTATAGGTTGTTCACCCACCCGACCACGGGGGAACGATTCAAAATCACACGATTTATTACGTGTTCATCTAAGTTTGTGGTATACTTGATCTGGTGTACCTGCAATTTGTTGTATGTAGGTCGTACAACCAGAGAGCTGAGGATCCGGATGAGGGAGCACCTTTATAACATTAGAAAGGGCTATGAGGGACATAGTCTGTCAGAACATTTTAGGTCCAAGCATAACTGTGACCCTTCCTACATGTCCTTTATAGCCATAGATATGATTGAGACTCACTGGCGGGGCGTAAATATGACAAGGGAAGTGTCTAAGAAAGAAAGTTTGTGGATCTATAAACTGGACACTCTTAGCCCTAAAGGGCTAAATATAGATTTTGACCTTAACTGCTTCATTGATTCTTCGTAATGGCTCTAGGTGATTCCATCTTTAATTGGTTATGTTACCAAAATAGGTGGATGGTCCATTTAGTTCTCTCTGCCCTGTACCTATGCTTAGTAGAGGAGGATTCAGTCTTTAGAATATTGTTACTTTTATTACATTAAATTGTGGATTTCCCTTTTATAAAGTTTATATTAATCAAGTTTATATTAATCTACCATGGATATTGTCTTATTGTAGGGAACACTTTTTATTAATGGGGTTTTGTCTGCTATGTAGATTTTATTGTATGTGTATATAGGAATATTGCATGATCTGTAGGGTCAACTCACCTTGCTGAATTGCCACGTTTTATATTCTAATTTTTACCGCTATTATGTTTCTGGAGTGTATTCCATTTTTAACCAGTAGCCGGCATGTAGATGTGAGCATTTTTAATGGGTTTAAACATAACTTCCCATTTAGCTTTTTTATATATTTTTTATAAATTTTGGGTCCAGGATGGCGCCCCTTATTTTCCTCTCTCTTTTTGGGGAGGGCACATTGTATTATGTGTAAAGGGTGAGATGGAATTGGGTTCTAAGCCCGTAATGCTGTAAAACAGCCTTTCCTTTCTAATATATGTCCACAAAGCCTACGCTCTAAGCTTTCTATAAAGCCTCACATATTATCCTGTGGTGTTCCCGGGTCAGTGTGTAATAGGACGAGCACGGGTCTTGTGTGCGGCCTTGACAATAGCAGAGAGCTGACACGGCACGGTTGTCATGGAAATAGGACGCTATGCCTTCTGCTTTTTCTCTATTGGCTGCATGTGAGGAGACGCGCTCTGATATGTGTCAAGGTTTAAAATGTACTGAGCTGGGGATTGGCGGAGGCATTTAATGATATTCACCTCCCGCTTTATGGATTGGATGAGGGGCGTTAGCTACACCACCGTGCCGCTGAAGCTGGGAATTGGCGGAGGTAGTTAATGATATTCACCTCCTGTTTCATGGATTGGATGAGGGGCGTTAGTTGCGCCGCTCTGTAGCTGAACTGGATGGCGTAATACGTATCTGGCCAGTGATTGGATGAGAGGGAGGATGATGCGCTCCCTCTTGTCCCGCCTTTTTTCTATTTAACCGCTGCTTGCCGTCGCGCCGGCTGACCTAGTGAAAGTCGTGCTGAGCGACGAAACGCGTTGGGAGCCGGCGGCAGAACATTTGGAATTCAGCAGCATGAGTTGGCCCAGAGCCTTATTTGACATGCGATTTTTAACCTTTTATAATGTGAGTTTTTTATTGGCTTAAATAAACTTGAATCTGGAGTTTTGCAGTATTGCGCAATGGCCTTTCTGTTTTTTCCTGTATGAATATGCTCTGGAAATCTCGGTTGGTGATTGCATAATATATTGAGAGATCCTATTCTAATGAGGTGGAGCAGAGTGGTGGAAGTGTAATTTGTCGAGATATTGAGTGCTTCAACCCTCCATGAAACCGTACCTTAGGAGGTGGATCCTATTGGAGAGATCGTTTTTGTGATCACAATCGCTGATTGTACCATTTATTTGGGGTAAGAGTACCAAACCTTTGGTGGTGGAGCACGAGTGGATTGTTGATGCACATGGTGGAATTGGAAGAATTATTTGGAGGACTTTAAAGAGGACCTTAACTAGTTTATACTAGCTCTGTGCCGTTTTGTTTTTTTTCATTGTATATACTTAATGTTGGGATTTAAGTAAAGCACGTGGAGCTGGACACAAGAATAATTGTACACAACGTCATTAGTATTTATGATTTTAAAAAATTATATGTTAATTAAGTTATAGCGCGGTATTCACATATTTATTTTGGTGTTTCCATCAAACCTCCTTATTTTGAGAGACATCAGGGTAAGGTGGTGTTTCGGCTTAAGCCAGATTTCTTGCCTAAGGTGGTGTTTGCCTTTCAGAGTGGTCAGAGCTCTGAAGTTTTATTTGGTCGCTACTGAGCCTTTCAGGAAATCTGATGCTTTTTGTTCTCACTTCTGGACCTAGGAAGGGTTTGCCTCCGGCTAAATCCACTGTCAGCAAGTGGATCCGTCAGGCGGTGGTTCAAGCCTATTCTGCTAAGGGGAAGGAACCTCCCTTTAGAATTACTGCTCATTCCACTCGTGCTATTGTTGCTTCTTGGGCTTTTCAGCACCAAGCTTCTGTTGAACAAGTTTGCAAGGCCGCTACTTGGTCTTCTGTACATACCTTTACTAAGTTTTACAAGGTTGATGTTCGGACCTCAGCCGACGCTGTGTTTGGCCGCAAGGTTCTGCAGGCGGCAGTGGTTTAGACTGCTTGCTGCTGCCTTCTTTTGGGGATCCCACCCTTCTTTATGGACACTGCTATTGGATGTCCCACATGTTATTACTACTACTGGAGCAGGACGTGCTGTATGCTTAGAATAATACAACTCTGTGAAGTACTCACCTATAGAGTTGGTATTATACGCATACAGCACGTCCTGCTCCACCCCACCCTGTTTCACCTTGTTCTGGATCCCCTGTTGGTGATTGTTATCTTTGATAGTTTTGCCAGTTTCGGGTGGTTGCTTTCTCCTGGTCTCTATTTCTCACTGCTTTTCAATGCTGGGGATTTGTGGGAGGTCCCTCGGTATATGAAGGGCCGGGAGGAGCTTGTTTTCTACATGTCTGCAGTGCACGGAGGCGGAGGACTACCC
The DNA here is from genome assembly GCA_027917425.1 of Gastrophryne carolinensis. Classification (NCBI taxonomy): domain Eukaryota; kingdom Metazoa; phylum Chordata; class Amphibia; order Anura; family Microhylidae; genus Gastrophryne; species Gastrophryne carolinensis. The sequence continues at coordinate 128,893,344 of CM051241.1, read as the reverse complement.
ACATGTTATTGCTACTACTGGAGCAGGACGTGCTGTATGCGTATATAATACCAACTCTACAGGTGAGTACTTCACAGAGTTGTATTTTTTTGATGGGCCAGAGAGAGGTCTGATTTAATATGCTGGACCTCTGATTCGTGCTCCTCGAGCTTTAAAGGTGGCTGCGATTTTCTCGGTAGCTGTTTCCAGCTCCTGATGCAGCACAGCCTGGAATCTCTCTAGTAGCTCTGCGTCTCTGATACCTGGGTCAGGCTGCAAGACTGGCGGGGGTTCTGGGGTCGCCTGCTGGGATACAGGCTGTGACTCTGGCTGAGAGTCCAGCAGGTCTGGTGATGGTATTGGTGAGGATGAGGGTTGCAGCCTATGCATGTTCCCGGATGTGGCTGCCATCTCAGGGTTAGCTGGGTGTGCTGGTCGCCTAGGGGTGATCGGTGGCTTCCCCCTGTCCCTGCGCCCCATCCGCTATATAGGTAGCCCCAGCTGGGCAAGGGTGTCTCTCCCCAGGGCCCCTGCTTACTGTGAAAGGACGTGCAGGCGGTCGGTCACCTTCTCCTCGTGGCTGGTGTGCTCAAGCTGCGGCCGCCATCTTGGATTCCGGGCACAGGCCACAGAGCAAGCTGTCTGGCTTCCAGGAGGCTCCCTCCTCTCCCCGGTCACTGATCGAGCGCTCCGGAGCTGCGTGCGGGTTAAGCGGGCTGGGGACTTTTCCGCTCTATCTGCTCGGCGTCTGGGGAGCGCAGGTCGCGGCCGCCATCTTGGATCCGAGGCTTGCTGGGGAAAACGGGCTGTACACCCGTCGGATAAACCTTCCTCCCCTCCAGATAGCAGGTGGGTCTTCTCAGTTTCCCTGGGTGTCAGATCAGCCCAATATCGCCGCTTATTCAGGCTGCTGGTCAGGTGAAAAGCCCCGTGCAGCAAGGAGCTGAGTTAGGCTGCTGCCATCTTCATCGGCTGCTCACTAGCGCCCCCTCTCTTACACCTTCATTTTAAAGTTCCTGTCTGGGCTAATTACAAAACAAACAGCACCTACCTGTCTGCCTACCTGTAGATTACTGTGCCACCTTTGGACATTATTCTGGCCTTGCTTTAAACCGGACCTTCAGCATCATTTAATGAAAAGATCAAACCCTTAAAAACCATTCCCCAGCATCTAAAATTAATACATTTTAAGTTTTTAGTCACTTATTCTTTCCCCCACTGGGCTGCAACTCTGTTCAGGACTCTAGGATACGGGCGCTGCCATCTTGCCTCAGAAGCATCACATACTAAGGAGAGGAAAGGAGGTAGGCAAGTGCAGGGGGGACGGGTTATAGCTTTGCTTTGCACAGACAGAGCAGAGCTGAGGTCAGGAAAAGGTCAGCAATCCTAGAATGCAGAGCAGCATATTCAGAAGACAGGCTACAGGCAGCCTGAAACTCTATGGGCCGCCATCTTGGATGTTAAAAGGTTAAAAAAATGCAATAGGTGCAGGTAAGAAAAAACAAAATAAACTCTTATTCAGGGTGAGGGTCCGCTTTAAGGGTCCATCCTTTGCACCATGTTGATGTCCTATCCGCTCATGTGGCCCAAGGAACTCTGCATTCCCCCAGTCATCCTAAATTTAGTTCTCTGTCTTCTTTTAAAGTGGAGCAAAACCAATGATTTTCTCTGGCTTTGTTCCTCGCCCCGAGGGCATTCCAACTTTCACCCCGCCCCCCCCCAGAACACCCATTAAAAAAAACATACCTTTTCCTGGTCCTACAGCGTCTGCACGGGCTCTCATTCAATCAGGGCCATATGCCATAAATATAAATGATCAGCAATAAGACTTTGTTTAGACACCAGAGCTCAGCAATAGTGAGCGGGAACAGCTGCATCCCCGGTTTGTGCTGAAGCGCGAATCAGCCCAGAGATGCTTGGGATATGGCTGCCAAGGTTTACATAGCCGTAGGAACCTCTGGGAAAGGTACGTTTACTGGCAACCCGGGGGGGGGGGGGGGGGGGAATCACACAGTGGGGCTTCCCGATTTGGGAAGAAACTAGGACCGACAGCTCCACTTTGAAGTATTTAGAAATGTTTGAAATCAGGCCAGAATACTTACCCTCACCTGCGCTTCTGCAGCCCACATTTCTGCCGGTGACCAATGGGATTTTCCTGCTGTATATACATGGGCGTGACAAAGTTGCTTTGATAAAAAAATATGGGAGCAAGGAGTGAAGAGTAAAAGAACATTTTTAGCCCCCAATAAAAACGCTATACTCGCCATGTTACCCACGCAGACTGTCAGTGTGGCGCTGCAGATTTTACCTGATCGCCAGATCCCCAGCCCATGTTGCAAGCCCAAGCATGCATCTCTTCCTATGTCCTACAACATTGCGCCCCCCGGCTCAGCATTGTGAGCGGGCACAACCCTCTCCATTTACTTCAATAGAAAGGGGCATGTTAGGCCTTCACAAACCCCTTTCCATTTCTATATCAGTTCACAGGACATGAGGGGCTGGAGAATCGCCTATGGCAAATGGGTGACTTGCCATTAACCCCTCGCCCCATTTCCTTCCTCCCCAAATCCCAGAGGGGGGATAGAAGAACCCGTGGCCCATAGGCACATAGCTGGTGCCTGGGCTGGTATTGCTTGGGTAGGGGGGAAACACACTCCATTTAAAAAAAAAAAATGTAACCCTTGATAGTGCAAATAGTAGTTGTATTTCATTTAAAAATGTCATAAAGCGCTCTTTTCAGTTTGGGGTGCCTCCTGGGCATAAAAGGGTGTCTAGTGATACATAGGTGGTGCTGTTGTAACTGGGAGGAATGGGGATTTTACACACAATATGGTTTTCTTGAAAAAACAAACTTTTTATTTAAAAACCAAAGCTACAAAATGTATTTTTACCCAAAAATATTGAGAAAACAAGAAAATACAAACGACATCTCATGTTAAAGCCCAAATGCTGCAGAAAATAAACAATATACAGTCATGGCCGCACCCCTGACATTTTTCAAGAAATTGAAGTATTTCTCACAGAAAAGTATTGCAGTAACACATATTTATTCCCTTTGTGTGAATTGGAACTAAACCAAAAAAGGGAGGAAAAAAAAGCCAACTGGACATAATGTCACGGCAAACTAAAAAATATTTGGTTGCACACCCTTTGGAAAAAATAACTGAAATCAGTCACTTCCTATAACCATCAATAAGCTTCGTGGACCACTCTTCCTTTGCAAACTGCTCCAGGTCTCTCTTATTAGAAGGGCGCCTTTTCCCAACAGCAATATTCTTAGTATACAGTACGTCCTGCTCCAAATAGATTACTTACACTTGGTTTATCCTCCGCCAGATGGCGTTGCACTGCAGAGACATGTAAAAAACAGGCTCCTCCCGGCCCCTCAAGGGACCTCCCACAAATCCCCAGATTTCTCTGCAGTGCTGACTGCGAAGTAATGAAGTATCACTCTCTCGCAGGTGAGCGGGGCTATTAAAGCCTGGGGCCCTGTTGGACTGTTCCCACCCGTCCTCTTTGTGATGTGCCTCCCAGCCTGGGCTGCGCTGGTCGGGTGAAGGTAGGCATCACCATGCGTGCTTATGGAGCGCTGCTCCACCGCAGTCCCCCACCAAAGGGTAGGCGGTATAGGCGGATGGTGTGCCTCTATGGGATGCCCCTCCCACATTATTGCCCCATGTCCCGTGTAGTGGTGGGCCCTGTACAAAGGGCTGCCATCCTCCCTCGTTCCCCCTGTAGCTCGGGGGGAAAGAAAGGGGGGGTGTGTGTTTGGTGTCAGTGTATTGTGATTATATGCAACCACGGATGCCAGCTTGTCATATGGCCCTTGTAATGTACTTTGGACTTGTATATGTGGTATCAGCCGCCGCGCTGATTTGTATTTTTACTCGTGTAACTGCCGCAGCCGCGCACGCTTTTTCCTTCATTGGATGTTCCGCGCTGGGCGGCGGCGTTACCTCAGGCGCCTCTGCATCCTCATTGGCTGCTTGTGGACTTCGCGCCCATCGGGAGGGCGGGGCCTGGCCTGGGGCGCTCCACGTCATGGCGCGCTCTGGCCCGCCCTTCGAGGTACTCGGCGCCATTTTGTCAGTTTGCACGCGCGCGCTTGACGTTCTTGCTTACCGTGGTCCATAAGTGCCCTCTTGGGGGCGGCTTTATACTCATTGTAGTGTTTCGGTTCCGACACCTTTTTTCTTCTCATTGTGTCTTTCAGATGGGTGAATCCATTGGCTTCTCCCGGCCCGGTGTAATTGATAGTCGGGCCTTGTAAAATTCTCCCACTTCCCTAGCGGGTCATTGGGGCATCCAGGGTTGCTTTATAGCGTCAATCCCTACTGGCATATTGTGCCTAAAAATCACCATATGGAGGCATCTCAGGATAATGTGACCGGGGTCCCCTTGGGACAAGACCGGCTGTGTATGGCGTGTGGACAACCCCATGCTGACGCTGACAGGGCACGGGTCTGCGTACCCTGTGCTGAGCAAGCGCTGGCCTTGCATTCTGGCCTGCCAGTGGCTGCACCTCGTTTCACTTCACCTACTTCCCCAGGCTTAAATCTCACTCCTGCTGAGTCACACACAAGTGGGGATTCTCAGCCTGATTTGTCTCATAGACTGCCTATGGCTGAACAGATTATTGCAAGGTCTTTAGCGCGTAAGGGCACTGGTAAGAAGCGGCACTTGACGCCTAATGTTACTGTTTTCCCTATGGGATCTGAGGAGTTTATGAATCTGTGTGGCTATACCCTTTCTGATGAAGGGGAGCTCTTTTCTGACTCAGCCTCATCTGATGAGAGACCGGAGGGTCATGAAGACTCAGGCCCTGACCCCTGGGCCCAGGATGACACTGACAGATTATTGATCCAGATCTTTGAGGTTCTGTCTATCTCTCTCCCTGGTTAGGCTCCCAGCAGGGTGTGAGACATACTTGGAATAATACCATTTTGTGATTACTCACCTGTAAAATGGGTATTATAAGTATGTCTCACACCCTGCTTCGTCCCACCCTGAGTTGTATCTTGGATCCTCTATGTGGTGAAACTTTTTTCTCATAGATTTTATTGGCTCTTCCTGGTCCCCTTACTGCTTTCTTATACTGGGGAATGTGTGGGAGGTCCCAGGTATTTATGGACTGGGAGGGGCTTCTTTTTTCTAGCCATCGCTGCAGAAGTTCGCCCCCTACTGGACCATAACCCACGTGTAATTAATATTTCCGAAGCAGGGTGTGAGTCATACTTATAATACCCATTTTACAGGTGAGTAATCACAAAATGGTAATTTTGTCAGGCCCGTTTTTGGAGTTTGGTGTGACATTATGATCAATTTGCTTTTTTTCCATCCTTTTTTGGTTTACTTCCAATACACACAAACTGAATAAACATGTGTATAGCAAAACACGTGTTACTGCAATGCTTTTCTGTGAGAAATACTTAAATTTTCTTGAAAAAAATTCAGGGGTGCCAACATTTACGGCCATGGCTGTATGATTTTCCTGGGAATTCTCTGGACATTTTGTTCAAAATCACAGTTAAGCATGTATAGCGCAAAATGGTCTTGCAAGAGAGGATGAAAGCATCTCTAGGTAGGCTGGCAGTTAAAGGGTTAAACAACCTAGGGCCTTCATTTCTCCATTGGCTAAAGCATCCCCTTTCTACTGAACTCCAAGGGCTTTTTGGTTCCTTGCCCCCAGAGATTTCTGGAAACCGAACGATTTTTTAATTTTTTCACCCTTGAATTGACAGAGAAAATAAACCCCTACTCGTGGTTTATATAAAAGATGTGAATTGCTTGGAGGAATTTTTAATCTGTACCAGAGCTTGGAGGCCTGCGTGTTGCTGTATCAGATAAAAGCAGAGCTTAATGTCAAGGCCTTTACAGCATAGTCATCACAGCACAGTTATGGTGCTTCAGAGAAATGCTTTGACAGCCTCAGAAATGGCTTTCATTGCTGTGCTAGAAATATTTAGCACAGAGAATAGTGCGAGTGACTCAGAACTCCGACACGTAGGAAGCTCCCAATTGCTAAGACTCCACTGATTGTTGTGTCTCTAATAAACACAATTATCTGTTACAAGGCCACAGGGAGGCGAGTGATTAATCCCTAGATATAGGCATTTATCGCACTGAATATTCAAAGTTTCATTTAAATACGATAAAACTGCGATTACCATTCCGAGAGGGGACCATTTGTGCCAAGAAGGGGGTGATGTAATAGCCCTGCGGCACATAACTATAAGCACTATCAAAATGAATAACTTTAACTTATGATTCAGTCATTGTTAAAGTGGATCTAGCATCAGAATGCATGATGGCTCCTCATTATTTACCAAGTGTATATGTTCAATACATACAAGGAATTCCTTGTGGGAGGACGGTGAGCACTTTGTAAATGGCTACAGAAGGTGACAATATTGTGGCTTTACTGAGGGCAGGCTAATCTTTAATGAAGGTGGTGCTGTGGATATCACCTATCTGGACTTTTGGCACCAGAGCATACACTAGTAAATACTAATTTTGGACTTAATCCCTGGGTAGTTCAGTGGATGTCCAGCTGGCTGAAGGATAGGTATCAGAGTGTTGTTGTTAATGGTGTGCAACGTGGAGAAAGTGGTGTACCCCAAGGCTCTGTCCTGGGCCCTATTCATTGTAATATGTTTGTAGCACAGGAGAAGGCTTGGTAGGAACATTTTTGCCTATTTGCTGCTGATACAAAGGTGAGTAATCCTGGAGGTGTATGCAGCATGTAAAATGGTTTAGCTTTACTGGATAAATGGTCAAACTGTGGAAACTGGAGTTTAATGTCTCTAAATGTAAAATCCTGCACTTGGGCAGAAGGAATCCCTGCTCACAGTATGGGCAGTACTGTGTTAGCCAGGACCTCGGAGGAGAGAGATTTAGGGATACTGATTACTGATAGCTGCAAGATGAGTGGACTGTGTAGCCAGGCAGTGGGAAAAGCAAGCAGGATGCTTGGCTGCACAACGCGAGGCATCACCAGTAGGAAGAGGGAGGTTGTGGTGCCGCTCTATAGAGCCTTGATGAGGCCACTGCTAGAGCACCGCGTGCAGATCTAGAGACCTGACCTGCAAAAATACATTATTCAAATTGAATGGGTCCAAAGGCGGGAAAAAAAAATGGTGACTTAAATGTAAAACTTATTTGGAGAGAGTGGACCAACCACCATACATAGTGGGCCTGGAGTCTAAAATATTCCAGGGCTTGCCGTTTCAGTACCGCTGGGGCATCTCAATACAGGATGCCCTGCTCTGTGACCCACCCTAGATCATGGGAGCACGTCTTGCCTGTGTGTAATCAGGGCTGTATGGCAATAACTAATTTGCACAGAGTGTGGCGCTGATTGAACGAGTGCCTGTGCATGTGGTGTAGGACCGAGTAATAGGGAGTTTTTGAGGCAAACTTGGGGGGGGGGGGGGGAGGCAGGGGTCACACAGTGGGGCACCTCAAATCTTGATGCCCCTGGGTTAGTGAAAATCCCAGTGTGTTGGTCCATTTTAAAGAATGTGTACAGCCTGGAGAAAGAGGATACATACATGAGACCTTTAACTATGTTTATAGGATTGAATAAGGTTCAGGAGGGAAGTTCTATTAAGACACTAAATGAGTAGTAGATGCCTAAAACAAACTTCCAGAAGAGGTACTGTAGTTGAAAAATCAACAGTAAGTGAATGTAAACATGTCTGAAATACATCTATCCTAAGATAAAGAGAACACACACATATAAGGCCAGACAAGATGGACCATATGGTCTCCTCTTGCTTTCAAACTTCTATGTGTATGAGATGTTTTAAGGTTGGGGGCGGGGGGGGGGGGTGTACGATAAGAAACAATCAGTACGATAAGAAGAGGAAAGTAAAAAGCTGGAAATTGGAAAAAGATCTTTGCCCCATGAGCCCTCTGATTGAAAGATACAAAGTGTTAAGGAATAGATCCACGACATCTAGAACATCCTGTTTAAAAATGAATAGGTCAGGGTGATATTATTAGAGAAATGGTGGAATCCTAATAAACATTAGTACAAAGATGATTGGGTCCAGAGATAAAATATTCTAATCAGACCTGAATGGGCAGTACCATCATTGTGAGTGTGTCTGTAAAAGTTTTCTTTCATCCCGGGCATGATATATCTGTAGGAACAAATCAAGCCAATTGGCTTTTCCCTATATCAAATCCAGGTCGTCCCAGAGTGATGACACATGGGTATTCTGCCCCCAGGGGGCGCTCGACTGCAAGATCAAAAGCTGTCGCTCCTCCCGGCCCTCTATAAAAGCAGGTGTCTCTCTATCATATCCCAGTGTTCATCTTGCAGTCTGGCTGCTGAAGATCGTTGGACACTCTCTCCTGGATTTTGGCAGTTGAGCGGGGCCTCCTAGCCCATCGGCTGCTGCGGACCCTATTACCACTGATCCCGTGGACCCACTATTGCCTCCCAGCCACGGCTGATCAGGACGGTAGGAAAAATGCCGGGGTCAGGCGTTTTTTTGGCAGAGCTAGGCTCTGGGCCGCAGACCCCGATTAATGGGTAGCCTGCCATAGGCTGATGGTGAGCCTATAGGGGGGGGGGGGGTGGGGGGGACATTATTGCCTACTGGCTTCATACCCTCCCTTCCCACAAGCTTTATTGGTGTGTGTGTTGTCATTTCATTTTTACTGTTGCGCACTCTGATACTTACCTCCCTCGCTCCCTCGAGTCTGGCTCCAGCTTCCCTCTCCCCTGCATCTTGAGGCTATTACGCTGTGAGGGGGGGGACCGGACGCCGCTTGCGCGGTCTGCCTGACGGGAGGAGGTGCGGGCGCGTTGTGCGCGCTGCATGGTCTGGTGCGGGGGCCCCGCTGGGGAGCTTGCGCCCTTGTCTGGGCTGGTCCTCTCTTTTTGATGGGCAGGCACTCGTTTTTTGCGCCGCCGGGGCGGGGGCGCACGATGACGCTTTTCGCGTCACTGCCTCGAGGAACGCGCCGAGCTGCTGCTTGGGCGGCTGTCGGCGCCATCTTGCCTGCTGCGTTTTCCTGCCCTCCTGCCTGGAACCCCTCCGGTTGCTGCTGCACTGTCGATGTCGTGAGTCCCTCTTGCTATTATTGATCATTATTATTGATTTTTGAGTATGCGCATGTGCTGTGGGATACTGATGGCCACTCTTCCTTGTGTCTTAGGTGGGACCATTGATTGAGGGTTGTGGTTCCTCCCGGTCCCCCCGCCCCCTCTCCCTTTTATTAAGAGGGATCACATAAGAGGGACTATATAAGAGGGATAATTAGGTTTGGGCCATCAGAGCCTTGTAACCTGCATACCAATTTTGGTCTAATCACCATAATGGAGGCATCTGGAGATAGTAAGTTAGGGGCACTATCGGGGCGGGTGAAGCTCTGCCCCTTGTGCAGTGCAAGCCCTCTGGGCGGATTCAGCACTGTTTGTACCACTTGCGCCAAGATCATCTATTTGGACCATGACCAGGCGGGCGTTCCTGCCCCTAGCCCTTCATTGCCTGCAGCCTCTCCAGAACCCCCGCTGCTGCACTTAGCCCCCAGTGAGGGGGAAGCCAGCAGGGGGTCCCATCTTGATTTGGCATTTAGGGTGGCCAGTCTCAAGAGACAGATCTTGCGAACGGCTCCTAAGAAGACCTTGAGTAAGAGGCGGCACATCGAGCCCGTTTACTCGGATAATGATGATGATCTTTTTGATGGTTTGCGCTCTGTTGAGGACAGTGAGTTGCCAGAGGATTCAGGGTCTGCTGGCGAGGACAGTTGTCTGGTTCCTCCTTGGATGAGAATGCTTGGCTCCATGATGATACAGAGAAATTGCTTGCCTCACTGTTTGAGACTTTACACATTGTCCCTCCTAGAGCGGCTAAGAGAAAGCAAGGTGATTTGTTTAAGCCTGAAAGACAGAGGCGAGTCTTTCCAGAGCCGGCCCATTTGTTCTAATATGATTTTCAAGGAATGGGAAAGGCCTAACAAACTACCGTCGGTGCCTAAGGGCTTGGATAGACGGTATCTCTTCCCTGAGGAGCTGGTCTGGCTATGGTCTTGTCCTTCCGAGGTTGATGCCCCTGTGTCGGGGTTATCCAACACTACTGTTATGCCTTCTCCCGATACCACTTCCTTACGTGATCCTGCTGACTAGCGCATTGATCAGCTGGTCTGTCATGCCTTCACCTTTGCTGGTGCCTTGTTTCGTCCTGTGTGTGCCGCGCCCATTGTCTCCCTGGCCATCAGAAAGAAGGTGAGACGCCTTGTAGATAGCGCCAAGACTCGCAAGCGGACAGAGGAGTATAAAGACCTCAAGGCTTGCGTGGACTTCATTGCCTTTGTTGTGTCTGCCATGGACGATGGTGTCCGGCTTGGTGCCAGGATTTTGGCCCTGCTTGTTGCACTTCGCCTCTCGCTCTGGTTGCGACAATGGTTGGCTGATGCCGCGGCCAAAAAGTCGCTTACTAGTATCCCCTTCGTGGGGCACAGGTTGTTCGGGGAGCGTCTGGACCTCCTGGTCAAGGATGGTAGACTCACTCAGAGACAGAAGCCTGCGCGGCCCTTTCTGAGCTCATCTGCCCATCACTCCTTTCGAGGAGGAAGAGGCTCTTCATTTTCAGGTGGCCGCAGAGATACCTGGGGTAGAGGTAGGTCCCTCTGCCGACCCAATCCCGCTCGGGGAGCCAAGTCCAAGCCCCCCGCCAAGTCCCCTCAGGCATGAGGAGGCACCCTCACCCATCTGGGTGGGGGCGACGGCTTCTGCTATTTGCTCATATCTGGAGACGGCGCATCTCTGATCGGTGGAGAATGGCCGTGCAACACCTCCTGCGGTTAAGTGTGATTTGTCCTGTACCTCGTCAGGAACAGGGTCAAGGTTTCTACTCCAATCTATTCACGGTTCCCAAGAAGGACGGAACGTTGAGGCCTATCCTGGACCTGTAGGGTCTCAACAGGTTTGTCAGAGTCAGACATTTCCGCATGGAAACCTTACGGTCAGCGGTGAGCTCGCTTCGGCCCGCCGACTTCATGACCACGGTGGACATCAGGGATGCTTATCTGCACATCCCGATTTTCCAGGGGCATCAGAAGTTCCTGAGGTTTGCTCTGGAGTATCAGCATTACCAGTTTGTGGCACTGCCATTCGGGATATCCTCAGCCCCCCGTTTCTTCACCAAGGTGCTGGCGGGCATCATGGCTATCCTGAGGAACCAGGGCATTCGTGTGCTGCCCTATCTGGACGATTTACTGATTGCGGCTCTTCAGCAGGCCGAGAGCGATACCCGGACAGCGTTGTCCACTCTCGAGGCCTTCGGCTGGGTAGTCAATTACCCAAAGTCTTCTATCACTCCCTCAACAGTGAGGTCCTTCCTGGGCATGACGATAGACACCTCTCAGGTCAAGGTTTTTCTGCCACAGCAGAAGGTGGTGGGCCTCCAGACGCAGGTGCAGGCCTTGCCTTCTTGTCAGCGGCCATCGATCAGTCTGGGGATGAGACTGGTAGGCCTAATGGTGTCATGCTTCTAGGCAGTGCCCTTCGCCCAATTTCACATAAGACCTCTTCAGTTGAACCTGTTGACCGTCTGGGACCAGATGCAGGAGTCGCTGGAACAGGAATTTTCAATGCCCCCCCCCCAGCCAGGCAGTCCCTCTTGTGGTGGCTGGACTCCAGAAACCTATTGATGGGCAAGTCCTTTCTGACTTCCCGGTGGGAGATAGTTACCACGGATGCCACTCTGACCGGCTGGGGAGGCGTTTGGCAGACGCAGAAGATCCAGGGTCAGTGGGGTCCGTAGAACCGCTTACCCATAAATCTCCTGGAACTGAGAGCGATCTGGTTGGTGCTTCTTCACTTCACTCCAAAAGCAGTGTCCATTAGGGTGGAATCCCCAGTGCGGAACAGCATGTAGTTCATCTCACTACTGCCTGAACCACCTTACAGCCAAAAACAGCATCAGCTGAGGCCCTATCATCAACCTTGTAAAACTTTGTAAAGGTATGAGCAGAAGACCAAGTGGCGGTCTTGCAAACTTGTTCAACAGAGGCCTGGTGCTGAAAAGCCCAGGAAGCACCAATAGCCCTAGTAGAATGAGCTGTAACACGAAAAAGGGGTTCCTTCCACTTGGCAGAATATGCTTGCACTACCGACTTTCTGATCCACTTGCTGAGAGTGGACTTGGCCGGAGGTAAGCCCTTCCTAGAACCCTCAGTGAGGACCATGAGCGAATCCGATTTCCGAAGGATTCGGTAGCAACCAGGTAATACTTAATGGCTCTGACCACATCCAGGGAATGGAGGGTCCTTTCCTTAGAGTTAGTAGGAGCTGGACACAAGGAAGGCAAGACAACTTCCTCATTAAGGTGAAAGGCAGACACGACCTTATGCAAAAAATCAGGCTTAAAGCGAAACACAACCTTATCTTTATGCCGTTCAAACTAAGGAGGCTTCATACAAAGCACGGCCAACTCTGACACGCGATGCACCGATGTGATAGCAACTAAAAAGACCACCTTTAGGGTCAAAATAGACAATGCAGCATCGCACAGGGGCTCAAAGGGGGGACCCTGGAGAGCGGAAAGCACCCAATTCAAGTCCCACACCGGTAATACAGGCTTACGTGGTGGGCGTACATGGGTAACTCCTTGGAAAAAGGTCTTGATTAGTCTATGATTGGCAAAGGATCTTTGGAAAAAGATGGCCAAGGCCGAGACCTGGCCCTTGAGGGTGCTCAGCTGGAGACCCAATTCTAAGCCGTGTTGTAAAAATACAATTCTGTGAAACTCACCTGTAGAATTGTTTTTGAGTATATCCAGTCCAGGTTGTCCCACCCCGCCCTTGTTCATTATCTTCTGTTTGCCTATTATGGTGATTTTTTATTCTTGGACTGTTGTCCTTAAGGTTTTTGTTGGAGAGAGTACATGCTGAAGTTATGTGACGTAACATGGTTTCTTGGCCTCCCGGCCTGTCTCTTCTTACTGCTTTTTAACCACTGGGATATGATAGACACCTGCTTGTATAGGGGGCCGGGAGGAGCGACCGCTTTTGATCTTGCAGTCGAGCGCCCCCTGGGGGTGGAATACCCACATGTCATCAATCTGGGACGACCTGGACTGGATATACTCAAAAACTATTCTACAGGTGAGTTGTACAGGACTCTAGAATTGTATTTAATAATTAGTAGCTCCAATCCACTTAAATTTGGATAGGACTAGCATGTCTGGAGCTATGAGGTGTTTTTAAACTTTTCTTAAACAATTAAAAGCTTAAAGTGGATGAAAACCCATTTCTGGGTCCACCGCTTATCCTTTGGGCTTTTCCACCGCCAAAGCCATGCCCTGTGGCACTTTTGAGAGAGCCCATTGGCTTTCTCAAAAGTGAAGCTGTGACGAGGTGTAGCTGGCTGGCATCCTCTGCACGCCAATCGGGGCCTGTGCAAGAGCACGCACGGCCACAGAAAAGCCGGGGATGCGGTACCGGCGGAAATCACGTTGCAGGACTCGCCGGGATCAGGTAAGATCGCCGATGCCCGGGGGGGGGGGGGGGGGGAAGCAGTGCATCTGGGGGTAGACTAGCAGCTGAGCCTGGAATTTTGTGGCTAATCTGTATATGAAGTTAGTGTAAAGTACATATGCTCAACCTGTGACCCGGGGGCCACATGTGGCCATGAGAGCCATCTGATGTGGCCCCCTTACCTGTTGTGGGGAAAGTTGAAAGCGTAAACAGAAGTGACGTGTAAAGATAGTTAGTTAAATATAGGCTCAGTATAGGTTGCAACCAGAGTGATATGCAACACCACCCCTGGGTGATATCTCTGGCACTATAACAAGTTGTTTCTATATTTAATTATATGTTTAGCATTGGTAGGCTGATGGGAGGATGGGCTATAAATATGGGAACCATATATAAATGTGGTAATGGGGTGGTGTGATGGAAGGAATTACGAATCAGTCTTATGTAGTTCTAAAAAAAATCAAGCTAATGGAGTTTGTGGAGGCAAGGTGGAGTGTGTATTTTGATTCTTGTAAAAAAAAAATAGTTTCGCTATTCAAAATGATACTTTTGAAATTCTGAACCTATTTGTTGTGGTCCGCGACCTGTTTCCTAATCGTTTTAAGTGGGCCAAGCTCTTCAAGACGTTGAGCACCTCTGGTGTAAAAGCTTCATTGGAGGCGGTCCAATGTCAGGTAAACATAAGGTAATAGCATTGCACAACTCTCTCAAATCATTTTATGAACTCTCAGCAGGTAAATACATGACCTACTGGAGACCCTTGAAAACAAAATGCTGGTCAGGATGTGGACTTTTTTAAAATTGATGCCCGTTTGTATTTCAGAGACACCATGTGGAGGATCTTCACCGGTTCTCTACAGCTGGAGGAAAAATCCAATGTCCTCCTGCATGACCTGCGAGAAACTGAAGCGTGGATTTACCGTCTTCTTCGATCACCAGTTCCAGTACCTGGCCAGAAGAGAGTGGACGTGGAGGTCCTGCCCTTGGAGCTGCAACCACCTTTGACCTTTGCCCTTCCCGATCCGTCCCGGTTTTCATTGGTTGATTTCCCTCTGCACTTGCCTCTTGAACTCCTGGGAGTGGAAGCCTGCCTGCAAGTTCTGTCCTGTATTCTTTTGGAGCACAAGGTATAGCTAGCAGAGTTTCTTCTGCAATTGAATACATTGCTGTACTTGTTGTCTCTGTCATTTTATTTGCATTTGAACTTTTTTGTAGGTGGTGCTACAGTCCCGAGACTACAATGCCCTATCCATGTCTGTCATGGCATTTGTGTCTATGATTTATCCACTGGAATATATGTTTCCTGTTATCCCGCTGCTTCCTACGTGTATGGCCTCAGCTGAGCAGGTAAGGTATGGCGGCTTGCTGCCATTTGTTTACAATACTCTTTTGGTGCCATCACAACGGAGTTTATTGTGGCTCTGAACCCTCCCGGTATCTTTCTGCCAGAGAGGGTCCTGGTCTGCAAGCAGCCAAACCCAGCCTTTCCCACCCATAAGCCCTGCATGTAAAAGAGGACCAACAGTCCAAAATGACTTAAACCACAACAACACAACAAACAGTGTTTACATGCATCACTCCACTGGGCAATTTGGATTGCTGCACATAAAAATTCATTTACCCTTTTCTAACTCCTGCTGTAGTGAATTTTAGAAACAAAATGGCCACCTGCAGACAGGAAGTGCCGCGGCTTCCTGTTACTGTGAATTGTCCGTTATGTCAGTTGAATCCAGGCAGCAGCATGGCTGAGATGCTGGGAGAGGAAGCTCCAAAATGGCCGCTGCCTTTCTTTTCCATTTGTGGTGTGGTTTAAGTTACTTGCTTTTACCTTCCTCTTCTCTTCCAGATGGGGGACCCCATCATACTGGTAAAAGGGCCCCATGATACTGGTCTTGGGCCCCTAATGTGTAACTCGCAGGCTTTCTACAGTCAAAGAGGAGCAACCACCAGCCTAGAGACTATAAGATTCTAGGACCAGTGGTCTGCCTCTTTGTGGGGCAGAGTAAGAATCCCCTGCGGTGCGGATCCCCCTGGACTGCAGATTATACTCGCCATTCTGGCAATCCCACCATGCATTCACAAGCTGCATCCCTCCATCTGAGGCACGAACCCACGCCAGGTGTTTTTGGATGGCTTTACGCAATGGAGCAGCCAGGAGCTCATGCTGCATTTATCTTTACTATGACGCACTGATGACAGAATGACAATACTAAAGATAAATGTGTGTGCAAGCCGATTATAGGGTTTGTTCCTACGCTCCTTGGCATAGTAGGGTCTAGGGCCATATGGACCCTAACCTGCCTGCTCTAGCTGCTTGTGAACACAAAGTACTAGATAATCCCCTTTTCATTGAGCTGTGTATAATAGCAGACCAGAAAACCACTGTAAACCCAATGGAGGAAGTCCGACTGCTGTACTGCTGTACATATGTGCTGCTTTTTCCCATCTCCCTTCGGATGGAAAAGGTGATGGTCTCTCTGATGCAAAGCTAAGAGATGGTGTGAAGAGGTAAGTTACATTTCAGTTTGCCCTTTGGATCAGGACTCTCCCTGGCTGCTGTTGTTGAACTCCCTCCCCAAGGGCCACCAACAGCTCACATAGTTAGAGCACTAATTACTTCATTTGTGTATTTGTGTGGGGATCTGCAAAACATGGCTTGATTGTGGCCCTTTGGGGGGGGGCGACAACTGTGGTTTTAGGCCCACTATAAGTTGTAACCGGGGTTTTGACCTGGTTCTGTCTAGTTGTCCATTCTATAAATAAACATGACCTCTGCCATCCCCTACCTGCTGCCTCATTGAGGAGACTCTTGCCCTTTTTTGCTACAGCTCCATCTGATGTGTTACTCCAACATTTCATGCCACTTTGATTAGGTAATAACCTTTATGGCGCCAGTAATCAGCAGTAATAGTTATTTTCCCCTCAAATGCTCATAACCTTAAACAAAAACACTGAAAAAAAAATCCAACCCCAAAACCAAAGCTGCCCACCCACAGGCAGTTCTTGTCCTTCCTGGCGGTATCAAGCGACAGTCTTGCTTGATCAACAGAGATGATAATCTTTGCTTCCACTCAGCACTGGAAAAGAAGCTTGTCAGATTATAAGCGGTTAGGCTACATTCACACTATGCAGTTGCAGATCAGGTGCATTTTTACTTTTTGCAGTTAAAATGCACTTTTCCAATGCATTTTTTGCAGTTTCATAGAATAGATACAGAATACACCTGCAGTTGCAGTTCGGTTTGAACACAGCAAGCAGGACTTTTTTGGCTATGTTCTAAACACACTATCGAAATGGAGAAGTGTGAAAGAGGCCAGAGAGGATGCACTACATGACTTTTTTTTGCATATCTGCAAAGCGCAGAAACGCAAATGCATCTGGACAGGTGTGAATGTAGCCTGAGTGTGCAACCAGCTTCTCTTTATTTAGAGCACACGTGTCAAATTCTGGCCCGCAGGCCGCCTGATCCTCACTACCCAGGGCATCCCAAATCGGAGTTAAACTTGGCTCTATTCGGCACTTAGCTGGAAAGAGCTCTCGTTGGATAAGACTAAGAAAAGCCTATTGGAGCTGAGGGTGCCAATTGGCTGCGCGCATGCCTTGGATAGACATTTTTTCAATCAATATCAAGGTTGGCCCGCCACTCTGTCCCAAGTTTTTAATTTTGGTCCACTTTGTATTTGATTTTGACGCCCCTGATTTAGAGCTGCAGAGCTGGACTTTTACAAGAACCTTTGCCACAGGTTCACTTATATAACTAAGGCGCTTTTTGCTATTGTGGCGTTGCTTTTATATCAGGATATTTGTTGTATTTATTCATTTCTGTATTTTTTTAGCTTCTGTTGGCACCCACCCCTTACATCATTGGAGTTCCTGCCAGCTTCTTTCTCTACAAGTCCGACTTCAGGGTGCCGGATGATGTGTGGCTTGTGGATCTGGACACTAACAAGGTTAGCATTGCTGTTTTTTTTCCTTCGTCTAATTTTTCTTAATGCCCCAGATTACGGACCCACTCATCTGCCTTGTTTTATTAGGTTTTAGCACCTACCAACGCCGAGCTGTTACCTGTACTGCCAGAACCTGAAGCCTCTGAACTCAAGAAGCACCTCAAGCAGGTGAAACATCTCCATTCTGATTTTTCCCAGCTTACCTTGTTCTGCTGCTTATACATTTCGGCCCTTTTGCTTGATATTTTATTAATTCTTTGGTCGTTTTCCATAAGTTAACCCTTTCAAATCTCAGTTTATTCTGTCTTTTTAGCCCCCTTTGTTTTATCAGGTTATGGTATCGCAGCATTTTCAGTCCCCTGTGCTGTCACATTGTAGTTTTTTCCTTTTTCTTTTTTACTATGACTTTCTACTTTGCATTCTACACCCTCTAAATCACTGGTGTCCAACTCTGGCCCACAGTGCCATCAGATGTGGTTCACAAGCAGCTTGTTTCCTAAATAGCTAACACACCGCTTCTGGTACTGCGGCTGTCTGTCAGTTTTGCGAGTGAACATGCACAATGCACTAGGACCAGTAGAATTACACAGCCGCACAGCAGCTGTTTCCGGAGACTGAAATAGCTGATGGTGGTGCAATTCTGACAGGCACAGTTCCCATGCGGCATGCATGCTAGCTACTGCGTGCAGCCACTGCACCTCTCTTCAGCTCACTAGGAACGCAAATTGCAGCAACCCCTCCTCAACCCAAGTTAGTGGGCAGAAAAGTGATTTAAAAGGAATGTAAAGTAAAAGTGTTCCTACCTAGCACCTTTTAAGGTGGACGTAAAGCTGCTAGTGCCGGCCCTGGATTCTAAAAGTGGACCAAAACCCAGGTTATTGAAAAACCTATGTATTCTAAGTATACAGCACGTCCTGTTCCAGAATATTCCTTACACATGGGTAATACATCCACAAGATGGCGCTGGACTGCAGAAAACAGCTTGTGGCCCCTCCCGGCCCTATATAAGTCAGGGACCTCCCACAAATTCCCCAGTTTTAATCTGCAGTCTGGACTGCGAAGATAGAAGATGGCTCTCTATATACGCAGGCGAGCGGGGCTTACCAGCCTGCGGCCCTGCAGGACTATTGCCATCCCCTTCTGGACCCACTGCCTCCCAGCCTCGGCTGACTGGTTCGGGTGAAGGTAGGACAGCACCCGGGTTAGGTGCTTTAGGAGCGCTGCTCCGACCGCAGTCCCTGCTTTGACAGGGTAGGCGGTATAGGCCTGTGGTGAGCCTTGTGGGATGCCCCCCTCCCGCTCCCGGGGTTCCCCTTTAATCCCTACTCCCCTTAGGTATCTGCCCCTCCTCTCATTTTGTTTCACTGAGTAGCCCCCTTCCTTCGCTCTACCTGGAGATCTCGGGGGGGGGGGGGGTTGTGTGTGCGGTATGTCAAGCAACCTGAATGTTCACTTGCTTGTGCTAGAATAGATATTTGTTGTATCCTGCATTTCTTGCTTAAGGTGTTTTTTACTGGCAGCCGCCGCTGCGTGTTTGTACATTGCTCCGCGGACGGCGGCGACTTTTTCTCAGGCTCTGCCGCGCCGACATTGGACAGCGGGATCATGTGGGCGCGATTTGCGCTCTTCGCGGGCTCTGCGGATGATGTTTTCCGCATCACTTCTCTAGTGGCCCGCCCCTCGAGGTATATGCAGACCCCATTTTTGCCTCCCTCGTGCTGCGTGTCTGCTGTTTCCTACCGCGGTCCGTGAGTGCCCCAGCAGGGCGGATTGTTATATATATATTGTATTCTTAAAGGGATGTCTTCTTATGTCTTTCAGGCGGGTAGACCTCATTGTGGTTTCTCCCGGTCCTCCCCCTTTTAGTTTTTGGTTTTTCTATTATCTCCCACATCCCTAGCGGGCTATTGGGGCATCCGATATGGAGGCTTCTGGGGATAATGTGCTTGGGATTCCTTCGGGACAAGCCCGGCTATGTGTTGTGTGTGTGAAGTATCCCCTATAAGTGATGATGTCAGGGTGTGTGTACCCTGCACCCAGCAGGTGCTTGCACTGCAGCCTGGGTTGCCTGTTACTGGTGTGGCGCCCCCTCGGGCTTTGCCTACCCCCGCCTACATCTTACCCCCTCCGAGGGGCATAAAAGCGGGGAGTCTCAACCTGATTTAGCTGCACGGGTGGCCAGCATTGAAAAACATCTTGCTGGGTCTGCCCCATGTAAGGCTTCTGCTAAGAAGCAGCATTTATCACCCGCGGTTTCCCTCTTCCCTGCAGAAGATGAGGGCCCTTACTCACTATAAGGTCCTTACCCCCTTGAGGAGGGGGAATTATTTTCTGATTCGGAATCCTCTGAGGAAAAACCTAAGATTTACAGTAGTACTGGGACTCCTTTTGGAGAAGACCCGTGGTCCCCTGATGACACTGACAGGCAGCTGAGTCATATTTTTGAAGTGCTTTGTATTTCTCCCCCGGCAGTGGCCCCGCAACAGCAGGGCAAGCTTTTTCATACGGTTAAGTTCCCTGAGCAGTCTCACTTTAATAATCTAGTGCTCAAGGAATGGGAACGGCCTAGCAAGCTGCCAGGAGTTCCTAAGAGTTGGGACAAGAGGTACCCCTTTCCTGCTGATGTTGTTAAGCGTTGGTCATGTTCTCCCGAGGTGGATGCGACCGTTCTCGGGTTGTCCAATACATCTGTCATGCATTCTCCTGATACTACTACCCTGCGGGATGGGGAGGACCGGCGCTTGGACCAACTGGCCTGTCACGCCTTTGCCTGTGTGGTGACGGCTCTGCGCCCGATTTGTGCCTCTGCTATTACGGCTATTGCCATTAAAGGGGTGCTTAAGTGTCTCTTGGACGGGGCATCTGAGGATGCGGGTAGAGAAGAGTATAGATCTCTACTGCTTTGTGAGGAATTTATTGCATATATACTTTCTGCTATGGATGATGCCATTAGAATGTGTGGTAGAACTTCTGCCTTGTTGGTGGCTATACGCCGCTCTGTCTGGCTACGTTAATGGGTAGCTGATAATGCTTCCCTTTCAAGGGCCTGCGTCTCTTTGGGGAGCGTTTGGATTTGTTTGCCAGGGGTGGCAGGTTACCTCAACGTAGGAGGCCGTCCCGGTCCTTTCGGGGTTCAGGTGCCTTTCTCCCATCCTTCCTTGGTTCCAGAACTGGCCGAGGAGTCTCCTTTACTGGGGTCCGAGGAAATCACTGGGGAAGGGGCAGAGGACGTGGTGTCCCAAGCCAAAATCCTCACCCAAGCCCCCTCAGGCATGAAGGGGAGCCCTCACCCATCCGGGTGGGGGGGGGGGTGGCTCCGGCTCTTTGCTCACGTCTGGAGGCTTCACGTTTCAGACCGGTGGATTCAGGAGGTAGTGTCCTCCGGTTACAAGATAGAGTTTGCAGCCTGGCCGCCCCCAAGATTCATCAAATCCCAGATGGCTCAAAACCCCCTGTCAGCTCAGGGTCTGTGCCTTGCTGTCCAAAACCTTCTGGAGTCGGGGGTCATCTGCCAGGTGCCTTTGAGGAAAAGGGGCAGAGGATACTATTCTAATTTTTCATTGTTCCCAAAAAATATGGGTCCATCAGACCTATCCTGGATTTAAAGTGCCTCAGCAAATTTGTCAGATCCAAACACTTTCGCATGGAGACTCTGCGCTCAGCTGTCAATTCCCTATGCCCGGGAGACTTCATGACCTCTGTCGAAATCAAAGACGCTTACCTTCATGTACCAGTCTTTCCAGGTCATCAGAAATTCCTCAGGTTCGCTCTGGAGGATCAGCACTATCAATTTGTGGCCTTACCTTTCGGTCTCACCTCTCGGCTCCCAGGTTATTCACCAAGGTGCTGACAGGCGTACTGGCTTTGCTGAGATCTCAGGGCATCCGCATCCTTCCTTACTTGGACGACATTCTCATCACTTCTCAGTCCTTCCAGCAGGCCAAGCTGGATATCCAGCTGGTGGTGTCCACAATGGAGACCTTCGGCTGGGTGATCAACCATCCCAAGTCTTTCCTGTCACCGTCAATAGTGAGGTCCTTTCTGAGAATGAGTCTGGATACATATCAGGTCAAGATCCTTCTCCCTCAGCAGAAGGTGGAGAATCTTCAGGCCCTAGCCAGGCATCTTCTGTCTTCCCCTCATCCCTCCATCCGGCAGGGGATGCAGTTGGTGGGACTGATAGTGTCCTGCTTCGAGGCAGTTCCATATGCTCAGTTTCACATGAGACCCCTTCAAATTCACCTCTTGTCAGTTTGGGATCGGGACCCTCGATCCCTGGATCAGGTGCTGGTATTGTCCCCCCTGGCCAGTCTCTCTTGTGGTGGCTGGACTCAAGAAACCTGTTGGTGGGCAGATCCTTTCTGGCACCGTGCTGGGAGACAGTCACCACAGATGCCAGCCTGACAAGTTGGGGGGACTTCTGGAAATCCCTGAAATTCCAGGGTCAGTGGGGCCCTCAGGAGGCCTACACCCCTATCAACTTTCTGGAATTGAGGGCGACAAGGTTGGTTCTCGCCCAACTTACTCCACACCTTCGAGGTTGAGCGGTTGAGGTACGCTCGGACAACCAGACGGCGATTGCCTACATCAGTCATCAGGGAGGGACTCGGAGCAAGAGAGCTCTCAAGGAAGTGTCCCTGATACTGTCTTGGGCGGAGGAGAATGTTCCCTGCATCTCAGCCGTGTACATCCCGAGGGTGGAGAATCTGGAGGCAGACTCCCTCAGCAGCAGGGGGACTTCTCGTCTGGGACAATGGTCCCTCAGCAGCAGGGTGTTTCACTCCCTGTGCCACCATTGGCGTCAGCCAGATGTGGCAGCACCGCTGTCAGGTGCTTAGGAGCGCTGCTCCTCCGCAATCCCCCACCAAAGGGTAGGCAGTATAGGCATATGGTGAGCCTCTTTGGGATGCCCCTCCCGCCCTATTGCCCCTTGCCCCTGTCTATCGGTGGGCCCTCTGTAAAGTGGCCGCTGCCCTCCCTCGCTCTCCCTTGTAGCTTTTTGGGGGGGGGGGGGGTGTATATGCCTTGGTGTTTCACTGTATTACGTGCTTCTTGTTGGAGTCAGTCTCCGTGCTGACTTGGTTGCACTGGTTGCGTTTTTGAAAATGCCGCCGCGCGCTTCCACTGTGTTCCGTGGTTGGCGGCGGCACTACCTCAGGCGCTGTTGCGTGATCATTGGCTGCTTGTCACGTGTGCTGCTTCGCGCTCTTCGGGGGGTGTGGGGCCCGCGGTTGTTCCGCGTCACTGTCTCCGCGACCCGCCCCTCGAGATATCCCCGGCGCCTTTTTTTCTCTGGATTTGGCTGCTGCGTGGCTGGCATCTACTTACCGCGGTCCGTGAGTGCCCTCGCGGGCGGCTTTATTTACCCTATGTCATTATACATGTCACTTATGGGGTTCTCTTCGCTTATGTCTTTCAGGCGGGTCGAACTCTGTTGGTTTCTCCCGGCCCTACTCCCTCTATTTAGTTATTTAACTTGTGAGACCTAGTGTGTAAATTACTCCCACTTCCCTAGCGGGCTATTGGGGCATCCCGGGTTGCTTTTATAGCGTGAATCCCTATCGGCCTATTGTGCCGCTATAATCACCATATGGAGGCATCTCAGGATAATGTGCTCGGGGTTCCTTCGGGATAAGCCCGGCTGTGTGTAGCTTGTGGGGTATCCCCTACTAGTGCTGACAATGTGCAGGTCTGTATACCTTGTGCCCAGCAGGTGCTTGCGGTGCAGCCTGGTTTACCAGTAGCTGGGCCTGCGCCTCTTATGGCTTCACCTACTCCCCAAAGCTTAAATTTGACTCATATTGAGTTGCATACCAGTGGGGATTCTCAACCTGATGTGTCTTCCAGACTGGCTAGTGTTGAGAAGTTGCTTGCTAATACCTTGGGGTGTAAGGTCTCTGCTAAGAAGCGGCACTTGACGCCTGATGTCACTCTTTTCCCTATGGAGGCTGATGAGTTCTTGGAACTGTCTGGTTAAACCCCCTTCGAGGAAGGGGAGTTATTCTCTGACTCTGAGTCATCTGATGAGAGGCCCAGGGGTCATGATGATTCTGGCTCTGACCCCTGTCTATCTCCTCCCCGGTTGCGGCCCCCAGGAAGCAGGGGGAATTGTTTCATACTGCTAAGCCACGTTTAGAGTTTCCTGAACAAGCCCATTTTAATAATCTCGTGCTCAAGGAATGGGAGCGTCCCAGCAGGCTCCCCGGAGTCCGTAAGAGTTGGGATAAGAGGTATCCCTTTCCTGCTGATGTGGTGAAGCGTTGGTCATCCCCTCCAGAGGTGGATGCCCCGGTCCTAGGGTTAGCTAACACCTCTGTCATGCACTCCCCTGACTCTACTACACTGAGGGATAGTGAGGACCGGCGTATTGATCAGCTGGCGTCCCATGCCTTTGCCTGTGTGGGGACGGCGCTGCGTCCGGGCTGTGCCTCTGCCATTACGGCTATGGCTATTAGGACCCTGCTTAGAAGGGTCTTAGATGGTGCTCCTGTGCTCACCTGTAGAATTGTTATTATGAGTATACAGTAAATCCTGCTCCACCCTACCCTAGGTTTGCATTATCCTTGGATCCCCTGTATGGTGATTGTTATCTTTGTTTTATAGTTAGTAGTTGGTTCTGTTATCTTCCTCCCAGCTTCTCGTTAACTGCTTTTCAATGCTGTGGATTTGTGGGAGGTCCCAGGTATTTGAGGGGCCAATTTTGCGGTCTCTGCAGTCCAGCGCCATCTGGTGGAGTATTACCCAAGTGTAATGATTCTTATCTGGAGGAGGACGTACAGTATACTCATAATAACAATTCTACAGGTGAGTAATCACAGAATTGTATTTTTCTATCCCCAGGATTCTGGAATTTTTACAACATGGATTTGGGTCTTCAGCTTAGTACCCTCAAAGGTCATGTTTCTGCTTTGGCCATATTCTTCCAAAGATCCTTTGATCACCATCGTCTGGTCAAGACCTTCTTCCAGGGGGTTAATCACGTGCGTCCGCCACGCAAGCCTATGTTACCAGTCTGGGATTTGAACTTGGTCTTATCTGCATTACAAGGGTCTCCCTTTGAGCCTTTGTGTAAGGCCTCTTTGTCCATATTGACTCTTAAGATAGTCTTTTTGGTGGCTATCACTTCAGTTAGGCGTGTTTCTGAGTTGGCGGCGCTTTCCATCAAACCTCCAGGACAAGGTGGTGTTTCGTTTTAAGCCAGATTTTCTGCCTAAGGTTGTGTCTGCTTTTCATTTTAATCAGGACATTGTGTTGCCTTCTCTTTGCCCTAATCCTAGTAATCCTAAGGAGCGGGTTTTACATTCTCTGGATGTGGTCAGAACTCTGAAGTTCTATTTGGTGGCTACTGAATCCTTCAGGAAGACTGATGCTCTTTTTGTGCTCCCGTCTGGACTTAAGAAAGGTCTGGCTCCAGCTAAGTCCACTATCAGCAAGTGGATCCGTCAGGCTGTGGTACAGGCCTATTCTGCTAAGGGGAAGGAGCCTCCCTTCTGCCTTACTGCTCATTCTACTCGTGCTGTTGGTGCCTCTTGGGCCTTTCAGCACCCAGCTTCTGTTGAACAAGTTTGCAAGGCTGCCACTTGGTCTTCTGTTCATACTTTTTCTAACTTTTACAAGGTTGATGTTAAGGCCTCAGCTGATGCTGCTTTTGGTCGCAAAGTTCTGCAGGCGGCAGTGGTTTAAACTGTCTCCTGTTACTTTTGGGGATCCCACCCTACCTTACGGACACTGCTATTGGACGTCCCATGTGTAAGGAATATTCTGGAACAGGACGTGCTGTATACGTAGAATAATACAATTTTGTGATTACTCACCTGTAGAATTGGTATTATACGTATACAGCACGTCCTGTTCCACCCCACCCTTGTTATCATTATTCTTAGTTACCGCTGTATGGTGATTGTTCATATGCTCATTTTTGAAGTTATTGTTCTCCCGGCTTCTTGTTAACTGCTTGTAAATACTGGGGATTTTGTGGGAGGTCCCTGACTTATATAGGGCCGGGAGGAGCCACAAGCTGTTTTCTGCAGTCCAGCGCCATCTTGTGGATGTATTACCCATGTGTAAGAAATATTCTGGAACAGGATGTGCTGTATACGTATAATACCAATTCTGCAGGTGAGTAATCACAGAATTGTATTTTTGATCTGCTTTAAAACTATTGCTTGTCAGCTTAGATTGCTGGAGGAGGGCATCCCTGTTTTTGATACCCACACCTGAATACCCGACCACAAGCATTCCAATGTAGTGGGCCATGTGACCACTGCTTGCAATGCAAACCCATTTGGCCCTATGGTGGTCATAGGGGTAGTGAACCCGTAGGCAAACAACAAGGCAATGCATGTGGGTATGTGCAGTGTGGTGTTAAAGATTGGGATGCACCACTGGGGAAGTTAGAAGTGGTGTTTAGGTAGATATGTTCTTAATTGAGTGGAGGTTCCCTTAAAAGCGACCCCCCTATCAAGGTTGTGTAGTGACTTTGACCAAAAAAAAACAAATAGCTATCTTTCTTGCTTCCTCTCTTTCTGCATGTTGGCATTTATTCTGTTCCCCCTTCCTCTTTCCTTTTCTTTCTCCCCAACACACTAAGTGATTGACCAGGCATGCTTAAAAGTAATCCCATTGTTTAGGGCCTCACATGGAAATATTCTCATTTCTTTCATATTCTCCACTCCAGGTTGTCACAATTCAGATACGAATGGGTTAACACTCTTGACAGAAGAGCGTGACTGCAAGATAAAAAGGTGTGGCCCCTCCCTGTCTACAAATACTTCTGGCTGCCCTCCCATCTCCAGTTTCATTCTTGCAGCTAGGACTGGACTGCGAAAATGTGGCTGGATTTAATTAGTTTTTTTCCATTTACTTAATTTTTTTCGGATTTACCAGGAAACGGGGGACTTTACCCCTGTCTGCTTCCTGACCCTCACGATTCTCCCTGTTTTGGATGGACCCATTGTATGTGTTCTGGAGTTGGTTCAACTGATTGAGATGAGGGTCAGCGCCTGGGTCCCTATGGCGCAGCAGGGTGTCAGCCTGGAATGACACCCCAAGCGTTGGAGGTTCCTTTTTAAAGGATACCCAACCACAGGTTCTCTTGTGGCCTGCAGGATGGATGAGGGGCCACCTACCCCACTACCTATATATCTCCCATTGGCTTGCATGTATGAACTATTTTTAATTTGTGTGTATGGTTTTGGTTATCCCACCCTCTTGCAAAGGGTGAGGAAGGGTGGGAGACACTGAGGAGAAGGATGGTGGCAGCACAGCAGGAGCGAATAGCGTTGGTAATTCAAATTTGTCGCTGATTCAGAGTGGACTGAGCCGCACCAGCATTGCAGGCGCAACCTCGATACAGCTTCCACGTTTTTCTCTTCCTGGATTGCTACCCAGGAAGTTTATGCTGCAGGGTTGCGATCCAGAGAGCGCACTGTCGAGTGGGGTTTTATTCCTGAGACTTCTGCGACGCTGCTGCTTTCTCTTGCACAACTGCTGCTTCAGCAGGGACGCTGGAAGCTACTGATCTGGTAGGATTCTAAAGCTACCCTATTATTATTATTTCTAATTATTATTATTGTTATTAATAATATTATTATTGTTATTTTAAGATCTGTTCCTTTTTATGTTTCCACAGAATTGCTTGGGAGGTTGATTAAGGGTAATGATCTCATAGGATCTCGGACTAGTTACACTTGTGATTATCGAGATTCTCTATATATATATTTCAGTCTTAGACCCCCGGGGATATATTGACTGACTACACCATGAGTGAGGCATCTGCGACGTCCGATATCTGGTTCCCTAACAGACAGTGGCTCCCTATGCTCCTTTTGCATGCAGCTGCCTCCTGAACAGGAGTTATGTCCAGGCAGAAAGGGCCATTGCCTTCGGGCGTTCCGTCCTGTTCTAAACCCTACCCTCTCCGCACCCAGCTTTCAACTCCGCTCAAGTTATCAGAAAGACTGGCTGGTTGGAGAGTCTTTCTTTTCTGTGTAGGAGTGTGACGAGCCACCTAACCCCAGGTCCCTCAAATCACCTGATGACTTCTGGATTGTGTCCAAGTCCCAGAATAAGGCCAAGCTTTTCTGGCGAAACAAGCCTAAGCCCCCCCCCCCCCTCTAAGCCTCCCCAGGCATGAAGGGATGCCCTCACCCTGCCGGGTGGGGGAACTTCTTGTGGCTACGGCTATAGAACAATGGCCCCTGCATTTCGCCGTCTACATACCCAGGGAGGAAAATGTTCAGACCGACTTTCTGAGCAGGCAAACGCTGGATAAGAGGGGACAGTCTTTGTCACAAGAATCCCACTCCTGGGGTGCCTTTTGAGAAAAGTAAATCTCAAGAAAGACCCAACCACCCCCATATGGGCCAAGAAGTAGTTGGTTTGCCAACGTGGTAAGAATGGGCAGGTGCCAAGGATTGCCAATGCCAGTCAGCCAGATCTGCTCACACAAGGCCCCCTGCTACACCCCAATTCTTGAGTGCTAGCTAATGGCCTGACTGTTGAAACCAGCATCCTGGCAGAAAAGGGCCTGTCTTCTGGGGTCATTAAAACTCCTTTGTTCATTATTCTGGTGGGCCCAAGGAAGGGTTTGGCTCCGGCCTAGTCTACCATCAGCCGATGGATTAGACAGGGTCTACAGTTGCAGAGGCAAGGAGCCTCCCTTTCTTGTTACTGCCCATTCTGCCAGAGCTATCAGCTCTTGGCTTTTTTCAACATCAGGCCTCGGCAGAGCAGGTCTGCATGGCCGCAACCAAGTTTGACAAAGTCTGTGTAAAAGCCTTGGTGGTTGCTGTCTTCGGCCATAAAATTATGCGGACTGTGGTGAATCCTTCAATTCATGTCCGATTTTCAGATGTCTCCTCTTGCACGCTCAGGGGATATAGTTATTGACTTTGGGAATCCCATCCTGAAATAAGGGTACTTAATTATGACGCCCTGGAGTGGAATATGAGAGAAAATACAATTATGTGATTCTCCCCTATAGAATTGTTTTCTCTCCTCTACCACTCCAGTCACACCCGCCCTCTGCTGTGTTTACCATATCTAGTCTTGGGCCTTGTCTCTAGTCTTGTCTGAGGGCCATGATCATGAAGAACCTAAAGTTGACTATTAAAAAAAAAAAAAAAAAAAAAAATGTAATGTAAAAAATGTAATGTTCTTGAGAACTTCGTCCCAGTTGGCCCTGTCCTAAAGCTATATAATTACTCGAAGGGGGGGTCAGCCGAGATTATATGTAGACCGGGAGGGGCCACACCTTTTTATCTTGTAGTCACGCCCTTGGGTTGAGAGTGTTAATTCATTTGTATCTGAATTGTGACGGCCTGTCTCAGAGTGGAAGAGGAGAGAAAACAATTCTACAGGTGAGAATCACAGAATTGTAGTTTTTTTCTTTTTGAAAACAAAGCTATATTCCCAGAGTAATTATAAAATAAAGTTTTACCTCTGCCTCACCCCTTAATCTATAATAAAGGCAGTGGCGCCGCTTGAGTTCTTCACTGGCCGTCACTATAAAAAATAAAAAAGCCATCTTTGTATAGTTTGGGCGCCAGGCTCCCCTCACCGCAAGTCCCGGAACCCGCCGCTCTTCTTTTCTTTACACGTAGAAACTATATTATTCCCACCATCAGCACCATGTCCGACACAGCAGTAGACGCCTGCGTGGAGAAGACAGCCAAGGACTTGAAAACAAAGGAAGTCTTAGAAGAAACAGAAAATGGAAAAGAGAAACCAGCAAATGGCAATGTAGAGAATGAGGAGAATGGTGAAGATGGGGCTGACAATGACAATGAGGAAAAAGAAGTTGATGAAGGAAGATGAGGAGGATGAAGGCGAAGGAGATGACGATGAGGATGACGAAGAAACAGATGGACCCACTGGGAAAAGAGAAGCAGATGATGATGAAGATGACGTTGATGTAAAGAAGCAGAAAAGGGATGATGACGACTAGAGAGGATATTGCCTGTCTTAAAATAAATTCTATATATTATACTTCTCCACCACCTCCCCACCCTTGTCACGCGCAGAACATGGTCACTTAAAGTGATACATCCGTCCCACCCTTCATGCAGGCTCCTAAGGGTCCCTTCTCCGTCCACATGAGTGGGAATGTCTGTGAGACACACCTGTGTGTCCCCATGGTGCATTTTATTTGTTAGAGCAGCCCCTGGCTCTCTGTTTGAGAGGGTCAACACCTTCACTACCACTGTGGGCTGCAGTTACTTGCCGTCCTCTCCGGTCCTAGATAGAGAATAAATAAAATGGGGCTTGAGATCAACAGCAGAAATGTTTTCCCTTTATATACATCTATTTAATGGGAAACTAAAACGCCCTTGGATGGGGGTCCTATGTTTGTATTTTTTATTTACATTTTATATTTTTGGACATATTGGTATAAGCTATTCTTTTTTTCTGTACCGGAGATCAAGCTGACAGGGTGTGGGGGCTTTTAAATAACACTTTTTATTTTATTTTTGGTAATTTTTCCTGTAGATTCTGCCAATTTAAATCCTGATATATGTATGTTCTTCTCTGGGCAGGTTGGTGGGAAGGGTGAAGCAAGGCAGGGCTGTCTCTTCGCCAAGGGGAACAAATGGAGAAATCTTTACAAAAAAAGTTAAAGTTGTTACAAAAAAAACTAAATAAATAAGACAAAATTCCCATATAAGAAAGATATTCTGATCATTCCAGTAACTTTTTCCATTTTTTTGTTTTTGAACATATTTTTAGCTGTTCTTTAGATGGGTTTAGATGAGTAATATGGCCAAAGATATATTTTTTTTGTTTGTTTGTCTGAAGTTGCTGTTTACTTTGTCATTTCTGGCTGGATGTGTGTGGCAGTATTGGTCAATAAAACTGCGATTTTAATTTGGAAAAAAAAAAAGTTTCACCTCGTGTTTTGCAGTCATCTGTGTTAGGAGTGGTGGTATCTCAACTAAAATGTATTGCTCAAAGTACTGAAACTAGTATTCAACAGTGTAGTCCCTTACAAATACACAGAGCAAAAAATACTGAGCCACCATAAAGTGGACTATTAAAATCAAGATCCATCCACCATAGGTGGCCTGAAAATTTTAAAGTTCCGCTAAGAGCGGTGGCGGACACAAAAATCTGATGTATTGAACACAATGATGGTCACAACAACCAAAGTCTCTTCAAATTCGGTAATCCTTAGACTGGATCAAAACCCATGGAGATTGGCCCGGGAATCTATAAGATTCCCAGGCCGCTTGATTCCCTCCCCCTGGGGCATCTAGAATTGGGATGCCCCGCTATATGAAACCCCCCAGGTCACCCGGTGTATTTACCTTCAGCCCTGGTCCAACGGCGCATGCGCAAGCAGTGCCACTTCTCCGCTATCTTTTGAATCGCCGACGCGGGCACACTACCTGTTAGAGGGTAGCGGGAATGCAAGCTAAGCCGAGAACATGTCAGCGCAGTCGAGCGTGCTAATTGGACAGGAAGTCGTGCTTGTGCCGTAGGACCGGGGAAAGGTGAGTCAGTTTGGGTGACCTGGGGGGTTTCACACAGCAGGGCATCCCCAAACTGCCCCACGGGCATTGACCAAAACCCAGGATAGTTGTCTGTAAATGTGTTTGCCAAGGTTGTACGGGTGCCTGAGGAATGCCTGGAACCTCCAGCAACAGGTGGGTATCACATTGCCAAACTACTGCGGGGGAGAAGCAGTATGTATGTGTTCATGTTTGCCTGGGCTACCACTTTTGGCTTGGGGTTTCAGTTGTTTGCCACTGTATTTTTTTCTTTGTTGTAATTGAACGCTTCATTTTGATAAGTTTCACTTTCTCTTTATGTCTATTTTTTTCTGCTAGAGTGTAGATGTTTCTCATCTTATTTTTATCTCCAACTTAGAAGGAACTTTTCATTTTCTCATCTGTTCTGTGATTGGTGGTAATTTTTCCCTCCATCCTGTCTTTTTTTGTTTTTTCTGTGCTCATGTGTCCGTCCTT
Source organism: Gastrophryne carolinensis (assembly GCA_027917425.1). Classification (NCBI taxonomy): domain Eukaryota; kingdom Metazoa; phylum Chordata; class Amphibia; order Anura; family Microhylidae; genus Gastrophryne; species Gastrophryne carolinensis. The sequence goes on along the minus strand of CM051241.1, from coordinate 128,861,963 downwards.
GTCTCTGATTGGCCGCTGGTTTATTGTCATGTGATGTCCTCAGTGTCTGCACAGCATGTCCGTGATCACGCAGCAGCGCCTTCTCGCCACCGATAACAAGGTTCTTGTTTCTTTCTTTCTTTCTTGACTAAAATTTCTGATTTCCTGTTCATTTATTCTGCCATGGTTGTCACAAGGTTGTTTTTCTAAAGCTTGTATATATAGTTGCACAGTAATGTTAGTTGAAAAAAGAGACACATGCCTGTAAAGATAAACTTAAAGGGATTCTCCTGGCAGTAAATAAAAAATAGATGCCATTTATCCCTCACAGCTGTTTACTCCTAATCTCCTAAACTCAACTGATTTCTTGATCCAGTATAGTGCCATTGGCCTCAATCCCTCCTCCATGTCAGATATACACACTGTCACCTTCAGTGACAGTGACACAGCCAGGCCTGCTCCATTTACTGCAATGAAAGGGCGTGCCCAGGCCTGGCACACTCCCCTCCATTGCAATGAGGCCTGACTGCACTGGATTGAATGATTGGGTGAGTTTGCAAGCGCTGTTTTAGGAGCGATTAGCTGCAGGGGATATAAGGTGAGTATAGAGTTTTTTTGTTTGAATGCCCAGACAATCACTTTAAAATAAGAAATTTACATATGGGAATATCTTGGGTTCATTTAGAAACAGACAAAAAAATATTAACAAAGTGTGGTCCAATATTGTCGAATTACGCCAGGAGACCAATGAATGATCCACTGTAGTCCTGGTTTCTGAAACAATGCTGGTGTAGTATGTATACACCGCATTTTCATCCTATAAGACGCACATGCCAATAAGACGCACCTAGGATTTGGAGGAGGAAAATAGGAAAAATAATTTTCTGAACCAAATAGGCAAGGTGCAGAATCCTCCAATTGCAGGCAAATAGGCAGTGTGGCATTCCCCCCAATCCCATAGGCAGTGTAGCATTCCCCTCTCCCATTCCCCATAGGCAGTGTGGCATTCCCCCCTCCCATTTTGCCATAGGCAGTGTGGCATTTCCCCTTCCCATTCCCCATAAGCTGCATGGCATTCCCCCCCGCCCATAGGCAGTGCGGCATCCCCCCTCCCATTCCCCATAAGCAGTGCGGCATCCCCCCTCCCATTCCCCATAAGCAGTGCGGCATCCCCCCTCCCATTCCCCATAGGCAGTGCGGCATCCCCCCTCCCATTCCCCATAGGCAGTGCGGCATCCCCCCTCCCATTCCCCATAGGCAGTGCGGCATCCCCCCTCCCATTCCCCATAGGCATTGTGGCATTCCCCCTCCCATTCCCCATAGGCATTGTGGCATTCCCCCCTCCCATTCCCCATAGGCAGTGAGACATTCCCACCATCCCATTCCCATAGGCAGTGTGACATTCCTCCCCATCGCATTCCCATAGGCAGTGTGTCAACCCCTCTGCCGTTCTCCATATGCGGCAGAAGATAGAAAAAAAGTCAACATACTATGGGCGTTCCTGCGTTGCTGGCCGGGCTTCCACACTGTGGGAGGCCAAAATAAGTTGGAGGAGCGTCCCCGCCGCTGCTTCTTACCGGCTGGGGCATACGCAAAGACCCAGCTCCATGAAGCGCTGTCACTGTCCCTGCCGCAAGAGACAGCGATGACAGGGACAGAGCCCACAGCTCCTCCATCTTCTTCTGGCCTCCTGCAGTGTGGCAGGCAGCCTGGGCCCATTTTTTTTTTTTTTTTTTTTTTTACATTCGCCCGATAAGCAACACTGTCACCCCCCCCCCCACTTTTGGGGCAAAATAAGTGTGTCTTATAGGGCGAAAATATATATCCGAGGGGACAGTACACAGTTTCACACGTGCAACTGGCACTCCCCCTCCATTCGAAGGCATCATGTTCCCCATCCAGGGCAGTTTGTAGGGGGGAATGAGCAGGGCACTCTGGGTGCCAAGGCCATTGGGGGCACCTCTTGCCCAACCATCCTGTTTTCTGCACATAGGTTAGGGCCACTGTTAGTGGTGCCAGCTATACACCAGACCCCTCATGCCCCATATTGGGCTCAGTCATGCAAAGGGGGCACTTTCTGCTGCTGTGGTATGGGGCAGCAGGATGGATGAGGAGGGGGCAGAATTTTTCCCTACTGCAGTGGGGCACTTTTGTCTAGAAACTGCCCCTTGCCTCGTACAGATAATAAAAAAAAAGGTGAGTATTGCCTAAATGGCTCAGGACCCTACTAGCCAAGAGGGTTTAGGGCTCCTTTAACAGTCAGCTGTGTGGATGAGTGACTCCTGGATTATGAACATTTGATCTTTTTGACCTTTGCAGGCCCTGGCCAGTATGAGCCTGAACACCCAGCCCATCCTCAACCTTGACAGATTTCATGAAAGCTCAGAGGGGGCCATGCTTCGACCACACAGTGATGCCCAGGGTACCCCATCCACAGAGTTCAACCCTCTTATATATGGAAACGATGTGGACTCTGTAGATGTGGCTACACGGTAAGATGATCTATAATGGAGTAAACAATATGAAGCTTAGAACTGGATCACAGCATGAGAAAGTAAAAAATGCAATGAGAACTGTAAGAATTGTAGAACAATATTACAGCATATAAGGTTTTTATTCCAAGTATGTCTCACACCCTGCTTTGGAAGTAGTAATTACACGTAGGTTATGGTCCAGTAGAGGGCAAACTTCTGCAGAGATGACTAGAAAAAGAAGCCCCTCCTGGTCCATAAATACCTTGGACCTCCCACACATTCCCCAGTTTAGTCTCTGCAGAAGGTGAAGCAAGTCTTTCCTTTGCAGGAAAGCCGGGTCTACACCTAGCCATTTCTTTTTCCTATTGCTGCCTGGACTCCTTTATTAATTCCCCTTGCCTCCCAGCCTTGGCTATAGGGTCCGGGTGAGGGTAGGGTACACCTCTAGAGGTGTCCTTGGGAGCTATGCTCCACCGCAAATCCCCCACCAAAGGGTAGGCGGTCGTCAGGTTGGTGATCCTGACTTGGGATGCCCCGTCCGTATAGCCCTCACTACATATAAAAGTGTAGCTATATGCTTCCCCTTTATTCCCTTCCCGGTCGTGGGGGGGGGAGGGGTCACTGTCGCCGCCGTGGCCCGCCCGGTTTCACAGGTGCTGGCGGCCCGCCCGATTTCACAGGTGCTGGCGGCCCGCCCGATTTCACAGGTGCTGGCGGCCCGCCCGATTTCACAGGTACTGGCGGCCCGCCCGATTTCACAGGTACTGGCGGCCCGCCCGATTTCACAGGTACTGGCGGCCCGCCCGATTTCACAGGTACTGGCGGCCCGCCCGATTTCACAGGTACTGGCGGCCCGCCCGATTTCACAGGTACTGGCGGCCCGCCCGATTTCACAGGTACTGGCGGCCCGCCCGATTTCACAGGTACTGGCGGCCCGCCCGATTTCACAGGTACTGGCGGGCCGCCCGATTTCACAGGTACTGGCGGCCCGCCCGCTTTCACAGGTACTGGCGGCCCGCCCGCTTTCACAGGTACTGGCGGGCCGCCCGATTTCACAGGTACTGGCGGGCCGCCCGATTTCACAGGTACTGGCGGGCCGCCCGATTTCACAGGTACTGGCGGGCCGCCCGATTTCACAGGTACTGGCGGGCCGCCCGATTTCACAGGTACTGGCGGGCCGCCCGATTTCACAGGTACTGGCGGGCCGCCCGATTTCACAGGTACTGGCGGGCCGCCCGATTTCACAGGTACTGGCGGGCCGCCCGATTTCACAGGTACTGGCGGGCCGCCCGATTTCACAGGTACTGGCGGGCCGCCCGATTTCACAGGTACTGGCGGGCCGCCCGATTTCACAGGTACTGGCGGGCCGCCCGATTTCACAGGTACTGGCGGGCCGCCCGATTTCACAGGTACTGGCGGGCCGCCCGATTTCACAGGTACTGGCGGGCCGCCCGATTTCACAGGTACTGGCGGGCCGCCCGATTTCACAGGTACTGGCGGCCCGCCCGATTTCACAGGTACTGGCGGCCCGCCCGATTTCACAGGTACTGGCGGCCCGCCCGATTTCACAGGTACTGGCGGCCCGCCCGATTTCACAGGTACTGGCGGCCCGCCCGATTTCACAGGTACTGGCGGCCCGCCCGATTTCACAGGTACTGGCGGCCCGCCCGATTTCACAGGTACTGGCGGCCCGCCCGATTTCACAGGTACTGGCGGCCCGCCCGATTTCACAGGTACTGGCGGCCCGCCCGATTTCACAGGTACTGGCGGCCCGCCCGATTTCACAGGTACTGGCGGCCCGCCCGATTTCACAGGTACTGGCGGCCCGCCCGATTTCACAGGTACTGGCGGCCCGCCCGATTTCACAGGTACTGGCGGCCCGCCCGATTTCACAGGTACTGGCGGCCCGCCCGATTTCACAGGTACTGGCGGCCCGCCCGATTTCACAGGTACTGGCGGCCCGCCCGATTTCACAGGTACTGGCGGCCCGCCCGATTTCACAGGTACTGGCGGCCCGCCCGATTTCACAGGTACTGGCGGCCCGCCCGATTTCACAGGTACTGGCGACCCGCCCGATTTCACAGGTACTGGCGGCCCGCCCGATTTCACAGGTACTGGCGGCCCGCCCGATTTCACAGGTACTGGCGGCCCGCCCGATTTCACAGGTACTGGCGGCCCGCCCGATTTCACAGGTACTGGCGGCCCGCCCGATTTCACAGGTACTGGCGGCCCGCCCGATTTCACAGGTACTGGCGGCCCGCCCGATTTCACCGGTGCTGGCGGCCCGCCCGATTTCACCGGTGCTGGCGGCCCGCCCGATTTCACAGGTACTGGCGGCCCGCCCGATTTCACAGGTACTGGCGGCCCGCCCGATTTCACAGGTACTGGCGGCCCGCCCGATTTCACCGGTGCTGGTGGCCCGGTACCACACTAATGGCCGGCTCCGCCGCCTTGCAGGGAGCGCGTCCTTTCTACTCAGTCAGGGGAGGGGCGGGGCCTGGCGCTCGACGAGCCTCGTGCGGCCCGCCCCCCTACAGTTGGTGCACGTTGTCTGCGGCTCCCGTTGGTGGGGAGCGCTTCTCTTCCTGGGGCGGGAGGGGGCGGGGCCAAGCACGGCGCGCGATCTGCGCTGGCCCGCCCTTCTTCCTCCTTTCCAGGTCTTGCGCCACCATTGTAGCTGGTCGATAACACCTGAGTGCCCTTGCGGGCCCCCCTGTTTTTTCTTATCATCGGTGGTTATATATATATAATTCTCATATCGGTTTTCTGGTTTGTTTACTCATGCTTACTGTCTGCATTTGTTATTTACTTGGATCTGTGTGTCTGTCATTCTATTTAAGGGGTTCCCTCATTATGTCTTTCAGGTGGGATTGCGCCATATTAAAAGGGGTTTTTTCTCCCGGTCCTATGTCCCTTGTTCAAATTGGGTTTCCCTGTGTGATTATAAATCCTCCCACTTACGGACACTAAGGGGCATCCCGGGTAGCTTCATAGCATAATTCCCATTGATCATTGCGGCTATCAAAAAATCACCATATGGAGGCTCCCCAGGATACTGGACTTGGGGTCCCTTCAGGACAACCCCGGTCACGTGTGATATGTGGGGCATCCCTTTTGGGAGGTAATGTGCAAATTTGTGTACCATGTGCACATCAGGCGCTTGTGCGGCAAGCCGGGCCCCGTGGCCACGCTGGCTTCATCACCTACACCCCCACGCCTGGTTATGACCCCAAGTGACGACGTCACCAGTGGGGAGTCGCAATCTGACGTATGCACAAGACTGGCCAACATTGAGAGACTGATTGCTAGCTCTGTGGCCAAGAAGGCCCCAGCTAAGAGACGGCATTTGGCGCCGGCCTTTGATTTTACTGATTTGGAACCATTTGACTGGTCTGATTGTTCCCCGCTCGAGGAAGGGGAACTTTGCCCAGGATCGGCAGTACCCTGGCGCTGATGCCAGTTCAGAGCGCGGGGATACCGTCGACACCCATAGGCTCCTTATTCAAATTTTTGAGGTACTTGCCATTTCCCCTCCTGCGGAGGCCCCTCCGCAACAGGGGGAATTTTTGGGGAGTGCCAAACTCCATTTGGAGTTCCCTGATCAGAAGCACTTTAACAATCTGATTCTTAAGGAATGGGAAAAGCCTAGCCGGCTCCCTGGTATCCCTCATGGGTGGGATAAGAAGTATCCCTTTCCTGTTGATGTAGTTAAACGCTGGTCGACACCCCCAGAGATCGACGCGCCCGTCCTGGGATTGTCCAATACTTCAATTGTGCATACCCCGGATTCCACTACCTTGAAGGATAGTGAGGACCGACGTCTCGATCAATTGGCTTCACATGCCTTTGTTTGTGTGGGTTCGGCCTTGCGTCCGGTTTGTGCCTCTGCGTTCACGGCCGTGGCTACTAGAGCTCTAATTAGGGGCCTTTTGGATGGTTCCCAATTGGATCCTTGCAGTGAGGAGTTTACAGCCTTGACTCATTGTGAGATGTTCATGGCTTTTGTCTTATCAGCCTTGGATGATACTATCCGTATGTGTAGCAGGACCTCGGCATTGCAGGTTGCCATATGCCGGTTGGTCTGGTTGCGCCAGTGGGCGGTCGATAATGCTGCTAAGAAGGCGCTTACAGGTCTTCCCTTCGTGGGTCTGCGCCTGTTTGGCGATTGTTTAGATTCTGTTGCCAAAGGGGGTAAGTTACCTCAACGCAAGATGCAGCGCCGCCCCTTTCGGGGTTCAGGCTCATTCAACCCCGCTTTTCGTGGCTCTCGGTCAGGCAGGGGAACGTATTTCACTGCATTCCGAGGAGATTCCTGGGGTAGGGGCAGAGGACGTGCCCGACCCTGGACTTCCTGGGGTACTAAACCCAAATCCGTTGCCAAGCTCGCTCAGCAATGAACGGGCGCCCTCACCCTTGCGGGTGGGGGGACTGCTGCGGCTCTTTGCCCAGGTTTGGACCCTAGAGGTCACAGACGTCTGGATCCAGGAGGTAATTTCCTCCGGGTACAAGCTGGAGTTTGCATGCCGGCCTCCTCCCAGATTCCTTAGGTCCCGGGTTCTGTCGGACCCACGGGCGGCACAGGGCCTTTTTCTGGCGGTGAAAAACCTTTGGAATATGGGGGTAGTTTGTCCGGTTCCCCCCACGAAGAGAGGTCTGGGTTACTATTCCAACCTCTTTACGGTGCCCAAAAAAGATGGCTCCATAAGACCCATTTTGGACTTGAAAACTCTCAACCGGTTCATCTGAACCAAAAAATTTTGCATGGAGACTCTGCACTCTGCTGTCAATTCACTGCGTCCGGGGGACTTTATGACCTCAATAGATATCAAGGACGCTTACCTTCATGTGTCGGTCTTCCCGGGACACCAAAGGTTCCTCAGGTTTGTGGTTCTTCCCTTCGGGCTGACTTCGGCGCCCAGGGTGTTCACCAAGGTACTGGCGGGCGTGATGGCCCTTCTCGGAGTCCAGGGCATTCGTATCTTGCCTTACCTGGACGACCTTCTCATTACGTCATCCTCTCTCCACCAGGTGGAGCTGGACACCAGGACGGTAGTGTCGACGATGGAGAGGTTCCGGTCAAGGGTGGCTTTGTTCCTGGGCATGACTCTGGATACCATTCAGACCAGGGTGTTCCTGCCCCAGCCGAAGGTGGATGTTCTTTCAGGCACTAATTCATCTTCTTCTGTCCAGCCCTCGTCCGTCCATCAGGCAATGCATGAGGCTGGTATGTTTGATGGTGGCTTGCTTCGATGCATTGCCATTTGCTCAGTTTCACATAAGACCCCTTCAGCTCCATCTTCTATCGGTTTGGGACAAATGTCCTCTGTCTCTGGATCAGACTTGTGTTCTGTCCCCTCTTGTTCGGCGGTCCTTCCAGTGGTGGATGGACCAGAGGAATCTCCTGGGGGGCAGGTCTTTTCTTGCGCCCTGTTGGGAGATGGTCACCACGGATGCCAGTTTGTCAGGCTGGGGAGGCTTCTGGAATGAACATCAGTTCCAGGGGCTGTGGGGTCCTCAGGAGGCCCATATCCCCATCAACATTCTGGAGCTGAGGGCGGTTCGGTTGGTGCTGTCGCACCTGACACATCACCTTCAGGGCTTACCAGTTCAGGTTCGCTCCGGACAGCGGTCACTTACATCAATCACCAAGAAGGAACTCACAGCAGGAGTGCTCTCCGGGAAGTGTCTCTGATTCTTGCTTGGGCCGAGAGCAATGTTCCGTGCATCTCGGCAGTCTACATTCCAGGGGTGGAGAACCTGGAAGGGGACTCCCTGAGCAGGGGGACCTCTCGCCGGGGGGAATGGTCCCTCGGCAACTAGGTATTTCTATCCCTCTGTCGCAGGTGGGGGAGGCCAGAGGTGGATCTGTTTGCCTCTCGTCACAATCACAAGCTTCCGGCATTTGTGTCTCTGTCCCAGGACCCTCTGGCTCTGGCAGTGGATGCCATGTCTCTGTCCTGGCGGGACCTCGGTCTCCTGTATTTGTTTCCTCCCTTCCCCATGGTGGGCAGGGTGATAAGCAAGCTGGCTCAAGAGGGTGTTCCAGCAATCTTGGTGGCTCCAAGGTGGCCAAGACAGGTGTGGTTCGCAGACGTCGTGTGGCTGGCGGTCAATCAATTCAGGCTGCCTCTGGTTCAGGATCTGGTCACACAAGGTCAGCTTTGTTGCCCCAATTTACAAACGCTGGCTTTGACGGCATGGCTGCTGAAACCTTCATCTTAAAGGAAAAGGGTTTGTCTGAAGCTGTTGTCCAGACCCTTGTCAGGGCTAGGAAGAAATCTTCCTCTAATATCTACTACAGGACTGGCGGACCTACATTGATTGGTGTGAGGCTAGGGCCTTTCCTTGTAGGGTGTTTTCCATTCCTCGGATTTTGGAGTTTCTTCAGCATGGTCTGGACATGGGTTTTCAACTTAGCACCCTTAAGGGGCATGTGTCCACCCTGGCGGTTTTCTTTCAGAGATCTTTCGCTCTTCATCCTTTGGTTAAGACCTTTTTTCAAGGTCTTTTCAAACCCATTTTACCTGTTTGGGATTTAAATTTGGTGTTGTCTGTCCTTCAGGGTCCTCCTTTTGAACCAGTGCAGGATGCTGCACTATCAATTTTCACCTTAAAGGTTGCCTTTTTGGTGGCTATCACCTCTGTTCGACGTGTTTCTGAGTTGGCGGCTCTATCCATTCAGGCCCCCTACTTTGAGAGACATCAGGACAAGGTGGTTTTCTGCTTTAAACCAGACTTCCTGCCTAAGGTTGTCTCTGCTTTTCACCTCAATCAGGACATTGTGCTTCCTTCATTGTGTCCTAAACCTAGCAATGACAAGGAGAGGGCTTTTGCACTCTCTGGATGTCGTTAGATGTGTAAAGTACTATCTGGTGGCTACTTCACCATTCCGAAAGACGGACGCCTTTTTTGTGGTGCCCTCTAGGCCCAAGAAGGGTTTGGCGCCCGTCAAGTCTACCATTAGTAAATGGATTAGTCAGGCCGTTATTAGGGCCTATGCTGCCAAGGGGAGGGATCCCCCTTTCCAGATCACTGCTCATTCTACTCGTGCTGTTGGGGCTTCCTGGGCTTTTCAGCACCAGGCCTCTGTTGAACAAGTTTGTAAGGCTGCTACTTGGTCTTCTGTTCATACTTTTTCCAAGTTTTATAAGGTTGATGTGCGGGCCTCAGCGGATGCTGTTTTTGGCTGCAAAGTTCTGCAAGCTACAGTGGTTTAAATTTGTGCATTGTTGCCTTTTGGGATCCCCACCCTTGTTGGACACTGCTATTGGATGTCCCACGTGTAATTACTACTTCCGAAGCAGGGTGTGAGACATACTTGGAATAATACCATTTTTGTGATTACTCACCTGTAAAATGGGTATTATAAGTATGTCTCACATCCTGCTTCGTCCCACCCCGAGTTGTATCTTGGATCCTCTATATGGTGAAACTTTTTTCTCATAGATTTTATTGGCTCTTTCTGGTCCCCTTACTGCCTTCTTATATGGGGAATGTGTGGGAGGTCCCAGGTATTTATGGACCGGGAGGGGCTTCTTTTTCTAGTCATTTCTGCAGAAGTTCGCCCTCTACTGGACTATAACCCAGGTGTAATTACTACTTCCGAAGCAGGGTGTGAGACATACTTATAATACCCATTTTACAGGTGAGTAATCACAAAATGGTATTTTTTTCATGCGCTCAAAATGGTTCTACATTTAAGTAAAGGCAGCAGTCTGTTTAATCAAAGAGGCGGGAGTACCCTGGAGTAGATGCACATGGAGGGCGACAAACGTGGCCTTATATCACAATCTATATCAGTCAATAGCTCATAAGATGATTACATACATATATGTTTATAAAAGCATTGCATACAAAATGTAGCATTCTGCCAGTCAGAGCATTCTTGCTGTGCATTCTTTGCTGTATTTGTACCCGATACATACGTGTCAGTGGTCATATGCAATGTACCGTTATTCAGGCACCACACCCTGACATGTTTCGCTTTATGAGTGTCATCAGAGGAGCTGGAGCCTAATCTGCCACCACACAGTTGTGCAATGAGGGGATACTTTCCCTTTTCTGTGAGCCTTCCTCCATTGGGGGGGGGGGGGGCACAGTACACACTGCAGTGGCCAATGCCTACTGTTGGAGGAGATGCTGGCCATCCCAGTGTTGCTGAGTCGCCTCTGACCATCACACCATACCAACATCCTCCCTTGATCAAGTGCATTTAAGTTCAATAAGGTTATTTTTTATAAAAAAATAATAAATCCCAAATCTATACACAAAATAATATCCAACAGAAAGACAACATGGTAAAATTCCTCTCTCTCTATATATATATATATATATATATATATATATATATATATATATATATATATATATATATATAATCTATCTCACACAATTAAAGTTTAGTTCATTAGCTCTAATATAAATAAAAAAAAACGAAGGGTTACTAACCTGGAGTTGCCAGCAATGCTATTACAGCAAGCAGCAACTCACCTGATCACTGGATCCGAGCTTGAGTCACCCGGGGCCTTCACTGACCTTCTCTTCCATGCCATGCTCTTTTGTTTGGCTGCAAAATGACTTGGATCTATAAGATTCCCTCCCCCCCGGGGCATCCAAAATCACCTATACACTTACCTTCTTTCCCGGGCCAACGGCATGAGCTGTGGCCGCATCCCCACTATCCCTCTAGCAGGGCACGTGCCCATGCTGGCAATTCACAAATGCCTGTTAGAGGGTAGCGGGAAGAGGTGAGTTGGTTTTGGTGAACTGGAGGGCTTCGGGTGCCCCGAAGGCAAGGACCAAAACCCAGGATAGTCAAAATCATGGGTTTTGGTCCACTTTAAGTTTTAGATTTACATATTGTGTTTTTATATACTGTATGCTTGTTTTGATGTGTGATTGCTGAACAAATACCATAACACATATGCTCTCTGGCCATTCATGAAGGGTTTTTAAGACCATATTTGTTAGATGAGCGTTACTTTATATAGCCCCATATCTGCTGTAATTGGCTGTGTAATCAAGGCAGCTGATTGCAGTTATTCATATTGATTTGGTGTTGAAGTGATTACCACCGTGCAATTTGTTTAATGTTGCACAAGGAGCTCTCCAACGTTTGAGGTGTGATGACAAGCCAGATTTTGAGCTTGTAGGAAGACCTGCAGCAAGTTGCAAATGACATCAGGCATCTATGTGAGCATAACAGGGAGACTAAACTGTTGATTCAAGCAAATGTATTGCAGCTAAAAACCAGTAAACACATGGCACATGGAGTCAGGCACCTAATAGTGCTAGTTGCTCGGCAGTGGACATCAATGACCAGTCATTAGGGCGTGCTGTATGATTTATGCTTGACTCCACCATTTTTCTTTATTGCATGGCACGGCCTGCTTCGGTATTCATAACAGTTGGGTTATTCCGCCACAAGGTGGCGCAGTGTACTGCAGAAGAGCTGTGGCATCTCCCGGTCCCCTATAAAAACTGGTTAACCATAGAGTTCCCAGTGTTTCCTCTGCAGTGAAACTGCGAAGATAGAAGATGGCTCTCTCTATGCGCAGGTGAGCGAGGCAACCAAGCCTGCGGCCCTGCAAGTCTACTTCCACCCGTTTCTGGACCCTCACTGCCTCCCAGCCTTGGCTGACAGATCGGGTGAAGGCTCCTGGAGCGCTGCTCCAAGCCGCAGACCCTGTTCCACAAAGGGTAGCCGGCCATAGGCTTTATGGTGAGCCTACTCGGGATGCGGAGTTCCTGTCCTGGCTTCTGAGGGGGTAAGTGTTTTGGGGACTGTGTCCCCTTCTTTTCCTTCAGGGGTCCCCCCCCCCCCCTTTCTGGTCAGGATACTCGCCGCTGCCTTCTCGTGTCTCTCTCTCCCCCCCTCTCTGACTTTGTTCGGGGGGGGGGGTGGTAGCGGCGAGTGGTAGTAGTTGTGGTGTTTTGGCCGTTTACAGTGTGTTTTTTTGGTTTTTTTTGCCGCGGCGCTTTGTACTGCGCTCCGTGGCTGGGGCGCTATAACCTGTGGCGTTATTCTCAGTGTGTCACACACCCCGCTTCCCCTTTAATTCTTACGATCTAGTTACTCCACCGGCAAGTGGCGACGTTGCAGAGAGAAGTCTTGAAAACGAGCCCCTCCTGGCCTACATTTACCTGGGACCTCCCACTTAACACCCAGTGTTTTCTCTCTGCAAGATGCGACAAGACAGAAGAAAGAAGTCTCCTGCTTGCAGGTAGCCGGGGTCAAACCCCGGCACCCCCCTCTTGGTCTGTTTCTGCCCAGTCAATTGTTTATGTGCCTAGATAGTTAACGGAAGCCTCCCAGCCTAGGCTGCTGGCTGGGCAACGGTAGATGGCACTATATGGTGCCTAGGAGCTTATCTCCTCCGCTCGACCCCACGCGTGGGGCAATGCAGTTATCCGGCATGGTGATCCGGATTTGGGATGCCTCTGTCCCGGTGTTCCCCTTGGCCAACTTCTCCCGCTTGGTCCCTTCTCCCTTCGCGTTGGGGGGTGGTTTGTATGGGGTGCTTTACACTTGTGTGATTCTGTGTGTTGGGGAGCGCTGGCAGCCGCAGGGTCAGCGCCGCGGCATGCGGGCGCGTGTCCCGAGCTGCTGGGGCTTTTTGTAGCATATTTTAAACTTCTCCCGCTTGATCTGTGTTGGGGGACTGAGGGTGTCTGAGGCGCCCGTTTGCACGCGGCGCCGCCATTCGGCGGCCCGCGCTGCTCGTGTCTTGGGGGCGGGGCCGCGCTCCCTCTCGGCCCACGCTGTATGGTTCTCCGGCGGGGGGTGGGCCCGGAGCGTGTCGCTCGCTGAGCCTGGCCCGCCTTCCTTCCTCTTCCTCACCCGGAGTCCTCACTACACGGAGGAACTCAGCAACAGGTCAGCGGTCCCTAGCTCGGCTGAGGAGGGCTCCGTCATTCAAGCAGGGTTTGTTTGTTGTCTTGCATTGTTGCTGTGTAGAGCATGCTAATGGCAGTCACTTGCGAGTTTCCCTGTCACTTTGGTATAGCTTCCCCCTCCTGGAGGCACATATTAATTATATATGTGTATATATATATAGTTTTTTTTCATGGGTTGTATATATTGTTTATATATTTTACCGTTACCTTCTGTTTGGTGTATATGTGTGGCGCATGCTGGCAAACTTTCTTTGGGGGATTGATTGTGGTCTCTTTTCCCTTACAGATTCTGGGATCCCCTCACTGCAGTGGGTCTCCCGGTCTGATATACCTGGCTAGTCTTTTTCTCCAAATTGGGATTCTCCTAGGCTTAAAAATCCTCCCACTCCCAGGACTTTAATTATAAAAGGGGAATCCCGGGTTGCTTAATGCGTAAATCCCTGGATTATTGCGAAAGCCATAATTTCACCATATGGAGGCTTCCGACATTACCGGAAATGGCTCTTCGGGGCTATCCAGGCTGTGTGGGGTTGTGGGGCTCCGCTCCCAGGCGATGATGTCATAATATGCATTCCATGTGCACAGCAGAATATTGCGCGCCGCAACTTCCGTCATCTCCTACCCCCCCACCTATTCCGGACTCCGTGTGACGACGTCAAAGGTGGGGATTCACAATCCGAGGTGTGTGCACGATTGGCCAACCTCGAGAAAATAGTTTCCGCTGCGGTGGCTCAGAAGCTACGGCTAAGCGGAAGCACCTTTCTCCAGCATCGCCTGTTCTGGAGGATGAGGTGTTTGATTGGTCTGATTGTCCCCCTGCTGAGGAGGGGGAACTCCTTGAGGAGTCGGACGTGCCTGCAGACCAGCAATTGGTTGGTACCGCTGGCGATCAGGCTGCGGGGGTGTTCCTTGACACTCCTTCCATTTTGGCTCAAATGTTTGAAATTTTGGCTTTGGAACCGCCCGAGGCGGTCCCCCCGCCAAAGGGTGAGTTGTTTGATGTGCCCCAGCCACGTTTGGTGTTTCCCAGGCAACAACACTTTGTGAGGGTTATCCTTAAGGAATGGGAACAACCCACGCGCCTTGTTGGAGTTCCTCCTAGTTGGGATAAGCGTTATCCCTTTCCGGAGGATTTGGTGAAGCTTTGATCTGTTCCCCCTGACGTCGATGCCCCTGTGTTGGGGCTGTCTAGCACGGCTGTGTTGCACTCCCCTGACACTACTACCGTTAAGGATGGTGAGGATCGTCGGATTGATCAATTGGCTCGCCATGGTTTTATCAGTGCTGGATCGGCACTGCGGCTGGTGTGTGCTTCGGCGCTTCTTCTGATGGCTGTTAGGTCCATTGTTAGAGATTTGTATGCAAATCTTGATCCCACTTGTGATGAGTTCGCTTCTCTCAAGCAGTGTGAATCGTTTATTTCCTTTGTCATGACCGTCCAGGACGATGCGCTTGCGATGTGTGGCCTCGGGTTTTACTCCAATCTTTTCACAGTCCCCAAGAAAGACGGGTCGGTTCGCCCCGTTCTGGATCTGAAGTTCCTTAACAGGTTCATCCGTACTCGGAAGTTTCGCATGGAAACTCTGCGATCGGCCATCGGTTCTCTTCGGCAGGGGGACTTTATGACGTCCATAGACATCAAGGATGCTTACCTTCATGTTCCCATCTGCCAGGCTCATCAACGTTTTCTTCGGTTCGTGATGAAGGGTCGGCATTTTCAATTCGTGGCTCTTCCGTTTGGCCTTACCTGGGCTCCAAGAGTGTTCACCAAGGTGCTGGCAGGGGTGATGGCCATTCTCAGATCTCAAGGCATTCGCGTCGTACCTTATCTGGACGACCTTCTCATCATGGCTCCCTCTCTCAATCAATCGGAGACGGACACCAGGACGGTGGTCTCCACGCTGGAAAGCTTCAGTTGGGTGATCAACTTTCCCAAGTCCTCCCTCGCCCGGCCAGGGTGGTGTCCTTCCTGGGAATGCGGTTGGATTCTTGTCAGCACAGGGTATTTCTGCCTCAATCCAAGATTTGTCTGATTCAGGAATTGGCTTGGTTCCTTCTTTCCAATCCTCGACCGTCCATCCGTCTGGGGATGAGACTGGTAGGGTTGATGGTTGCCTCTTTCGAGGCAGTTCCTTTTGCTCAATTTCACACAAGGACGCTTCAGCTTCATCTGTTGGCGTCTTGGGACCGGCGACCACGGTCGTTGGATCGGCCCTTCCAGTTGTCCTCCCAGGTCCGGCAGTCCCTTCAATGGTGGTTGGTCTCGACCAATCTCTTGAGGGGCAGGTCTTTCCTGACTCCTCTCTGGGAAATTGTCACCACGGACGCCAGTCTTTCGGGATGGGGGGGGATTCTGGAAGGATCTTCAGTTTCGGGGGCAGTGGGGACCTCGGGAGGCCCACTTGCCCATCAATGTTCTGGAACTGAGAGCCATCCGTCTGGTTCTTGTTCTTTTGACTCAGCATGTTCTGGGCCTTCCGGTTCAGGTTCGTTCAGACAATCGAACAGCGGTTGCTTACATCAATCATCAGGAAGGGACTCGCAGTCTGGGTGCCCTCAGAGAGGTGTCCCTGATCCTGACCTGGGCGGAGGCCCATGTTCCTTGTCTCTCGGCAGTTTACATTCCGGGTGTGGAAAACAGGGAAGCGGATCTGTTGAGCAGGTGCTCTTCCCGTCTGGGAGAATGGGCTCTCCATCCTCAAGTTTTTCGGTCGCTGTGTCTCCGGTGGGGGACACCGGAGGTGGACCTGTTTGCCTCTCGTCACAATTGCAGGCTTCCGACCTTTGTGTCGCTCTCCCAGGATCCTCTAGCTCTGGCGGTGGACGCCATGTTCCTGAGCTGGGGGGATCTGGGGTTTCTGTACCTTTTTCCTCCGATACCCATGCTAGGCAAGGTGGTACGGAAGCTGGCTCTGGAAAAGGTGTCTGCCATTCTCGTGGCTCCAAGGTGGCCAAGGCGAGTATGGTTCGCAGACATCGTTCACGGCTGGCAGTGGATCAGATCGTTCTGCCTCTTCGGCCCGATCTGCTCACTCAGGGTCGGCTGTGTTACGCCAATTTACCAACGCTGGGTTTGACGGCTTGGCTGCTGAAACCTTCATCTTGAAGGAGGAGGGTCTTTCTGACTCGGTTGTTAAGACTCTGATCTGTGCCCGGAAGAGGTCTTCTTCTACCATCTACTATAGGACTTGGAGAGACTATATCGCTTGGTGTGAGGTTAGATCTTTGCCTTGTAGGGTCTTTTCGGTTTCCAGGATTCTGGATTTTTTGCAATCAGGGCTGGACTCTGGTCTCCAGCTGAGTACTTTGAAAGGGCAGATTTCTGCCTTGTCTATCTTTTTTCAGAAGCCTTTTGCGCTTCATCCTTTAGTTAAAACTTTTTTTCCAGGGGGTTACGCATGTGCGGCCTCCCAGGAAGCCATTGCTCCCTGTTTTGGACTTGAACTTGGTTCTTTCTGCTCTTCAGGCTCCTCCCTTTGAGCCCTTGCAGGATATTGCTCTATCTACCTTGACTCAGAAAATTGCCTTCTTGGTGGCTATCACTTCGGTTCGGCGTGTCTCGGAGTTGGCGGCCTTGTCGATTCAGACACCCTACTTTGAGAGGCATCAGGACAAGGTGGTTTTTCGTTTCAAACCGGACTTCCTTCCTAAGGTTGTTTCTGCTTTTCATTTGAATCAGGATATTGTTCTTCCCTCCTTGTGTCCTAAGCCTAAGAATGACAAGGAGAGGTTTTTGCATTGTTTGGATGTAGTACGCTGTGTTAAGTACTATTTGATTACTACTTCTCCTTTTCGTAAAACTGATGCCCTTTTTGTTGTGCCCTGTGGGCCTAGGAAGGGTTTGGCTCCGGCCAAGTCTTCCATTAGCAAATGGATTCGTCAGGCGATTGTTGGGGCCTATTCGGCCAAGGGGAAGGTTCCCCCTTTTCGTATCACTGCTCATTCTACTCGTGCTGTTGTAGCATCTTGGGCTTTTCAGCATCAAGCTTCTGTTGAACAAGTTTGTAAGGCTGCTACTTGGTCTTCTGTTCATACTTTTTCTAAGTTTTACAAGGTTGATGTGCGGGCCTCAGCGGATGCTGTTGTTGGCCGCAAAGTTCTGCAGACCGAAGTCGTTTAAGTTATGCTTCATTTTGCCTTCAGATACCCACCCCTTGTGGACACTGCTTTTAGATGTCCCGATCGTAAGAATTAAAGGGGAAGCGGGGTGTGTGACACACTGAGAATAATACCATTTTGTGAGTACTCACCTGTAAAATGGATATTGTCAGTGTGTCACACACCCCGCTTCACCCGCCCTTTTTGGTATCCTGGATCCTCTATATGGTGAAGCTTTCTTTTGTTTTATTTTGAGGTTACCGTTGGTTTTCCTTGTACCTTGTCTTACTGCTGTTTGAATTCACTGGGTGTTAAGTGGGAGGTCCCAGGTATATGTAGGCCAGGAAGGGCTCGTTTTCAAGACTTCTCTCTGCAACGTCGCCACCTGCCGGTTGGAGTAACCCGATCGTAAGAATTAAAGGGGAAGCGGGGTGTGTGACACACTGACAATATCCATTTTACAGGTGAGTACTCATAAAATGGTATTTTTACTTTGTCATGGCGCCAGCGGGGTCACGTGGGCGCCGTTTTCACGCTCTTGGGGGGGGGCGGGGGATGACGCGTATCGCGTCGTCCCCCTGCGGCCTACCCCTCGAGGTACCTCTGCCGGCGCCATTTTGGATTAGCTGCGCGTCTGGATTTCTCCCTTCCGGGCTGTAGCGATGTTTCCTCCGGTGTGTCGCTTCATCCTGCGGTCTGTGCCTTGGTGACCCGTCGGTGTCCTTGGTCCGTGAGTCCCCCTTGGGGTTTTTTTTATTGGTCTTGTGGGGCATGTGCTGCGGGATGCTCATGTGTCGTTTTTACTTATGTCTTTCAGGCGGGATACCAGTGGGTTGTGGTCTCTCCCGGCTCTACTCCTTCCTCTCTCTCATCCCCCCCCACCCTTTGCTGATCTGGGGGCATCCAGTGGGAGGGCATCCCGGGTGGCTTTTGTATTAGCCTTTACCCAGCGCTGGCCTATTGCGCCTGTGTTAATCACCATATGGAGGCTTCTGGGGATAGCGTGCTTGGGGGTCCTTCGATGCAATCCTGGCACCTGACTTCCACACCCTCCCGCTCCACTGAGGAGTATGAGGAATTTGATGCCACTGGTGGACTTTATTCCCTAGAGGAAGGGGAACTGTTCCAGGACTCTGACTCCTCTGGGGACCAGCAGGAAGGTTGCATTAGTGACCCTGGGTCTGCGTCCGGGGAGGAATCCTGGTACCCTGAGGACACTGACAATCTGCTGTCACAAATTTTTGAAATCTTGCACATTGCTCCCCCTGAGGTGGCTAAAAGAAAGCAGGGTGAGCTTTTTCTTCCTGGTAAACAGCGCCCTCAACAAGTTTGTCAGATTCAAACATTTTCGCATGGAGACGCTACGCTCTGCTGTCGGTACCCTTCGCCCAGGCGACTTCATGACCACCGTGGACATCAAGGATGCTTATCTTCATGTGCCTATCTTCCCAGGTCATCAGAGATTTCTGAGGTTAGTGCTGGAGGATCAGCATTACTAGTTTGTGGCCTTACCATTCGGTATCGCCTCGGGTGTTCACCAAGGTGCTGGCGGGAGCGATGGCTCTGCTGCGAACCCGGGGCATTCGCATCCTTCCCTACCTGGACGACATCCTCATTGTGGCTCAGTCCTTTCATCAGGCCGAACTGGGCACCCAGTTGGTGATCTCCACTCTGGAGTCCTTCGGCTGGGTGATCAATTTTCCCAAGTCTTCACTGCCCCCGTCCTTGGTGAGGTCCTTTCTGGGCATGACACTGGATACCTCTCAGGTCAAGGTGTTCCTTCCTCAGCAGAAGGTGGAGGGCCTTCAGAAGCAGGCACGGGCTCTGCTCTTGTGTCCTCATCCCTCCATCCGTCTGGGGATGCAGTTGGTGGGCCTGATGGTGTCCTGCTTCGAGGCGGTCCCCTTTGCTCAGTTTCACATGAGCCCTCTTCAGTTACACCTCTTGTCAGTTTGGGATCGGGACCCTGTGTCCCAGGATCAGGAATTTGCTCTGTCTCCTCTGGCCTGGCAGTCCCTTTCATGGTGGCTGGACTCAAGGAATCTTCTGGTGGGCAGGACCTTCCTGCCCCCGTGCTGGGAGACTGTCACCACGGATGCCAGTCTGATGGGCTGGGGGCTTTTGGAAGTCCCTACAGTTCCAGGGTCGTTGGGGCCCCCAGGAGGCCCATGCTCCCATCAATGTCCTGGAACTGAAGGTTGGTTCTGTCCCACATGACCACACACCTTCGGGGTCGGGCTGTTCAGATCCGCTCAGACAACCAGACGGCGGTTGCCTACATCAACCATCAGGGAGGGACTCGGAGCAAGCGAGCCTTCAAAGAAGTGTCTCTGATACTGTTTTGGGCGGAACAGAATGTCTCCTGCATCTCAGCGGTATACATTCCGGGGGTGGAGAACCAGGTGGCAGACTCCCTGAGTAGGGGGATGTCTCGTCTGGGGGAATGGTCCCTCAACTACCAGGTGTTTCTCTCCCTGTGTCACCACTGGGGTCAGCCGGATGTGGACCTGTTTGTGTCCCTTCACACTCACAAATTTCCCAGGTTTGTCTCCCTGTCACAGGATCCTCTGGCCTTCGCCACGGATGCACTGGCAATGCCTTGGACGGAGTTTCGGCTTCCCTATGTGTTCCCTCCTTTCCCTCTACTGGGCAGGGTCATGCGCAAGATAGCCCAGGAGGGGGTGTCAGCCATCCTGGTGGCCCCCTGTTGGCCAAGAAGGGTGTGGCTTGCAGACGTCGGGCAGTTGGCAGTAGACCAGTACGTCTTGCCCAGGGATCCAGATCTTCTCACTCAGGGACAGCTACGCCATCCCAATTTACAAACGCTGGCTTTAAAGTGGACCAACACCCAGGGGGGATCGGCCCGGGAATCTATAAGATTCCCGGGCCGATCAGATCCCTCCCCGCGGGGCATCCGAAATCGAGATGTCCCGCGGGGTGAAACCCCCCCAGGACGCCCACAAACCTTACCTCAACCCCGTTACAGCGGCGCATGTGCGGGCCGCGTGCGCGTCTCGTGCTTCCCTCTAGCAGGGCGCGCACCCATGCTGGCCGTTTGTGAATGGCTGGCGCGGGCGCACTCCCTGTTAGAAGGAAGCGCGAGACGCGGCCTCCAGCGCTCAGAGCCGCTGTGGTTGGACGCCGCTTGTACGTGCATACCACAGCGGCTCGGAGTGCTCTGATTGGACAAGCGCCCGCGTAGGAGCGTGGGGAGGTGAGTGTTTACGGGCATTCTTGGGGGTTTCACACAATCGGGGTGCCCCACCGAAGTGGACCAAAACCCAGGATAGTCAAAGTCCTGGGTGTTGGTCCACTCTAACGGCTTGGCTGCTGAAACCTACATCATGACAGAGAAGGGGTTGCCTGCCTCTGTTGTTGATACCATGATTTGGGCTAGTAAGAAGTCCTCGTCCGTTATCTATTACAGGGTCTGGCATGCTTTCATTGGCTGGTGTGAGTCCAAGTCTCTTCCCTGTTGGGTTTTTTCCATTCCCAGGATTCTGGAATTTTTGCAACATGGTTTGGATTCTGGCCTTCAACTAAGTACCCTCAAAGGCCATGTTTGAGCTCTGGCAATTTTTTTCCAAAGATCCTTTGACAACCACCGGTTGGTTAAAACTTTTTTCCAGGGTGTTACTCATGTGCGTCCACCTTGTAAGCCTATGCTACCAGTCTGGGACTTGAATATGGAGTTGTCTGTTCTGCAGGGTCCTCCCTTTGAGCCTATCCGTGGGGCTGCTTTGCCCATTCTGACTCTTAAGGTAGCCTTTTTGGTGGCTATCACTTCTGTAAGGCGAGTTTCTGAGCTGGCGGCGCTTTCCATCAAACCTCCTTATTTTGAAAGGCATCAGGATAAGGTGGTGTTTCGACTTAAGCCGGATTTCTTGCCTAAGGTGGCGTCTGCCTTTCATCGCATTCAGGACATTGTCTTGCCTTCATTGTGTGTCCTAATCTACTAATTCCAAGGAGCGGACCCTGCATTCTCTAGATGTGGTCAGGGCTCTGAAGTTTTATTTGGTCGCTACTGAGCCTTTCAGGAAATCTGATGCTCTTTTTGTTCTCACTTCTGGACCTAGGAAGGGTTTGCCACTATCAGCAAGTGGATCCGTCGGTGGTGGTTCAAGCCTATTCTGCTAAGTGGAAGGAACCTCCCTTTAGAATTTCTGCTCATTCCATTCGTGCTTCTTGGGCTTTTCAGCACCAAGCTTCTGTTGAACAAGTTTGTAAGGCCGCTACTTGGTCTTCTGTTCATACTTTTTCCAAGTTTTACAAGGTTGATGTTAAGGCCTCAGCGGATGCTGCTTTTGGCCACAAGGTGCTTCAGGTGGTAGCGACTTGAACTGCCGGCTGTTACTCATTGGGGATCCCACCCTGCTTTTGGACACTGCTTTTGGATGTCCCAACTGTTATCAATACCGAAGCAGGCCGTGCCATGCAATAAAGAAAAGTACTCGCCTGTAGAATGAGTACCTGAAGAGTACTCACCTGTAGAATTGTTATTCTAAGTATGCAGCACGTCCTGCTCCAGATAATGATTCATAGCAGATGGGATTACATCCGCCAGAGGGCGCTTGACTGCAGCGATGGCAAAAAGAGGCCCCTACCGGTCCATATATACCTGGGACCTCCCACAAATTCCCCAGTTTCTTCTTTGCAGTCGGCTGCGAAGGTCAGAAGATGGCTTCTCTTATCGCAGGTGAGCCGGGCTTAGCAGCCCTTGGCCCTGTAGGACTATTCCCACCCGTTCCACTTATTAATTATGCCTCCCAGCTTTGGCTGCGCTGGTTGGGTGATGGTAGGCAGCACCTATCAGAGGTGCTTTTCCTTGCGGAGCCTGGCTCCGACCGCAATCCCCCATCAAAGGGTAGGAGGTGCAGGTTTATGGTGAACCTGATTTGGGATGCCCCGTCCCCGTCCCCCCTTCCCTGCCCTGGCCATTGGTGGGTCTCTTGACATCCACCTTTCCCCCCTCTCTGTGTCCCGTTCGGGGGAAGGGGGGGTGTGTATGTGGCTTTTGCCTTGTATTTGTGTGTTTATTGCACGTTATTCGTTTAGTTCTGTCTTTTACTTTTTTGAATTTGCCGCGGCTGACACGCGCGACTTCTGGCGTCCACGGCGGCATTATCATCAAGAATCCTTGCGCGCCCATTGGCTGGAGCTTCTGGCCTATCCCTGCGCTTCTCGGAAGGGGCGTGGCTTACTCGGTTGGCGCATTCCGCGACGGACCCTCCTGCGGCCCTCCCCCTGAGGTCCCTCCAGCGCCATTTTGGTCATCGCCTGGTGTGAATGCTGGTCCCCCACCGTGGTCCGTGAGTGCCCCTGCGGGCTAATTTTTTTATTCCCTTGTCATTTTAATGTGCTTATGGGGTGTCTTTATTATGTCTTTCAGGCTGGATAACTGTGTTTTTAGAGGTTTCTCCCGGTCCTGCCCCCTCTATTGGTTATTGTAACTTTATTAGAGGCCTACACTGTAAAATCCTCCCACTTCCCTGGCGGACATTTGGGGCATCCCGGGTTGCTTTTACAGTGTAATTCTATCAGCCAGTTGTGCCACCTTAATTATCATATGGAGGCTTCACAGGATATCGTGCTCGGGGTCCCCTCGGGACAAGCCCTGCTGTGTGTAGTGTGTGGGGCATCCCCTGTGAGCGATGATGTGCGGGTCTGTGTACCCTGCGCCCAGCAGGCGCTTGCGCTGCATTCTGGGCTATTTGTGTCTGGGCCTGCGCCCACTAGCTCCTCACCCACTCCCCCCGCTTGACTATGACTCCCAGTGAACTAAATACTAGTGGGGAGTCTCAGCCTGACGTGTCTTCCAGGTTGGCTAACATTGAGAGGCTGATTGCTAGCTCTGCGGCCCGTAAGGCCCCGGCTAAGAGGAGGCATGTGGCGCCGGGTGCGTCTGCCTTTCCTGTGGAGAATGAGAATTTCTTTGTTTTGTCTGATTATACCCCACTTGAAGAGGGTGAATTATTCTCGGATTCAGAGTTCTGATGATCAGCATTTCAGTGGTGCTGACTATGGCTCTGATCACTGGGATGCTGATGACACCAATAGACTGTTAACTCAGATTTTTGATGTGCTTTCTATCTCCCTTCCTGCTGTGGCTCCCAAGCCACAGGGGGAACTTTTCAGTACTGCCAAACCACGTCTGGAATTTCCAGAACAGGCCCATTTCAATAATCTTGTTCTCAAAGAATGGGAGCGTCCCAGCCGGCTTCCCGGGATCCCTAAAGGCTGGGATAAAAGGTACCCTTTTCCCACTGATGTGGTTAAATGTTGGTCTACCCCCCCAGAAGGTCTGCCTTGTGCCCTGTCTGTGCCTCTGCTATTACTGCTGTTGCTGTTAGGACTCTCCTCAAGGGTCTGTTGGATGGCGCCCCTGATGAGACTTCTAGTGCCGAGTTCAGAGCCTTGTCACAGTGTGAAATGTTCATTGCATATGTCCTTTCTGCCTTGGTTGCCACCATTAGGATGTGTAGTAGAACCTCTGCCTTGGTGGTTGCTATACGCCGCTCTGTTTGGCTGCGTCAGTGGGCAGCTGATAACGCTGCTAAGAAGGCCCTCGCGGGGCTCCCCTTTAAGGGGCTGCGCCTATTTGGTGATCGCTTGGACCTGTTTGCCAAGGGGGGTAAGTTGCCTCAGCGTAAGAAGCAGCTGCGGCCCTTTTGGGGTTCTGTCTGGGGACAGCGGGTCTCAGACAGGTGGATTCTGGAGGTTGTGTCCTCCGGCTACAAGCTAGAGTTCGCTGCCTGGCCGCCTCCAAGATTCCTCAGGTCTCGGATTCCTCCAGAACCCCTGGCAGCTCAGGGTCTGTTTCTGGCTGTACAAAACCTATTGAACATGGGGATCATCTGTCAGGTCCCTCCTGGGGAGAGGTCGGGGTTTTTATTCCAATCTCTTCACAGTACCCAAAAGGGATGGTTCCATCAGACCCATCCTGGACTTAAAGCTTCTCAACAAGTTCATCAGGACCAGACATTTTCGCGGACTCTCTGAGCAGGGGGGACCTCTCACCTGGGAGAATGGTCTCTCAGCAGCGAGGTCTTCCTGTCCTTATGTCACCGTTGGGGCGTACTGGAAGTGGATCTGTTTGCGTCCCACCACAATCACAAGCTCCCAGTCTTTGTCTCTCTGTCTCAGGATCCCCTGGCCCTTGCGGTGGATGCTCTTACTCTATCCTGGCAGGGGTTCCGTCTCCTGTATCTTTTTCCTCCATTTCCCCTGCTGGGCAGGGTTCTGCGCAAGCTGTCTCAGGAAAGGGTACCAGCAATTCTGGTGGCCCCCCGGTGGCCAAGACAGGTGTGGTTCGCGGATATCGTTTAGCTGGCAGTAGATCAGTACGCTCTGTCCTTGGTCCCGGACCTTCTCACTCAAGGGCGACTATGCCATCCCAATTTACAAACGCTGGCTTTGACGGCCTGGCTGCTGAAACCTCCATCTTAAGGGATGAGGGGCTTTCTGAGTCTGTGGTTAACACTCTGATAAGGGCTAGGAAGAAATCCTCTTCTACCATCTACTATAGGATCTGGCGGGCCTACATTGACTGGTGTGAGTCTAGGGTCCTTCCATGTCGGGTATTTTCCATTCCTAGGATTCTGGAGTTCCTTCAGCATGGTTTGAATCTGGGACTTCAGCTCAGCACGCTCAAGGGTCACGTTTCTGCCTTGGCTGTTTTCTTCCAGAGATCCTTCGCTCAACATCCTCTGGTCAAGACCTTCTTCCAAGGGGTTGCTCATGTGCGTCCCCCTCACAAGCCTCTGTTACCAGTTTGGGACTTGAATTTGGTTTTGTCTGCCCTTCAGGGCCCTCCATTTGAGCCTGTGCATGAGGCTGCTCTGTCTCTTCTTACTCTTAAGGTTGCCTTTTTGGTGGCTATCACCTCGGTCAGGCGTGTTTTGGAGTTGGCGGCCCTTTCTATTCAGGCCCCCTACTTTGAGAGACACCAGGACAAGGTGGTTTTCAGATTTAAACCTGATTTCTTGCGTAAGGTGGTCTCTGCCTTGCATCTCAATCAGGACATTGTGCTTCCTTCCTTGTGCCCTAATCCTGGTAATTCCAAGGAGAGGGCCTTACACTCCCGGGATGTGGTCAGGAATTTGAAGTACTACTTGGTGGCTACTGCGCCTTTTAGAAAGACTGATGCCTTGTTTGTTGTTCCTTCGGGCCCCAAGAAGGGCCTGGCACCTGCTAAGTCTACTATCAGCAAATGGATTTGTCAGGCCATTTTTAAGGCCTTTTCTGCTAGGGGAAAGGATCCTCCTTTCCGTGTTACTGCTCATTCTACCCTTCCAGCACCAGGCTTCTGTTGCACAAGTTTGCTAGGCCGCTACTTGGTCTTCTGTTCATACCTTTTCCAAGTTTTACAAGGTTGATGTTCAGGCCTCAGTGGATGCTGTTTTTGGCCGCAAAGTTCTGCAGGCGGCAGTGGTTTGAACTGCGCGTTGTTGCTTTTAGGCAATATCGTATGCCGCCGCACGCCTACCAAGTATAGAGGGGGGTGCACGGTTAGCGGTGACACCGCAAATCCACAGGTAGCGAAGAAAAACCAGCACTCCAGATGTATATGAAGATTAGTAAAGCTGTATTCGTACAATGTCCAATCAGGGACAATCAATCCATAATCCAACGTTTCGGGGGTTACCGCGAGCCCCCTTCATCAGGGATAACAAACGTTCCCTGATGAAGGGGGCTCGCGGTAACCCCCGAAACGTTGGATTATGGATGGATTGTCCCTGATTGGACATTGTACGAATACAGCTTTACTAATCTTCATATACATCTGGAGTGCTGGTTTTTCTTCGCTACTTGTTGCTTTTAGGATCCCACCCTGTTTACGGACACTGCTATTGGATGTCCCATCTGTCAGGAATCATTATCTGGAGCAGGACGTGCTGCATACTTGGTATAGTACAATTCTGTGATTACTCACCTTGTATAATTGGTATTGTAAGTATGCAGCACGTCCTGCTCCACCCCACCCTGTTTGCATTATCTTGGATCCTCTGTATGGTGATTGTTATCCTTGTTAACGTTGTTAATTTCATTGGCTTCTCCTGGTTCTCCTTACTGCTTTTCTATACTGGGGAATTTGTGGGAGGTCCCGGGTATATATGGACCGGGAGGGGCCTCTTTTTCCATCTCTGCAGTCAAGTGCCCTCTGGCGGAGGTAATCCCATCTGTTATGAATCATTATCTGGAGCAGGACGTGCTGCATACTTATAATACCAATTCTACAAGGTGAGTAATCACATAATTTTATTTTTGTTCTTGCATGGCACGGACTGCTTTGACCCACCCTTGTTATCGTTATTCTTGGTTGCCTCTTTTTTACATTTTTTACCTTTATACTCTCCCGGCTTCTTGTCTCACTGCTTGTCTACGCTGGGAACTCTATGGTTAATCCCGTTTTTATAGGGGGCCGGGAGATGCCACAGCTCTTCTGCAGTACACTGCGCCACCTTGTGGCAGAATAACCCAACTGTTATGAATACCGAAGCAGGCCGTGCCATGCAAGAACAAAAACAATTCTACAGGTGAGCACTCACAGAATTGCTTTTTTTTTTAAAGGGGGGGGGGGGGGCAGAAAGCAAGATAATTTAATGGGGCATAAATTTGCTTGCTCTCCCTATTCTGGCTGAAGGGGAGATTATTATTCAGCCTTTATTCTGCCTTCTTTTTATTTCATAATAAGCCCTAGGGAATTATCTCCCTTCTGCTAGTGCTCCTCAGCAGCAGAGCAAGATTTATCTATGCAAGGGGGAAATTCTATAGGGTTTACCAGGAATGGCAATGGTAAGTGCTGGTGAATTAAAGATCTATTGTTAAAATGGCCAAAAACCCTGGATTTTGGGATTTTGATTATCCTAGGTTTTGGTCGATGCCTGTTGTGTAACCCCCCCCCCAAAGCTACCCACTTAAACTCACCTTTCCTCAGTCATACAGTGTATGCACAGGCTCTCGTTCAATCAGCACTCTCTGATATTTCATCTGACTCGGCTAAGGGGTGAATGTGGCCGCCATCCGAGCGTGCTGACGGCCACATTCCCGCTAGCCTCTAACAGAGACAAATGCCTGACAAGGGCGCACGTCTGGCTAAAGGTATAGTGTACGGCAGCACATGCGTGCGCCAATGGATCGGGGAGAAGGTGGGTTTTATAGGGGACTTAAGGGGTTTCACACAGCGGGGCATCCCAAATCTGCATGCCTCATTGGGAGGGAGTCGGGCACCCCAGGTATCTTATAGACTCCAGGGTCTCTTTAAGTCCACTCTAAACAGCGCTTTTTGCTGTACATTAATATACACGGCATAGAGCGCTGATTGGACGAGGTGAGTATACCGGCAATCCCAGGGAGCTTTCACACAGCAAGGTGTCCCAAATCTGTATTCCCCCGTAGAAATAGAAATGGCCCACTTTAAAGGAAAATGTTTGTACCTGAGGTTGGCTATCAAGCTGTTTTTCTTCTATTGATTCAAATAGAATTGTGCAAATAAATGGCATTTCCCTGTTTTTTTTTTTTTTTTTTTTTTTTATTTGCAGGGTTGCTATGGTTCGTTTCTTCAACTCTCCAAACATGCTGCAGGGATTTCAGCTGCACACCCGCACACTGCGCCTGTTCCCCCGGCCGGTGGTAGCTTTCCAGTCCTCTTCCTTCCTGGCGTCACGCCCCAAAGCAACTTGTTTTACAGAGAAACTAGCCAGAACGCAAGCTGTAGAGTTCTTTGGAGAATGGTCTCTGAACCCCACCAACTTTGCCTTCCAGAGGATACACAACAGTAAGTGCCGCTCAGCTCAGATGACCTCTGTGTCTTCCTCATTAAATCCAATGGCGCTCACTTAATATCTTTCCTGTAGATATGTTTGACCCGGCTTCCATTGGAGACAAGCCAAAGTGGTATGCCCACCAACTGCAGCCCATTCACTACCGCGTCTATGATGCAAACTCCCAGTTGGCAGAAGCTCTCAGCATCCCCTTACGGCTGAATAGTGACTCTGACCCTACCGATGACAGGTCGGTGACTCTTATATCTGCATGGAAAAAAATCTCAAATGTACTTCCTGAACCAACGATGCCTTACCTTAATGCTCTTGCGTTTCTTCTTTCTTCTCTGGAGCTGCCTGCACTGGCCTCCACCATAGCCTGTAGCAGGCCTGTAGCTGCCCTTTCTCTTCCCATTTGTCTATTGTTTGCTGTTATGTTATATAAAAATGTGCTTATTTTTAATATTATATGTATTGTAACCCAGTAGCACAATATCTGTCTCTTACAACCCCGCTTATTATGCTGATCATTATGCAGCATCACAAAGCCAAGGGCCTCACCCTCTTGCTTCTGAAGAAACATGATAATGTGAAACTGTAAACCTCAATATCTCGGCCATTTTTTCTTAAATTTAAAAACGGAAAACCGTCCCACACAATGGTCTGACAATTGGCTTTGCATACTGAGGCCCTTTAAAAGTCTTGAAAGGCGTTTTAATGAAAACCGATATCTCGTTGCTTGACCATGGCTTCTATTTTGTCTTGACATGTCTCATGCTGGACGTCATTGTTGGGATGAGGCACAAACATATGGTATTAGATGACAAAGGGGTTAAGAAGTAACCGTGCATTTTTTTGTGCAGTGGCAGCGACAGTGTGGACTATGATGACTCAAGCTCCTCGTACTCTTCTCTAGGCGACTTTGTCAGTGAAATGATGAAGTGCGACATCAATGGTGACACACCTAGTGAGTATCTCTGATGTGTGAATGTCGCAACATTGTTTTTAAAACCGAATAACAGAAATGAAGCTATTTGTAACTCGCACATTTCACACATTCCAGTAAAGTGCATTTGTTTCAACATTTACATACAGAAGAAAGCAACAGCAGCAACAGAAAAATCTTCTGTGAGCCTCTAATATACTTGGTGTGCTTCCCACTGCTTCCCACCCCCCATCACAGGCCTGCACCACCATGAAGGGGTCAGGCCTGCACCAGCATGAAGGGGTTTACTGATTAATCACAAGTCTGTGTCCCTGAGAAACACTTGTACATGTGCAGAGAGGGCAACGTTGTGCATCTTTGGTCCCAGTGAAGTCGTCAAAGTTAATGTGGAAAGCATTAGCAATAATCACTCTAATATACTCCCAAAGCTTTGCATGATGGGTAAAAACATCTTCGACATCAGAAGAATTGTAATAACAAAGATCAGCATAGGCTGATTAAAGTAGACAAAACTGTCTTATTCCCTTTCCTTTGGTCATCCCAAACTAAGGGGGGGTTCACCCATAATTCTTACCACCTTTCTTACGAGGCCACAGCACATGTGTTGGAGGTGGCGGCATCACTCGCATCCCTTATCGGCTGTGCATGTCCACGCCCGCAACTGAATGGCTGTGTGTGGGGATGGATGCAAGTGATGCCGCGCACTGCAAATGTGTGCCACTGAAATTCCATTCAGCTTCTCTAGCCAGAGAAGCGAATTGGATGAGTGGGCGTGGCCTGCGCCATGGAGAGGCGAGTAGATTTGGCGACCCTCAAAGCGGGGTTCCCCAGGGGGACAGACCAAAACCCGGGATATTGACTTTAAAGCAGACCAACACCCTCCGCGGCCAGGTTGTTGGTGGCCGCCAACTCCGCTGCTAAAATGATAGTGTGGGGGGGCATCCAGAATCCTGAAGCCCACACACATAACCCCCCCCCCCCAGAACGCCGTAAACCTTATCTTAGCCTTGCTCCCCGGCTGCAAATCCAGCGCCGAGATTGGCTGCTTGGCGCTCATGTGGACAGTGAAGCGATGGGTAGCCAATCACGGGGCTGCCACTGCCCATGTGAGCGCCAGGCAGCCAGTCTGGGCGCTGGATTCCCAGCAGGGGAGCAAGGGTAAGGTAAAGATTATGGGCGTTCTGGGGGGTTATGTGCGGGGGGGGGGGGGGGTTGCAGTATTCTCGACATGCCCCTCCCACCCCCGACTTTAAGGGTACAGGCCCGCCCCTGTATAAGCAAAATGGTGCAATTGCCTCTGATTCTTCGTCCTTCCAGGTTTTGCAGGTTACATAGGTGACCCCTCCTTTCTGTTTAGCATAGCTATGCAGGTTTCTAGTATTAGGTTATTTTCTCAAAATCCTTCGGGCAGTAGTATATGCCCGAGACCTCCGGGCTCCTCCCATCGAGGGGAACACATAACCACCAGCCAAAATAAAGTCTTGACTCCTCCCTATCTTCCCCAGTTGTTTCCGTGTTCCTCCTCGAGTTGGGAGCCAGACACTAGCTCCTGGATTGATTGGTTCAGGTAAGTATCTTCCGGTACTATGGGCCTGTTTAAGCAGGGGGTCCATTTCTCGGTCCCGAAGGCAATCTTCTGCCTGGGGCCCGGGATACCCTATGGGATTATTGGCCAGATCCCATTCTTTGATTATATCAAAGGGGGGTAAGTAGGTGATTTCCTCTTTCTGAGGATGATTTCTAGGAAGAAGCTGGGGTAACCGGACCTCATACCTTTATTAAGGTGGGAACTAATCTATTATTCTTAGTATACAGTACGTCCTGCTCCAGATAGATTACTTACACTTGGGTTATCCTCCGCCAGATGGTGCTGCACTGCAGAGACATGTAAAACAGGCTCCTCCCGGCCCCTCAAATACCCAGGGACCTCCCACAAATCCCCAGATTTCTCTGCAGTGCTTACTGCGAAGACATGAAATTATCACTCTCTCGCAGGTGAGCGGGGCTATTAGCCTGCGGCCCTGTTGGACTATTCCCACCCGTCCTTCGTGTGATGTGCCTCCCAGCCTGGGCTGCGCTGGTCGGGTGAAGGTAGGCGGCACCATGCGTGCTTAAGGAGCGCTGCTCCACCGCAGTCCCCCACCAAAGGGTAGGCGGTATAGGCTTATGGTGAGCCTCTATGGGATGCCCCTCCTGAATTATTGCCCCATGCCCCGTGTAGCGGTGGGCCCTGTACAAAGGGCCACCACCCTCCCTCATTCTCCCTGTAGCCTTCGGGGGGAAAGAAAGGGGGGGGGGGGTGTGGGTGTATCGTGATTACGTGCATATGGCCTTTTGTAATGTCTTTTGGACTTTATATGTGGTGTCAGGCGCCGCGCTGACTTGTCTTTTTACTCTGGCAAATGCCGCCGCCGCGCGCCTTTTTCCTTCATTTGGATGTTCCGCGCTGGGCGGCGGCGTTACCTCAGACGCTTCTGCGTCCTCATTGGCTGCTTGTTGGACTTCGCGCCCATCGGGGAGGGCGGCGCCTAGCGCGCCCTGCGTCACGGCTCGCTCTGGCCCGCCCTTCGAGGTACTCGGCGCCATGTTGTCAGCTCGCGCGCGTGTGACGTTCTTACTTACTGTGGTCCGTAAGTGCCCTCGCAGGCGGCTTTATGCTCGTTATAGTGTTTTTCGGTTCTGACACCCTTTCTTCTCATTATGTCTTTCAGACGGGTGAATCCATTGGCTTCTCCCGGCCCGGTGTAATTGATAGTCGGGCCTTGTAAAATTCTCCCACTTCCCTAGCGGGTCATTGGGGCATCCAGGGTTGCTTTATAGCGTCAATCCCTACTGGCATATTGTGCCCTAAAAATCACAATATGGAGGCATCTCAGGATAATGTGACCGGGGTCCCCTCGGGACAAGACCGGCTGTGCATGGCGTGTGGACAACCCCATGCTGACGCTGACAGGGCACGGGTCTGTGTACACTGTGCTGAGCAAGCGCTGGCCTTGCAATCTGGCCGCCCAGTGGCTGCACCTCGTTTCACTTCACCTACTCCCCCAAGCTTAAATCTCACTCCTGCTGAGTCGCATACAAGTGGGGATTCTCAGCCTGATTTGTCTTCTAGACTGCCTACGGCTGAACAGATTATTGCGAGGTCTTTAGTGCGTAAGGGCCCTGGTAAGAAGCGGCACTTGATGCCTTATGTTACTGTTTTCCCTTTGGGATCTCAGGAGTTTATGAATCTGTGTGGCTATACCCCTTCTGATGAAGGAGATCTCTTTTCTGACTCAGGCTCATCTGATTAAAGACCGAAGGGTCATGAAGATTCTGGCTCTGACCCCTGGGCCCCGGTTGACACTGACAGATTATTGATCCAGATCTTTGAGGTTCTGTCTATCTCTCTCCCTGGTGAGGCTCCCAGGCTAAGAGGGGAGTGTATCCATACAGCAACATCACGTTTGGAATTTCTAGAGCAGGCATTTCCATACCCTTGTGCTCAAGGAATGGGAGTGCCCCAGTAAACTTCCCGGGGTTCCAAGGGATTGGGATAGTAAGTATCCTATTCCCCCTGAGGTGGTTAAATGTTGGTTATTCCCCACCCCCCCCGCCCCCCGAGGTGGATGTCCCGATCAAAGGGCTATCTAACACCTCTGTCTTGCATCCCCCTGATTATACTACCCTTCGGAATGCTGAGGACCGGCGCATTGACCTGCTGGCCTCCCACGCCTTTGCATGTGCGGGGACGGCGCTGCGCCCGGTCTGTGCCGCTACGCCTGTTTGGGGCCCGTCTAGACCTGTTTGGTAAGAGAGGTAAGTTACCCCAGCACAGGCGGCTGTCTCGGCCCCTTCGGGGCCAGGGTCCCCCTTCTACCCCCTACCATGGTGTTAAACAGGAACCAGGGGTGTCCTTCGCGGGGGGTCGCGCAGATTCCTGCCCCAGGAGTAGCAGAAAACGCCCTGGCTCCTCCGGGGTGGCTAAGCCCAAATCTTCTCCCAAGTCCCCTCAAGGATGATGGGGCGCCCTGGCCCGTCTGGGTGAGGGGACGGCTGCGGCACCTTGCTCATGTCTGGAGGCATCACACCTCAGACCGGTGGATTCTGGAGGTAGTGTCCTCCAGCTACAAGATAGAGTTTGCTGTGCGGCCTTCCCCAAGATTATCAGGTCCCGGGTACTCCTGGTCCCTGCCTCTGCTCAGGTGTTGGCGCAGGCCGTGCAAGGCCTGTGGGGTTTGGGGGTCATTTGCAGAATTCCCTTAACAGACAGAGGCAAGGGACTCTACACCAACCTTTCCACAGTTTCCCAAAAGGATCAGTCTGGCCCATTCTAGATTTACAGATCTTCAGCAAATCGTCAAGTACAGGCGGTTTCTGCATGGAAACTCTGTGCTCGGCCATCAGCTCCTTGCGCCCCGGGGGCTTCATGCTGTCTGTGGAGATCAAAGATGCTTATTTTCACATCCCTGTGTCTTCAGGACACCAAGGTTCCTCAGATTCGCGTTGGAATACCAACACTACCAATTTGTGGCCTTGTCATCTGGCCTCTCTTCAGCTCCCAGAGTGCTCACCAAGGTGCTGACGGGGGTGATGTCTCTAATGAGACCAAGGGGCGTCCGCGTGCTGCCCTACCTGGACGTCCTCATCACTTCCCAGTCTCTACATCAGGCTAAGTTGGATACTCAGCTGGTGGTGTCCATTTGGGAGTTATTGGATGGGTGATCAACCACCCCCAGTCCTCATTGTCCCCTTCCTTGGTAACTCCATTACTAGGAATGAATCTGGATACAGTTCAGGCAAGGATCTTCCTTCCTCAACAGAAAGTGGACAATCTGGTTGCACGGGCTCAGTCCCTCCTAGCTGTCCCCGTCCCTCCACCAGGCAGGGGATGCAGCTGGTGGGCCTGATGGTGGCGTGCTTCGAAGCGGTCCCTTATGCTCAGTCCCCCTTGGGGCTTCTGCAACTTCTCCTATTGTTTTTATGGGACAAGGACCCAGCATCCCTGGACAGGGTCTGTGTGCCTTCCTCCCTGGTAAGGAGGTCCCTCTTGTAGTGGATGGACTCAAGGAACCTGTTGGGGGCAGATCCTTTCTTGCCCCTTCCTGGGAGACGGTCACCACAGGTGCCAGTCTATCAGGTTGGGGGGGGGGGGGTTCTGGAAGTCCCTGCGGTTCCAGGGGAGGTGGGGCCCTTAGGGGGCCAATACACCTATCAATGTTTGAAACTGTGAGCGATCAGGTTAGTTCTAACTCGCTTGACTACTCCTCTTCAGGGCCTGCCTGTTCAGGGGCGCTAGGTCTATCTGACGGCAGTTACCGACATCAATCATCAGGGAGGGACCCGGAGCAAGAGGGTCTTCCAGGAAGTGTCTCTGATCCCGACCTGGGTGGAGGCCAATGTTCCCTGCATATCAGCGGTATACATTCCGAGGGGGGGGTCCCTCTGCAACAGGGTGTTCCAATCCCTGTGTCACCGTGGGGACCAACCAGATGTGGATCTGTTTGTGTCCCGTCACAATCACAAGCTCCCGACCCTTGTCTCCCTGTCCCAGGATCCTCTGGCCGTGACCACGGATGCTTTAGTAATGTCATGTCAGGACATTCTGTTCTGTATGTCTTTCCTCCATTCCCCCTGCTAGGCAGGGTCCTGTGCAAGATTGCTCTGGAAGGGGTGCCAGTGATTCTGGTGGCCCCCAGGTGGCCAAGAAGATTGTGGTTCGCAGACGTGGTACAGATGGCAGTAGATCAGTACGTTCTGCCAGGAGTGCCAGATCTGCTCACTCAGGGCCCCTTACGCCATCCTAATTTACAAACTCTGGCTTTGACGGTCTGGCTGCTGAAACCTCCATCTTGATGGAGAAAGGCTTGTCTGCCTCGGTGATTGAGACCATGGTGAAGGCTAGGAAGAAAACTTATTTTTCCATCTATTATAGGGTATGGCTTACCTATATTGATTGGTGTGAGTCTAGGCCTCTTCCCTGTTGGGTGTTCTCAGTCACCAGGGTTCTGGAGTTGTTATAGCTGGGTTGGAGTCGGGTCTCCAACTCAGTACTCTGAAGGGTCAGGTTTCTGCCCTGTCTGTCTTCTTTCGGAAGTCTTTTGCTCAGCTTTCTTTGGTTAAGACTTTCTTTCAGGGGGTTACTCATGTGCGTCCCCCACGTAAACCTATGGTCCCTGTTTGGGATTTGAACTTGGTTTTGTCTGCCTTGCAGGGTGCTCCCTTTGAACCTATTCAGGATGTGGCTCTGGATATTCAGGATCAGGATATTGTTCTTCCTTCATTGTGCCCTAATCCTAGCAACGCTAAGGAAAGTGTTCTGCATTCCTTGGATGTGTGGATGTGGTCAGGTGTCTGAAGTATTACCTGGTAGTCACTGCGTCCTTCAGGAAAACTGATGCTCTTTTTGTGGTCCCTTCTGGCCCTAGGAAGGGTTTGGCTCCTGCCAAGTCTACTATTAGCAAATGGATTCGTCAGACTGTGATTCAGGCCTATTCTACTAAGGGGAAGAATCCTCCCTTATGCCTTACTGCTCATTCTACTCATGCTATTGGTGCCTCTTGGGCCTTCCAGCACCAGGCTTCTGTTGAACAAGTTTGCAAGGCCGCTACTTGGTCTCCTTTTCAAAGTTTTACAAGGTTGATGTTAGGGCCTCAGCTGATGCTGTTTTTGGCCGCAAGGTTTTGCAGGCGGCAGTGGTTTAAACTGTCTGCTGTTGCCTTTTTGTTGGGGATCCCACCCTACTTTATGGACACTGCTATTGGATGTCCCAAGTGTAAGTAATCTATCTGGAGCAGGACGTACTGTTTACTAAGAATTGATATTATAAGTATACAGTATATCCTGCTCCACCCCACCCTGGTTTTTGCATTATTCTGGATCCCCTGTATGGTGATTGTCATCATTGTTATAGTTTCCAGTTTTGGTGGTAAATTCTCTCGGCTTCTTGTTCACTGCTTTTCAATGCTGGGGATTTGTGGGAGGTCCCTGGGTATTTGAGAGGCCGGGAGGAGCCTGTTTTACATGTCTCCGCAGTGCAGCGCCATCTGGCGGAGGATAACCCAAGTGTAAGTAATCTATCTGGAGTAGGACGTACTGTATACTTATAATATCAATTCTACAGGTGAGTCTTTCACAGAATTGTATTTTTTTGGGAACATTAGGAAGGATCCCCCTATGTTTGGTGGCACTAGTATCCTTTTTATACCTTTAATCTAACTTTGGACAGTGGCGGGGAAGAGAGAGGAATGACGCGTTCTCTCACTCTCTTCCCCGCCTACCGATACTTCCGCATTTCTGCTTACCTTGCTGCGGGCGGCCGGTGGGGGGATCGGGTTCTCCTCGTGTGACCGCCGGGATTCAGGACGCTGGACAGCGAGCTGAGTCTTTGGCGGGGGTCCCCTTCTTCTGCGGCGACGGGCGGCAGAGGCGAGCCGCCGAACGTTCCCAGATGTATGGTGAGGTACAGCGCATATTCTCACGCGCGCGCGCCGACAGTGATTTTATCTGATGTTCCCGGAAATTAGGTCCCATGCTTCTTCCTCCCAGGGCTGCTGACATCACATCCCGGCGCCCATGGGAATTTCCTGCTTTTCCCACAACACGTGCTTTTCTCTTAAAGTGATAGCACAGTGTTTTGGTGTTTGTATGTTTTATGGCCTCCCCTTCTGTTTTTGCTATGAAGGGTTAATATTTTAATATGAAGATGGGTGCCTACCCTATTTAGGCGGACTCTGGAAGCTAATTTCTGGGTGCCTCTATCCAGAAGTATGGCAGAGAAGGCGCAGGTTTTATGGATCCCATTGAAGATTCTTCCACTGAAATTACTTATGTGGACCAGGATTCTTCCAGTATGACGCCGGCTGCCTATTCTGGGAGGAGGAGGTCCTGCTCTTCCCTGGTAAGTCACCTTTAACTATACTTGCTTTGGGTATATATATTATATATATACTTTTTTTTCCCATAGAAT
Source organism: Gastrophryne carolinensis (assembly GCA_027917425.1). Lineage (NCBI taxonomy): Eukaryota > Metazoa > Chordata > Amphibia > Anura > Microhylidae > Gastrophryne > Gastrophryne carolinensis. The sequence goes on along the minus strand of CM051241.1, from coordinate 128,824,859 downwards.
TGGATATAGCTCACTCCCCTATTCTTGCTTATGTCTAAAATAAGGAACATAATGAGGATTTGATGAGGATGATGAGGGAACTTAAAGACCAGATCTCTTCTTCTCCTATGGCACAGAGGGCACCAGAGAGCGCTAGTAACCAAATGGGTTTTTCACATCCAGCAGCAGGTCACTTTGATGCATCCCTGTTTTCTGGTCATATGGGGAAACCCTCTTTATTTTTGTCTCTCAGGAATCATTTGTTCTTGATGATGAATCAGAGGAAGGTGAGTTTTTTTCCCTGGAAGAGGAGGACGATCAGGCCTCCAGTTCCTCTTTGGCGAAGAACAGGTATTTGTTTCCCCCTGGGGATCTTCCTTTTCTCTTACACATGGTTTAACTGTCAATGGGTATAGAGGAAAAGGTCCCGAGCCCGAAATCAAAACAGGATAGTTTTTATCTGGATTTGGCTCCGGATTCATCCTATTCTTTTCCTTTTCATGACTATCTTAAGGATATGATATTGGAACAGTGGAGAGAGCCATACAGGAAGGTGTTTACATCACGGGGTCTTAAACTTAGATATCCGTTTTTGGAGGAAGATTCTCAGTTGGATGACCCTTTTGCCAAGGTTTCTAAAGGAGCAGGATTAGCATTTGAGGATTTTGGGGTTCTTAATGATCCCCTAGATAAAAAGATGGATTCACTGTTGAAGAAGGCTTGGCAGGTAGAGTCCAATTTGTTAAGGACAAATTTGGCATCCAATTGCGTTATCAGAAATTTGGGGTTTTGGCTACAACAACTTAAGGACTGTCTTTTAGAGAGGACTAGTCTGGATAAAATTTTGAAGGCTTTACCTATTCTCTTTTCAGCTACGGCATTTGTTACAGATGCCTTGGCTGAGTCTATTAGATTGTAGACACAAAATCTGGCTGTAACCAATTCCGTGCGCAGGATTCTTTGGTTGAAGATCTGGTCTGGCGACATTGATTCAAAGATGAGACTTTGTGCTATGCCCTTTAGGGGTGAGTATCTGTTTGGCTCAGACTTAGGTAAAGTCTTGGACATGACGGCAGACAAAAAAAAATGTTTTCCGCCTCGTCCTAGAGCTTCGGCTAATAAAATGTTTTTTCCCAGAAGTTCCTTTAGGCGTCCCTTTCTTAACAAGCCTGCTCCTAAAAGAGCCAGAGGGGCCTCTTCCAATGCTTCCAGAAAGGGCAACTTTAAAGGTTCAACCCTGTTTGGAACCTACCAGGCAAAACCCAAGAAGCAATGACGCCAATGTCGTTATTGGCGCAAGGCTAAGGGAGTTTTGCACAGCCTGGCAAGGCCTTTTGGATTGCCCTTTCATTGTAAGAGGAATTACGGAGGGCTTCCACATAGTTTTTTCTCAAACCCCTTCTTCAAGATTTTTGATTTCTTCCCTGCCCAGGGGCAAGGAAGAAAGAGAAGCAATTTTTTGGAGTCTGTCGGACATGAGGTCAAGGGGAGTTATTGTTCCAGTGCCTCTGCCTCTGCAGGGGAAAGGGTTTTACTACCAGAATTTCCTAGTAAGAAAGAGCTCGGGAGGGTTCAGGTTTATCCTGAACTTAGAGTCTCAACTTATTTGTCCAGTACAGACATTTCAGGATGGAAACGATTTTTTCTGTAAAGAATATGCTTCTCAGAGGTGCCTTCATGGCATCAATAGATTTAAAGGACGCTTATTGGCAAGTTCCAATGAGCCCCCTGACTCAGTCTTTTATGAGACGGAGACCAGATTTTGCATTTCCAATTTGTCTGCCTACCCTTTGGTCTAGCATCAGCTCTGAGAATCTTTACCAAGGTTCTGGCAGAACCCTTGGCGTTTCTGAGACGCAAAGGGATAGGAGTGGTCGCTTATTTGGACAACCTCCTGCTCTTTGCCCAGTCAAGGGACAAATTTGCCCATTAATCTGTTAGCTCACCTGGGTTGGATTGTGAATTTCAACAAATCATCTCTGGTGCCCTCGCAGATTATGACATACTTGGGGTTCGAGATCAATTCGGTCCGTCAGGTCCTTATTCTACCTCATCAAAAAGTTGTGGCTCTCCAGAATGCAGTTCGATTTATCTGCTCGGGAACGACGTCTATAAGACAAGCAATGAGAGTACTCGGATTTCTGACTTCATCTTTTGTGGCGGTAAGATGGGGTCAGCTTCACTCCAGATTCCTCCAGGGACATATTCTGAATTCCAACTGGGATGGAACCCCGCTTGGTTTAGATCTACAGCTACCAATTTCAGAGGAAGTAAAAGTTTCCCTAAATTGGTGGTTGGAAGAAAGTCTGTTCCTGAAAGGATTACCTTGGGGGGATCCCAAGGAGATGTGACTACGGATGCTTCAGCCTGGTGCTGGGGGGCACATTGCAAGGCATGGACGGCTCAAGGGAAGCGGTCACGGGCCCTGGGTCAGTCCTCATCCAATCTAAGGGAATTGGTTGCTATAAAGGAAGCATTATGGTCTCTGGAAACACCTGCGGGGAAAGCATGTGCAGAACAGACAACATAACGTCAGTAGCCTACATAAACCATCAGGGAGGAACAAGATCCTCGAAATTGATGGCCATAGCATCAGAAATGTTGTCATGGGCAGAAATCAATATGAAGTCCCTAACGGCAGTTCACTTGAAAGGAACCCTGAATCAGGTGGCAGATTTTTTGAGCTGATTACAGATAAGGGAATCAGATTGGTCTCTGGATCCAGAAGTTCAAGACAATTTGCAACCATAAGGGCGTTCCGGAAGTGGATCTATTTGCGTCAGCAAAAAACCACAAGGTGGACAGATATTTTTAATTGAATCCGAGGGATCAGTCGTTGGGTGTGGACGCACTAACACAAGCATGGCATTTCAATCTGGCCTACGCCTTCCCTCCGGTGCATTTGATTACAATGGTGCTGAAGAAGCTCATCAAGCAACCAGCTACAGTTCTCCTGGTACTTCCAAGGTGGCCAAAGAGATCTTGGTTTTCAACTCTGGTGGAACTATCAGTTCAGGACCCTTGGGAGATTCCGGTGAGCCCTCATCTCTTATTCCAGGTTCCGGTATTTTGTCCAAACCCGCAATGGTGGAAGTTGACGGCTTGGACCCTGAGGTCTCCTTACTGCGAAAGAGAGGATTTTCAGCTCCGGTGATAAATACTCTTCTTGCAAGCAGGAAGATGGTAACCAGAAAGATTTATCTTAAAGTATGGAAAACCTTTAAGTCCTGGAAAACTGAGAATGGGAAGACCTCTCTCAAAGTACCAGTTATACTAGATTTTTTTGCAAAATGGAGTCGACATGGGACTTAGTGTTAATACATTAAAAGTTCAGCTGGCAGCCCTGTGAGTCTTCTTGGATAGAAAGCTTTCTTCTATTTCTATCATCAAAAGGTTCCTGCTGGCAGTCAAACGCTCTAAGCCAGCACCATGCAAGGTGATTCCACAATGGGACCTGGCAAGAGTTTTGTCTATGTTGAGGTCTCCGCCTTTTTATCCCAACAAAAATCTGAACATCAAATGGCTCACTTGGAAGGTCTTGTATTCTAAGCAGGCAGCACGTCCTGCTCCAGACATAGTCCTTACATGTGGGTATACCTCCGCCTTCAGCGCCGTGCACTGCAGAACATGAAGAAAACAAGCTCCTCCCGGCCCTACATATACCGGAGGACCTCCCACAAATCCCCAGGTTTTCTCTGCAGTGCTGGAACTGCGAAGACATGAAGTATCACTCTCAGGCGAGCGGGGCTTGAGTCTAACCCCCAATCCTAGCGGGGACTCCCATGCTGACTTTGCCGCTAGACTGGCTAGCGTGGAAAGTTTAGTCGCTGGCTCCTTGGCGCGCAAGGCTACCGCTAAAAAGCGCCACCTGAATCCTGAAGCCACTATTCTTCCTGTAGACTCTGATGATTTACATTTGTCCTACGCACACTCCCCCTCAGAGGAAGGGGAACTGTTTTCTGACTCGGGGTCCTACGACGATGAGTCCAGGAGTCAGGATGAATCTGGTTCTGACCTTTGGTCCCAGGATGACGTTGATAGATTGCTGGCCCAGATCTTTGACGTGTTATCCCTCTCTCCCCCGCCTGCGGCTCCTCGGCAAAGGGGTGGCCTGTTCCATACCGCTAAGGTGCGGTTGGAATTCCCTGAACAAACTCATTTAATAATCTAGTCGTAAAGGAGTGGGAACATCCCAGCAAACTCCAGGGGGTTCCTAAGACTGTGGATAAGAAGTATCCATTCCCTGCTGCCGTGATCAAGTGTTGGACTTCGCCGCCCGAAGTCGATGCCCCGATCCTGGGTCTGTCCAATACCTCGATTATGCACTCCCCTGACACTACTACGCTGCGGGATCTGGAGGATCGACGGGTTGATCAATTGCCATGTCATGCCTTTGCATTTGGGGGAGCCTCGCTCCGCCCGGTTTGCGCCTTAGCCATCACGGCGGTGGCGCTCAGGACTGTGGTTAAGACTGCTCTTGAAGGGGCAGATGACTTGCCATCCGATGCCGCCAATGCTTTGGTTACCTGTGAGACTTTTATCAATTATATACTGTCTGCATCGGACGACGCTATCAAGCTTAGTGCTGGATCCTCTGCTCTGGTGGTAGCCATACGCCGAGCGGTCTGGTTACGCCAGTGGGCAGTGTCGCCAAGAAGGCCCTTAAGGGGCTTCCTTTCAAAGGGCTGCGCCTGTTTGGAGAAAGGTTAGATATCTTTGCTAAAGGGGCAAGCTGCCCCAGCGCAAGCGTCAGAGTCGGCCCTTTCGTGGCCCAAGCTCCCACTCGACCCCCTACCGTGGGGCTAAATAGGGAAGAGGGGTGTCCTTCGCCGGAGCTCGCACAGATTCCTGGAACAAGAACAGAGGACGCCGCCCCAACTCTTCCTGGGGCCAAAGCCCCTCCCAAGACCCCCCAGGCATGAAGGGGCGCCCTCGCCGTCAGGGTGGGGGGACGTCTACAGCATTTTCAGCATGTCTGGAGATGCTTCGTCCCAGACCGGTGGATTCAGGAGGTAGTGTCCTCCGGTTACAAGATAGAGTTTGCTGTACTGCCCCCTACCAGGTTCGTCGGGTCCCGAATCCCACAGGATCCTGCCTCCGCTCAAGTCTTGACGCTAGCGGTGCAGGACCTTCTAGACCTCGGGTCATTTGCAAGGTCCCCTTAAAAGACAGGGGCGTGGGGTTTTATTCCAACCTGTTCACGGTGCCCAAAAAGAACGGGTCAGTCAGACTCATTCTGGACTTAAAAATCTTAAACAGATTTGTCAGAAACAGGCATTTTCGTATGGAAACTCTGCGCTCGGCCATTGCCTCGCTGCGCCCAGGGGACTTCATGACATCTGTGGACATCAAGGACGCTTACCTGCACGTTCCGGTGTTCCCGGGGCATCAAAGGTTCCTCAGATTTGCGCTGCTCGATCAGCATTACCAGTTTGTGGCTCTGCCATTCGGACTTACGTCAGCCCCCAGGGTATTCACCAAGGTGCTGGCGGGAGTAATGTCTCTGAGACTAAAAGGCATACGAGTGTTGCCCTACCTGGACAATATACTTATCTCATCCCAGTCTCTACAGCAGGCAGAGCTGGACACGCGGTTGGTGGTGACCACCCTGGAGTCCTTCGGCTGGGTGATCAATTACCCAAAGTCCTCTCTGTCCCCCTCAGTGACACCGTTTCTGGGGATGATTCTGGATTCAGTTCAGTCAAGGATATTCCTTCCTCCACAGAAGGTGGAAGCTCTGACAACGCAGGTGAGGTCCCTGCTCTCGAGCCCTCATCCCTCTATCAGGCAGGGAATGCAGTTGGTGGGCTCGATGGTGGCAAGCTTCGAGGCGGTGCCATTTGCCCAATTCCATTTGAGAACTCTGCAACTTCACCTTCTGTCAGTTTGGAACAAGGACCCAGCGTCCTTGGACGAGATCTGGGTGCTTCCCCCCTCGGTCAGACAATCCCTGGTGTGGTGGCTGGACCACGGGAACTTGACAAGGGGCAGATCCTTCCTGGCTCCCTCCTGGGAGAAGGTCACAACGGATGCCAGTCTCTCGGGCTGGGGGGGATTCTGGAAGTCCCTGCGTTTCCAGGGGAGGTGGGGTCCTCAGGAGGCCCTTCTACCCATCAATGTCCTGGAACTCAGGGCGGTCAGGTTGGTGCTGGAACAATTGACACAGCACCTGAAGGGTCTGGCGATTCAGGTACGCTCAGACAACAGGACGGCGGTGGCCTACATCAATCATCAGGGAGGAACCCGGAGCAAGGGTGCTCTCCAGGAGGTGTCTCTGATTCTAACATGGGCAGAGACCAATGTTCAATGCATCTCGGCTGTTTACATTCCGGGGGCGGAAAATCTGCTAGCAGATGCCCTGAGAAGGGGGACGTCCCGTCAGGGGGAGTGGTCCCTCTCCAACTCGGTTTTTCAATCCCTGTGTCACCATTGGGGTGTCCCAGACGTGGATCTGTTTGCGTCCCGTCACAATCACAAGCTACCGAGCTTTATATCTCTGTCTCAGGATCCTCTGGCTCTGGCCACGGTTGCTCTGGCAATGTCTTGGAAGGAGTTTCGGCTCCTGTATGCGTTTCCACCACTTCCCCTTCTGGGCAGAGTGCTACACAAGATCGCTCTGGAAGGGGTACCCACTATTCTGGTGGCCCCAAGGTGGCCAAGAAGAGTGTGGTTCGCAGACGTGGTTCAAATGGCAGTAGATCAGTACGATCTACCAAGGATTCCAGACCTCCTAACTCGGGGGTCTCTACACCATCCCAATTTACTAACTCTGGCTTTGACGGCTTGGCTATTGAGACCACCATTTTAAAGGAAAAAGGTTTGTCTGCTTCTGTAGTGGCTACCATGGTCCAAGCCAGGAAGAAGACTTCTTCTGCCATATATTATAGGGTGTGGTGCGCCTACATTGACTGGTGCGAATCCAGGTCTCTTCCCTGCCGGGAATTCTTAGTCTCCAGGGTGCTGGAGTTTTTACAACATGGTCTGAAGCTTAGTACCTTGAAGGGTCAGGTTTTGGCCCTGTCTATCTTCTTTCAGAAGACCTTTGCCCAGCACTCTTATCAAGACTTTCTTTCAGGGGGTCACTCATGTGCGCCCACCTCGGAAACCTATGGTTCCTGTTTGGGATCTGAATTTGTTTTTTTCGGCCCTACAGGGTCCTCCTTTTGAGCCTATTCATGAAGCAGCTCTTGCTGTTCTCGCGCTCAAGGTGGTCTTTCTGGTACCCATTACCTCGGTTAGACGTGTGTCTGAGTTGGCTGCCTTGTCTATTCAGCCTCCCTACTTTGAGAGACACCGGGATAAGGTGGTGTTTCGCTTCAAGCCAGACTTCCTGCCTCAGGTTGTGTCTGCTTTTCATTTGAATCAAGATATTGTTCTTCCTTCCTTGTGCCCTAATCCTAATAACCCTAAAGAGAGGGTTTTACATTCCCTCGATGTGGCTAGGTGTGTCAAGTCTTACCTGGTTACCACTCAGGCATTTAGAAAGACGGATGCTCTCTTCGTTGTGCCTCACGGGCCTAGGAAAGGTTTGGCTCCCGCCAAGTCTACCATCAGTAAATGGATTCGTCAGGCTGTGGTTCAAACCTATACTACTAAGGGGAAGACTCCCCCCCCCCCCCCCCTTTCGTCTTACTGCTCATTCTACTAGAGCTGTTGGGGCTTCTTGGGCTTTTCAGCACCAGGCCTCTGTGGAGCAAGTTTGCAAGGCCGCTACTTGGTCTTCTGTTCATACCTTTACAAAGTTTTACAAGGTTGATGTTAAGGCCTCAGCTGACTCTGCGTTTGGCCGCAAGAATCTGCAGGCCGTAGTTGTTTAAAAAGCTTGCTGTTGCCTTCTGTTGGGGATCCCACCCTTCCTTACGGACACTGCTATTGGATGTCCCACATGTAAGGACTATGTCTGGAGCAGGACGTGCTGTCTGCTTAGAATAATACAACTCTGTGAAGTACTCACCTGTAGAGTTGGTATTATATGCAGACAGCACGTCCTGCTCCACCCCACCCTGGTTTCACTTTGTTCTGGATCCCCTGTTGGTGATTGGTATACTTGATATTTTGTTTAGCCAGTTTTGGGTGGTTGTTTCTCCTGGCCTCTCCTTCTCACTGCTTTTCAATGCTGGGGATTTGTGGGAGGTCCTCCAGTATATGTAGGGCCGGGAGGAGCTTGTTTTCTTCATGTTCTGCAGTGCACGGCGCTGAAGGCGGAGATATACCCACATGTAAGGACTATGTCTGGAGCAGGACGTGCTGTCTGCATATAATACCAACTCTACAGGTGAGTACTTCACAGAGTTGTATTTTTTAGTAGCCATTACCTCGGCTCGAAGGATCAGTGACATTCAAGCCTTGTCATGTCGTCATCTATTCCTCCAGTTTTTTCCACATCGCAACGTGATGAAGGTGGACCCTTGCTACCTTCCTAAAGTTGCTTCAGATTTCCACAGATCTCAGGAGATCGTTATTCCTTCCATCACAAAGGAAAATCCAGAACTGATGGCTTTAGATGTCAGATCTCAACTATTGCAATATCTTCATCAAACCAAGGAATTCAGGAAGGCCGACAGTTTGTTTATCTCTTTTTCAGGCCCCAGGAAGAGCTTAAGGGTCTCAAAAACTACCTTGGCAAGGTGGATGAAAAGTACCATTAAGCTGGCTTATGGAGATGTCAATTTACCAAGTGCGGTAACGGCTCACTCCATAAGGAGTGTATCTACGTCTTGGGCAGAGCAAGCTGGGGTCTCCATGGAACAGATTTGTAAGGCGGCCACCTGGACGTCGGCTAAGACCTTTGCAAGACACTATCGTTTGGATCTCTTGTCTCAGAAAGATCAATCTTTTGGCAGAAGTGTTCTTCGAGCGGTTCTTCCCACCCAATGAGGTAGTCCTCGCCTATCTCTCAGGCGTATGCTGCCCGAAGGATGTTTTGAGAAAACTTAAGTTAGGTACCTGGTAACTTTTTTTCTAAACATCCGTAAGGGCAGCATACCCTCCCTTATAATTTTAGACATGGGGGTTGCATTTAATGTGTTTGGTGATTATGATTTGTGGAGTTGTGGTTCTGTGTCTCTTTTCTCTCAGATCTCTACAACAACTGGGGAAGAGAGGGAGGAGTCAAGACTTTATTTTGGCTGGTGGACATGTGTTCCCCTCGATGGGAGGAGCCCGGAGGTCTCAGGCGTATGCTGCCCTTTCGGATGGTTAGAAAAAAAGTTACCAGGTACCTAACTTATGTTTTTTATAATAAAGTAGCAGCTACCAATATAAAAGCACACTTTCTAAATATAAGACCGTGTTCCTGTCTGCTGCCTGCTCTGCTCCCCATCCTGAGGCTGACAACTAGAAAAATGTTCCCCCACACCACACAGCCTACCGAATAGTTAGGTAGTGAGATGATTTTCCGATTGTAGCCACTGGCTGCCTATGTAGAAAATACTTAGTATCCATGGAAACACCAAGAACCTTTAGGTCAGGGTTACTGAACCACTTCTTGTAATGGTCCAATTAAAGGCATCCGGTGAGAGGTGAAGGTCCGAGCAGAAGGCTGTTGGGGGGTGGATAGTTATAAATCAGCACACTGGAGGAGGGGCTGTAGATTCCCCAGGTTCAACTAAAAAAGGCTGCTTGTACCTTGCAATGCCACTTCCCGCCCATGCAGTACTTCATATTGCAATGCTATGTGCCAGGGAGCCATGTCACTGGCGAGGAGACTAAGCACTACATCACCAATCAAGGTGGCAGCTCTCACCATAGCAACACAGAAGCAACTGAGTGCAGGGCTGTTAGGGCAGGGTCCGGAAATCTGGCGCCGAGGTCCGCATTTGGGCCCCGGTCCACCAGTTGAGTATCGTTGCTTTAGGTATTATTCTCAATGGGGCTCTTAATCCTCTCTATTGCATCAGAAGCGAAAACTTTTCGTTGCACTTTTTTCATTCTGGACTTGGTCAGTGGATTCCGCCTCAATTATCTGAAGTCAAATAGCCGAATTATCTGAAGTCTCACTTTGCACCAGTAATGACGAAATGGTTATTCATGTGATATATTCTAAGTATACAGCACGTCCTGTTCCAGAAGATATTCCTTACACTTGGGTTATACCTCCAGTAGATGGCGCTGGACTGCAGAGACAGAAAAGTGGCTCCTCCCGGCCCCATATATACCTGGGACCTCCCACAAAATCCCCAGTTCTTCTCTGCAGTCCTAGCTGCGATGACTAGAAGATGGCTCTCTCTACTCGCAGGTGAGCGGGGCTATTAGCCTGCGGCCCTGTAGGACTATTCCCACCCGTTTCCTTTTAGTACCTCCCAGCTCAGGCTGCTCTGGTTCGGGTGAAGGTAGGCAGCACCGCTGTCAGGTGCTAAGGAGTGCTGCTCCAACCGCAGTCCCCCACCAAAGGGTAGGCGGTACAGGCCTGTGAGCCTTATGGGATGCCCCTCCCGCACGTTATGCCCCTCGCCCCCTGTCCCTGCAGTTGGCTCCCTTTAGGTCGGCCGTCGCTTCCCCTTCGCTCTCCCTTGTAGATCTCGGGGGAGGGGGGGTGCATGTCTTTACTATATGTTGTGTGTTGTGTTTTGATCCCTTTTAAATTGATTGCACTGGTTTCTTTTGCCGCCGCCGCACGCTTGTACTACGCTCCGTGGTCGTCGCCGACAACGCCTAAGGCGCTGCTGCGGGGGGGGGGGGGATAGGGGGGCTCGAGGTATATGCAGGCGCCATTTTAGTTCTCTGCTGCGTGTGCCTGGCGTCTCCTTATCACGGTCCGTAAGTGATTTATTTTATATTTCTCTGTATTGCATATTGCTTATGGGATCTTTTGTTTATGTCTTGCAGGCTGGTCAAACTTTGTGGTTTCTCCCGGTCCTATCCCCTCTATTTAGTGTTAACTCTTATTGGAGGGCTATTATATTCCATTACTCCCACTTCCCCAGCGGGTTATTGGGGCATCCCGGGTTGCTATTATTAGCGTCAATCCCTATTGGCCTGTTGTGCTGTGATAATCACCATATGGAGGCTTCTCAGGATAATGTGCTCTGGGTTCCTTCGGGACAAGCCCGGCTGTGTGTGGCGTGTGGGGTATCCCCTATAAGTGATGATGTCAAGGTGTGTGTACCCTGCACCCAGCAGGTATTAGCGCTGCAGTCTGGGTTACCTGCGGCTGGGCCTAGTGCTGCGCCCCCTCTGGCTTCGCCTACCCCCCCACGCTTACATCTGACTCCCAGTGAGGTGCATACTAGTTGGGGAGTATCAACCTGATTTGGCTGCCCGGGTAGCCAGTATTGAAAGGCATATTGCCGGGTCTGGCCCGCGTAAGGCTCCTGCTAAGCTGCGGCATCTGGCACCCGGTGTTACTCTCTTTCCTTTGGAAGCTGAGTTTTTTTATGTAACTGGATATACCCCCCTGGAAGAAGGGGAATTATTCTCTGATTCAGAATCATCTGAGGATCAGCCTAGGGGTTATGCGGAGTCTGGGTCTGACCCATGGGCTTCAGATGATACTGACAGACTTTTGGCTCACGTTTTTTAAGTGCTCTGTATCTCTCCTCCTGCCGTTTCCCCGCAGCAGCAGGGGGAGCTGTTTCATACTGTTAAGCCACGTTTGGAGTTTCCTGAACAAACTTATTTCAATAATCTGATTCTCAAGGAGTGGGAACGGCCTAGCCGGCTTCCCGGGGTACCAAAGAGTTGGGATAAGGGGTATCCCTTTCCTGCTGAGATGGTTAAACGTTGGTCATGTCCTCCAGAGGTTGTCTAACACATCTGTCATGCATTCCCCTGACACTACTACCTTGAGGGATGGGGAAGACAGGCGCATAGATCAGCTGGCTTGCCATGCCTTTGCCTGTGTTGGGACCATGCTCCGTCCGGTCTGTGCCTCTGCTATCACGGCTGTTGCTATTAAAAGCCTGCTCAGGGGTCTCTTAGATGGGGCCCCTGATGATGCTGGTAGTGAAGAGTATAGAGCTCTTCTGCGTTGTGAGAAATTTGTTGCATATGTTCTCTCTGCCCTGGATGATACCATTAGAATGTGTGGCAGGTCATCTGCCTTGTTGGTGGCGATACGCTGCTCGGTCTGGATGCGCCAGTGGGCAGCTGACAATGCTTCCAAAAAGGCTCTCACGGGGTTTCCCTTCAAGGGGCTGCGCCTCTTTGGGGAACGTTTGGACTTGTTTGCTAAAGGTGGCAAGTTACCTCAGTGTAGAAGGCAGCCCTGGTCCTTTCAGGGTTCAGGTGCCTTTTCTCCTTCCTTCAGGGGCTCCAGAGTTGGACGGGGAGCTTCATTTGCTGGAGCCCGTGGAGCTTTTTGGGGCAGGGGCAGAGGACGTGGCCGCCCTGGCCCCACCTGGGGGCCCAAAACTAAGTCCTCCCCTAAGCCCCCTCAGGCATGAAGGGGCGCCCTCACCCATCCGGGTGGGGGGACGGCTTCGGCTCTTGGCTCACATCTGGAGGTGTCATGTCTCAGACCGGTGGATTCAGGAGGTAGTGTCCTCCGGTTACAAGATAGAGTTTGCAGCCTGGCCGCCCCCAAGATTCTTCAAATCTCGGTTAGCTCAAAACCCCCTGTCAGCTCAGTGTCTCTCCCTGGCTGTCCAAGGCGTTCTAGACCTAGGTGTCATCTGCCGGGTGCCCTTTAAGGAAAGGGGCAAAGGCTGCTATTCCAATCTTCTCATTGTGCCCAAAAAGGATGGGCCCATCAGACCTATCCTGGATTTAAAGCTTCTTAACAAGTTTGTCAGATTCAGACACTTTCGCATGGAGACTCAGCTGTGACTTTCCTACGCCCAGGGGACTTCATGACCTCTGTAGACATCAAGGATGCTTACCTTCACGTACCTATCTTTCCAGGTCATCAGAGATTCCTCAGGTTCGCTCTGGAGGATCAGCACTACCAATTTGTGGCCTTGCCCTTCGGTCTCACCTGAGCCCCCAGGGTATTCATCAAGGTGCTGGCAGGAGTGATGGCCCTGCTGAGATCTCAGGGCATTCGCATTCTTCCCTACATGGATGACATGCTTATCGCTTCTCAGTTCTTCCTTCATTCAGAGCTGGACACTCAGCGGGTGGTGTCCTCACTGGAATCATTTGACTGGGTGATCAATCACCCGAAATCTTCCCTGTCTCCTTCCATGGTGAAGTCTTTTCTGGGCATGATTTTGGATTCAGCTCAGGTCAAGATCTTTCTTCCTCAGCAGAAGGTGGGGGTCCTTCAAGAGAAAGTTCAGCTCCTTCTGTCTTGTCCCCATCCATCAGGCAGGGAATGAAGCTGGTGGGCCTTATGCTGTCCTGCTCCGAGGCGGTTCCATATGCTCAGTTCCACATGAGGCCTCTTCAGCTTCACCTCTTGTCAGTATGGGATCGGGACCCTGTGTCCCTGGATCAGGTGTTCGTCTTGTCCCCTCAGGTCAGGTGGTCTCTAGTGTGGTGGCTGGACTCAAGGAACCTGCTGGGGGGGCAGATCCTTTCTGGCCCCCTGCTGGGAGACTGTCACCACGGATGCCAGTCTGACAGGTTGGGGGGGGGGGGGGGGATTCTGGAAGTCCCTGAAATTCCAGGGTCAGTGGGGCCCTCAGGAGGCCCATGCCCCTATCAACATTCTGGAATTGAGGGCAATCAGGTTGGTTCTCGCTCAGGTTGGTTCTTGCCCACTTAACCCCACACCTGAGGGGTCGGGCTGTTCAGGTCCGCTCAGAGAACCAGACGGCGGTTGCCTACATCAATCATCAGGAAGGGACCCGGAGCAAGAGGGCCCTCAAGGAAGTGTCCCTGATACTGTCCTGGGCGGAGGAAAATGTTCCCTGCATCTCAGCTGTGTACATCCCAGGGGTGGAGAATCTGGAGGCAGACTCTCTGAGCAGGGGGACCTCTCATCTGGGAGAGTGGTCCCTCAGCAGCAGCGTGTTTCGCTCCCTGTGCCACCGTTGGGGTCAGCCGGATGTGGATCTGTTTGCGTCCCGTCACAATCACAAGCTTCCAGTCTTTGTCTCTCTGTCACAGGATCCTCTGGCCTTGGCCACGGATGCCCTGGCGATGTCTTGGACGAGGTTCCAGCTCCTGTATGTGTTTCCCCCTGCTGGGCAGGGTGCTGCGCAAGATAGTTCAGGAAGGGGTGCCAACCATCCTGGTGGCCACCTGTTGGCCAAGAAGAGTGTGGTTCGCAGACATCGTGCAGTTGGCAGTAGATCAGTATGCCCTGCCACTGGTTTCAGATCTGCTCTCTCAGGGACACCTACGCCACCCCAATTTACAAACGCTGGCTTTGACGGCCTGGCTGTTGAAACCTCCATCTTGATGGAAAAAGGGCTGCCTGCCTCGGTGGTGAATACCATAATCAGGGCTAGGAAGACTTCCTCTTCTTCCATCTATTACAGGGTTTGGCGTACTTACATTGACTGGTGCGAGTCCCACTCACTTCCCTGTCATGTGTTTTCTATTCCTAGGATTCTGGAGTTTCTGCAATATGGTTTGGATCTGGGTCTTCAGCTCAGTATTCTGGAAAAAATAGCCAAAGCAGACACATGACCTTTCAAAGATCCTTTGCTCAGCATCCCACGGTCAAGACCTTTTTCCCGGGGGTTACTCACGTGCGTCCCCCACGTAAGCCTATGTTACCTGTCTGGGACTTGAACTTGGTCTTGTCTGCCCTGTAGGGGTCTACCTTTGAAAGAGGCTCCTTTGTCCATTCTTACGCTTAAGGTGGGCTTCTTGGTGGCTATCACTTCTGTTAGGCGTGTTTCTGAGTTGGTGGGGCTTTCCATCAAGCCTCCTTATTTTGAGAAACACCAGGACAAGGTGGTGTTTCGTTTAAGCCAGAATTTCTGCCTAAGGTTGTTTCCGCCTTTCATCTCAATCAGGACATTGTTTTGCCTTCTCTGTGTCCTAATCCCAATAACCCTAAGGAAAGGGTTTTACATTCTTTGGACATAGTCAGAACGCTGAAGTTCTATTTGGTGGCTACTGAATCCTTCAGGAAGACCGATGCTCTTTTTGTGCTTCCGTCTGGACCTAAGAAAGGTCTGGCTCCGGCTAAGTCCACTATCAGCAAGTGGATACGTCAGGCTGTGATACAGGCCTACTCTGCTAAGGGGAAGGAGCCTCCCTTCCGCCTTACTGCTCATTCTACTCATGCTATTGGTGCCTCTTGGGCTTTTCAGCACAAACTGTCTGCTGTTACTTTTGGGGATCCCACCCTACCTTACGGACACTGCTATTGGATGTCCCAAGTGTAAGGAATATCTTCTGGAACAGGATGTGTTGTATACTTAGAATAATACAATTCTGTGATTACTCACCTGTAGAATTGGTATTATATGTATACAGCACGTCCTGTTCCACCCCACCCTTGTTATCATTATCTTGAGTTACCTCTTTATGGTGATTGTTCTTATGTTCAGATTTTTTTCATATAATGGTTATAGTTCTCCCGGTCTCATTTTAACTGCTTTTCAATACTGGGAATTTTGTGGGAGGTCCCTGGTATATATGGGGCCGGGAGGAGCCACTTTTCTGTTTCTGCAGTCCAGCGCCATCTACTGGAGGTATAACCCAAGTGTAAGGAGTATCTTCTGGAACAGGACGTGCTGTATACATATAATACCAATTCCACAGGTAAGTAATCACAGAATTGTATTTTTGTCGGCTCTCTGCAGATGTGGACCCTCTTACGCATGCTGCCCTGGGAGACGCTAGCGAGGTAGAGTTTGATGACTTCCAGGAGTACACAGGAGAGGTGGAGGAAAATGCTGCTGACAGCGAAAACTCCCCTGACAACAACCAGCCACGTTCAGGCTCCAGCACCACTGCAAGCAGCAGCCCCAGTACTGTCATTCATGGAGCTAACACTGTGAGTGTTTAAAGCCATTGTCAGGAAATGTGTTGAGGTTGGCAATTTATTTTACCTTGTTTTACTCTCCTCACCTCTGCCCACCTTTTCCTGAGTCACCTCAGCCCATATTTCCTGCCTGACCCCAGCCCACTTCTTTGCACCTCACCGCAGCCCACTTCTGCCGATTTTTCCCAACTAGCTTCTCTTCACCTTGCTAATCTCACCTCTTCCCACCACACCCCCACAATCTTTACCTTTTTCCGCCTCCCTCCTGCCAACTTATTCATAACCCATGTCTTCTTGCCTCACCTCTTCTCTCCTCGCTTTTTCACACCTAACCTCTGCCCACTTTTGCAAATACATAAAAATATGTATAATGCTTTAAAGTGAAACAAAACCTGTGAATCTGACTTTCCCGGGGCATCCTAATTCGTGTGCGAAACCCCCCAGTTTGCCCAGTAAAGCTCACCCTTTCTAGGTCCAATGTGGCATGCGCAGACTCTCGTCCAATCAGATAACATTGCCTTCAGCAAAGTGCTCTGATTGCCCTGTTCTCAATAGGGAGCACATGCTGCCGCATCCCCAGCATTGCACGCTCCCACCCCAGCCATCCCATTATAGTCAATGAGAGACGTTTGCCAAAAGATGTAAACATAGCAAACGGCTTTGATCGGCTGAGAGAGGTCAGTTAAACTTGTGGGGATTCACACCAATTGGGATGCCCCCCGGGGCACGGAACAAAAGTCAAAATCCCTGGTTTTGTTTTGTGCACCTATACTCAGAGGGAAGTATATGTAGTCACCTGCTATCCCCAGCTCAGGGCCCCCAAAACAGCCTGTGTGTCTTCTTTATTCCACGTATGTCACACACCCCGCTTCCAATATTCATGACATGTGGGTTACGTCCAGTAGAGGGCGAATTTCTGCAGAGATGACAGGAAAAAAAGGAGCCCCTACCGGTCCATAAATACCTGGGACCTCCCACACATTCCCCAGTAATCGTCTCTGCAAGACGGCGAGCAAGTCAGAAGATGGCTGTCTCCTTACTTACAGGTATGCCGGGGTCACACCCGGCAATTTTTGGCCCTATTTCTGTCCGGACTTTTATTTTTTTAAAAGTAGCTATGCCTTCCAGCCTCGGCTGTAGGTCCGGATGAGGGTAGGTAACACCCTAGGGGTGTGCAGTAGGAGCTATTCTCACCCGTGAGACCCCATTCAAAGGGGTAGGCGGTTACCAGGTTCGGGATCCTGGTTTGGGATGCCCTGTCCGTGTCCCCTATGCCACGCTATGTGACTGGGATTCCCTTCCCTATCCGTTGACCTCTGTCCCTGGAATATGGGGGGGGGGGGGCGTCTATCCCCCTTATTCTCATCCTTATTAATATTGGTGTTTTTACTGGCATGCGAGTGTGTGTGTGTGGTTAAACTGTATGGCGCCTCTTGGGAGGTAGGAGGCTTATTGTCCGGGCGGGCGCTACTTTGCCAGGGCTCGGCCATTCTATCTTCTTCTCACGGAGGGGAGGGGGCGGGGCCGCGAGCTCGACACGCTTCTGCGGCCCGCACCCTTCTCATGGCGCCAGTGGAGGTCCGCAGCCTATTGCGGTTCTCGTGTACAGGAGGGGGCGAGGCCAAGCACGGCGCGCCCCCCTTCTCTATCTTCCTGATGCTTATGCTGGAGGCTGCCCTTCTACCTCGTCACCATTTTGGTCATTGCGTGAGTGCCCTGTGGGGCCCCCTTTCTTCCTTATCTATGGCGTTTTCTGTCTACACATGTTACTTTTGCATGCTTGTTCTTATAATAAGCTTTATTACTGTGTTTTGTATGGTTGTGTAACCTTCAAGCTTCTTACTTATGGCCCCCTATTGTTGTGTCTTTCAGGAGGATCGCCCTTGTTTTAGTTAAAAAGGGGGTTCTCCCGGTCATTAGGTTCCCTCACTCTAAATTTGGGGTCCTCTTTCAAATGCTCCCACTAACGGACTTTTAAGGGGCATCCCAGGTAGCTTATTAGCGTAATTCCCACTGGTCATTGCGACTACCATAAAATCACCATATGGAGGCATCCCAGGATACCGGGCTTGGCTCCCTTCGGGGCAATCCTGACAGTGTGTGGGTTGTGGGGTATCCCTTACGGGGGATAATGTACTGATCTGCATACCATGTGCTCAGCAGGCCATAATGCGGCAGTCTGGGTCCCAGGCGTCTGGGTCCGTGCCTCCGGCCTCATCTCCTACCCCACCCCGCCTTATCCGCACCCCAAGTGACACTGTCATTGGCGGGGAGTCGCAATCTGATGTGTGTGCTAGATTGGCCAACATCGAGAAATTGATTTCTAGCTCTGCGGCCAGAAAGGCCCCAGCTAAGAGAAGACATCTGTCTCCGGCCGCGCCGGTTCTGGATTTTTATGACTGATACCCTTGACTGGTCTGATTATTCCCCGCTTGAGGAGGGGGAATTGTTTGCTGAATCTGATGCTGAGGATCAGCAGTTTTTTTATGCTGATACGGGGCAGGCGCAGGGGGATGCCGTTGATACCCCCAGGGTCCCGGCCCATTTATTTGAGGTGCTGGATATTTCTCCTCCAGCGGAGTCCCCTCCGCTGAAGGGGCAATTCTTTGGGACTTCTAAGCCTCGCTTGTAGTTTGCAAATCAGAATCATTTTGAAAGCATGATTCTTAAGGAATGGGAGAGACCTAGCCAGCTCCCCGGTGTTCCTCAGGGATAGGATAGGAAGTATCCCTTTCCGGTGGACGCGGTGAAGCGCTGGTCGTCCCCTCCTGAGGTCGATGCGCCCGTTCTGGGATTGTCCAACACCTCTGTTGTACAATCTCCAGACGCCACCACTCTAAAAGGTGGTGAGGACAAGCGCCTTGACCAAATGGCCTGCCATGCCTTCGCTAATGTGGGTTCAGCCTTGCGGCCTGTTTGTGCGTCTGCGCTCACGGCTGTGGCTACCAGGTCTGTGGTTAGGGACCTGTTGAGTGGTCCCTAGCTTAACCCGGCCAGTGATGAATTCGCAGCCCTTAAGCGGTGCGAATTGTTCATGTCTTTTGTTTTATCCGCCTTGGATGACACAATATGCATGTATAGTAGAACCTCGGCGTTGCTAGTGGCTATTCGCCAATGGGTGGCTGACGTTGCGGCTAAGAAATCACTTACAGGGCTACCCTTCCTGGGTATGCGGTTGTTTGGAGATAAGTTGGATTCGGTGGCAAAAGGGGGAAAGTTACCACAACGTAAGAAGCAGCGTCGCTCCTTTCGGGGGGGGGGGGGGGGGGGGGGGATGGGCAGGCTCCTTTAATCCCTCCTTTCGCGGTGCCAGAGCAGGCAGAGGAGCTGCCTACTCTACCTTCAGAGGTGATTCCTGGAACAGAGGCAGAGGACGTGCTCGTCCTGGACCTGCCTGGGGTTCCCAGCCCAATCCCGCTGCCAAGCTAGCTCAGCAATGAGGGGGCGCCCTCACCCTTGCGGGTGGAGGGACGGCTGCAACACTTTTTCCAGGTTTGGGCCCGGGAGGTCACAGAAAAAATGGATCTTTGAAGTGGTCTCTTCCGGGTACAAACTGGAGTTCGAGTACCGGCCTCCTCACAGATTCCTCAGATCTCAGGTGCCCTCGGATCCCCGGGCTGCGCAGGGGATCCTGTTCGCAGTACAAAACCTTCTGGACATGGAAGTCATATGCCCGGTGCCTTTCTCGGAGAGAGGCCAGGGCTATTATTCCAACCTCTTCACAGTGCCCAAAAAGGATGGATCCATAAGACCCATTCTGGATCTGAAGCTTCTCAACAGGTTTATCAGAACCAAGAAGTTCTGCATGGAGACTCTGCGCTCGGCCATCAATTCCCTTCGTCAGGGGGATTTCATGACGTCCATAGACATCAAGGATGCTTACCTTAATGTACCAATCTTCCCAGCACACCAGAGATTTCTCAGGTTTGTGGTGGGAGATCAGCACTTTCAGTTTGTGGCCCTCCTTTTCGGGTTGACTTCGGTACCATGGGTGTTCACCAAGGTGCTGGCGGGCATAATGGCCCTACTCAGAGCCCAGGGCATTCGCATTGTGCCGTATTTGGACGACCTCCTCATTACGGCATCCTCTGTCAGGTGGAGCTGGACACCAGGCTGGTGGTGGCGACGCTGGAGAGGTTCGGTTGGGTGATCAACCATCCCAAGTCTTCTCTCTCCCCTTCAAGGGAGATCTCGTTTCTGGGCATGAATCTGGATACCATTCGGACCAGGGTGTTCCTACCTCAGTCCAAGGTGCAGATGGTTCAGGATCTGATACGTCTTCTCCTGTCCAAACCTCATCCTTCTATCAGGCTAGAAATGAGACTGGTGGGATTAATGGTGGCTTCCTTCGAGGCAGTTCCCTTTGCTCAGTTCCACATGAGGTCGCTCCAGCTCTGTCTATTGTTGGCCTGGGACAGATGTCCGCAGTCATTGGATCAGTTTTTCCTGATGTCTCCCCGGGTACGGCAGTCCCTTCAGTGGTGGCTGGAACCAAGCAATCTGATGAGGGGCAGATCTTTTCTGACCCCTTGTTGGGAGACGGTTACCACGGATGCCAGCCTGTCGGGTTGGGGAGGTTTTTGGAAGACACATCAGTTCAAGGGGCTGTGGGGTCCTCAGGAGGCTCACACCCCCATCAATGTCTTGGAGCTGAGAGCTGTTCGAGAGTTCGAGAGAGCAGGGGTTCTCTCCAGGGAAGTTTCTCTGATTCTTGCATGGGCGGAGAGCAATGTTCCATGCATCTCAGCAGTGTACATTCGGGGAGTGGAAAACACGGAGGCGGACTCCCTGAGCAGGGTATCCTCTCGCCGAGGGGAATGGTCTCTCAACCACAAGGTATTCCGGTCCCTCTGTCACAAGTGGGGGTTTCCGGAGGTGGATCTCTTTGCCTCACGTCACAATCACAAGTTTGTGTCTCTGCCTCAGGATCCTCTGGCCCTGGCAGTGGACGCCATGTCTCTTGCCTGGAGGGATTTGGGGTTCCTGTATCTGTTTCCCCCCTTCTCCTTGGTAGGCACGGTGGTGCGCAAGCTGGCTCTAGAAGGTGCGCCAGCAATTCTGGTGGCCAAGACAGGTTTGGTTCGCAGACGTCGTAAGGGTGGCGGTATATCAGTACAGGCTGCCCCTGTTTCCGGATCTGATCACTCAAGGTCAACTACGTTACCCCAATTTACAAACGCTGGCTTTGACGGCGTGGCTGCTGAAACCTCCATCTTAAGGGAGGAAGGTTTGTCTGAGGCTGTGATTCAGACTCTTGTTAGAGCTAGGAAGAGATCTTCCTCCATCATATACTACAGGACTTGTAGGTCCTATATTGACTGGTGTGAGGTTAGGGCTTTGCCTCGCAGGGTGTTTTCGATTCCTAGGATCTTGGGAGTTTCTTCAACAGGGTCTGGACCTGGGGTTCCAGCTTAGTACCTTGAAAGGACAGTTCTCTGCCCTGGCGGTCTTCTTTCAAAGGTATTTTGCTCTGCATCCTCTGGTTAAGACCTTTTTCCTGGGGGTCACTCATGTGCGGCCCCCTAGAAAGCCTTTGGTGCCCGTTTGGGATTTGAGTTTGGTTCTGTCGGCCCTCCAGGGGCCTCCTTTTGAGCCGGTGAAGGATGTTGCGCTTTATATGCTCACTCAAAAGGTTGCCTTTTTGGTGGCTATTACCTCTGTTCGGCGTGTCCCTGAGTTGGCGGCTCTGTCTGTCTAAGCCAGATTTCCTTCCTAAGGTGGTTTCTGCCTTCCACCTCAATCGGGATGTAGTTCTCCCTTCCTTGTGTCCTTAGCCTAGCAATGACGAGGAGAGGGTTTTGCATTCTTTGGATGTGGTTCGTTGTGTGAAGTGGTGGCTACTTCTCCTTTTCGTAAGACGGACGCCTTGTTCGTGGTGCCCTCCGGGCCCAGGAAAGGTTTGGCGTTAGCCAAGTCTACCATTAGCAAATGGATACGCCAGGCTATTGTTGGGGCCTATACTGCCAAGGGGAAGGTTCCCCCTTTTCAGATCACTGCTCATTCTACTCGTGCTGTTGGGGCTTCTTGGGCCTTTCAGCACCAGGCTTCTGTTGAACAAGTTTGTAAGGCTGCTACTTGGTTCATACTTGTTCCAAGTTTTATAAGGTTTATGTGCGGGCCTCAGCGGATGCCGTTTTTGGCTGCAAGGTTCTGCAAGCTGCAGTGGTTTAAAATTTGTGCATTTTTTGCCGTATTGGGATCCCCACCCATGATGGACACTGCTATTGGATGTCCCACATGTCATGAATATTGGAAGCGGGCCTTATTGTATTCCCCGCCCTTATTGTATTCTGGATCCTTTATATGGTGAACCTTTTATTAAGTTTGTTATAATTGGCTCTTCCTGGTCCCCTTACTGCTGTCCTATACTGGGGAATGTGTGGGAGGTCCCAGGTATTTATGGACCAGGAGGGGCTCCTTTTTTTCCTGTCATCTCTGCAGAAGTTCGCCCTCTACTGGACATAACCCACATGTCATGAATATTGGAAGCGGGGTGTGTGACTTATAATACCCATTTTACAGGTGAGTAATCACAAAATGGTATTTTTTTTTACCTCGGCTTTTGCCCAATATTCATAACAACACGAACTGGATGCAGTTGGTCATATTGCTCCCTGGCTGAGCAGCCTGTCTCCAATGATGATGCAATCAGAGTACACACAGCTCAGCATTGGGGAGCATTTCAACCTAACTGCCATTATGTGACAGTTTGGTTGTAAGTAAGTTAATTGGCATATGGCTTCCATTCACCATAATACTGCTTCCTGTTGTTTGTTCCTGGCTTTAAGAATATTGGCCAGCTTGAGGTAAAAAAAAAGAAACACAGGCTGTTTTGGGGCACTGGGCTGGGGATTGAAGGTGACCACAAAAACTTCTTATTCTTAGTATACAGTACGTCCTGCTCCATATATAATACTTACTATCGGGTATTACTCCACCAGATGGCGCTGGACTGCAGAGACATCGAAAATAGGCTCCTCCCGGCCCCTCAAATACCCAGGGACCTCCCACAAATCCCCAGATTTTCTCTGCAGTCTGGACTGCGAAGGACAAGAAATGTCTCTCTCTCTACTCGCAAGTGAGCGGGGCTATTAGCCTGCGGCCCTGTAGGACTATTCCCACCCGTTCCACTAGTAATTGCCTCCCAGCCTTGGCTGCGCTGGTCGGGTGATGGTAGGCAGCACCACTGTTAGGTGCTTAGGAGCGCTGCTCCACCGCAATCCCCCACCAAAGGGTAGGCGGTTCAGGCTTATGGTGAGCCTCTATGGGATGCCCCTCCCACACTATTGCCCCTTGCCCCTGTATATCGGTGGGCCCTTGTAAAGTGGCCGCTGTCCTCCCTCACTCTCCTTGTAGCCTTCGGGGGAAGGCTACGTGTATTGTAATACGTGTATTGGCTTTGTGCTCGCTTGTGTCAGCCGCCACGCTGACTTGTTTTTATCATTTTACTGTACTTGAAATTGCCGCCGCCAAGCGCCTTTTTGTCATTTTCCGCGCTTGGCGGCGGCGTTACCTCAGGTGCCGGCACGCCGTCATTGGCTGTTTGTCACGCGTTGGCTTTGCGTTCTTCTGGGGGGGCGGGGCCTGTCTCTGGCGCGTTCCACGTCATGGCTTGTGCGGGCCCACCCATCGAGGTATACCGACGCCATTTTGTCTGCTTGGTCGGCTTCTGCTTGACGGACCTCTACCTACCGCGGTCCGTAAGTGCCCTTGCGGGCGGCCTTATTGTCTGCTTGCGACTCATTTGATTGTGTCTTTCAGACGGGCAAATCCGTTGGCTTCTCCCAGCCCTCTATTAGTTGGTTAACTTGTGAGGCCTAGTGTAATTACTTCCACTTCCCTAGCGGGTTATTGGGGCATCCCGGGTTGCTATTTAGCGTTAATCCCTATCGGCCTACAGTGCCGCTGTAATCACCATATGGAGGCATCTCAGGATAATGTGACCGGGGCTCCTTCGGGACAAGCCCGGCTGTGTGTAGCGTGTGGGCAGCCTCATGCTGACGCTGACAAGGCGCGGGTCTGTGTACCCTGTGCTGAGCAGGTGCTTGCACTGCAATCTGGCCTTCCAGTGGCTGGGCCTGCACCTCGTATCACTTCACCTACCCCCCCAAGCTTAAATCTCACTCCTTCTGAGTTGCATACAAGTGGGGATTCTCAGTCTTCTAGACTGGCTAGTGTTGAGAAGTTAATTGCTAATACCTTGGCGCGTAAGGCCCCTGCAAAAAAGCGGCACTTAACGCCTAATGTCACTCTTTTTCTTATGGAAACTGATGAGTTTTGGCATTTATGTGGCTATACTCCTTCGGACGAAGGGGAGCTATTCTCTGACTCAGGCTCATCTGATGAGAGGCCCAGGGGTCATGATGATTCTGGCTCTGACCCCCTGGGCCCCAGATGATACTGATAGGCTGTTGGCTCAGATTTTTGAGGTACTGTCTATCTCTCCCCCGGTTGTGGCCCCCAGGCAAAGGGGGGAACTTTTTCATGCTGCTAAGTCACGCTTGGAATTTCCAGAGCAAGCACATTTCAATAACCTGGTGCTCAAGGAATGGGTGCGGCCCAGTAGACTGCCCGGTGTACCTTAGAGTTGGGATAGGAAGTATCCCTTTCCTGCTGATGTGGTAAAGTGTTGGTCATCCCCTCCCGAAGTGGATGCCCCGGTCCTGGGGTTATCCAACACCTCTGTCATGCACTCCCCTGACTCTACTACCCTGCGGGATGCTGAGGACCAGCGCATTGACCAGCTGGCGTCCCATGCCTTTGCATGTGTGGGGACGGCGCTGCGCCCGGTCTGTGCCTCGGCCATTTCGGCTGTAGCCATTAGGACCCTGCTCAGAAATATACTTGATAGTGCCCCTGATGACTTGCCTTGTGAGGTGTTTAATGCACTTTCTAGTTGTGATGTTTTTGTAAATTTTGTCCTCTCTGCCTTGGATGACACCATTAGAATGTGTGCCAGAACATCTGCCCTTGTGGTGGATATACGCCGCTCGGTTTGGCTACGCCAGTGGGCTGCTGAAAAACGCTGCCAAGAAGGCCCTCACTGGGTTTCCAAAGGACTACGCCTGTTTGCTAAGGGAGGCAGGTTACCCCAGCGCAGGCGGCAGTCTTGGCCCTTTCGGGGTCAGGGCTCCTTACCCTCCCCCTACTACTAGACAAGGGAGGGGGGTTTCCTTTACTGGGGCCCGGGGAGACTTCTGGGGTAGGGGCAGAGGACGTGGACGTCCTGGTTCCTCCGGGGGCCCCAAGATTAAGTCATCTCCCAAGCCCCTCAGGCATGAAGGGGCGCCCTCACCCATCCGGGTGGGGGGACGGCTGCAGCACTTTGCTCACGTCTGGAGGCTTCATGTCTTAGACCGGTGGATTCAGGAGGTAGTGTCCTCCGGTTACAAGATAGAGTTTGCTGCCTGGTCCCCCCCCCCCCCCCCCCAAAGTTTCATCAAATCCCGGATTCTTCAGGACCCTTCCTGGGAGACAGTCACCACGGATGCCAGTCTGTCAGGTTGGGGGGGTTTCTGAAAGTCCCTGCGGTTCCAGGGGAGGTGGGACCCTCAGGAGGCCCACACACCTATCAATGTCTTGGACCTGCGGGCAATCCGGTTAGTCCTGGCTCAGTTGACTACTCACCTTCGGGGCCTGCCCGTTTAGGTGCGCTCGGACTACCAGACGGCAGTTGCCTACATCAGTCATCAAGGAGGGACCCGGAGCAAGGGGGCCCTCCAGGAAGTGTCTCTAATCCTGACCTGGGCAGAGTCCAATGTCCCCTGCATTTTAGCTGTGTACATCCCGGGGGTGGAAAATCTCCTGGCAGACTCTCTGAGCAGGGGGACCTCTCGCCAGGGAGAATGGTCTCTATGCAACAGGGTGTTTCAATCTCTTTGTCACCGTTGGGGCCAACCAGATGTGGATCTGTTTGCGTCCCGTCACAATCACAAGCTCCCGGCCTTTGTCTCCCTGTCCCAGGATCCTCTGGCCTTGACCGTGGATGCCCTAGCAATGTCATGGCAGGACTTTCAGTTCCTGTATGTCTTTCCTCCATTCCCTCTGTTGGGTAGGGTTCTGCACAAGATTGCTCTGGAAGGGGTACTAGCAATTCTGGTGGCCCCCAGGTGGCCAAGAAGAGTGTTGTTCGCAGACATGGTACAGCTGGCAGTAGATCAGTACGCTCTGCCCTTGGTGCCAGATCTGCTCACTCAGGGCTCACTACGCCATCCTAATTTACAAATTCTGGCTTTGACGGCTTGGCTGCTGCAACCTCCATCTTGATGGAGAAGGGGCTGTCTATCATGGTATCAACCACTGAGGTAAAGGCTAGGAAGAAGTCTTCTTCTTCCATTTACTACAGGGTTTGGCGTGCCTACATTGACTGCTGTGAGTCTAAGTCTCTTCCCTGTCGTGTGTTCTCTATTCCCAGGATTCTGGAGTTCCTGCAGCATGGGTTGGAGATGGGGCTCCAACTCAGTACTCTGAAGGGTCAGGTTTCTGCCCTGGCTATTTTCTTCCAGAAGTCCTTTGCTCAGCGCCCTTTAATCAGGACTTTTTTCCAGGGGGTCACTCATGTGCGTCCCCCACGTAAGCCTATGGTGCCTGTTTGGAATCTGAACTTGGTTCAGTCAGCTTTGCAGGGTGCTCCCTTTGAACCTGTGCAGGATGCTGCCTTGGCCATTCTTACGCTCAAGGTTGTGTTTCTGGTGGCTATCACTTCTGTCAGGCGTGTGTCTGAGTTGGCGGCGCTGTTCATTCAGCCCCCCTACTATGAGAGACACCAGGACAAGGTGGTGTTTCGTTTCAAACCTGTCTGCTTTTCATTTGAATCAGGATATTGTTCTTCCTTCTTTCTTTGTGCCCTAATCCTAGCAATGCTAAGGAGAGAGTTTTGCACTCTTTGGATGTGGTTAGGTGTCTGAAGTACTATCTGGTGGCTACTGCACCTTTCAGGAAAACTGATGCTCTTTTTGTGGTCCCTTCTGGTCCTAGGAAGGGTTTGGCTCCTGCCAAGTCTACTATCAGCAAGTGGATTCGTCAGGCTGTGATTCAGGCCTACTCTGCTAAGGGGAAGAATCTTACCTTCCGCCTTACTGCTCATTCCACTCATGCTATTGGTGCCTCTTGGGCTTTTCAGCACCAGGCTTCTGTTGAACAAGTTTGCAAGGCCGCTACTTGGTCTTCTGTTCATACCTTTTCAAAGTTTTACAAGGTTGATGTTAAGGCCTCAGCTGTTGCTGTTTTTGGCCGAAAGGTTCTGCAGGCAGCAGTGGTTTAAACTGCCGGCTGCTGATTTTTCTTGGGGATCTCACCCTACTTTATGGACACTGCTATTGGATGTCCCAACTGTAAGTATTAGATTTGGAGCAGGATGTACTGTATACTAAGAATAATACAATACTGTGATTACTCACCTGTAGAATTGGTATTATGAGTATACAGTATGTCCTGCTCCAACCCACCCTTGGTTTGCATTTTCTTGGATCCCCTGTATGGTGATTGTTATCATGGTTATAGTTGATAGTTTGGATTGTTTAATTCTCCCGGCTTCTCATTAACTGCTTTTCAATGCTGGGGATTTGTGGGAGGTCCCTGGGTATTTGAGGGGCCGGGAGGAGCCTATTTTCGATGTCTCTGCAGTCCAGCACCATCTGGCGGAGTATATCCCAACTGTAAGTATTAGATTTGCAGCAGGACGAACTGTATACTCATAATACCAATTCTACAGGTGAGCAATCACAGAATTGTATTTTTGAAATTTTATACAGTTTGAACGAGGGTGGGAGGGATTTAGTGGGTGCCTGGAGGGAGAAATTAAGGGAGACCTTCTGCAGAGGTGCTAACGATTTATCTGTAATCTTTTCAGCAAGAATCTGCCGACTCTGCCGAGCCAGAAGAAAAGCTTTTAGGCGCACTGCAGAATCACTTACCTACACTAGCGCCTTCTTTTACTCGCCTGGTCATGGATCGTCGTGAGAGCGACGCCTCCCTTAGCGGGAGTGAGGCAAGAAGGCGGAGCGAGTATGACAATCCCTATTTCGAGCCTCAGTATGGCTTTCCAGCCGAGGAAGAAAATGAAGAGCGGGAAGAGAGTTTTACCCCCATGTTTAACCAGGCCGTTAATGGCACCCGGTAAGAAATGACCCGTTTCCAATGCTTTGGCAATATACTATAAATGTGTCACATGTGTATAAATGTGCCACGGCATTGGGCCACATGGGAGGGAGGTTATATGAGCAAATGCATTGTATTGTTTTTGTTTTGTGTTTTTTTTTTTTTTTACTGCCTATCACTTTAAAGAGGACCAAACATGATCCATCATCTCTGGGGCATGCCTTGCTGTATGAAATCCCTCTGGATCTCTATAAAATGTATCTATTCTTGGTGTGCCACACACCCCGCTTCACTTCTTAAATATTCATCCATTATTGGGTTAATCCACCGCAGGTGACGTAGTGCAGAGAGGAAGTCTTGTAACGAGCCCCCTTCCGGCCTATATATACCTGGTACCTCCCTTCAATCACCAGTATTTTTTCTCTCTGCTTGCTGACAAGTCAGAAGATGGAAGTCTCCTGCTTACAGGTAGGCCGGGGTATTCTTACCCCGCCACCCCCCTTTTGGTCTATTTCTGCCTGGTTTGAGTTTGTATACCTTTATGGTGAAATGGAAGCCTCCCAGCCTAGGCTGCTCACCGGGCAAATGGTAGATGGCACTTTAAGTGCCTAGGAGCTTATCTCCTACCGCTCGACCTCATGCGTGGGGCAATGCGGCTATCTGGCATGGTGATCCGGAAATGGGATGCCCCTGTCCCGAGGGTCCCCGTAGCCCCTTACTCTCCCGTTACGGTCCCTTCTCCCTTCACTATGGGGGGGGGGGGGGTGTGAGGGTGTGCTTTAAGTATGTCTGTTTCACTTGTATCACTGCATTTTAACATGTGTGTGTGTTCATGATTATGCATTCACTGTATTCAGCATGTGTATATTTTTGGGTCTGCTTTAAGGGCAGGCTGCGCTGGGTAAGGGCTGGCCACTTCTCTTGCAGACTGTTGCTTTGTGGCCCCCTACCCCCTCTCCTCTCCCCGCCTGGCATTTTATGTTTTCGTTTGAACAGCACCATGCGGTCTTTACCCTCCCCCCTCCGCCGCCTGGGCGCACGTGCAGTGGCCCAGCTGTGAGTGATTTCCAGCTGATCGGCGTAGGGGGGGGCGGGTCCCGCTGACGCGGCGTCGGGGGCGCGGCGCCGACGTCATGTGGCGTCTGCGGCGGGCCCAGCGTTCTTGCTTCCTTCAAATACAGGAAGTCGCCTGGGTGCACGGCCGCACTTTGTCTTCGTGCTGGCTGCTGGCTGCAGGCTTGTCCGGCTGATGCCTTTGCTGACCAGGTAAGCAGCCCCTCCCGTTGGGGCCGTTAAATGGGGAATGTTTTCCTTACAACAATATAGTGAGAAATCACTTTGTATTAAGGGGGCGTCATTTAAGGGCACTTGGTGCCATGCTTATATGTTTATACACATGTGAGGATCTGATGTTTTTTTCTTTGCCTTGCAGATCCTGGGATCCCTGCTTATGCTGGCCCTCCGGCTCTATGTGCCTGGCTAATTATTAGGATAGTTTTGAATGTATATATACATAGACTACATATAAATATATATATATAGTTTATTAAAGGGGACCTTAACTTAAAAAAAAAATAAAAATTTTGAAAAAAAAAAAAAAAATCCTCCCTTCCGGAACATTACTAATAAAGGGGGCATCCCGGGTCGGCTTATGCCTTAAAAGTCCCAGTATTGCGAATACCATAAATCACCATATGGAGGCTTCCGTAAATTCCGGAAACGGTTCTGCTGAGCCGTTCGGGGGGTGCGTAGGTTGTGGGGTTCCACTCCCAGCTGATGATGTCTTATTTGCATCCCTTGTGCAAAACAGACTATTGCGCGCCAGTCCGTTGCTTCGGCTGCGGGGCCATCGCATCCTTCACCATCTCCTACCTCTCCCTCCCTATTCCGGACCCCGCATGAAAAGTGGGGATTCGCATTCCGAGGCGGCAGCACAGCCCAGCCCCCGGAAAGTAATGCCCGTTAAAGCAGCGTTAAAGCCCGCTGCAAAACGAAGGCACCTGGCTCCGGTACCTTCGGCTCCACAGGACCAGTTTTGTGAACCTGTGGAATGGTCCGATGGATCCCCGGACGAGGATGAATTCCCGTCGGAGTCAGATGAGCCGACAGGTCAGCTTGTGCTGATGAGATTGGCGATTGGTCAGAGGGGGTTGTTTTTGACACCCCCTCCATTCTGGCTCAAATGTTTAAAATTTTGAGTTTAGATACGCCTGAGGCGGCCGCCCCGCCAAAGGGTCAGTTGTTTAAAGAACCTCAGCCGCTTTGAGAGGGTGGTTCTTAAAGAATGGGAACATCCCACGCGGTTATCTGGAATTCCTTCCAGTTGGGAAAAGCGTTATCCTTTTCCACCAGAATTGGTGAAGCCTTTGGTCTGTCCCTCCTGACGTCGATACCCCTGTACTAGGGCTCTCCAGCTCGACTATAGTACAATCTGCTGAGACCACTGTCCCTAAAGATGGGGAAGATCGTCGGATTGACCAATACGCTCGACATGGTTTTATCTATTCCGGGTCAGCGTTGCACCCGGTATGTGCTTCAGCCCTTCTGCTATTGGCAATTAAGTCCTTAATTCAGGGGCTATATGAGGATTTTAATCCCACTTGCAAACAGTTCACTGCGCTTTAGCAGTGTGAATCTTTTGTGGCTTATGTCCTGGCTGCTCAGGATGATGCGCTGACTATGAGTAGCAGGGCAGCAGCTATGCTGGTGGCTATTCGCAGGTCAGTATGGCTGCGTCAGTGGTCAGCGGACACGGCTTCCAAAAAGGTGCTCACAGCTCTCCCCTTTTTGGGGTTGCGTCTGTTCGAGGAGAAAATTGATTCTGTCGCAAAGGGTGGTAAGATGCCACAACACAAGAGGCCCCGTGGCCCCTTCAGGGGGGCAAGTTCCGGTAGGCCTTCCTTTCGAGGATTCAGAGCGGGCAGGGGTGCGTCCTTTCCCGCTACCTGTGGCGCAGGTTGGACTCGGGGGAGGGGCCGTGGCCGACCCACTCAGTCCTGGGGCACCAAGCCCAAATCCTGCTGATAATCTCACTCAACAATGAGGGGCTGTCCTCACCCGTGTGGGTGGGGGGACTATTGCGACATTTCTACCAATGGAACCAAGTGGTTCCAGGCAGATGGATCCAGGAGGTAGTGTCGCGACCTGAAATTCGAGTCTCACCCTCCTTCACGGTCCGTTCATGGGTCGGTTCATCCCGGCCTGAACTCTCATCAAGACGGAGTGTGTCTTTCTTTTGCCCAAATTCACACGAGAACGCTTCAGCTATTTCTGTTAGCGTGTTAGGACCAGCAACCTCAGTCGCTGGGTCAGTCCTTCCAGTTGTCCTCCCGTGTACGGCAGTCCCTCCTGTGGTACTTGGTCTCGACCAATCTTGTGTAGGGCAGGGTTTTTCCTGACCCTCCTTTGGAAAATTGTCACCACGGACGCCAGTCTGTCAGGATGGGGCAGATTCTGGAAGGAGCTGCGTTTTCAGGGGCAGTGGAGAGCTTAAAGGCCCCACTTACCCATCAATGTTCTGAATCCAAGAACCATTCGTCAGGTGTTTGCTCTCCTGACTCAGTACGTTCTGGGCCTTCTGGTCCAGATGTGTTCAGACAATCGATCAGCAGTTGCTTCCGTCGGTCTTCAGGGAAGGACGCGCAGTCTGAGTACTCTCAGAGAAGTGTCCCTGATCCGGACATGGGCAGTGTTCCATGTTCCCTGTCTCTCGGCGGTTTACATTCCAGAGGTGATGGAACAGGTAACGGACCGGTTGAGCAAGGGCTCTCCCCGTCTGGAAGAATAAACTCTCCATCCTCGGGTGGTTCGCTTATTGTGTCTCCAATGGGAGACCCCGGAGGTGGACCTGTTGGCCCCTCATCACTATCACAGGCTCCCGAACTTCGTGTCACTCTCCCGGGATCCTCTGGCTCTGGCAGTGGACGCCATGTCCCTGAACTGGGGAGTTCTGGGATTTCTATACCTGTTTCCTCCGATGCCCATGCTGGGCAGGGTTCTTCAGAATTTGGCTCTGGAAAGGGTGTACGCCGTTCTCGTGGCCCTAAGGTGGCCAAGGTGAGTGAGGTTCGCAGACATTGCTCGGCAGTGGTCCAGTTCGTTCGGCCTCTTCGGGCCGGTCTGCGCACTCAGGGTCGATTGTGTTACCCCAATTTACCAGCGCTGGGTTTGATGGCCTGGCTGCTGAAACCTCCATCCTGATGGAGGAGGGTCTTTCTGATTCAGTCATTAAGACTTTGATCAGTGCCCGGAAGAAGTCTTCTTCCATCACCTACTATAGGACTTGGAAAGCCTATATCGCTTGGTGTGAGATAAGATCTTTTCCTTGTAGGGTCTTTTCGGTCTCCAGGATTCTGGAGTTTTTACAATCAGGGCTGGACTCTGGTCTCCAGCTAAGTACGTTGAAAGGGCAGATCTCTGCCTTATCTATCTTTTTTTCCAGGGGGTTACGCATGTGCGGCCTCCCAGGAAACCATTACTCCCTGTTTGGGATTTGATTTTGGCAAGATATTTCTTTGTCTACCCTGACTCAGAAGATTGTCTTCTTGGTAGCTATCACTTCTGTCCGGCGTGTCTCAGAGTTGGCGGCCTTAACTATCCAGGCGCCTTACTTTGAGAGGCATCAGGATAAAGTGGTCTTTCGGTTCAAGCCAGACTTTCTTCCTAAGGTTGTTTCTGCTTTTCATTTGAACCAAGATATTGTTCTTCCCTCCTTGTGTCCTAATCCTAAGAATGACAAAGAGAGGGTTTTTGGCATTGTTTGGATGTAGTACGCTGTGTTAAAGTGGACCAACACCCACGGGTGATCGGCCCGGGAATCTATAAGATTCCCGGGCCGATCACCCCCCACCCCGCGGGACATCCGAGATCGGGATGTCCCGCGGGGTGTAACCCCCCCAAAACCCCCGAAAAACCCTACCTGATCTTCGGCGGCGGCCGGCCGCCGCCGCCTCCCTCGCGCCCCTGCAGGCGTGCGCGCCCCCCGCGCCGGCCGTCTGCGAATGGCCGGCGCGGGCGCGCGCGCGCGTCAAAAGGGACGCGCGGGAGGCGGCGGCGGCGGCAGCCGCTTAGACGTCCTTGTACGTTGGCGCTGGGAGCGCGGAGAGGTGAGTTTTTCGGGGGGTTGGGGGGGGTTTCACACAGCGGGGCACCCCGATCGGGGGTGCCCCATCGAAGTGGACCAAGACCCAGGATAGTCAAAATCCTGGGTGTTGGTCCACTTTAAGTACTAGATTATCACGTCTCCTTTTCGTAGGACGGATTCCTTTTTTGTTGTGCCCCATGGGCCTAAGAAGGGTTTGGCACCAGCCAAATCTGCCATTAGCAAGTGGATACGTCAGGCCGTTACTGCGGCCTATTCGGCTAAGGGAAGAGTTCCCTTTTTTCGTATTACTGCTCATTCCACTCGCGCTGTTGGGGCGTCTTGGGCATTTCAGCACCAAGCTTCTGTTGAACAGGTTTGTAAGGCCGCCACCTGGTCTTCTGTTCACACTTTTTCTAAGTTTTACAAAGTTGATGTGCGGGCCTCAGCGGATGCTGTTTTTGGCCGCAAAGTTCTGCAGACTGCAGTCATTTAAGTTATGCTTCACCTGGCCTTGAGATGCCCTTCCCTTGTGGACACTGCTTTTGGATGTCCCAATAATGGATGAATATTTAAGAAGTGAAGCGGGGTGTGTGGCACACCAAGAATAATACCATTTTGTGAGTACTCACCTGAAAAATGGATATTGTTGGTGTGCCACACACCCCGCTTCACCCCCACCCTTTTCGGTATTACCGAAGCATTTATATGGTCAAGCCCTTTTTTATTTATATCAAAATTGATTTTTGAGGTTACTGGTGGAATACTGGTACCTTGTATTACTGCTTTTTAAATATACTGGTGATTG
Source organism: Gastrophryne carolinensis (assembly GCA_027917425.1). Lineage (NCBI taxonomy): Eukaryota > Metazoa > Chordata > Amphibia > Anura > Microhylidae > Gastrophryne > Gastrophryne carolinensis. The sequence goes on along the minus strand of CM051241.1, from coordinate 128,791,070 downwards.
AAGGGAGGTACCAGGTATATATAGGCCGGAAGGGGGCTCGTTACAAGACTTCCTCTCTGCACTACGTCACCTGCGGTGGATTAACCCAATAATGGATGAATATTTAAGAAGTGAAGCGGGGTGTGTGGCACACCAACAATATCCATTTTTCAGGTGAGTACTCACAAAATGGTATTATTCTCAGTGTGCCACACACCCCGCTTCCCCTTTAATTCTTACGATCGGGTTACTCCACCAGCAGGTGGCGACGTTGCAGCGAGAAGTCTTGAAAACGAGCCCCTTCCGGCCTATATATACCTGGGACCTCCCACTCAATACCCAGTATTTTCTCTCTGCATGAGGCGACAAGACAGAAGAAAGAAGTCTCCTCCTTTTAGTCTATTTCTGCCCAGTCTATTGTGTTGTTTTATGCCCAGTTAAACGGAAGCCTCCCAGCCTAGGCTGCTGGCTGGGCAAAGGTAGATGGCACTCTAGGTGCCTAGGAGCTTATCTCCTCCACGCGTGGGGCAATGCGGCTATCCGGCATGGTGATCCAGATTTGGGATGCCCCTGTCCCGATGTTCCTTTTGGCCACCTTCTCCCGCTTGGGCCCTTCTCCCTTCGCTTGGGGGGGGGGTGCTTGTTTGCATGAGGTGCTTTACTTGTGTGTGTTTGTGTATGGGAAGTGTTTTGGCAGGGTCAGCGCCGCGGTGGCGGCGCGTGGCCTGGGCTGCTGGGGCCTTTTCTTTTTTTCACTTTTAAATTTCCCCCCTTTTTGCTTGCGGTATCGCCATTGGGCGAGCCGCGTCACTGAAGGGGCGGGGCCGCGCTCTCTGCGGCCTCGCTCGGTGATCAGGGGGTGTGGCCGGGGCGCGCTGTGTCCGGGCCCGCCTCACTTCCTCTGTCTCATTAGAGACAGGTGTGCTGGAGCCGGTGGGGGAAGAGGTCCAGTGCGGCTTTAGCTGTTAAGGTAAACGGTCCCCACCATCGCGCACGTGGGGCCGTCCTTGTACTCTGTATTAGCCTAGCCTAGCGTTTTCCTGAGGGCACTTTGCTTTGTGTTATGGGTTTAATGTCTGTATGTATGTATGTATATGGATATATATATATATATATATATATATATATATATATATATACTTTTATTATTTATTGATGCACTCTCTGGCTTTGTTAGCCTTAAATAGCATGTGTCATGTATATTTTTTATTCATGATGTTTAAGCTGTTCATATATGTTTTGCCTTGTTTGGTTATGTATGAATGTGGTGCATACTGGTTGGGGGACTGACTGTGGTCTCTTTTCCCCCACAGATTCTGGGATCCCCTCATTGCAGTGGCTCTCCCGGTCTGTTATACCTGGCTAGTCTTAGTCTCTAAATTGGGATTTTCCTAGGCTTAAAAAAAAAAAAAAAAAAAATTCTCCCACTCCCGGGACTTTAATTACAAAGGGGCATCCCGGGTTGCTTAATGCGTAAAACCCTGGGTTGTTGCGAATACCATAATTTCACCATATGGAGGCTTCCGACGTTACCGGAAATGGCTCTTTGGGGCTATCCAGGCTGTGTGGGGGTTGTGGGGCTCCGCTCCCAGGCGATGGTGTCATATTATGCGTTCCATGTGCAAGGCAGAATATTGCGCGCCAGTCCGTTGCTCCGGCGTCTGGCTCCCCGCAACTTCCGTCATCTCCTACCCCCCCTTCCTTATTCCGGACCCCGCGTGACATTGTCAAGAAGGGGGATTCGCATTCTGAGGTGCATGCGCGGTTGGCCAACCTCGAGAAGATAATTTCCGCTACGGTAGCTCAGAAGGCTACGGCAAAGCGGAAGCACCTTTCTCCGGCAGTGCCTGCTTCGGAGGGTGAGGTACCTGAATTTTTGGATTGGTCTGATTATCCCCCTGATGAAGAGGGGGAACTCCTTGAGGAGTCGGATGAGCCTGCAGACCAGCTTTTGGTTGACACTGCTGGTGATCAGGCTGTGGGGGTGTCCCTTGACACTCCTTCCATTTTGGCTCAAATGTTTAAAGTTTTGGCTTTGGATCCGCCCGCGGTGGTTCCTCCGCCAAAGGGTGAGTTGTTTGATGTGCCCCAGCCGCGTTTGGTGTTTCCCAGGCAACAGCACTTTGAGAGGGTTGTCCTTAAGGAATGGGAACAACCCGCGCGCCTGGCTGGAACTCCTCCTAATTGGGATAAGCGTTATCCCTTTCCGGAGAACTTGGTGAAGCTTTGGTCAGTGCCCCCTGACGTCGATACCCCTGTGTTAGGGCTGTCTAGCTCGGCTGTGTTGCACTCCTCTGACACCACTACCATTAAAGATGGTGAGGATCGTCGGATTGATCAGTTGGCTCGCCATGATTTTATCAGTGCCGGATCGACACTGCGGCCGGTTTGTGCTTCGGCGCTTCTTCTGTTGGCAGTTAGGTCCATTATTAGGGATCTGTACGCAGGTCTTGATCCCGCTTGTGATGAGTTTAGTTCTCTCAAGCAGTGTGAGTCGTCCTTTGTCTTGACCGCCCAGGACGATGCTCTTGCGTCGAGTAGCAGGGCAGCGGCACTGCTGGTTGCTATTCGTCGGTCAGTGTGGCTGCGCCAGTGGACGGCGGACCTTAACTCTAAGAGGGCGCTTACAGCACTACCTTTCTTAGGTTTGCGCCTGTTTGGCGATAAGTTGGATACAGTTACCAAGGATGGTAAGTTGCCTCAACGCAAGAGGCCTTGACGCTCCCTTCGGGGTGCGAGTTCCTTTAGTCCCTCCTTTCGGGGAGCCAGAGCGGCAGAGGGGCTTCCTTTCCCGCTACCGGGGGTATAGGTTGGACCCGGGGGAGGGGCCGTGGCCGTCCCGGTCAATCCTGGGGCGCCAAGCCCAAGCCTACTGGTAAGCCCGCTCAGCAATGAGGGGCTGCCCTCACCCGTGCGGGTGGGGGGACAATTGCGACACTTCTCCCTGGTTTGGGACCAGGAGTTTCCGGACAGATAGGTCCGGGAGATGGTGTCCGGTTACAAACTGGAGTTCGAGTCTCGCCCTCATTCACGGTTTTTCCAGTCTCGGGTGCTCACCGATCCTTTGGCCGCGCAGGAGCTCCTGGCGTCGGTAAGGAATCTTCTGGAAATGGCGGTCATCCGGCCGGTGCCGCGCTTAGAGATGGGCCTCTGTTTTTACTCCAGACTTTTCACAGTCCCCAAGAGGGACGGGTCGGTTCGCCCGTCTCGCCAAGGCGAGTATGGTGCGCAGACATCATTCGGCTGGCAGTGGATCTGTTCATTCTGCCTCTTTGGCCCGATCTGCTCACTTAGGGTCGGCTGTCTTACCCCAATTTACCAACGCTGGGTTTGATGGCTTGGCTGCTGAGACCTCCATCTTGAAGGAGGAGGGTCTTTTTGACTCGGTTGTTAAGACTCTGATCGGTGCCCGGAAGAGGTCTTCTTCTATCATCTACTATAGGACTTGGAAAGCCTATATCGCTTGGTGTGAGGTTAGATCTTTGCCTTGTAGGGTCTTTTCGGTCTCAAGGATTCTGGAGTTTTTGCAATCAGGGCTGGACTCTGGTCTTCAGCTGAGTACTTTGAAAGGGCAGGTTTCTGCCTTGTCTATCTTTTTTCAGAAGCGTTTTGCGCTTCATCCTTTAGTTAAAACCTTTTTCCAGGGGGTTACGCATGTGCGGCCTCCGAGGAAACCATTACTCCCTGTTTGGGACTTGAATTTGGTTCTTTCTGCTTTTCAGGCTCCTCCCTTTGAGCCTTTGCAAGATATTGCTTTGTCTACCTTGACTCAGAAGATTGTCTTCTTGGTAGCTATCACTTCGGTCCGGCGTGTCTCGGAGTTGGCGGCCTTGTCTATTCAGGCGCCCTACTTTGAGAGGCATCAGGACAAAGTGGTCTTTCGGTTCAAACCGGACTTTCTTCCTAAGGTTGTTTCTGCTTTTCATTTGAATCAGGATATTGTTCTTCCCTCCTTGTGTCCTAATCCTAAGAATGACAAAGAGAGGGTTTTTGGCATTGTTTGGATGTAGTACGCTGTGTTAAGTACTATTTGATTATTACTTCTCCTTTTCGTAAAACTGATGCCTTTTGTTGTGCCCTGTGGGCCTAGGAAGGGTTTGGCGCCGTCCAAATCTTCCATTAGCAAATGGATACGTCAGGCCATTATTGCGGCCTATTCTGCTAAGGGGAAAGTTCCCCCTTTTCGTATCACTGCTCATTCTACTCGCGCCGTTGGAGCGTCTTGGGCTTTTCAGCACCAAGCTTCTGTTGAACAAGTTTGTAAGGCCGCTACTTGGTCTTCTGTTCATACTTTTTCTAAGTTTTACAAGGTTGCTGTGCGGGCCTCAGCGGATGCTGTGTTTGGCTGCAAAGTTCTGCAGACTGCAGTCATTTAAGTTATGCTTCATTTTGCCTTCGGATACCCATCCCTTGTGGACACTGCTTTTGGATGTCCCGATCGTAAGAATTAAAGGGGAAGCGGGGTGTGTGGCACACTGAGAATAATACCATTTTGTGAGTACTCACCTGAAAAATGGATATTGTCAGTGTGCCACACACCCCGCTTCACCCGCCCTTTTTGGTATCCTGGATCCTTTATATGGTGAAGCTTTTCTTTATTTTGAGGTTACCATTGGATTTCCTGGTACCTTGTCTTTCTGCTTTTAAAATCACTGGGTATTGAGTGGGAGGTCCCAGGTATATATAGGCCGGAAGGGGCTCATTTTCAAGACTTCTCTCTGCAACGTCTCCACCTGCTGGTGGAGTAACCCGATCGTAAGAATTAAAGGGGGAGCGGGGTGTGTGGCACACTGACAATATCCATTTTTCAGGTGAGTACTCACAAAATGGTATTTTCCTGTTATCCCACGGTGCATGCAGGGTCGGCAGCCGCATCCCTAGTGTTTTGTGTCTGATGCACGCTCTGGTACCTAGCTGTTCCGTAGGCTGAGGATGTGCTTTAGGCTGCAGGGAAACTGGGGATTCCACAGCTCCCTACGCTGGGCTTGGTTTTCAAACACATTCTAATGTGGAGCAAATCCCGGGATTTTCACTTCGGTTTGAGGTGCCCCGCTGTGTGACTCCCTTTGTCTGTTTGCAGCCCTGCACAGCCATTCAGTTGTGGCAGGCGGGGGAGAAGGGAAGCGAGTGATGCTGGCATATGTCATGGCTCTAGGAAAATTTAAAAAGGTGACTCAGAGGGGTTGGGGGAGTTTGGGATCACACTTCGGGACATTCCAGTTTAGGAGGGATTCGGCATGCCCGGGGTGTCTCATAGACTCCAGGGTGGGTTTTGGTCCCTTTTAAGGGGAAAGGGGTTATTTACCCATAAATTAGGCCTAGAGGTCAGATATGTATACAGGAGGGTCCAGGGTTGGTGAATTGACTAATGGAGAGAGCCACAGAGTACATCAGGGAGTAGGCTGAGCACAGAGAGGATGAGGGACTTGTGCATCAAGGGTTGCTCAGAGCCCTCCCCCCCCCCCCCCCTTTTTCTGTTCCATATTATAAACATATATTAACATCATAATAAAGCATCTTAAAATTCTCCTGTGGCCACACCACTAGCCTGCCTTCAGGGCATCAGAAATCTGGACTCTCGGCTGTGTGAAACCTCCAGGGTTGCCTTTCCCTGTGGTTACCACGCCGCTTCTACTGCCTGCAGTCGCACTCCGGCTACCGTGATTCTGCGCCCAGCCATTTAGTTAGGCAGGGAGCGAAAGCATTTCCCAGACTCCAGAGAAGCCAGGGATGGGGCCAGCGAACTGGTCACATCAGCCAATCAGGGATCTCCAAAACTGCAGGTGGATGAGGCCTTAGGCCAAGCTGGCTGCATTATCCAAGTTACTCAGAAAGGGAGGATGCAAAGGGTTTTGTGCTGCTTTAATGCATGGCATAGAGGGCTGATTGGACAAGGGCCTGAGCATGCACCATGGGATTGCTGGAAAGATGAGTTTACAGGGGCATCCCAAATGTAAAAGAAACGACATGAGGGAAGTGTTTTTTCCTAATGCACAGCACGGCCTGCTTCATGAAGTCCTTACATCTGGGTATTCTGCCACAAGGTGGCGCAGTGCACTGCAGAAGACTTGTGGCTCCTCCCGGCCCCTTATAAAAACCGGAAATCAGCCATAGACCTCCAGTGTTTCCTCTGCAGTGATACTGCGAAGATAGAAGATGGCTCTCTATGTAGCGCAGGTGAGCGGGGCAACCAAGCCTGCGGCCCTGCAAGTCTATTTCCACCCGCTTCTGGACCCTCTGTGCCTCCCAGCCTTGGCTGACAGATCGGGTGAGGGTAGAGGAGCACTAGGGTCAGGTGCTCGGGAGCGCTGCTCCAAGCCGCAGACCCTGTACCACAAAGGGTAGCCAGCCATAGGCTTTATGGTGAGCCTGCTGAGGGGTGAGGAAATCCTGCCTTCGCTATGTGTAGGGGGTGAGTTGTGTTTGGGCACTGGTGTTATTAGCTAGTCTCCCCTTGTTCTGTTTGTCTCCCTTCTCCTTGGTTGCCCCCCCTTCATCCGTGCCCGGCTAGTCTTCTCCCGCCGCTGCTTGTTCGGGGGGGGGGTGAGTGGTTGGTTTGGCGGTGGTTGTCCGCTGCTGTTGTCTCGCTGCCGCCGCGGTGTACCACGCTCCGCAGCAGGCGACGCTTCGGTTTTGCTGTGCTGCGGCCTGTGTTGGCGCTGGTGCGGGTCACGTTGCCGCTTTTTCGCGCTCTTCGGGGGGACGGTGCCGGGGGATGACGCGTATCGCGTCATGCCCCCTCGGCCTGCCACTCGAGGGACTCATTGTGGCGCCATTTTGCAGTGCTGCGCGTCTGGAGGCCCTTCTTCCTACGTGGGCTGCGGCGGTGACTTCTTAGCTTATCTACGATCCGTTTTTGGCTCGGCTGTACGGCGATCCACTGTCGGTGCTGCACGTGCTGTCGCTTGGTCTGTGAGTCCCCTTTGGGGGTTGCTTATTCTATTGGGGCATGTGCTGCGGGATGCTTATGTGTATTTTTGCTTATGTTTTTCAGGCGGGATAACTGTGTGTTGTGGTTTCTCCCGGTCCCGCTCCCCCCCCCCCCCATTGCGCCTTTGAGTGGTGGTGGCGCTGTTTGTGTGCCGTGCGTTCAAAGTATTATTGCGGACCAGGCTGGGATGAGCGCTTCTCTTCCCAGCTCTGCGTTCCCCCAGGCATCTCCTACTTCCCCACGCCTGCATTTAGCCCCCCAATCTGATCTGACACTACGCGTGGCCAGCATTGAGAGGCAGCTGGCACGACCTGTGATGGGCAAGGCCTCGGGCAAGAAGCGACATCTTGACACCGCGCCTTCCCTCTTTGCCGAGGAGGATGTGGACCTTCATGTGTTTGGCGGCCGTGACTCCCTAGAGGAGGGGGAGCTTTTCAATGATTCAGACTCATCTGGGGACCATCAGGAAGGGTACGACAGTGACCCGGGGTCCGCCTCTGATGAGGGTACCGGGCTCCCTGTTGACACTGATAGACTGTTGTTGGACATTTTTGAGACTTTGCACATCGCCCCCCCTAAGGTGGCGAAGAGGAAGCAGGGTGAGCATTTTCACCCCGACAAGCAACGCTTGGAGTTCCCGGAACAGGGCGATTTCTCCAACATGGTGCTCAAGGAGTGGGAACGTCCTAACATATTGCCCACGGTGCCCAAGGGATTGGACAGAAAGTATCCTTTTTCTGCTGACCTGGTCAAGCGCTGGTCGTGTCCCCCTGAGGTGGACGCTCCTGTTCTAGGGTTGTCTAACACTTCGGTCATGCCGTCCCCTGACACTACTACACTGCGTGATGGTGTGGACCGACGTATGGATCAGCTGGCCTGTCATGCTTTTACCTTTGTAGGGGCAGGCCTGCATCCTGTTTGTGCCGCAGCCATTATGGCCATCCGTCTTGCGGATGGCGCCATGGCTGGTAGGAAGAGGGAGGATTATAGGGCCCTCCTGCTTTGCTCTGATTTTGTTGCATTTGTGCTGTCTGCCATGGATGATGCCGTCCGGCTGGGCGGTGGGGCTTCGGCCGTCCTGGTGGCTATGCGCCGATCTGTTTGGTTGCTCCAGTGGGCTGCTGACGCTGCGGCTAAGAAGTCTCGCAACGGGCTTCCCTTCGTGGGGCTTCGTCTCTTAGGTGAGCGTCTGGATGTCCTGACCAAGGATGGTAGGTTACCTCAGCGTAGGAAGCAGACTCGGCCCTTTCGGGGGCCCTCCGCTTCCTTCCCTTCCTTTCGTGCTTCCAGAGGAGGTCGTGGCTCTCCTCGGGTAGCCGCAGAGATACTTGGGTCTGTGGTAGATCCCGTGGTTGTCCCGGTCTCTCATGGGGTGCCAAGCCCAAACCCCCTCCCAAGGCCCCTCAGGCATTAGGAGGTGCCCTCACCCGTCCGGGTGGGGGGACGGCTTCGGCTCACGTCTGGAGGCTTCGTGTCTCAGACCGGTGGATTCAGGAGGTGGTGTCCTCCGGTTACAAGATAGTTTGCAGCCTGGCCGCCCCCAAGATTCCTCAGATCTCGGATGTCTGAAAACCCTCTGTCAGATCAGGGTTTGCGCCTAGCAGTTCAACACCTGTTGGAGTCAGGAGTCGTCTGCCTGGTACCTTACCAGGAACAGGGTCAGGGGTACTACTCCAATCTTTTCACAGTGCCCAAAAAGGACGGTTCTCTGAGGCCCATCCTGGATTTGAGGGGTCTCAACAGGTTTGTCCGGTTCAAGCACGGTCGCATGGAGACACTACGCTCTGCTGTTAGCACCCTCCGGCCGGGCGACTTCATGACCACTGTGGACATCAAGGATGCCTATCTTCTCGTACCAATCTTCCCAGGTCATCAGAGATTTCTGATGTTCGCTCTGGATGATCAGCACTACCAGTTTGTAGCCTTACCGGGTGTTCACCAAGGTGCTGGCAGGCGTAATGGCACTTCTGAGGAACCGGGGGATTCGCATCCTCCCTTATCTGGACGACATTCTCATTGCTGCTCAGTCACTTCATTAGGCCGAGAAGGATACTCAGGTGGTGACGTCCACTCTCAAGTCCTTCGGCTGGGTGATCTACTATCCCAAGTCTTCACTGTCTCCGTCTTTGGTGAGGTCCTTTCTGGGCATGACTCTGGATACCTCTCAGGTCAAGGTATTTCTCCCTCAGCAGAAAGTGGAAGGCCTTCAGATGCAGGCACGGGCTCTGCTCTCGTGTCACCATCCCTCCATTCGGCAGGGGATGCTGTTAGTGGGCCTCTTCAGTTGCATCTCTTGTCAGTTTGGGATCGGGACCCTGTGTCCCTGGATCAGGAGTTTGCTCTGTCCCCTCTTGCCAGGCAGTCTATTTCGTGGTGGCTGGACTCGAGGAATCTTCTAGTGGGCAGGACCTTTCTGCCACCGTGCTGGGAGATTGTCACCACGGATGCCAGTCTGACCGTTTGGGGGGGGAGTTTGGAAGTCTTTGAAGTTTTAGGGTCAGTGGGGCACCCATCAACATTCTAGAACTGTGGGCGATCAGGTTGGTTCTCTCCCAGTTGACCCCACACCTTTGGGGTCTGGCTGTTCAGATTCGCTCGGACAACCAGATGGCGGTTGCCTACATCAATCATCGGGGGGGGGGGGGGGGACTCGGAGCAAGCGAGCCCTTAAAGAAGTGTCCCTGATTCTGTCTTGTGTGGAAGAGAATGTCCCTTGCATCTCGGCGGTCTACATTCCAGGGGTGGAGAAACTGGAGGCAGACTCCCCTGAGCAGGGGGATGTCTCGGCTGGGGGAATGGTCCCTCAACAACAAGGTATTTCACTCCCTGTGTCACCGTTGGGGTCAGCCAGATGTGGACCTGTTTGCGTCCCACCACAATCACAAGCTTCCAAGATTTGTCTCCCTGTCGCAGAATCTTCTGGCCTTCGCCTCCATGTGTTCCCTCCCTTTCCTCTCCTGGGCAGGGTGCTGCGCAAGATAGCCCAGGAAGGGTTACCAGCCATTCTGGTGGCCCCCTGTTGACCAAGGAGGGTGTGGTTCGCAGACGACGTGCAGTTGGCAGCAGATCAGTATGTTTTGCCCATGGATCCAGATCTTCTCACTCAGGGACAGCTGCGCCATCCCAATTTGCAAACGCTGGCTTTAACCCTTTAAATGCCAGCCACGTAAAATTCACATGCCTGGCATTTACCCCTGCTAGCGGGCAAAAAAAAAAAATACTCACCTGACCCCTCGTTGGATCCAGCCGGGTCTCCTCTTTAATTTGGTGCCATCCGATCCCCCGTGGGGGCTCGGATGGCTCCAGGAGAGCCCCCGGAATAGGCCGCCCCCCCCCGCGCTTCGGCAGCAGCTGCTGCTAACTGTAAAAAAATAAAAATGACATTCACTTACCTCCATGTGCGCTGGCTCCCGCTGTCCCTCCTCTTCACCTGGGGGGCCTCCGATCCCCCCCAGGACTTACGGATCTTCAGGAGAGAGCCCGGGAGGCTCTCTTCCCTTTCCTCCTCAATGGCGGCCGCCATCTTGGGGGCGGGGCTAATGACGTCATCCCGGCTCCGATCTCCGGCTTCAGCCTTCTCAGCTGTCAGATGCCGGTGATCGGTGCCCGGGGAAGGAGGTGGCAGGAGATCCTCTGATCTCCTGCCTCCCTCTTCTCTGGATGCGGATCACCGGCATCTGTCAGCAGAGCGGCGAGGGACAATAGCTTACAATCGGAGTTAAGTACAGTAAAAAATTTTTTTTTTTTTAAATAAAATACTTTTGTCTGGTGTCTTTTTTTTTTTGAACAGTTAACCCTTTGTGAACTGGTAAGGGGTCCATGAGACCCCTTATACCAGTTCACAAGGCTCTGGGTCTGGCAAGTCACCTGCGGTTAGCGGGTGACTTGCCATTAACCCCCCCCCATTACCTGCCTCCCCAAAGGCCAGGGGGGGCAGAAGGGCCCGGGCCACTTAGTGGCTATGTGGGCTAGTAGCCTGCAGGGCCAGGGGCCACCAACGCTGGCCCCTGCGCCCTGTTCTACAAGCCCCCATAGCTGGCCCGGGTCGGTAATGCTGGTTAGGGGGGACCCTATGTCAATTTTTTAAAAATTAACCACTTATGTCCTGTTACACAGCAGGTATAAAATGCTTCCAGCATTTTGTGGTGTGGTGTGTTTTTTTACATTTAAAGTGGACCAGCACCCAGGATTTTGACTATCCTGGGTATTGGTCCTTTCCCCCGGGGCATCCCGATCGGGGATGCCCCGCTCTGTGAAACCCCCCGATCGCCCACAATAACTCATCTCACCCCGATCCTATGGTGCATGCGCGGCCGCTCGTCCAATCAGTGCGCTCAGAGCGGCTGAGTTATGGACGTCTAAGCTCAGCCACTCTGAGCGTGCTGGAGACCGCATCCCCCACTTCCCTCTAACAGGGAGCGTGCCCGCGCCGGCCATTCATAAATAGCCAGCGCGGGCACGCGCCCTGCTAGAGGCATAGCGGGGATGCGGCCCGCGCATGCGCCGTAAGACCAGGATTCAGGTAAGTAGTAGCGGGTTTTCCGGGGGGTTTCACACAGAGGGGCATCCCGATTTGGGATGCCCCGGGGGGGGGGGGAATAGAACGGTCTGGGAATCTTATAGATTCCCGGGCCGATCAGCCCTGGGTGTTGGTCCACTTTAACCCATTGTGAACTTGTAAGGAGTCCATGAAACCCCTATACCAGTTCACAAGACTGGGGGGCTGTCAAGTCACCTGCGGCTAGCGGGTGACTTGCCATTAACCTCGGCCCCCCTATTGCCTGCCTCCCCGAAGCCCAGGGGGGGCAGAAGGGCCCGGGCTGATTTAGGCGGTGCGGGCTTGTACTTGGCAGGGCGGGGGGGGCCACCAAAGCTGGCCCCTGCGCCCTGTTCTACAAGCTCTGCATAGCTGATCCCCGGGCTGGTTATGCTGGGTAGGGGGGACCCCATGTCATTTTTATAGGAATTTTTAAGGGTTTTGAACCCTTAAAAAAAAAAAATGGGGATTACCCCCCCCCCCTTAGTTTGGGGGGGGGGTCTTCTGAACATGCAATATGGTTTTCTTTAAAAAAAAAAAAAAAAAAAAAGTTTTGTTTGAAATAAAGGAGACAATTTTGTAAAAAAAATTTTTTTTTGTTTAATTTACTCAAAAATATTTTAAAAAACAGTAAAAAAAATTACAAACAAGACATTTCATGTTAAAGCCTAAACACTGCCGCAAAAATAAAATATATAATTTTCCTGGAAATACCTGCAAAAATCACAGTTAAGCATAGCGCAAAATGGTTAAAAATGACCTGTCAAGAGAGGGTGACAAAATCTCAAGTAGGCTGGCAGTTAAAAGGGTTAAAAGTACCTATGCATGGTGGGTATCGTTCTGCTCGGGGGACCTTGCGCTTTTAGTTTTAGCTTGTTTTTTTCTTGTTTGCATATTGATATTTTAGGAAAACTAATTTTTTATTCTGCTTTATTATACATTTTTTAAGAGAACCCTGTGTGACCAAAGAATTCTTTGAGGGATTACTTTCAGAAAGATGTGTACTTTCAAGGAATGTATGGTTTGTGGGGGGTATTCCAAATGTAAAGGGTTGTTTTGGTAGAAAAAGCGCAAGGTGCACACTTTGTCTGCAGAGCTGAAATTTTCAAGCAAAAGTACCATTGTGCACATGCTTTACTTTTTGGTGTTTGGCAACTCTTCTTTTGACAGTAGCTATGCATGTTTGGTATCGTTCGGTTCAGGGGATGTTGCTTTTTCAGATTAACTTGTTTTTTTTTGTTTGCATATAGTTTTTTTTAGGAAAATGTGGCTTTGATCCTGCTTTTTTTTATCCTTTTTTAGGGAAGCTCTGTGTAACCAAAGAATACATTGAGGGAGAACCTCCAGAAAACTGTGGCAACATCAACAAGCCTGGTACGCCTAGAAAGCTTGAAGTGTGTATTTCCAGAGAATATATAGTTTGTGGGGGGGTATTTCAAATGTAAAGGGTTGCTTTTATTGAAAAACTGCACCTAGCGCTTAGCATAGCTGTATTTGATCTAAAAATCTCTTAAAGTGCTGTTTCAGTTTGGGGGAGTCTCCTGGGCAGGAAAGGGTGTCTACCAATACATATGTGGTACCGTTGTAACCGGGAGAAATTGGGATTTCACACGCAATAAGATTTTATTGACAAACTTAAATTTTTTATTACAAAAAAGCACTACAAATTGTAAAAAATAGATTTTTTAAATTGTTTTTCACATTTCACCCCAAAATATTAAGAATACTCTTGACAAATGACAAACAAGACATTTTATGTTAAAGCCCAGACTCTGCTGAAAAAAAACAATATATAATTTTCCTGGGAAATCCCTGGAAATCCCTTCAAAAATCACAGTTGAACATACATAGTGCAAAATAGTGAAAAATGGTCTGGCAACAAAGCGTAACAAAAACTCCAGGTAGGCTGGCACTTAAAGGGTTAACGGCTTGGCTGCTTAAACCTCCATATTGATGGAAAAGGGGTTGCCTGTCTCTGTTGTTGATACCATGATTCGGGCTCGGAAGAAGTCCTCGTCTTTTATCTACTACAGGGTCTGGCATGCTTACATTGTCTCTTTCTTGTCGGGTGTTTTCTATCCCCAGGATTCTGGAATTTTTACAACATGGTTTGGATTCGGGCCTTCAGCTTAGTACCCTCAAGGGACAGGTCTCGGCTCTGGCAATTTTTTTCCAAAGATCCTTTGCCAATCACTGGCTGGTTAAGACTTTTTTCCAGGGAGTTACTCATGTGTGTCCGCTTCGTAAACCTATGCTACCAGTTTGGGACTTAAATCTGGTGTTGTCTGCTCTGCAGGGTCCTCCCTTTGAGCCTATCCATGCGTTGCCCATTCTGACTCTTAAGGTGGCCTTTTTGGTGGCTATTACTTCGGTCAGGTGAGTTTCTGAGCTGGCTGTGCTTTCCATTAAGCCTCCTTATTTTGAGCGGCATCAGGATAAGGTGGTATTTCGGCTTAAGCCAGATTTCTTGCCTAAGGTTGTGTCTGCTTTTCTTTATTGCATGGCACGGCCCGCTTCGGTATTCATAACAGTTGGGTTATTCGGCCACAAGGTGGCGCAGTGGTACTGCAGAAGGCTGTGGCATCTCCGGGCTCCCTATAAAAACGGGATTAACCATAGAGTTCCCAGTGTTTCCTCTGCAGTGATACTGCGAAGTTAGAAGATGGCTCTCTCTTGCGCAGATGAGCGGGGCAACCAAGCCTGCAGCCCTGCATGTCTATTTCCATCCGTTTCTGGACCCTCACTGCCTCCCAGCCTCGGCTGACAGATCGGGTGAAGGTAGAAGAGCACTAGGGTCAAGTGCTCCTGGAGTGCAGCTCCAAGCCGCAGACCCTGTAACACAAAGGGTAGCTGGCCATAGGCTTTATGGTGAGCCTAATAGGGATGCGGAGTTTCTGTCCTCGGCTTCTGAGGGGGTGAGAAGTTTGGCGACTATGTCCCCTTATTTTCCTTTTTTTCCTGATTTCCCCCTCATTCCCCCTTTGACTTCTGGGGGCATCCCGTGGGAGGGCATCCCGAGTGGCTTCTGTCTTAAGCCTGTACCCACTGCTGGCCTATTGCGCCTGTGTTAATCACTATATGGATGCTTCTGGGGATAGCGTGCTTGGGGGCCCTTCGGGGCAAGCCCGGCTGTGTTCCATGTGTTTGGTATCCCCTGTGAGTAACGGTGTCACGGTGTGCATGCCGTGCGCTGAAAGTGGCCTTGCGCTTCAAGCTGGTTTGCCTGCTTCGCTTCCCAGCTCTGCGCCTCACTCAGCTTCACCTACTCCCCCGCAAGAAAGATTCCCGGGCCGATCACCCGAGGGTGTTGGTCCACTTTGAGGAGCGCTGCTCCGACCGCAGTCCCTGCTTTGACAGGGTAGGTGGTATAGGCCTATGGTGAGCCTTTGTACAGCGCTCCGTGGACGGCGGCGACATTACCTCAGGCTCTGCCGCACCGTCATTGGACGGCGGGATAATGTGGCCGCGATTCACACTCTTCGGGGGGGGGGGGGGGGCTTTGCGGATGATGTTTTCCGCATCACTTCTAGTGGCCCGCCCCTCGAGGTATATGCGGACTCCATTTTTACCTCCCTCGTGCTGCGTGTCTGCTGTTTTCTACCGCATCCCTGCGGGGTGGCTTGTTATATGTATATGTAAATATATATATATTCTTTACTGTATTTTCTTACAGGGATTTCGTCTTATGTCTTTCAGGCGGGTAGACCTCATTGTGGTTTCTCTCGGTCCTCCCCCTTTTCGTTTTGGGCTATTACTATCATATCTCCCACCTCCCTAGTGGGCTTTTGGGGCATCCCGGGTTGCTATCATTAGCGTTAACCCTATATTGGTCTATTGTGCCACTATAATCACCATATGAAGGCTTCTGGGGATAATGTGCTTGGGGTTCCTTCGGGACAAGCCCGGCTATATTTTGTGTGTGTGCAGTATCCCCTATAAGTGATGATGTCAGGGTGTGTGTACCCTGCGCCCAGCAGGTACTTGCGCTGCAGCCTGGGTTGCCTGTTATTGGTGCGGCGCCCCCTCTGGCTTCGCCTACCCCCCACGCTTACATCTGACCCCCACCGAGGGGCATAATAGCAGGGAGTCTCAACCTGATTTAGCTGCACGGGTGGCCAGCATTGAAAAACATCTTGCTGGGTCTGCCCCGCGTAAGGCTTCTTCTAAGAAGCGGCAATTATCATCCGTGGTTTCCCTCTTACCTGTAGAAGATGAGAGCCCTTACTCACTCTCAGGTCCTTACCCCCTTGAGGAGAGGGAATTATTTTCTGATTCGGAATCCTCTGAGGAACAACCTAAGATTTACAGTAGTACTGGGACTCCCTTTGGGGAAGACCCGTGGTCCCTTGATGACACTTACAGATTGCTGAGTCATATTTTTGAAGTGCTTTGTATTTCCCCTCCTGCAGTGGCTCCGCAGCAGCAGGGCGAGCTTTTTCATACGGTTAAGCCACGCCGGGAGTTCCCTGAGCAGTCTCACTTTAATAATCTAGTGCTCAAGGAATGGGAACGACCTAGCAAGCTGCCAGGGGTGCCTAAGAGTTGGGACAAGAGGTATCCCTTTCCTGCTGAAGTTGTTAAGTGTTGGTCATGTCCTCCCGAGGTGGATGCGCCCGTTCTCGGGTTGTCCAATACATCTGTCATGCACTCTCCTGATACTACTACCCTTCGGGATGCGGAGGACCGGCGCTTTGACTGACTGGCCTATCACGCCTTTGCCTGTGTGGTGACGCCGCTGCGCCCGGTTTGTGCCTCTGCTATTACGGCTATTGCCATTAAAGGGGTGCTTAAGTGTCTCTTGGATGGGGCATCTGAGGATGCGGGTAGAGAAGAGTATAGATCTCTACTGCTTTGTGAGGAATTTATTGCATATATTCTTTCTGCTATGGATGATGCCGTTAGAATGTGTGGTAGAACTTCTGCCTTGTTTGTGGCTATACGCCGCTCTGTCTGGCTACGTCAATGGGTAGCTGATAATGCTGCTAAAAAAGCCCTCACTGGTTTCCCTTTCAAGGGCCTGCGCCTCTTTGGTGAGTGCTTGGATTTGTTTGCCAGGGGTGGCAGGTTACCTCAACGTAGGAGGCCGTCCCGGTCCTTTCGGGGGGATAGGTGCCTTTCTCCCATCCTTTTGTGGTTCCAGAACTGGCCGAGGAGTCTCCTTAACTGGGGTCCGCGGAGATCACTGGGAAAGGGGCAGAGGACGTGGCCGTCCTTGCCTCTCCTGGGGTCCCAAGCCAAAATCCTCACCCAAGCCCCCTCAGGCATGAAGGGGCGCCCTCACCCATCCGGGTGGGGGGACGGCTCTGGCTCTTTGCTCACGTCTGGAGGCTTCACGTTTCAGACCGGTGAATTCAGGAGGTAGTGTCCGGTTACAAGATAGAGTTTGCTGTCTGGCCGCCCCCAAGATTGATCAAATCCTGGGTGGCTCAAAACCCCCTGTCAGCTCAGGGTCTGTGCCTTGCTGTTCAAAACCTTCTGGAGCTGGGGGTCATCTGCCAGGTGCCTTTGAGGGAAAGGGGCAGAGGCTACTATTCCAATCTTTTCATTGTTCCCAAAAAAGACAGGTCCATCAGACCTATCCTGGATTTAAAGTGCATCAACAAATTTGTCAGATCCAAACACTTTCGCATGGAGACTCTGTGCTCAGCTGTCAATTTTCTACGCCCGGGCAACTTCATGACCTTTGTAGACATCAAAGATGCTTACCTTCATGTACCAATCTTTCCATGTCATCAGAGATTCCTCAAGTTCGCTCTGGAGGATCAGCACTATCGAATTGTGGCCTTGCCTTTCGGTATCACCTCGGCTCCCAGGGTATTCACCAAGGTGCTGGCGGGCGTACTGGCTCTGCTGAGATCTCAGGGCATTTGCATCCTTCCTTACTTTCGACATTCTCATCACTTCTCAGTCCTTCCAGCAGGCCGAGCTGGATTCCCAGCTGGTGGTGTCCACACTGGAGTCCTTCGGCTGGGTGATCAACCATCCCAAGTCTTTCCTGTCACCGTCAGTGGTGAGATCCTTTCTGGGAATGAGTCTGGATACATCTCAGGTCAAGATCTTTCTTCCTCAGCAGAAGGTGGAGAATCTTCAGGCCCTAGCCAGGCTTCTTATGTCTTCCCCTCATCCCTCCATCCGGCAGGGGATCCAGTTGGTGGGGCCTGATGGTGTCTTGCTTCAAGGTAGTTCCATACGCTCAGTTTCACATGAGACCCCTTCAAATTCACCTCTTGTCAGTTTGGGATCGGGACCCTCAGTCCCTGGATCAGGTGCTGGTTCTGTCCCCCCTGAGAGACGGTCTCTCTCTCGTGGTGGCTGGACTCAAGAAACCTGTTGGTGGGCAGATCCTTTCTGGCCCCGTGCTGGGAGACAGTCACCACAGATGCCAGCCTGACAGGTTGGAGCTTCTGGAAATCCCTGAAATTCCAGGATCAGTGGGGCCCTCAGGAGGCCTACACCCCTATCAACATTCTGGAATTGAGGGCGATAAGGTTGGTTCTCGCCCAATTGACTCCACACCTTCGAGGTCGGGCGGTTCAGGTCCGCTCGGACAACCAGACGGCGATTGCCTACATCAATCATCACGGAGGGACCCGGAGCAAGAGAGCCCTCAAGGAAGTGTCCCTGTGTCTTGGGCGGAGGAGAATGTTCCCTGCATCTCAGCTGTGTACATCCCGGGGGGTGGAGAATCTGGAGGCAGACTCCCTCAGCAGGGGTACTTCTCGTCTGGGAGAATGGTCCCTCAGCAGCAGGGTGTTTCGCTCCCTGTGCCACCGCTGGGGTCAGCCAGATGTGGATCTGTTTGCGTTCCATCACAATCACAAGCTTCCAGTCTTTGTCTCTCTGTCACAGGACCCTCTGGCCTTGGCCACGGATGCTCTAGGAATGTCTTGGAAGAGCTTTCAGCTTCTCTATGTGTTTCCTTCTTTCCCTCTGCTGGGCAGGGTGTTGCACAAGATTGCTCAGGAAGGGGTGGCCCCCTGTTGGCCAGGAAGGGTGTGCTTCGCAGACATCGTGCAGTTGGAAGTAGATTAGTATGCTCTGCCTAAGGATCCAGACCTGCTCACTCAGGGGCAGCTACGTCATCCCAATTTACAAACGCTGGCTTTGACGGCCTGGCTGCTGAAACCTCCATCCTGATGGAGAAGGGGCTGCCTGCCTCTGATGTTAATACCATGATTCGGGCTAGGAAGAAGTCCTCGTCATCCATCTACTATAGGGTATGGCATGCTTACATTGACGGTTGTGAGTCTAAGTCGCTTCCCTGTCGGGTGTTTTCTATCCCCAGGATTCTGGATTTCTTGCAACATGGTTTGGATTTGGGTCTTCAGCTTAGTACCCTCAAAGGTCATGTTTCTGCTTTGGCCATTTTCTTCCAAAGATCCTTTGCTCAATATCGTCTGGTCAAGACCTTCTTCCAGGGAGTTAATCACGTGCGTCCGCCACGTAAGCCTATGTTACCAGTGTGGGATTTGAACTTGGTCTTATCTGCATGACAGGGGTCTCCCTTTGAGCCTTTGCGTGAGGCCCCTTTGTCCATTTTGACTCTTAAGGTAGCCTTTTTGGTGGCTATCACTTCTGTTAGGCGTGTTTCTGAGTTGGCGGCACTTTCCATCAAACCTCCCTACTTTGAGAGACACCAGGACAAGGTGGTGTTTTGTTTTAAGCCAGATTTTCTGCCTAAGGTTGTGTTTGCTTTTCTATCTCAATCAGAACATTGTGTTGCCTTCTCTTTGCCCTAATCCTAGTAATCATAAGGAGTGGGTTTTACATTCTCTGGATGTGGTCAGGACTCTGAAGTTCTATTTGGTGGTTACTGAATCCTTCAGGAAGACTGATGCTCTTTTTGTGCTCCCGTCTGGACCTAAGAAAGGTCTGGCTCCAGCTAAGTCCACTATCAGCAAGTGGATCCGTCAGGCTGTGGTACAGGCCTATTCTGCTAAGAGGAAGCCTCCCTTCCGCCTTACTGCTCATTCTACTCGTGCTATTGGTGCCTCTTGGGCTTTTTTCGGCAAGTTTGCAAGGCCGCCACTTGGTCTTCTGTTCATACCTTTTCAAAGTTTTACAAGGTTGATGTTAGGGCCTCAGCTGATGCTGCTTTTGGTCACAATGTTCTGCAGGCGGCAGTGGTTTAAACTGTCTGCTGTTACTTTTGGGGATCCCACCCTACCTTACGAACACTGCTATTGGATGTCCCATGTGTAAGGAATATCCTGGAACAGGACGTGCTGTATACTTAGAATACAATTCTGTGATTACTCACCTGTAGAATTGGTATTATATGTATACAGCACGTCCTGTTCCACCCCACCCTTCTTATCATTATTCTTATTTACCTCTGTATGGTGATTGTTCATATGTTCATTTTCTGATGTTATTGTTCTCCCGGTTTCTTGTTAACTGCTTGTAAATACTGGGGAATTTGTAGGAGGTCCCTGACTTACATAGGGCCGGGAGGAGCCACAAGATGTTTTCTGCAGTCCAGCGCCATCTTGTGGATGTATTACCCATGTGTAAGGAATATTCTGGAACAGGACGTGCTGTATACGTATAATACCAATTCTACAGGTGAGTAATCAGAATTGTATTTTTGTGGCCTTTATACTTAGTGCTATGGATGATGCTGTGCGGCTGTGTGGTAGGACCTCTGCGCTCTTGGTGGCTATGCGCCGCTGTGTCTGGTTGCGCCAGTGGGCAGCTGACGCCGCAGCTAAGAAAGCTCTCACTGGCCTCCCCTTCGTGGGACTGTGGCTATTTGGGGAGCGTCTTGATGTTCTAGCCAAGGATGAAAGGCTGCCTCAGCGTAGGAGGCAGTCTTGGCCCTTTTGGGGGTCCTCTGCTCCCCGCTCCCTTCCTTCCGCATTCCCAGAGGGGGCCGTGGCTCCCTCCTCTCCAGTGGTCGCAGAGATTCCTTGGGCCGGGGCCCATGGTCGTGCCGGTCTCTCCTGGAATACTAAGACTAAACCCTCTCCCAAGGCCCCTCAGGCATGAAGGGGCACCCTCACCCATCCGGGTGGGGGGGACGGCTCTTTGCTCACGTCTGGAGGCTTCATGTTTCAGACCCGTGGATTCAGGAGGTAGTTTCCTCCGGTTACCAGATAGAGTTTGCAGCCTGGCCCCCCTCCAAGATTCATCAGATCCCAGATGTCTTTAAACCCCCTGTCTGCTCAAGGCTTGCTTCTGGCGGTTCATTGCCTGTCATTGAGTCCGGATTGTTTGGTGCCTCATCAAGAAAGGGGTCAGGGGTACTATTCCAATCTTTTCACGGTTCCCAAAAAGGACGACTCTCTGAGGCCCATTCTGGATCTGAAGGGCCTCAACAAATTTGTCAGATTCAAGCATTTTCGCTGCGCTCTGCTGTCAGTACCCTTCTCCCGGGCGACTTCATGACCACTGTGGACATCAAGGATGCTTATCTTCATGTGCCTATCTTCCCAGGTCATCAGAGATTCCTAAGGTTCAAGCTGCAGGATCAGCATTACCAGTTTTGTGGCTCTACCCTTCGGTATCACCTCCGCACCTCGGGTGTTCACCAAGGTGCTGGCGTGAGTGATGGCTCTGCTAAGGAACCAGGGCATCCGCATCATTCCTTACCTGTAAGACATCCTGATTGTGGCCGAGTCTTTTTCTCAGGCCGAGCGGGACACTCAGATGGTGACATCCACTCCAGAGTCTTTCGGCTGGGTGATCAACTATCCCAAGTCTTTGCTGTCTCTGTCCTTGGTGAGGTCATTTCTGGGCATGACTCTAGATACCTCTCACGTCAAGGTGTTCCTTCCTCAGCAGAAGGTGGAGGGTCTTCAGCTGCAGGCTCGGGCTCTGCTGTCGTGACCTCATCCCTCCATCCGTCAGGGGATGCAGTTGGTGGGCCTGATGGTGTCCTGCTTTGAGGCAGTCCCCTTTGCTCAGTTTCACATGAGTCCTCTTCAGTTCCACCTCTTGTCAGTTTGGGATCGGGACCCTGTGTCCCTGGATTAGGAATTTGTACTCTGGCCAGACAGTCTCTCTCGTGGTGGCTGGACTCAAGGAACCTTCTGGGGGGCAGGTCCTTCCTGCCCCCGTGCTGGGAAACGGTCACCACGGATGCCAGTCTGACCGGCTGGGGAGGCTTCTGGAAGTCCCTGAGGTTCCAGGGTCGGTGGGGCCCACAAGAGGCCCATGCTTCCGTCAACGTCCTGGAACTGAGGGCGATCAGGTTGGTTCTTTCTCGCCTATCCACTCACCTTTGGGGTCGGGCTGTTCAGATCCGCTCAGACAACCAGACAGCGGTGGCCTACCTCAATCATCAGGGAGGGACTCGGAGCAAGTGAGCCTTCAAGGTAGTGTCCCTGATTCTGTCTTGGGCGGAACAGCATGTTCCCTGCATCTCAGCGGTCTACATTCCAGGGGTGGAGAACCAGGTGGCGGACTCCCTTAGCAGGGGGACGTCTCGTCTGGGGGAGTGGTCTCTCAACAACCGGGTCTTTCTCTCCTTCTGTCACGCTGGGGTCAGCCGGATGTGGACCTGTTTGCGTCCCATCACAATCACAAACTTCCCAGATTTGTCTCTCTGTCTCAGGATCCTCTGGCCTTCGCCACGGATGCCCTGGCAATACAGTTTCCTCTCCTTGGCAGGGTCATGCGCAAGATAGCCCAAGAGCGGGTACCAGCCATCCTGGTGGCCCCTTGTTGGCCAAGAAGAGTTTGGGTCGCAGACGTTGTGCAATTGGCAGTAGACCGGCACGTCTTGCCAAGGATCCAGATCTTTTCACTCAGGGGCAGCTACGCCATCCCAGTTTACAAACTCTGGCTTTACGGCTTGGCTGCTGAAACCTCCATATTGATGGAAATGGGGTTGCCTGTCTCTGTTGTTGATGCCATGATTCGGGCTAGGAAGAAGTCCTCGTCCTTTATCTAATACAGGGTCTGACATGCTTACATTGCCTGGTGTGAGTCCAAGTCTCTTCCCTGTTGGGTGTTTTCTATTCCCAGGATTCTGGAATTCTTACAACATGGTTTGGATCTGGGCCTTCAACTTAGTACCCTAAAAGGCCATGTTTCAGCTCTGGGAATTTTTTTCCAAAGATCTTTTGCCAATCACCGGTTGGTTAAAACCTTTTTCCAGGGTGTTTCCCATGTGCGTCCACCCCGTAAGCCTTTGCTACCAGTCTGGGATTTGAATCTGGTGTTGTCTGCTCTGCAAGGGCCTCCCTTTGAGCCTATCTGTGAGGCTGCCTTGTCTATTTTGACTCTTAAGGTAGCCTTTCTGGTGGCTATCACTTTTGTAAGGCGAGTTTCTGAGCTAGCGTCGCTTTCCATCAAACCTCCTTATTTTGAGAGGCATCATGATAAGGTGGTGTCCTGGCTTAAGCCAGATTTCTTGCCAAAAGTTGTGTCTGCCTTTCATCTCAATCAGGACATTGTCTCTCCTTCATTGTGTCCTAATGCTGATAATTCCAAGGAGCAGACTCTGCATTCTTTGGATGTGGTCAGGGCTCTGAAGTTTTATTTGGTCGCTACTGAGACTTTCAGGAAGTCTGATGCTCTTTTTGTTCTCACTTCTGGACCTAGAAAGGGTTTTCCTCCGGCTAAATCCACTATCAGCAAGTGGATCCGTCAGGCGGTGGTTTAAGCCTATTCTGCACCTTCCTTTAGGATTACTGCTCATTCCACTCGTGATATTGGTGCCTCTTGGGCTTTTCAGCACCAAGCTTCTGTTGAACAAGTTTGCAAGGCCGCTACTTGGTCTTCTGTTCATACTTTTTCCAAGTTTTACAAGGTTGATGTTAAGGCCTCAGCGGATGCTGCTTTTGGCCGCAAGGTGTTTCAGGCAGTAGTGACTTGAACTACTGGCCGTTACTCTTTGGGGAATCCCACCCTACTTTGGACACTGCTTTTGGATGTCCCAACTGTTATGAATCCCGAAGCCGGCCGTGCCATGCAATAAAGAAAAAGCAATTATGTGAGTACTCACCTGTAGAATTGTTTTTATTCTTGCATGGCACGGCCCGCTTTGCCCCACCCTTGTTATCGTTATTCTTGGTTCCCTCTTTATGATTGTTCCAAGTTAATTGTTTTTTTTTTACCTTTTTCACATTTTTTACTTTATTCTCTCCCGGCTTCTTGTCTCACTGCTTGTCTACGCTGGGAACTCTATGGTTGATCCCGTTTTTTTAGGTAGCCGGGAGATGCCCCAGCTTTCTGCAGTACCACTGCGCCACCTTGTGGCGGAATAACCCAACTGTTATGAATACCGAAGCGGGCCGTGCCATGCAAAAATAAAAACAATTCTACAGGTGAGTACTCACAGAATTGCTTTTTTCATCTCAATCAGGACATTGTTTTGCCTTCCTTGTGTCCTAACCCTGCTAATTCCAAGGAACGGACCCTTCATTCTCTGGATGTTGTCAGGGCATTGAAGTTTTATTTGGTTGCTACTGAGTCTCTCAGGAAATTTGATGCTCTTTTTGTTCTTCCTGCTGGACATAGGAAGGGTTTGCCTCCGGCTAAATCTATTAGCAAGTTGATACGTCAGGCGGTGGTACAAGCCTATTCTGTTAAAGGGAAGGTTCCTCCTTTCCGGATTACTGCTCATTCCGCTCGTGCTGTTGGTGCCTCTTGGGCCTTTCAGCACCAAGCTTCTGTTGAACAAGTTTGTAAGGCCGCTACTTAATCTTCTGTTCATACTTTTTCGAAGTTTTACAAGGTTGATGTTAAGGCCTCAGCTGATGCTGGTTTTGGCCGCAAGGTACTGCCTGCCGTTATTTTTTGGGGATCCCACCCTACCTTACAGATGGATGTCCCAGATGTAAGGACTTCATGAAGCAGGCCGTGCTGTGCATTAGGAAAAATACAATTCTGTGAGTACTCACCTGTAGAATTAACTTTGCTATGCACAGCACTGCATGCTTCATCCCTCCCTTGTTATCGTTATTCTTGGTTGCCTCTTTATGGTGATTGTTCAAAGTTCCAATGTTTTTTTTTTACCTTTTTTGCCTTATTACCTCCCGGCTTCTTGTATAACTGCTTGTCAACACTGGAGGTCTATGGCTGATTTCTGGTTTTTATATAGGGCCGGGAGGAGCCACAAATCTTCTGCAGTCCACTGCGCCACCTTGTGGCGGAATACCCAGATGTAAGTACTTCATGAAGCAGGCCGTGCTGTGCATAGCAAAAACAATTCTACAGGTACTCACAGAATTGTATTTTTTAAGGTACCAGTCCACTTGAAGTGCATGCCACTTGAAGTGATCCCACTGCTCATGTCTGTGGGTAGAATCAACGTCCGAGAACCCAGGACCTTCTGTGTTCCTCTGCCGAGTCCATAGCAATTGGTCGTCGGCAGTCACGTGGAACTACAACCATCAAAGTGAGGTAGGTATTTGAGGGTCTGTGTTTTTGGTCTGGAGGACGGGGGTTATGCGTAAGGAGACAGAAGCAGCGATCTTGCTTGACCCTGAGGGTTTGGGATTCCCTAATGTTTTAAGATAATTTTATTCTTATTTGTGTGTGAGGGGGTTCTACATTTTATGGATGATGCCTTGTATCTTCCTAGTCAGACGTCTCTTCAGCAGATTCTGCTGCAACATGGTCTTTTTACCCAGTCTTTTTGATATTTGATAACATTTCAACAGATTTAATCATTTTAGCTTCCGTCTATTGATGCTTTACTCTTGTTCCCCCTTTCAGCTCCCAGAAACCACTGCTTCGCCCTAATAGTCTAAAGTTAGCCAGTGATTCTGACGCAGAAACAGATTCCAGAGGGAGCTCCCCTACTTCAACTGTGTCCAACAACAGCAGCAATAATGAAGGCTTTGGAGGCATCATGTCCTTTGCCAGTAAGTACTTTTGCTGATAGGGACGGCATTTATCACACATCATGGTTATGCTTTGTGCTAAAAAAAAAAAAAACTCAGAGGAAAAGCTTTCCTTTCAGATTTCAGCTATTTTGGCTGTTTTGTTATAAATCTGTGTCAAAATGCAGCTTTATGCAGCTGTTACATGTGAACATATCCTTAGGCTATTATGGGGGGATTATATTAAAATGACTGCATACATAATGTGTTGCTCTCTACAAGGAACCCAAGTTGGTTCAATGGCAGTCAAAATGACACTATACTAAGCACATGTCTTGTGCCTCTCCATATTTGCAATCATGCTGTAGATTGTTAAACACTAGTTTAGTTAACTTGCAATACTATGAAAACGTATGTCGCTAGTTTTTTTTTTTTATTTATACCTCCCCTGCACGGAATGGTAGTATGATGCTGTATGCTATGCAAAACTGTATTGTTGAAAATTTTCAATAAAAATATTGAAACAAAATTACACTATACTAAAGTACTATAGTCTTCAACATTCTGGAACTGCAGGAGGCCCACATGACTTTTTACGCATACATTTAAATATGCTCTTTACAGTTCCCCATCTCTTGGGAGTCGCAGTCCTACTTTCACAAAAGAAAACAGATCACCTCCTATACTCTCGTGTGCCAGAGAACTGGAAAATAGCATCTTGGAATTTCAGTGTGCATAAAAGTGGGCCTTCCGGCACTCGTATAAAGCATAGCTGTTAATTTAGTAATATTCAAATCCACAGCTGCTTTCCAAGTACAGACTTTCCCTTTATGCCAAGGTGACGTGTTTCAGGTTGTTTTACTCCCTTCGTCCTACTTGGAGCTGAAGCCGCTTCCAGAGATGGGGGCGAGGGGGGCTTTACTGAGGCTACTATTCTTCTACGCTAGGAAATGTATCTTGTTAAACTGGAAACACCCGGTAAAACCTTTGGTGCATGTCTGGAAGAATCTGATCCACCAGCCACCAGAAACTTCCCCTGTATAAACTAACACACCCTGCACCTGGGGTCCCTCATAAGTTTAAGGTCTGGGATCCTTGGTTGCAGTGATTGGCGTCGGCCTCGGAGGGGGAGTGGGTGAGCGGGGGAGATATGATCCGTGGCTCCCATTGCTCATTGCTTTTATTCTTAGTATACAGTACGTCCTGCTCCAAATCTAATACTTGGGATATACTCTGCCAGATGGCACTGGACTGCAGAGACATCGAAAATAGGCTCCTCCCGGCCCTTCAAATACCCGGGGACCTCCCACAAATCCCCAGAATTTCTCTGCAGTCTGGCTGCGAAGGACGAGAAATGGCTCTCTACTCGCAGGTGAGCGGGGCTATTAGCCTGCAGCCCTGTAGGACTATTCCCACCCGTTCCACTAGTAATATGCCTCCCAGCCTTGGCTGCGCTGGTCGGGTGAAGGTAGGCAGCACCACTGTTAGGTGCTTAGGAGCACTGCTCCACCGCAATCCCCCACCAAAGGGCAGGCGGTTCAGGCTTATGGTGAGCCTCTATGGATGCCCCTCCCGCACTAGTGCCCCTTGTCCCTGCCCATTGGTGGGCCCTGTTTAAGTGGCCGCTGTCCTCCCTCATCCTCCTTGTAGTCTTCAGGGGAAAAGAGGGGGGTGTGTGTAAATATGTATGCTATGCATTCTGTGTTTTACACCTTTATTCTAAGCATACAGTACGTCCTGCTCCATATATAATACTTACACGTGGGTAATCCTCCGCCAGAGGGCGCTGTTCACTGCAGACATGCAAAAACAGGCTCCTCCCGGCCCTTCATATACCCAGGGACCTCCCACAAATCCCCAGATTTCTCTGCAGTGCTGACTGCGAAGACATGAAGTATCATTCTCTCGCAGGTGAGCGGGGCATTTACAGCCTGCGGCCCTGCAGGACTATTACCACCCGTCCGCTTCGATAAAGATGTGCCTCCCAGCCTGGGCTGCGCTGGTCGGGTGAAGGTAGGCAGCACCTCGTGTGCTTATGGAGCTATGCTCCACCGCAGCCCCCCCACCATAGGGTAGGCGGTTAGGCTGATGGTGAGCCTCTAGTGGATGCCCCTCCCGCATTATTGCCCCGTGCCCTGATTAGCGGTGGACCCTGTTTATAGGGTCACCACCCTCCCTCATTTCCTCCCTTCCTTCCCTCCCTCATAGGGGGAAAAGAAAGGGGGGGGTATGTGTGTGGCGGTCCCAGTGCACTGTAATGTCACACTTATGGCCTTATTATTGCCCTTTATTAACATCTGGGTGTCAGAGCCGCGCTGCTTGCTCTTTATTCTGTTTTGTGCCCTCGCGGGTGTCTCTTTATTATATGTTTTTCCAGCTGCGCATGGCCCTGACACCTCTTCTCCCTTTATGTCTTTCAGACGCCTAGTCTCCGGTGGCTTCTCCCGGCCTCATATATAGATATATATAGATATATATAGATATTAGCGGGCCTACTTACAATTCTCCCACATTAATCAGCGGGTCTTTGGGGCATCCAGGGTTGCCTATTGCGTAAATCCCTACGGGCATACTGTGCCTAGATAATCACCATATGGAGACATCTCAGGATTATGTGACCGGGGTCCCTCGGGGACAAGACCGGCTGTGTGTAGCGTGTGGACTCCCCCATGCCGTTGCTGGCAGAGCACGGGTCTGCGCACCATGTGCCGAGCAAGCACTGGCCCTGCCAGCGGTGCCTGTGGCTGCACCTCGCTCCGATACTCCCCTCTCTCCTTGCCTAGATCTCACTCCTGCTGAGTCGCATACAAGTGGGGAGTTACAGCCTGATGTGTCTTCTAGACGGCCTACGGCTGACCAGATTGTTGCGGGGTGGTCCGAACGCTTGGGCCCTGGCAGGAAGCAGCCCTTGACTCTCTCGCAGGTTGACGGGGGGGGGGGGGGTTCTTCTAAAAATCCCCCGTGGTTCCTAGGTAGGGTCCCTTAGAGCAGTGTTCCTCAACCCTGTCCTCAAGGCCCACCAA
The DNA here is from genome assembly GCA_027917425.1 of Gastrophryne carolinensis. Taxonomy (NCBI): domain Eukaryota; kingdom Metazoa; phylum Chordata; class Amphibia; order Anura; family Microhylidae; genus Gastrophryne; species Gastrophryne carolinensis. Next base: position 128,762,828 of record CM051241.1, on the reverse strand, counting down.
CATGTCATGTTTTTTGTATCTCCAAATAGCCAGCTCTATTGCTCTGCAGCTGCACTAATTACTCCACCTGTGCATCTTTGTGGAGATCTGCAAAACCTGGCCTGTTGGTGGGCCTTGAGGACAGGGTTGGGGACCACTGCCTTAGAGGGTCCATCTTACCTACTGATTTTGTTAAAACAGTGAGCCTTCAGTTGGCTCTATCTTGCTGGACTACTCCTCTTCAGGACCTGTCTATTTGGGGATCTCTTGGCCTGCCGGAGGACAGTGGCCTGTATTTATTATGGAGTCTGGAACTTGGAGCAGGATGATTCTCTTGGAAGGTTTCTGATCCTGATCTAGGTGGGGGTCAACGTTCCCAGTGGTATTCGCTCCAATGGATGTCCTTCAGTGGCAGGTTGTGCTATCCTGGTGTCCCTCTGAGAGCCAACTAGGGGGGGCTCTGTTGGGTCCCGTTAATATCACAAGGGCTCTGCCCTTGTTTTTACTGCCCCAGAATATTCTGACTCTGGTCATGGGGGCTTAGTAATTTTTATGTCTGGACATTCTATTTTATATGTCTTCTCTTCATTCACCCTGCCTGGTGGGGTTCTGCGCACGGTTGCGCTGATGAAGAGACCCGTGAGATTGATGGCCCCTGGGCGGCCTAGTGGACTGTGGTTCGCAGATGTTTCTGCTGAGGTCATCGGACCTGTACGCTCTCTCAGGAGTGCGGTTCTGCCCTTGTCAGGCTCCTTCTTATGTCGCCCCAATCTACAGGTTCTAGTCTGAGGGCTTGACAGCTGATTCATTTACCCTTTTGGAGACCGGTTTATCTTCTGGGTGACTTGGTCTATAGGGGACTAGGAGCAAGCTTCCTTTCTTCTTCTTCTTCCTCCGTCTATTATGGGGTATGGTGTACCCATATTGATTGGCGTGAGTCTTGGTCTCTCCCCTGTTGGACGTTAGCTGTTCCCGGGGTTCTAGAGTTATTATAGCATGGGTTGGGGCTGGCTCCCCATCTAGGTACTCTGAAGGTTCAGGTTCTGTCCTGTCTGCCTTCCAGTAAGAAGTCTTGCTCAGTCTTCCTTGTTAAGCATTCTCTTGGGGATTGCACCTCCCAAGTAGTTCTATGGTCCCTGTTGGGATCACTTTTTATTCTGTTTGCCTTGCGGGTTGTTCCCTTGGGACTTATTCTGGATGCTGTCTGAGCTGTTTCGTAGGTCAAGTTGCCCTTCCGGGGGCTGTTGCTTCAGTCAGACGTGTGCCTGAGAAGGTGGCTCTGTTTAGTTAGCCTTCGTTCTATATATATATATATATATATATATATATATATATATATATATATATATATAAAATATATTCATACACACCATGATTTGGTGGCATTCCGCCTTACGCCGGACCTTTTGCCCAAGGTGGTGTCTTATGATCATTATTTAAGTCCTTTTGTCTGCCTATGGGCCTTATTCTTAGTAATGCCGAAGTAAGGGGGTCTACATTCCCTTAACAGGTATTGAAGTTTTCCTGGTTGTTTCTTGTCCCTTAGGGGGACTGATGCCCCTTGGGTTCTGCAGGCGTCTCCATACGTATGCGCCTGATCTCGTTTGCTTCCAGGGGCTATGCGCCCTTTGGACTGATCTTATTTGGATGGTTTGTCTTTTTGGTCCTCCTGAGTAAAGGTTTCGGCTCCTTGCTGATCCTTGTTGGTGTAGTGGTCAGTATCCCCGCCTGTCTGGCGGGAGACCAGGTTTTGATTCCCCGTTGGGGAGAGTTCTAAGTTTTGCCGAGGCTCCTGTTGCATTTGGGCCTGGTCAGGCCGTTACTCTGGCCTATTCCTTTAAGGGAAGAATCTTCCTCTCTTTTTATACTGTTCTACTTGTGCTTGGGTACCTTTGGCCCTTCGGCACCAGGTTTTCTGTTAGACAGGTTTGCTAGACCGCTGCTTGTTTTCTGTTCATACCTTTTCAAAGGTTTTGTTATGAGACTGACGTTAGAGCCTTTGCTCATGTCGTACTTGGTAGCAAGGTTTGCAGGTGACATCGCATTTACTGTCTGCTGTGCCTTTTTTGATGGGGATCCCACCCTACTTTATGGACACTGCTATTGGATGTCCCACGTGTAAGTATTATATATGGAGCAGGACGTACTGTATGCTTAGAATAATACAATTCTGTGAAATACTCACCTGTAGAATTGGTATTATACGCATACAGTACGTCCTGCTCTACCCCACCCTGGTTTTACATTTTTCTGGATCCCCTGTATGGTGATTGTTATCATTGCTATTGTTACCAGTTTGGTGGTTGGTTTCTCCCGGCTTCTTTTCTCACTGCTTTTCAATGCTGGGCATTTGTGGGAGGTCCCTGGGTATATGAAGAGCCGGGAGGAGTCTGTTTTTGCATGTCTGCAGTGAACAGCGCCCTCTGGCGGAGGATTACCCACGTGTAAGTATTATATATGGAGCAGGACATACTGTATGCGTATAATACCAATTCTACAGGTGAGTATTTCACAGAATTGTATTTTTTCCATTCTGTTTAGTCTTGTGTCAGCCACCGCGCTGGCTTGTCTTTACTGTCTTTTTAAAATTGCCGCCGCCACGCACTGACTTGGTTCCGCGCTCGGCGGCGGCATTACCTCAGGCGGTGCGTCATCATTGGCTGCTTGCACGTTCGTGGCTTCGTGCTCTTCGGGGGGGCGGGGCCCATCTTTGGCGCGCTCCGCGTCATCGCCGATACCGGACCGCCCATCGAGGTATACCTACGCCATCTTTATCCTGCCTGTTTGGCCCATGTGCGACGGACCCCTACCTACCGCTGTCCGTAAGTGCCCTCGCGGGCAGCTTTATATCTTTCATTTTTATTACTGTGTGCTTACAGGTCTTGTCTGCTTATGTCTTTCAGGCGGGATGAACCCTTTGGCTTCTCCCGGCCCTGTATTAGTATATACTTGTAGGCCTTGTAAAATAATACTCCCACTTCCCTAGCGGGTTATTGGGGCATCCGGGGTTGCTATTTAGTGTTATTCCCTATCGGTGTATAGCGCCGTTATAATCAACATATGAAGGCATCCCAGGATAATGTGACCGGGGTCCCTTCGGGACAAGACCGGCTGTGTGTAGCGTGTGGGCAGCCTCATGCTGATGCTGACAAGGCTCGGGTCTGTGTACCCTGTGCTGAGCAGGGGCTTGCATTGCAATCTGGCTGCACCTCGTTTCACTTCGCCTACTCCCCCAAGCTTAAACCTCACTCCTACTGAGTTGCATACTAGTGGGGATTGTCAGCCTGATGTGTCTTCTAGACTGGCTACTGTTGAGCAGTTGATTGCTAAGTCCTTAGAGCGTAAGGCCCCTGCTAAGAAGCTGCACTTGACGCCTAATGTCACTGTTTTCCTTATGGGAACTGAGGAGTTTATGAATCTTTGTGGCTGTACCCCGTCTGATGAAGGGGAGCTCTTTTCTGATTCAGGCTCATCTGATGAGAGACCAAGGGGTCATGACGATTCTGGCTCTGACCCCTGGGCCCCGGATGACACTGACAGGTTATTGACCCAGATTTTTGAGGTTATGTCCATCTCTCTCCCTGTTGCGGCTCCCAGGCAAAGAGGGGAGCTTTTCCATACGGCAAAATCACGTTTGGAATTTCCCGAGCAGGCACATTTACATAACCTTGTGCTCAAGGAATGGGAGCGCCCCAGTAAACTTCCCGGGGTTCCAAAAAGTTGGGATAGGAAGTATCCCTTTCCTACTGAGGTGGTTAAATATTGGTCATCCCCCCCCCCCCCCCCCCTGAGGTGGATGCCCCGATCCTAGGGCTATCTAACAACTCTGTCATGCATTTCCCTGACTCCACTACCCTGCGGGATGCTGAGGACCGGCGCATTGACCAGCTGGCATCCCACGCCTTTGCATGTGCGAGGACGGTGCTGCGCCCGGTCTGTGCCTCTGCCATTACTGCTGTGGCCACTAGAACCCTTATCAGAAATATGCTTGATAGTGCCCCTGATGATTTGCCTTGTGAGGTGTTTAATGCGCTCTCCAGTTGTGATGTTTTTGTAAATTTTGTCCTCTCAGCATTGGATGACACCATCAGAATGTGTGCCAGGACTTCTGTCCTCGTGGTGGCTATACGCTGCTCGGTTTGGCTGCGCCAGTGGGCTGCTGACAACGCTACCAAGAAGGCCCTCACTGGGTTCCCCTTTAAAGGACTGCGCCTGTTTTGGGACCGCCTGGACCTTTTTGCTAAGGGAGGCAGGCTACCCCAGCGCAGGCGTCAATCTAGGCCCTTTCGGGGTCAGGGTTCCTTCTCCTCCCCTTACCGTGGTGCCAGACAGGGGAGGGGGGGTTTCCTTTCCTGGGCCCCGGGGAGATTTCTGGGGCAGGGGCAGAGGACGTGGGCGTCCTGGCTCCTCCTGGGGTCCCAAAGCAAAATCTTCCCCCAAGCCCCCTCAGGCATGATGGGGCGCCCTCACCCATTCGGGTGGGGGGACGGCTGCAGCACTTCGCTCACATCTGGAGGCTTCATGTCTCAGACCGATGGATTCAGGAGGTAGTGTCCTCCGGTTACAAGTTGGAGTTTGCTGCCTGTCCCCCTCAAAGATTCATCAGATCACAGATTCCTCAGGACCCTGTGTTGGCTCAGGAGCTAGTGCAAGGCCTCCTGGAGCTGGGGGGTCATCTTTCAGGTCCCCTTAAGAGAAAATAGCAAGGGCTTTTATTCCAACCTATTCACAGTACCCAAAAAAGATGGTTCAGTCAGGCCCATCCTGGACTTGAAGATCCTCAACAAGTTTGTCAGGGGCAGGCGCTTTCGCATGGAAACTCTGCGCTCTGCCATCAGTCCCCTGCGCCAAGGGGATTTCATGGCTTCTGTGGACATCAAAGATGTTTATCTTCATATTCCTGTGTTCCCTGGTCATCAAAGGTTCCTCAGGTTCGCTCTGATGGATCAACACTACCAGTTTGTGGCCTTGCCCTTTGGTCTCACTTCAGCTCCCAGGGTGTTCACCAAGGTGCTGGCCAGCGTGATGTCTGCTCAGGTGTCAGGGCATCCGCGTGTTTTCCTATCTGGACGACATTTTCATCACTTCCCAGTCTCTACATCAGGCAGAGTTGGATACTCAGCTGGTGGTGTCCACTCTGGAGTCATTTGGATGGGTGATCAACCACCCCAAGTCCTCACTGTCCCCTTCCTTGGTAACTCCATTCCTAGGAATGAATCTGGATACAGTTCAGGCAAGGATCTTCCTTCCTCAACAGAAGGTGGACAATCTGATTGCACAGGCTCAGTCCCTCCTAGCTTGTCCCCATCCCTCCATCAGGCAGGGGATGCAGCTGGTGGGCCTGATGGTAGCATGCTTCGAAGCGCTCCCTTATGCTCAGTTCCACTTGAGGCCTCTGCAACGCCACCTATTGTCAGTATGGGACAAGGACCCGGCGTTCCTGGACAGGGTCTGTGTGCTCTCCCCCCTGGTCAGGAGGTCCCTCTTGTGGTGGATGGACTCAAGGAACCTGTTGGGGGGCAGATCCTTTCTTGCCCCTTCCTGGGAGACTGTCACCACGGATGCCAGTCTGTCAGGTTGGGGGGGTTTCTGGAAGTCCCCGCGGTTCCAGGGGAGGTGGGGCCCTCAGGAGACCCACACACCTATCAATGTCTTGGAATTGCGGGCGATCAGGCTAGTTCTGGCTTACTTGACTACTCACCTTCGGGGCCTGCCTGTTCAGGTGCGCTCGGACAACCAGACGGCAGTCGCCTACATCAATCATCAGGGAGGGCCTGGAGCAAGGGGGCCCTCCAGGAAGTGTCTCTGATCCTGACTTGGGCGGAGGCCAATGTCCCCTGCATATCAGCTGGGGGGTGGAAAATCACCTGGCGGACTCTCTGAGCAGAGGGACCTCTCGCCTGGGAGAATGGTTCCTATGCAGCAGAGTGTTTCAGTCTCTGTGTCTCCGTTGGGGCCAACCAGATGTGGATCTGTTTGCGTCCCACCACAATCACAAGCTCCCAGCCTTTGTCTCTCTGTCCCAGGATCCTCTGGCCTTGACCTCGGATGCGCTAGCAATGTCATGGCAGGACTTTCAGTTCCTGTATGTCTTCCCTCCAATCCCCCTGCTGGGCAGGGTTCTGCGCAAGATTGCTCTGGAAAGGGTGCCAGCAATTCTGGTGGCCCCTAGGTGGCCAAGAAGAGTGTGGTTCGCAGACATGGTACAGCTGTCGGTAGATCAGTACGCTCTGCCCTTGGTGCCAGATCTGATCACTCAGGGCTCCCTACGCCATCCCAATTTACAAACTCTGGCTTTGACGGCTTGGCTGCTGAAACCTCCATCTTGTTGGAAAAGGGGCTGTCTTCCTCGGTTGTGGATACTTTGATTAAAGCTAGGAAGAAGTCTTCCTCTTCCATTTATTACAGGGTTTGGCGTGCCTACATTGACTGGTGTGAGTCTAAGTCCCTTCCCTGTCGTGTGTTCTCTATTCCCAGGATTCTGGAGTTCCAGCAGCATGGGTTGGAGATGGGGCTCCAACTCAGTACTCTGAAGGGTCAGGTTTCTGCCCTGGCTATTTTCTTCCAGAAGTCCTTTGCTCAGCACCCTCTGATCAGGACTTTTTTCCAGGGGGTCACTCATGTGCGTCCCCCACGTAAGCCTATGGTGCCTGTTTGGGATCTGAACTTGGTTCTGTCAGCCTTGCAGGGTGCTCCCTTTGAACCTGTGCAGGATGCTGCCTTGGCCATTCTTATGCTCAAGGTTGTATTTCTGGTGGCTATCGCTTCTGTCAGGCGTGTGTCTGAGTTGGTGGCGCTTTCCATTCAGCCCCCCTCCTATGAGAGACACCAGGACAAGGTGGTGTTTCGTTTCAAACCTGACTTTCTGCCTAAGGTAGTGTCTGCTTTTCATTTGAATCAGGATATTGTTCTCCCTTCTTTGTGCCCTAATCCTAGCAATGCTAAGGAGAGGGTTTTGCACTCTTTGGATGTGGTTAGGTGTCTGAAGTACTATCTGGTGGCTACTGCACCTTTCAGGAAAACTGATGCTCTTTTTGTGGTACCTTCTGGTCCTAGGAAGGGTTTGACTCCTGCCAAGTCTACTATCAACAAGTGGATTCGTCAGGCTGTGATTCAGGCCTACTCTGCTAAGGGGAAGAATCCTCCCTTCCGCCTTACTGCTCATTCCACTCGTGCTTTTGGTGCCTCTTGGGCTTTTCAGCACCAGGCTTCTGTTGAACAAGTTTGCAAGGCCGCTACTTGGTCTTCTGTTCATACCTTTTCAAAGTTTTACAAGGTTGATGTTAGGGCCTCAGCTGATGCTGCTTTTGGCCGAAAGGTTCTGCAGGCGGCAGTGGTTTAAACTGTCTGCTGCTGATTTTTCTTGGGGATCCCACCCTACTTTATGGACACTGCTATTGGATGTCCCAACTGTAAGTATTAGATTTGGAGCAGGACGTACTGTATACAGGTTACTCACCTGTAGAATTGGTATTATGAGTATATAGTACGTCCTGCTCCAACCCACCCTTGGTTTGCATTATCTTGGATGGTGATTGTTATCATTGTTATAGTTGATATTTGGATAGTTTAATTCTCCCGGCTTCTCATTAACTTCTTTTCAATGCTGGGGATTTGTGGGAGGTCCCCGGGTATCTTAGGGGCCGGGAGGAGCCTATTTTCGATGTCTCTGCAGTCCAGCGCCATCTGGCGGAGTATATCCCAACTGTAAGTATTAGATTTGGAGCAGGACGTACTGTATACTCCTAATACCAATTCTACAGGTGAGTAATCACAGAATTGTATTTCTATTCCATAGGGGGCCCTGAAACTCTGTGTTATGAGCCTAAGTCCTGTTATAAGGGTAGACCGAGGCTTGCAGTATCCCTCTCATAATCATCAGAGACCAGCCGCCCCCTCCCCTGCCAGTTATAGCACAATGCTTCCTATGGGTTGATATGGTATCAACCGAGTCCTGCATATGTGTGTGTGTGTGTGTGTGTGTGTATGGCTGTCACTCGTTAGCTAGGATGTAATGCAGTTTTCGGGGTGCCTGCGGCACCGGATTTGTTGTAACTTGTGTTTTCAAATGCAAAAATAAAAACTTTAAAACTTAAAAAGTAGCCATGGAGCTAGCAGGAAGTGCTGCATTAGACTTCAGGCAACAAAAGGTTACAAGAAATAAACAGGTGCCTACTTTGCCAAGTGTGCCTCCAGGGCTGTAATTCATCTCAGCTTGGCGAATGAATGAAGAAATATACTTCCTTATCTGCCCATCCAGGGCCACACTGCTGATGTAGGCCACCAATACTAGCTAGTCTAGCCCATGCCCCTCCTCCATTGAAGGCTTGAATGAGACTCAGAGCTGCCATTCAAGCTCAGTTAACCCCTCTCCCAACCCGGCCTCCTAGAAAGCGGTGTCGCTCTCAGTGCTGCCTGTCCTGTTATGCTAAATATTATGCAGCATGACAGCTGCAAGGGCCACGCTCACATGATTCAGACGAGAAATCACGTGGTAAAACTGTAAACCTTGATATCCCTGACGTTTCTTCTACAATTCAAAAACGGAAAACAGTTTAGGACAGCGCCAATTGTAGCCCGATGCAATGGTGTAACAATTGGCTTTGCCTTTAATATCACTTTAATCAGTCAGTAATCTGGCTGCTGGGTGTAAAATAAATATAGGATGTATTAACTTCAATTAATAACGGTTTCACAAGGTTGAAGCATGAATTTTCTGAAAATTAGTAGGCTGGTATTAATCATGCCATTATATAACCACCTGTATGGGTGGGTACACTGATAACCTTTCTAGGTACGTTCAATGTTACAGTAAAATATTCAGTATTAAAGTGATTGACCACCCATATAAAAAACAAAAGGGTACTCTCCTTTTGTTCCCTCGGCTGATTGGTTCGACTCCAGCAGTCAGCAACTAACCTGATCCCTGGATAGTATCCCATCCAGTCGGAAACTAATCCGTGTAGGGCTCACACCATACCCATCAGTTACAGGCATGTAACCGTGCTATTTACAATACACCGTTAAACCACAACGGTGAATTACACTGGTGAACCACACCAGTGAACACACTAAGGCGCAGTAAGTGCAAACCTGTGCCCAGAGCGGTGGGCTGCCCTAGCCATGGCACCTTGCTCAAGAGCACGTGAGTGAAGAGGGTTCCGTTTACCACCTACAGGTGGTTGCCTTGTGTCCCCATAGACCTTTTTTTTCTTTTTCATCATTGATGTATATCATGTTTGATTACAATAATTCATGACTACTGACCGCCCATCCAGGCTTGTCACTATTGTGAAACTGACCCTGTTTGGCTTGCTCGCCCCCCTCTTGTGAATATTGACAGACGGTACAGTACTGTTATATTCTGCTCCCACATACACACTAATTTGCCATATACTTGGGGTGTTCAGTAAGCTATCTACCCCCCAATATGTTCTGTTTGAGTTAAAGGGCTGAGCTTGTTTGTACAGGTTGAGACATGTCTCAGAAGTAGCAGTTTATTTTGATGACAGCACTGGATATGACAACATGGCAGTACAGTGCAGTCTACGAAGAAAGCGAGGGATGAGTTTGGTTTCTTGTTTAGAATCCTTACAAAGGGAGGAAAGAAACCTAAGGATATCCATGAAAGGATTACAGCTGTATATGCTAATGATACACCTTCTTACTACCAATTAAATCTTGGGCCAATCAGTTTAAATGAGGAAGGGAATCAATTGACAATGACCCCCATTAAGGGCGACCTGTTGCGGCATCATCCGAGGAAATATGCCGCAAAGGAGAGACCATGATTTTGAAAGATTGAAAGCTTTGAAGGGTCAAAGTCAAAAAGAGAAAATAATCTTTAGGAGCCAGGTCTGGAATGTGGGGTGGATGGTTAAGCTCCATAAAGTCACTATCCCTGATATCACCATTGTTATAGCTCATGGATTCAGCATTTCAGTTGCCAGTTTTTTTAGTATCATTGTTTTGATGATATCAAAGGTCGGTTCCTGGTGAGTGCCACAAATAACATGTCAGGAGAAATTAAGCCAAGAGATGTTGACATGCTTAGAAAATGCTTCCATTCTCACAATTTGTATTAGTGATGTCCACCACCATGATCTTGAGACAGAACAAGAGGCCATGCAATAGAATAACAAGGGACCAACAACTCCAAAGAAATATTCTAAGTATACAGCACGTCCTGTTCCAGAAGATATTCCTTACTCTTGGGTTATACATCCAGTAGATGGCGCTGGACTGCAGAGACAGAAAAGTGGCTCCTCCCGGCCCCATATATACCAGGCACCTCCCACAAATTCCCCAGTTCTTCTCTGCAGTCTGGGCTGCGATGACTAGAAGATGGCTCTTTCTACTCGCAGGTGAGCTGGGCTTATTAGCCTGTGGGCCCTGTAGGACTATTCCCACCCGTTCCTTTCTCCTCCCAGCTTAGGCTGTGCTGGTCGGGTGTTGGTAGGCAGCACCGCTGCCAGGTGCTAAGGAGCGCTGCTCCTACCGAAGTCCCCCACCAAAGGGTAGGCGGTACAGGCCCGTGGTGAGCCTTATGGAATGCCCTTCCCGCGGCCGTGTGCCCTTCGCCCCCTGTCCCCTCAGTTAGGCTCCTCTTAGGTGGTCCGCTGCTTCCCCTTCGCTCCCCCTGGGTAGATCTGGGGGGGGGGGGGTATATGTATTTAATTTTTGTTTTAATTTTTTGCCTTTTTTACGGCTTGTATTATATGCTGCTGCCGCCGCTGCGCGCTTGTCCTCCGCTCCGCGGATGGCGACATCGCCTCAGGCACTACTGTGCCGTCATTGGTTGGCCTTGTCACAGGGACACGATTTCGCTCTCTTGGGGGGGCGGTCCTTGCGGATGACGTTTTCCGCATCACTTCTCCGCGGCCTGCCCCTCGAGGTATACATTTTGGAGATCCTGTGCTGCATGTCTGGCTTTTCCCTATCGCGGTCCGTAAGTGCCCCTGCGGGCTGGCTTTTCTTTTGTTCTTTGTTTATCCCGGTCCTATCCCCTTTTAGCGTTAACCCCTTTTTGGCGGGCTTTTGTATTGTACACGCTTACATCTGCTTACATCTGACTCCTAGTGAGGTGCATACCAGTGGGGAGTCTCAACCTGATTTGGCTGCACGGGTGGCCAGCATTGAGAGACATATTGCTGGCTCTGGCCCGCGTAAGGCTTCTGCTAAGAAGCGGCATTTATTACCTGGTGTTTCCCTCTTTCCTATGGAGGCTGAGGAATTTTTTGATGTTACTGGCTATACCCCCCTGGAAGGAAGTTATGACGTTTTCTGCATCACTTCTCTGCGGCCTGCCCCTCGAGGTATATGCGCCATTTTGGAGATCCTGTGCTGCATGTCTGGCTTCTCCCTATCGCGGTCCGTAAGTGCCCCTGCGGGCTGGCTTTTCTTTGTTTTTCATTGTATTATGCTTACGGGTTCTTTGCTTTATGTCTTACAGGCAGGTCAAAGGTCAAAGGCTGAGGAATTTTTTGATGTTACCGGTTATTTTCTGATTCAGAATCATCTGAGGAACAATCTAGGGTGTATTGTGCCGATTCTGGGTCTGACCCATTGGCTTCAGATGATACTGACAGGCTTTTAGCTCACATTGTTGAAGTACTTTGTATCTCTCCTCCTGCCGTGGCTCCACGGCAGCAGGGGGAGCTGTTTCATACTGTTAAACCAACCTTGGAGTTTCCTGAACAATCTCATTTTAATAATTTGGTGCTCAAGGAGTGGGAACGGCCTAGCCGGCTCCCCGGGGTGCCAAAGAGTTGGGATAAGCGGTATCCCTTTCCTGCTGAAATGGTTAAGCGTTGGTCATGTCCTCCTAAGGTGGATGTACCAGTTCTGGGGTTGTCCAACACATTCGTTATGCATTCCCCTGACTCTACTACACTGAGGGATGGGGAGGAGAGGCGCATAGATCAGCTGGATTGCCATGCCTTTGCCTGTGTGGGGACCACGCTGCGTCCGGTCTGTGCCTCTGCCATTACGGCTGTTGCTGTTAAAAGCCTGCTCAGGGGTCTCTTAGATGGGGCCCCTGATGATGCAGGTAGTGAAGAGTATAGAGCTCTACTGCGTTGTGAGGAATTTGTTGCATATGTTCTCTCTGCCTTGGATGATACCATTAGAATGTGTGTCGGGGCATCTGCCTTGTTGGTGGTGATACGCCGCTCGGTCTGGCTGCGCCAGTGGGCAGCTGACAACGCTGCTAAGAAGGCTCTCACTGGGTTTCCCTTCAAGGGGCTGCGCCTCTTTGGTGAACGTCTGGACTTGTTTGCTAAGGGAGACAAGTTACCTCAACGTATAAGGCAGCCTGGTCCTTTCGGGGTTCAGGTGCCTTTTCTCCTTCCTTCCGGGGCTTCAGAATTGGACAGGGAGCTTCCTTTGCTGGAGCCCGTGGAGACTTTTGGGGCAGGGGCAGAGGGCGTGGCCGCCCTGGCCCCTCCTGGGGTCCCAAGCCTAAGTCCTCCCCCAAGCCCCCTCAGGCATGAAGGGGCGCCCTCACCCATACGGGTGGGGGGGACGGCTTCGGCTCTTGGCTCATGCCTGGAGGCGTCATGTCTCAGACCGGTGGATTCAGGAGGTAGTGTCCTCCGGTTACAAGATAGAGTTTGCAGCCTGGCCGCCCCCAAGATTCATCAAATCCCGGTTAGCTCAAAACCCCCTGTCGGCTCAGGGTCTGTCCCTGGCTGTTCAAGGCCTTCTGGAACTGGGTGTCATCTGCCAGGTGCCCTTGAGGGAAAGAGGCAAAGGCTATTATTCCAATCTTTTCATTGTTCCCAAAAAAGATGGGTCCATCAGACCCATCCTGGATTTGAAGCACCTCAACAAATTTGGCAGATTCAGACACTTTCGCATGGAGACCTGGCTAGTACTGATTATTTTCTCTTTTGTAAGCCAAGGACAATACTGCTTGAGGTTTGCTTTCCTGATAATAATTTAGACAAGGAGGCAGTAACAGGGTCCCTCTGATCTGAGGGCATTCGATAACTAGGGGGCAAGTTAAATAAGTGTGTTGAAGGCAAGGGGGATTACATTGAGAAGAAGAAAGGTACATTTTAAAAGAGGTTTTTTCATATTCAGATAAAAAAAATGTATTGACCATGTCATGTTCCCATGGTGCTCTTCTCTACTATGAGGCTTTATTTGGAATCATGAGCAGCTTCAGAGAGTCGACACAATTTTATTTACGAAGCAGGTGGTAAAAATCTTACCGTGGTGAGATATGGGGAACATTTTGGGGTTGAATCAGAACCAGGTGAGAAAACTCACTAATTTTTCAGGAGAGAAAATTGCCATAGACTTTCATTGTCTACCAGGTGTTAATTTTCACCTGGCTCTGAATCAGCCCCATGATAGATAATGAAAGTGATACACAGCCTGTGATTAAGCATAACCTGTGTCTCTCATTACAGGTAATCTGTATAAAAGTCATAGCAGTAGCTTCAGTCTGTCAAGCTTGACGCTTCCGACCAAGGGCGGCCGAGATAAGGCGACCCCATTTCCCAACTTTAAAGGTAAGCAGTTTTTAACTTAGTAATACTTATAGTGATGTGATCCTTATCGTAATTTGTAAGGTAAGTCTCCCTGGGATAGAGTCCGGAAACAGACACCTTTTTCTCATAAAGGTAATGTTTTGTGAATGTTGGAATGAAAATGGTAATATGTAAGTGCAGTGGTCTGAATTGTTCATATTCCATAACTCACTCCATTGATCCATTTGATCTTCTTGGTTTGGTAGAGTTAAGATCTGCTTGCCCTGTTAAAACTGGATGTGACCACTGTCTTTGTTTGAACCCCCCCCCCCCCCTTTTTTTATTTGCTGCATGCTCTCTTAAAGATCAGCAGAAAATGGCTGGGGAATTAGGAAAAGGTATGTAATATCTCTGTATGATCTGAACTTTGCAGAGTTTGACTAGATCACTTCCAGTAGTGTTTAGTTTACAGTCTTTTTGCTGCTGGCGTGCTATCGTATGGAAGTGGCCTCCTGTGTGATTTGTGGTTTTATAAACAAAACCCTATTTTCCTATTGCATGGCACGGCCTGCTTCACAAAGTCATAACATCTGGGATTCCGTCACAAGGTGTCGCAGTGGCACCGCAAAAGAGTTGTGGCTCCGCCCGGCACCATATAACAATGGAATCACCATAGACTTATCCAGTTGTTCTCTGCAGTGCTTACTGCGAAGATAGAAGATGGCTCTCTCTCTGTGCGCAGGTGTGCGGGGCAACCATGACTGCGGCCCTGCAGATCTATTTCCACCCGTTTCTGGACCCTCTGGGCCTCCCAGCCTCGGCTGTCGGATCGGGTGAAGGTAGCCCAGCACTGGGGTCAAGTGCTCAAGGAGTGCTGCTCCAAGCCGCAGACCCTGTACCACAAAGGGTAGCCAGCCATAGGCTTTATGGTGAGCCTACTAGGGATGCAGAGTTCCTGTCCTAGCTTCTGAGGGGGTGAGTGTTTTTGGACATGTTTTCTATGTTCGGGGTCCCCGCCCCCTCCCACTGGCCTGGGCTTCGCCGCTGCCTGCTCACTCTCCTCCCCCCCCCTTCTCTCCCCGACGGGGGGGGGGGGAGGGTTGGTCGTGTGTGTGTTATTCTAAGCATACAGTACGTCCAGCTCCAATATAATACTTACACGTGGGTAATCCTCCGCCAGAGGGCGCTGTTCACTGCAGACATGCAAAAACAGGCTCCTCCCAGCCCTTCATATACCCAGGGACCTCCCACAAATCCCCAGATTTCTCTGCAGTGCTGACTGCGAAGACATGAAGTATCAACTCTCTCGCAGGTGAGCGGGGCTTTTATAGCCTGCGGCCCTGCAGGACTATTACCACCCGTCCGCTTCGATAAAGATGTGCCTCCCAGCCTGGGCTGCGCTGGTCGGGTGAAGGTAGCCAGCACCTCGTGTGCTCACGGAGCTACGCTCCACCGCAATCCCCCACCATAGGGTAGGCGGTTAGGCTGATGGTGAGCCACTAGTGGATGCCCCTCCCGCATTATTGCCCCGTGCCCTGATTAGCGGTGGACCCTGTTTACAGGGTTGCCACCCTCCCTCATTTCCCCCAGTATTTAGGGGGAATAGAAAGGGGGGGGGGTATGTGTGTGGCGGTCCCAGTGCACTGTAATGTCACGTTTATGGCCTTATTATTGCTCTTTATTAACATTTGGGTTTCAGAGCCGCGCTGCTTGCTCTTTATTCTGTTTTGGCTGCCACCGTACGTTTGTCCTCTCCTTACTGCATATATTGCTGTGCCGGGCGGCAGCGTCCTTTAGATGCTACGGCGTCTTCCTTGCCAAACTGCGTATGTGATTTTAACCTTCCCTTTTTTTACTATTACCTCAGAGCTTCGCGCTCTTCGGGGTGGGCGGGGACTTGACTCGGCGCGCTCCGCGTCACGGCCGAGCATTGAGCCCGCCCTTCGAGGTTCGCTGGGCGCCATTTTGACGATCTTCGCGCGCGAGCGTGGTGACGGTCCCCCTCCTCCTTTAGTCTGTAAGTGCCCTCGCGGGTGTCTCTTTATTATATGTTTTTCCTAGCTGCGCATGGCCCTGACACCTCTTCTCCCTTTATGTCTTTGAGACGCCAAGTCTCCGGTGGCTTCTCCCGGCCTCATATATAGATATAGATATATATATAGAGATATTAGCGGGCCCACTTACAATTAACCCACATTATTTAGCCTTGGTTTTTTCCCTGCCCAGATGAAGTTAGTGAAAATCGAGCGGATTTTCTGAAAATAGGAGCGTGGGATAGCCACTGGCAGAGCTTGCAGTAGGTAAAGCAGTCGGGGGAGTAAAGTCATTTTAATTGCATTACACCTCTCGAACCATGAGAGCTTCGCTTTGCTCCATCTAGTTGTTTCTAACTCAAAATTCCTTAATAGTGGGGGGAAATTAAGCGCATATACTTTTGAGAGATCGCTACTGATGTTTGTCCCCAGGCATTTTACACTCTTTGGCCCAGCGGAATAGAAAGGAATTTTTAATCGTCTCAAATCTTTGCAAGGGAATGTTAACATTGAGTGCCTCAGACTTCTGAAAATTAATCTTATATCCTGAAAGGACCCCGTATTTCCCTAAGCTCTTTCATGAGGTTGGGCAGTGAAACCTCGGGGCAAGTCAGGAAAAAGATCATCGGCGTATGCCGCTACCTTATATTGTCCGGAAGTGTTTCCCACCCCCTTGACGTCCGGATTACCGCGCACCCTGCACAAGAAGGGCTCTAATGCCAGAATAAAGATCAGCGGCGACAAAGGGCAGCCCTGCCTCATTCCATTCGAGATCCCGAAGGGTCCCGACGAGTAACCGTTTACTCTCACCGACGCCGAGGGAGAGCCGTACAAACTCCCAATCCAGTTCAACATGTTCGGGCCTAAACCGATCTGAGCACCGCCCTCATGAATTGCCAATTTACTCTGTCGAAAGCTTTCTCGGTGTCGGTAGAGAGCAACAGGGTGGGCACGTCTCGCCTCCGCGCCAGGTGAATCCGGTTCAACACCTTGATGGTGTTGTCCCTGGCATCTCTGAGGGACATAAAGCCCACCTGGTCAGGGAGTATCACTGAGTGCAGGTGCGGAGCAATCCGTGACGCCAGAATTTTTGCAAACAATTTGATGTCTGTATTAAGTAACGAAATTGGTCTATAACTTGCGCACATGGAGGGGTCCTTACCCTCCTTGGGTATCACTGCTATGTGCGCCCTCAAAGTATCTTTGGGGAGGGGAGTCCCTTCTATAATGGAATTCATCATTAAGAGGAGTTTTGGGGCCAGGTGGGGGAGCAATTTTTTGTTATATTGGATGTGCAGTCCATTGGGGCCTGAGGCTGCGCTGGACACGGCATTCTGCAGCTCCAACATCGAGATCGGTCTTTCCAACTCTGAGATGACCTCTCCGGGGAGTTTGGGCATACCTGAGTTCTCAATATATTGAGCACATTTCTGCCCCAGGACACCGTCTCGGGAGGATGGTAGGTTGTAAACCTGCAATATATTCCACACGGTGTAGCACCTTTCCTCTAGAGTCTGATATCCTGGGCACAAAGGTTTTAGCTCTCTCTGCTCTCAGAGCCCTTGCCAACATCTTACCACATTTGTCCCCAGATTCGTAGAAAGCCTGTCGACATCTAACCGCCTGGGCTTTCAATTTATCACAGCAGACTGCCTTCAGTTTTTCCCTCAATACAGTAAGGGTCGGCATGACCGCAGCCGATAATGACTTTTTGTGCAACGCTTTAAGCCTCCCTATATCTTTAAGGAGATTCATGGTGCATTTCAACTTCTCTTTTTTAACCCGTGCCTCTTGTCCTATCAGTGAGCCTCTGATAACACACTTGTGGGCCTCCCAGAGTGTTCCAGGAGAGACCTCTGGCCCAGAATTGGTTTCAAAGTAATTTTTAAGATCCTTTTGAATTACTTCCAGCACACTTTGGTCCTCCAACAACGAGTCATTCAGCTTCCAGGACCAGGTCCTGGGGGTGGGGATGGGATCTTTAATTGTAATGGTGATGGGTGCATGGTCAGACAGGGTGATGTTACCTATCGCGGTGTCTTTTATTCTGGACAGTTGGGGATGCGGGATTAGGAACATGTCTATCCTAGAGTAGGAGCTGTGCGGATGCGAAAAGAAGGTGTAGTCCCTGGTACTCGGGTGCTGGACTCTCCAGGGTTCCACCAATTGAAACAGACTCAGGGTTTTCCTAAGTCTCTTTAACTTGGTATAAGCAATGTGGGGTCCCCCCC
Source organism: Gastrophryne carolinensis (assembly GCA_027917425.1). Taxonomy (NCBI): domain Eukaryota; kingdom Metazoa; phylum Chordata; class Amphibia; order Anura; family Microhylidae; genus Gastrophryne; species Gastrophryne carolinensis. The sequence continues at coordinate 128,745,110 of CM051241.1, read as the reverse complement.
TAGAGGTGTCCAACAGTGGTTCTAAAGCCAAGTTAAAGTCCCCTCCTAGAATTAGTTCCCCTGCTCGGAAGTCTGTGAGGGTCTCCAGCAGGTTCTCTATAAAGGGAACTTGCCCCACATTTGGGGCGTAGATGTTGGCTAGAGTGTACATTTCGGACTGTATCTTCCCCTTAACTATTAACCATCTACCATCCTCGTCTGCTTTGTAGTCCACGAGTTCCCATATAAGAGATTTTGATATCACTATGCTGACTCCTCAGGACCTAGAATCAGGCGAGTAGCTGTGGTACCCCCTGGGGAAGAATCTATCTCCTAGTGAGGGTGGATTGGAAGCCTTAAAGTGTGTCTCCTGGAGGAAGCCTATCTGAGCTTTAAGGCCTTTCAGATTTCTTAAGATCAGCAACCTTTTTTCGGGATTATTCATACCTTTGGTATTGAGGGAAACAATTTTGGTTCCCGTCATTTTGGCCCACTCCCCAGGGATTCCAGCCACGACCACCGCGAGAACCAAGGAGCACCCCCGCCTGGATAAGCTGGGCTCTGTCCTCAGAGGGTTTGGAAAGGGAAAAGGTAAAGAGGGGGAGGGGTGTGAGGGAAATCAAACACTTAACCAAGAAAAGGGAGAACAAACTATAACAAAATTAGTCAATCTCTAACAATCCTAAACGGAGAAGACGAAACCCGTCGGATCCCAAAGATCCTCAAGTTGACCCTAGCGGGGGGAAGGGTGCCGGCACGGAGACGCAACCGGGACCTCCTCCTCCCGCACCCGGCCGGACGTTTAGGTTATGTTGGCAAGGCAACCAACCTCGCAATTGAAGAGCAGCAAACCTAACTTATGCACGTAGAATAGCCAGAAATAACAAATGTATTTTTTAAACTTAATAACCAGGGAGATCAAAACAGCCGGTCGGGCCGCCCCCCCCCCCCCCCCCCCCCCCGTGGAAAACACCCCCGGCAGATGGAGGGCAAGGCATAGAGCGCCAGCACAACCTGCAACGCGCTCCCGCAGCCCCGCCGCCAATATTAAGAAATGCCAAGGATGGTCCCTCAGGCGAGGGGGGGCGACCGCCAGGCCGCCCAACAAGTTAGCCGCTCAAACCTCAATGTCATAGGGTCTGGCATGCCTTCTGCTATGCCGCTGTCTTCCATGGGTTCTCGGGCCCGCAGGAGCGTCTCGGACAGTGCCTCTGAACCGGGGGGAAGGCACCATTTTTAACGCTAGCCAGTCCGGTACTTCAATCAGCTCGCACCCAAGGAAGGAGAACAGGTCAGGTAAGTCTCTCTGGACGTTAGCACCATCAAAGTCCACGCTTCCCCTTCTCCAAGCTCTGCGAGCGATCTCTTCCTTCAGGGTGTATCTGTGGACCCTGCAAATCACATCTCTAGGCCTCGATGGGTCAGGACTAGGAGGACCCAGAGCCCTGTGGACATTGAGAATCACCGTCATAATGCGATTCAGATCTTCACTGACGGATGCTTCCGGGATGCCCCTCAGGCGCAAATTATTCCTGCGACTCCTATTCTCAATGTCATCTATATGGAGCATCTGGGCTTGGATCAGTGTTTCTTGCAAGTCGCACCGCGCCTCGAGCGCTTGGCGACGATTTGCTACCGAGGGTGCTTCAGCCTCAAGACCAGCTACTCTTCCTTCTACCTCCGTTATCTGCTTCTTGACTTCTCCCAGCTCGCGCTTATGGGCCTCTTCATATTTTGCTATTAAGGCCTCAATGTCTGCTCTGGAAGGCAAGCCCTTCAGTAATGATATTGTCTCCAAATGAATATCTTTCTGGCATGAGGGCGCAGGTGTACAGGCACTCTCAAGTCTCAGCAAAGCCTGGGGCGATCTCAGCAGCCTCTCCTCTGAGTGTGGCACCCAAGGGTCCAATAGAGCTTCGTCTGGCTCGGGAGTAAAACATGGCCGGGGCGGCGACATCTCGGCTGGGCTTGGTCCAATCCCAGTCCAAGAGATCTCTGGGGATGGCAATAGCGGGGAGACCGGAGAACCCACCGGCCTCGTTCTAGTGGGTTGAACGATTATCTCCGGCTCCAGAGGCACTGGGTGACGGGGCCTAGGCTGCCGCTGTGGGAGGCCATCTAATGGGATAGTCTTTCTCCCAGTCCGGTCATCGGCAGTCAGGGTGTGACTCCTCTCCACACTCTGTTGGATCCCTTGCTGGGGTTCCGGGGCATTCCCAGTATGTAATGTGGAGTGTTTGCCTGCAGGAGCCCTGTCGGTATGGATGTCCAGGGTGGGGGGAGGGGTAGCTTGCAGCCCCTGCGAGGAGCCCTGGTCCTGCGGCTGTATGGGGCATAGCTGCAGCGGAGAGGTGCACCCCGCTGGAGCCATCCCTGCCCCCCGTGAATCATGCTCCTCTCCTCCTGCTTGCCTAACCCAGGCAGCTCCTATCCCTCTGGGCAGTTCTGGTGAGGTCAGCTCCATATTAAGCCCCCTTAGCCCCGCGTGGTGCTCACCTCCAGCCGCCATCTTGCTTCCGTCTTGCGTCTCTGCCCCTGGAGCCTCTTCGCCTCCAGCCTCCCTTCCGCGGTCCCGGGCGGGCAGCGCTGAAGTCTGTGCGGTGTTCCCCGGGCTCCGCGCTCGGCTAGGCATGCCTGCAGTGTCAGCAATGCAGGCTGCGCGCGGCCCCTCTCCCCTCCGGTCTTGGCGCGCCGCCAGCTGCTCGTGCGGCTCCCCGCCTGCGGCTGATAACTCCAGGCTGCTCACACGCACCTCCTCGCCGGTGGCAACAGTCTGGCTCCACAGGTCCACATGTCAGGGGGATAGCGTCTCCTCCTCTGACCCCCTGTCATCCGGGGAAGTTCTGTCCCGGGCCGCCATCTTGCCATCTCGTCCCGCCACAGGTAAGACCTCATAATCGCCGGTCCAGTGAAGTCGGGAGCCTTGTCTGCCCCCCTTACCCTTCTTCAGAGTGGCCTTTCTCCTGCCCATGGTCAGCGGGCGCCGTAATGTTCTTGGTCTGCCGCAAATAATAAAGTTTTACGGGCACAGGTGCGGGAGCTCTGGAAAGAGCTTCTTCACAGCACCATGCCTAGGACACGCCCCCGGCTGTTACTTCTGTTCGGCGTGTCTCTGAGTTGGCGGTTGTGTCTATTCAGGCCCCTTACTTTGAGAGACACCAGGACAAGGTGGTTTTTCGTTTTAAACCAGATTTCCTTCCTAAGGTGGTTTCTGCTTTCTATCTCAATCAGGATGTAGTTCTCCCTTCCTTGTGTCCTAAGTCTAGCAATGACAAGGAGAGGGTTTTGCACTCTTTGGATGTGGTTCGTTGTGTAAAGTACTATTTGGTTGCTACTTCTCCTTTTCGTAAGACGGACGCCTTGTTCGTGGTGCCTTCCGGGCCCAGAAAAGGTTTGGCGCCCGCCGAGTCTACCATTAGTAAATGGATACGCCAGGCCATTGTTGGGGCCTATTCTGCTAAGGGGAGGGTTCCTCCATTTAAGATCACTGCTCATTCTACTCGTGCTGTTGGGGCTTCCTGGGCTTTTCAGCACCAGGCTTCTGTGGAACAAGTTTGTAAGGCTGCTACTTGGTCTTCTGTTCATACTTTTTCCAAGTTTTATTTATTTATTATTTATTTTAAGGTTGATGTGCGGGCCTCAGTAGATGCTGTTTTTGGCCGCAAGGTTCTGAAAGCTGCAGTGGTTTAAATTGGTGCATTTTTTTTGCTGTATTTGGATCCCCACCCATGACGGACACTGCTATTGGATGTCCCATATGTCATGAATAGTGGAAGTGGGGTGTGTGACATACTTGGAATAATATCATTTTGTGATTACTCACCTGTATAATGGGTATTATAAGTATATCACACACCCAGCTTCATCCCGCCCTTTAGTATTCTGGATCCTTTATATGGTGAACCTTTTATTGTTAAGAATGTTTTATTAGCTCTTCCTGATCCCCTTACTGCTATCATATACTGGGGAATGTGTGGGAGGTCCCAGGTATTTATGGACCGGGAGGGGCTTCTTTTTTGCTTTCATCTCTGCAGAAGTTCGCCCTGTACTGGACCATAACCCATATGTCAAGAATAGTGGAAGCGGGTTGTGTGACATACTTATAATACCCATTTTACAGGTGAGTAATCACAAAATGGTATTTTCCTACCCTTCATGTTGAAAGGCAGGTTTTCCTTTTTCCACTGCTCAGTTGAAGTCCTCCCCCTGGCAAACAGATTAAAGCAGGGGGCTCAAACTCATTTTTACAGAGAACAACATTGACATTCTGGTTGCCTTCAAAGGGCCGGTAAATAACAACCACATAACAAAATGCAACCTTGATCATTCAAATGTAGTCAAATGTATGGTTACAGGCGTAGAATTATTTTGTCCAGGACAGACGCAGAATAATTTTGCCCAGGAGAGATGCAGACGCTGAATGATTTTGCCCAGGACAAATGCAGACACAGATTTTGCCCAAGACAGATGCACAGTCAGATTGATTCTGCCCAGGACAGACGCGGACAGATTTTTTGCCCAGGACAGACGCGGACAGATTTTTGCCCAGGACAGACGCGGACAGATTTTTGCCCAGGATAGCCCGCAGACATGAAATGTAATTTTTTCCCAGGACAGCCATAGACGCAGGGGTGAACCTAGCCTCTCTGCTGAACTATAGAAAGACACCCTCCATTCCTCCACAAAACAATGTGGAAGGTAGCGAATGGAGGCAGGCCTGGCCTTCTGAACTACCAATAGTTAAGTTAAAAACATGATAGCAGTAAAAAAAAATGTATTTTAAATAGAAAATAAATAAAAACAAATCAGATCAATTGCTGCCCCCTCTGCAGTGCCACCTGTGGAGGCTTCCTCACATGGCCTCATTACAGCTATACCCCTGGCCCTACAATCATTTTTCACCACCCTTCCTGGCAAAAGCTAGCAATAACCCCTGCAGCAGATGCAGCACTGTCTGCTGTAGCAATAAGTTGGGTGGGTTAGGTGGGCCCCCTTGTTTTCCGAGAGCATTGCACAGGGACACAAAACAGTTGCAGAAACCACTTTCTTCTTCCTCAGAGTGTTAAAAATTCTTGCCAGACACTTAATATGCACCACATCTGTGGCAGTTTGTGGCATGCATCTCTTCTGCTTGTGAAATCTGTTTTGCAGTGTGACAATGCAGCAAATAATGCAGATGAGTGCTGAGGTAGGGAAGGTAGCAGGTGGTATAATTATAGCAATGTGTGTCTTGTGATGACTGCTCTTCACTGCAGCTGTCAGTTTGACAGCTATAAAATTAGATTAAAAATCTCAAACAAATGTTGAAATATTGAAAATGCACATGAATATGCTAGATAGCAAGAGGAGGGGGGTCATCTATACATCCTGCATAAAAAAAAATGCTCAGAAACATGAATTTTATTTCTACCAGAAGCAGAAGACTACAAGGTTGGTGGGATTATTTTAGTTGCTCCTCTCACTATCTAGCATGATGATATGGATTTTTAATATTAAAGTTTTTTTTAGTCATTTAACCCTTTAAACGCCAGCCACGTAAAATTTACGTGGCTGCCTCTCCTGCAGGTAACTGCCAGCCACGTAAATTTTACGTGCCTGACTTTCCCCACTAATAGTAAAAAAAGTTTTTAAAAAAGTCACTTACCTGACCCCTCGTTTGATTCAACCGGGTCTCCTCTTCAAGATAGTGGTCTCCGATCGTTCATCGGACCTCCTCCGGCTGCAGGGGAGGGCCCGGAATAGGGTGCTCCCCCATTTCAGCTGCCTCCGGCTTTTCCTGTAAAGAAAAAAAAAAAATGACATTTACTTACCTCCGTGTGCGCTGGCTCCCGCCGACCCTCCTCTTCACCTGGGGGGCCTCCGATTCCCCCAGGTCTTTCCGATCTTCAGGAGAGAGCCTGGAAGGCTCTCTCCCCTCTGCTGTTCCGATGGCGGCCGCCATCTTGCCGCTAAGCCCCGCCCCTTACATTTCCCCAAAAAAATGCCCCCATCCCCCCCTCCCCCTGGGAGGGGAGACCTTATGTCAATTTTTTTTTTTAAATTAACCCCTTATGTCCTGTCGCCCAGCTGGTAATAAATGCTTCCAGCATTTTGTGGTGTGTGTTTTTTTTTTTAAGTGGACCAACACCCAGGATTTTGACTATCCTGGGTATTGGTCCCTTTCCCCGGGGCATCCCGATCGGGGATGCCCCGCTGTGTGAAACCCCCCCCGATCACCCACAATATCTCACCTCACCCGGGTCCTACGGCGCATGCGCGGCCGCTCGTCCAATCAGCGCGCTCAGAGGGGCTGAGTTATGGACGTCTGAGAGACGTCTAAGCTCAGCCGCTCTGAGCGCGCTAGCGGGTGCATCCCCCACTTCCCTCTAACAGGGAGCGTAAATAGCCGGCGCGGGCACGCGCCCTACTAGAGGGATAGCGGGGATGCGACCCGCGCATGCGCCGTAGGACCGGGATTCAAGTAAGTTGTAGCGGGTGTTCCGTGGGGTGTCACACAGAGGGGCATCCCGATTTTGGATTTTGAATCTTATAGATTCCCGGGCCGATCAGCCCTGGGTGTTGGTCCACTTTAACCCATTGTGAACTTGTAGGGAGTCCATGAAACCCCTATACCAGTTCACAAGGCTGGGGGGCTGTCAAGTCACCTGCGGCGAGCGGGTGATTTGCCATTAACCCCGGCCCCCCTATTACCTGCCTCCCTGATGCCCAGGGGGGGCAGAAGGGCCCGGGCTGATTTAGGAGGTGCGGGCTTATACCTGGCAGGGTGGGGGGCCACCAAAGCTGGCCCCTGCGCCCTGTTCTACGAGCCCTGCATAGCTGATCCCCGGGCTGGTTATGCTGGGTAGGGGGGACCCCATGTCATTTTTTATGGGAATTTTTAAGGGGTTTTAACCCTTAGAATTAAAAAAAATGGGGATTACCCCCCCCCCCCCCTTAGAAGGGGAACCCCACGCCAATTTTATTCTTGATTTAACCCTTTATAGTGTGGATTGTGGTTGTATTTTATTTTTACATGTTATAAAGTGTTTTTTCAGTTTGGGGGGTCTTCTGAACAGTAACGGGGGGCTACCGATACATATGTGGTACCGTTGTAATCGGGAGAAATGGGGCTTTCACATGCAATATGGTTTTCTTTAAAAAAAAAAAAAAAAAAAAAAAGGTTTTATTTGAAATAAAGGAGACTATTTTCTAAAAAATATTTTTTTTGTTTAATTTACTCAAAAATATTTAAAAAAACAGTAAAAAAATTACAAACAAGACATTTCATGTTAAAGCCTAAACTCTGCTGCAAAAATAAAATATATAATTTTCCTGGAAATTCCTGCAAAAAACACAGTTAAGCATAGCGCAAAATGGTGAAAAATGACCCGTCAAGAGAGGGTGACAAAACCTCAAGTAGGCTGGCAGTTAAAAGGGTTAATAGAACCTATGCATGTTGGGTATCGTTCTGCTCGGGGGACCTTGCGCTTTCAGATTTAGCTTGTTTTTTTTTGTTTACATATTAATATTTTAGGAAAACTCATTTTTTATTCTGCTTTATTATACATTTTTTAAGGAAACCCTGTGCGACCAAAGAATTCCTTGAGGGATTACTTTCAGAAAGATGGGCCCACTACAACATGCTGGGTACGCTTAGAAAGCTTATCATGTGTACTTTCAGGAATGTATGGTTTGTGGGGGGTATTCCAAATGTAAAGGGTTTTTTTGGCAGAAAAAGCGCAAGGTGCGCACTTTGTCTGCAGAGTTGAAATTTTCAAGCAAAATTACCATTGTGCATATGCTTTACTTTTTGGTGTTTGGCAACTCTTCTTTTGACAGTACCTATGCATGTTGGGTATCGTTCTGTTCGGGGGATGTTGCTTTTTCAGATTAACTTGTTTTTTCTTGTTTGCATATTTTTTTTTAGGAAAATGTGGCTTTGATCCTGTTTTTTTTATCCTTTTTTAGGGAAGCTCTGTGTAACCAAAGAATACATTGAGGGAGAACTTCCAGAAAACTGTGGCAACATCAACAAGCTTGGTACGCCTAGAAAGCTTGAAGTATGTATTTCCAGAGAATATATAGTTTGTGGGGGGTATTTCAAATGTAAAGGGTTGTTTTTATTAAAAAACTGCAAGGTGCACATAGCGCTTAGCATAGCTGTATTTGATCTAAAAATCTCTTAAAGTGCTGTTTCAGTTTGAGGGAGTCTCCTGGGCAGGAAAGGGTGTCTACCAATACATATGTGGTACCGTTGTAACTGGGAGAAATTGGGATTTCACACGCAATAAGATTTTATTGACAAACTTACATTTTTTTATTAAAAAAAAACTACAAATTGTAAAAAATAGATTTTTCAAATTTTTTGGCACATATTTCACCCCAAAATATTAAAAAAACACTTGAAAAATGACAAACAAGACATTTCATGTTAAAGCTCAGACTCTGCTGAAAAAAACAATATATAATTTTCCTGGGAAATCCATGGAAATCCCTTCAAAAATCACAATTGAACAAGGGGAGCGCAAAATAGTGCAAAATGGTCCTGCAACAAAGGGTGACAAAAACTCCAGGTAGGCTGCCGGTTAAAGGGTTAAACCTAACACAAGAAATCTATGTAAACGACAATCCTGCAGTCATTAGTTCAACGAGAATTTAAAGGGGAAATCCAGCAACTGGACTCCCTCTTTAATATACAGCAGAGGGGCAGCCCAAATCGAGCAACCCTGCTGTGCAATGGCTCCTCGTAAACCCAGAGAAATGGACCCGCCTGATACTGGCCTCAGCCAGGGTCCTTCCATGGAGGCCATAGATCAGTTGATCAGGCTCACTTGTTGAACAGTAATGTGGGTGGCCTCAGGTGAACGTGATAGGCTGGTTTGGGCTGCCCTGCTGCATATTAAAGAGAGAGTCCAGTCATATTTTACATGGAAACCTTATTTATTATAATCCAATGGACAGTTTCTGGCTTTGGGCAAATCTAACCCACTGAATAATTAGCACTTATATAACCCCCCCCCATGCACAGTCGCTATTTTTTTTGCCTAACCCTAAGTTATTTGCATAAACGTCCTTATTTTTACAGAATCAGGTAATTACAAGTTGTAATCTGTTACTTTCAGCTGAAAAAATGCTGCAGTGTCTCTGTTGGGTTTAGAACTAGAAAACCCAACTTTCACAAAATCCTGATTGCCAATGTCCCCCTTGCGCATTAATAGAATTAAAACGGAACTTCAGTCAACTATGACCCCCCTGCCACCCTACCCTGGTTCTGAGGCAGTATGGGGGTTACAAAGATGAAAAGCACAGAGCCACACCCCCCGGCTCCGTGAGCGCTCCCACCCGCACATTCAAGTAAATGGGTGAGCACGCATGGACCCTGGGGATGTGGCTTTGTGTTTTTTTCAGCGGCAGCCGTGAGAGACCCGGAGGACGGTTCGGGCTCCTGGTTAAGGTAAAGGTTTTATTTTCTTTGTAACACCCCTGTCATGTCTCAACCATAAGGAAGCAAGCAGCACACCTGATGCCGGTCCCATGTGCCTCTCCTTCATTTGTTGTAGCAGTGGGTAGAAGCTTTAGCATGGTTTCAATATGTGCCACTCCATTCCTTCTTATTTCTTCAGGACCACACAGAAAAGTGCTCTAACAGTCACTCTGTCCCTTGGTGCTTTCAGCATGAGTGAGCATGGCAAGCTACAGAGGTCCCGCAGTTGTCTCTGACCAGAGAGCACACATGACTCATAAAAGCTGCACCATGACACGTCTTCCCAGCTCAACCACACCCTGAAAGGCAGCTTCTCTTAGAAATATATGGCGAATTTTACACTGTTCCCAAAGGGGATAAGGCAGGAGGAAGTTAGTGCCTGGAGTCCACTTTTGATGGAATTTTTGAAAGTGTAAATTTCTCCCTTCATCCGTCAGGACAGCCACAGAGAGAGAGAACTCCTCCTCCTGTAGACAAAACACAACTGGAACAAGTTTAAAAGCCCCCCCTCCCCAGACGGTTATTCTGTAAAGTATTATAAAACCTTTGCCCCAATACTGGGCCCACGAATGATAAAGGCTTGGCATTCGATAACGGACCCAGAAGCGCCGGGCTCATTTTCAAGCAGAGACCTAGAAGCCCACTTTTCTGTCCTGTACAAACCAGGAAAGGATCCTCTGTCATGCAAGAGCTACCGCCCCATCTCTCTTCTCAACGCGGACCTGAAGTTGTACGCTAAGATCCTAGCCAATAGATTGGCGCCGATAGTGGCCCAGGCGGTTCACTTGGACCAGACGGGCATCGTGCTGGGAAGAGAGGCAAGGGATAATGTGGTAAGGGCTCTGAGCGTGGTATATGCAGCGCAGAAATCTGACATACCTATGATGCTCCTGTCCACAGACGCGGAAAAGGCCTTTGACAGGGTGAGTTGGCCTTTCCTAAAAAAGACCCTCCGACATATCGGCCTCGGGGACAATATGAGAAAGCTTACTGAAGCACTGTATACAATGCCCTCAGCCAGGGTCAAGGTCAACGGTCATCTCTCTGCCCCGGTTCCCATCCGCAACTGGACACGTCAGGGTTGCCCGCTATCCCCTCTACTGTTCGCCTTGACCCTGGAACCATTCCTGTGCAGAACCAGGGGTAATGTTGACATAGGGTACCTGGAAACCGGAGGGGACACTCATAAGGTCGCTGCCTACGCAGACGAGCTCCTGTTTTTCATTTCGAACCCTACTATCACTCTGCCAGTACTGATTAAAGAATTTGAGGGCTTCGGCAGACTGTCCTTCTTTAAAATCAATTTTGAAAAATCTGAAGCTTTAAACGTGTCTCTCCCTGGGGACGTGGCCAGGAACCTCTAGCGGTCTTTCTCATTTAAATGGGCTAGGACCTCGATAACGTATCTGGGTACTCAGTTGCCGAGCCGGTTGTCGAAGGTCCTAGAGTTGAACTTCCTGCCCCTGTCCCAGAGAATAAAAGCAGACCTAGATAGATGGGATTCCCCTACCTTCTCATGGATGGGCAGGGTAAATATAATCAAAATGTCGATTTTGCCAAAACTTCTATTCTTATTTCAGGCACTCCCAATTAACATCCCTACATAGATAAAGTCCTGATGGGGTTTGTTTGGCTGAAAAAGAGAGCTAGGCTCAAGCGGCAGATATTAAGTAAACCCAGACGTCCAATTATATTGGGTTGCTTCCCATCTACAGAGAATATGCGAATGGCACACATGTAAAAATACAAAGAGGTGGGTCCAACTAGAACACTTACTGGCCCCACTGGATACAACAGTCTGGAATAGGGAAACATATATGCCGGGGTTGAGATCCCACCCGACAGTGGCAGCCACATTGGAGGTCCTACGGTGCCATAGGAAGCGTAGAGAAATCTCTCCTTGGCCCTCCCCCATGATCGCTCTAATGGACAACCTTCGACTCCTGGCAAAATGCTCTAGGGCGGCCTTTAGGGAGTGGGGAAGGATGAGTCAGCTGAGGGGTGGCGATCTGATGTCAGAAAAGGGATGGGTATCATTAGGGGACCTAAGGACTAAACTGAAGAACGGGGATCTGGACCACTGGACCCTTCTCTGATTTCAGTCAATTCTGTCCTGGATGGGTTACCGAAAGGAAAACGCTAGGGGGCACACAGAATTTGAAAAGATTTGCCTGGAGGGACAGCCATACCACTACCTGATCTCTAAAGTATACTCACTACTCATAGGCGAACAGGTGGCTCCCCCATCATTCAGGAGAGATTGGGAAATTGACCTGGGCAGGACAATAGGGGAGAAAGAGAGGAATAAAATAGCAACCCTGGCGCACAAGTCCTCGGTAGCTACGAGAGTCCAAGAGATCAACTACAAACTGCTGACGCGTTGGTATTACACCCCAGATGGATTGGGTAAGATGTTTAACACAGCAGACTCGAGCTGCTGGAGATGTGGAGAGAAGAAGGGGACACTATTTCACATTCTTTGGACATGCCCCAGAGTTCAGGAATATTGGGAGGCATTTCTGCCCATCATCTCGCAGCTTACTGGGGCACAAATACCGGGAGACCCGGCCCAGGTCTTACTCCACTCAACAAAGGTCCCGACAGGGAAATACAGAAAAACCCTGCTGATCCACTTGCTAAATGCCACCAAGAAAACAATATCTAGGCTCTGGAAACAAAAAAAAATGCCCCCTCCGTAAGGAATTGGGTGAGAGAAGTCATGAATGTTAGGGAAATGGAGGACCTAACGCTATCCCTACACGACAGAGATGAGCAGTACAGAACCACCTGGCTGCCCTGGCTAATATATGAGGAATCTGTAGAATTTAGGAGCCTGTTTGAGCGATAGAGACATAGCCGTGTCGCTGGCTCGCCTTGACCCACACAGGCAGAGGGGAATCAAGGTTTACCCATGGGCTACCAGTTGAAAGCGGTCTATGGTAAGCGCCCGGCTAGAAACCGCGTCCCACACGCCATACACAGTACCCCACCCACCCCTACCCCTTCCTTTCCCTAACCTACTCATGTCCCTAGTGTTGTTTCCCTTCTCCCCCCCTTGGATCGGACACAGGGATACACCTTGTGCTGCAAAGAGTTACCTTCAGTTGGGCAATAGCATGTTAGAGTGTACTTGCTTGGTGCGGGAAGGACACTGTCCTCCCGGGATATACGCCAGAATGGCATCTCACATACCAGTGGCGAATAAAAGGGGGACCCCTCCATCAATTAAAGTGTATTGGTGTCAGCAACTAGCTTACTATTGTCATGATCTACATGCTTTGAAAATGGTGTTCCTAAATGCCTTCCCCCACATGTCTTGTAATGTGAGTTTAAATGTCTGTATTGTTCAAAATTGCAAAACCTTTAAATAAAGATTATTACAAAAAGATGTAGAGTCTAATCTTTGGCCCAAGTGTCCTAAACTTGATGTCTTTCTGGCTCAGGGGACACAATCTGCCGACCTGAGTTTTAAGGGCTCAGGATCATTACGAGATCCTATGGATTGCCTCACAGAGGGAATCCTTAGAAAGGCATAGTATGCCGCAGCATTTGCCTTTAAACCCATAATAGCTTTAGATTGTGTGACTATAAACCTTGAGGCCTGGCTTTCTAACCTCAGGGGTTATATAGAAAAAGACACACCCAAACTCTCCTTGACATGCTCCTTTCCATGTTTAGGGCCTTGGCTGCCTTGGCTGAGGCAGTTAGAGCTAGCACTAAGGCTGAACCTCTGTTACCGCTGCAGAGCCTGGGTTGGATTATAAACGGGGACAAGTCTGTTCTGTTACCATCCAGAACCTGCAAACTCCTGGGTTACATCATAGACTCATCTCAGCAGATGAGTTTTTTCTTCCAATCCATTCCAGACACTCCTTACACTTGGGATTACCTCCTTGCCGATTGGATGCGACTGCAAGACAAAAAAGGCGTGGCCCCTCCTGGACCGATAAGTAGCAGCTGCCTCCTAACCTAGATCAGTTTTCTTTCTTGCAGTTGCAAGTGACTGTGAAGGTTGTTCAGGAATACGCTCTCAAGGATTGGCAGCAAGCGGGGGATTGCACCCTGTCGGCTTCCTGCATAGCCTTATTCCCACGGATCCCCCAGACCCAATTGTGCCTCCCACAGCTTCTGGCTGTTCTGGGGTTCGTGAAGGTAAGGTGGAAGCACCGGGGTCTTGGGGCGCTTTCAGAGTGTATGTGCTCTGGGCTGCAGGCTTTTTGAAAAGACAGCCGCAGGTTTCTCTCTGGTGTACCTGCTGAGGAACATTTTTTTTTTTCAGTTTCAACCCGTCCTTCTTCCAAGTTAGGTTTTTTCTTTTAAAGAAAAAAAAATTTTTTTTTAAAGAAAAAAATGTTGTATGCCTTTAAGGGGCATGACTGACGTCATGCAGGAGGCAGAGCTTAACACGGAACCAGAAGGCCGAGTCCCCTCCGTTGAAAGGGGAATTCTTTGGGACTTCTAAGCCTCGCTTGGAGTTTCCAAATCAGAATCATTTTGAAAGCATGATTCTTAAGGAATGGGAGAGCTCCCTGGTGTTCCTCAGGGATGGGATAGGAAGTATCCCTTTCCGGTGGACGCGGTGAAGCGCTGGTCGTCCCCTCCCGAGGTCGATGCACCCGTTCTGGGATTGTCCAACACATTCTCCAGACGCCACCACTCTAAAAGATGGTGAGGACAAGCGCATTGACCAAATGGCCTGCCATGCCTTCGCTAGTCTGGGTTCAGCCTTGCGGCCTGTTTGTGCGTCTGAGCTCACAGCTGTGGCTACCCGGTCTGTGGTTAGGGACCTGTTGAGTGGTTCCCAGCTTGACCCGGCCAGTGATGAATTCGCAGCCCTTAAGCGGTGCGAATTGTTCATGTCTTTTGTTTTATCCGCCTTGGATGACACAATATGCATGTGTAGTAGAACCTCGGCGTTGCTAGTGGCTATTCGCCGATCGGTCTGGTTGCGCCAATGGGCGGCTGACATTGCGGCTAAGAAATCACTTACAGGACTACCCTTCCTGGGTATGCGGCTGTTTGGAGATAAGTTGGATTCGGTGGCAAAAGGTGGAAAGTTACCACAACGTAAGAAGCAGCGTCACTCCTTTCGGGGGGCAGGCTCCTTTAATCCCTCCTTTCGCTGTGCCAGAGCAGGCAGAGGTTTTGCCTACTCTACCTTCAGAGGTGATTCCTGGAACAGAGGCAGAGGACGTGCTCGTCCTGGATCTGCCTGGGGTTCCAAGCCCAAGCCCGCTGCCAAGCCAGCTCAGCAATGAGGGGGCGCCCTCACCCTTGCGGGTGGGGGGGGAGGCTGCGACACTTTTTCCAGGTTTGGGCCCGGGAGGTCACAGACAAATGGATCTTGGAAGTGGTCTCTTCCGGGTACAAACTGGAGTTCGAGTACCGGCCTCCTCACAGATTCCTCAGATCTCGGGTGCCCTCGGATCCCCGGGCTGCGCAGGGGCTCCTGTTGGCAGTACAAAATCTGGACATGGAAATCATATGCCCGGTTTCTTTCTCGGAGAAAGGCCGGGGCTGCTATTCCAACCTCTTCACGGTGCCCAAAAAGGATGGATCCATAAGACCCATTCTGGATCTGAAGCTTCTCAACAGGTTCATCAGAACCAAAAAGTTTCGCATGGAGACTCTGCGCTCGGCCATCAATTCCCTTCGTCGGGGATTTTATGACGTCCATAGACATCAAGGATGCTTACCTTCATGTACCAATCTTCCCAGCACACCAGAGATTTCTCAGGTTTGTGGTGGGAGATCAGCACTTTCAGTTTGTGGCCCTCCCTTTTGGGTTGACTTCGGCACCAAGGGTGTTCACCAAGGTGCTGGCGGGCATAATGGCCCTTCTCAGAGCCCAGGGCATTCTCATTGTGCCGTATTTGGACGACCTCCTCATTACGGCATCCTCTCTGTCAGGCGGAGCTGGACACCAGGTTGGTGGTGACGACGCTGGAGAGGTTCGGCTGGGTGATCAACCATCCCAAGTCTTCTCTCTCCCCCTCAAGGGAGATCTCGTTTCTGAGCATGAATCTGGATACCATTCGGACCAGGGTGTTCCTACCTCAGTCCAAGGTGCATATGGTTCAGGATCTGATAGGTCTTCTCCTGTCCAAACCTCGTCCTTCTATCCGGCTAGGGATGAGACTGGTGGGATTGATGGTGGCTTCCTTCGAGGCAGTTCCCTTTGCTCAGTTCCACATGAGGTCGCTCCAGCTCTGTCTATTATTGGCCTGGGACAGATGTCCCCAGTCATTGGATCAGTCATTCCTGATGTCTCCCCGGGTTCGGCAGTCCCTTCAGTGGTGGCTGGAACCGAGCAATCTGATGAGGGGCAGAGCTTTTCTGACCCCTTGTTGGGAGACGGTAACCACGGATGCCAGCCTGTCGGGCTGGGGAGGTTTTTGGAAGACACATCAGTTCAAGGGGCTGTGGGGTCCTCAGGAGGCTCACACCCCCATCAATGCCTTGGAGCTGAGAGCTATTCGGTTGGTTCTGTCATGCTTGACGCATCACCTACGGGGCTTACTGGTTCAGGTTCGATTGGACAATCGAACTGCGGTAGCTTACATCAATCACCAAGGAGGGACTCGCAGCAGGAGTGCCCTCAGAGAAGTTTCTCTGATTCTTGCATGGGCGGAGAGCAATGTTCCATGCATCTCAGCAGTGTACATTCCAGGAGTGGAAAACATGGAGGCGGACTCCCTGAGCAGGGGATCCTCTCGCCGAGGGGAATGGTCTCTCAACCACAGTGGGGGTTTCCGGAGGTGGATCTCTTTGCCTCACGTCACAATCACAAGCTCCCAAAGTTTGTGTCTCTGTCTCAGGATCCTCTGGCCCTGGCAGTGGACACCATGTCTCTTGCATGGAGGGATCTGGGATTCCTGTATCTGTTTCCCCCCTTCTCCATGGTAGGCACGGTGGTGCGCAAGCTGCCTCTAGAGGGTGCGTCAACAATTCTGGTGGCCCCAAGGTGGCCAAGACAGGTTTTGTTCGCAGACGTCGTAAGGCTGGCGGTAGAGCAGTACAGGCTGCCCCTGTTTCCGGATCTGATCTCTCAAGGTCCACTATGTTCCCCCAATTTACAAACGCTGGCTTTGACTGCGTGGCTGCTGAAATCTCCATCTTAAGGGAGGAAGGTTTGTCTGAGGCTGTGATTCAGACTCTTGTTAGAGCTAGGAAGAGATCTTCCTCTAACATATACTACAGGACTTGGAGGTCCTATATTGACTGGTGTGAGGCTAGGGCTTTGCCTTGCAGGGTATTTCGATTCCTAGGATCTTGGAGTTTCTTCAACACGGTCTGGACCTGGGGTTCCAGCTTAGTACCTTGAACGGGCAGGTCTCTTTCAAAGGTCTTTTGCTCTGCATCCTCTGGTTAAGACCTTTTTCCAGGGGGTCACTCATGTGCGACCCCCTAGAAAGCCTTTGGTGCCTGTTTGGGATTTGAATTTGGTTCTGTTGGCCGTCCAGGGGCCTCCTTTTGAGCTGGTGCAGGATGGTGCACTTTCTGTGCTTACACAAAAGGTTGCCTTTTTGGTGGCTATTACCTCTGTTCGGCGTGTCTCTGAGTTGGCGGCTCTGTCCATTCAGGCCCCTTACTTTGAGAGACACCAGGACAAGGTGGTTTTTCGCTTTAAGCCAGATTTCCTTCCTAAGGTGGTTTCTGCCTTCCACCTCAATCAGGATGTAGTTCTCCCTTCCTTGTGTCCTAAGCCTAGCAATGACAAGGAGAGGGTTTTGCATTCTTTAGATGTGGTTTGTTGTGTGAAGTACTATTTGGTGGCTACTTCTCCCTTTCGTAAGACGGACGCCTTGTTCGTGGTGCCCTCCGGGCCTAGGAAGGGTTTGGCGCCCGACAAGTCTACCATTAGCAAATGGATACGTCAGGCCATTGTTGGGGCCTATTCTGCCAAGGGGAAGGTTCCCCCTTTCATATCACTGCTCATTCTACTCGTGCTGTTGGGGCTTCTTGGGCTTTTCAGCATCAGGCCTCTGTTGAACAAGTTTGTAAGGCTGCTACTTGGTCTTCTGTTCATACTTTTTCCAAGTTTTATAAGGTTGATGTGCAGGCATTAGCAGATGCTGTTTTTGGTCGCAAGGTTCTGCAGGCGGCAGTGGTTTAACCCTTCTATTGCCAGCCATGTAAATTTTACGTGGCTGCCTCTCCAACCGTTAAACGCCAGCCACGTAAAATTTACGTGCCTGGCTTTGCCCCCTGCTAGCGCCTGCAAAATGTAAAAAAAAACACTTACCTGACCCCTAATTCGAACCGGCCGGGTCTCGTCTTCACCCTGGGGGGCTCCGATCCCCCGTCGGGGCTCCTCCGGAA
This sequence comes from Gastrophryne carolinensis, assembly GCA_027917425.1. Lineage (NCBI taxonomy): Eukaryota > Metazoa > Chordata > Amphibia > Anura > Microhylidae > Gastrophryne > Gastrophryne carolinensis. The sequence goes on along the minus strand of CM051241.1, from coordinate 128,727,346 downwards.
GAAGGGGAGAGCCCGGAGTAGCCCCCCCCCCCCCGTGTTTGCGGCCGCTGGCTTTTCCTGTAAAAAAAAAAAAAAATAAATAAAAATTACATTTACTCACCTCCATGTGCGCTCGATCTCGCCGGCCCTCCTCTGGGCTTATGACGTCACTCAGCCGGCATCATGACAGCTCCAGGCCTCTCAGCTGTCAGATGCCGGTTATCGGTGGTGAGAGAAGGAGGGGACAGGAGATCCTCTGATCTCCTGCCTCCCCTCCTCCTCTGGCTGCCGATCATTGGCATCTGTCATCAGATCAGCGAGGGACAGAGGAGCTGACGATCGGAGGTGAGTAAAGAAAAATTTTTTTTTTTAAATAAAATAATTTTACTCTGTGTGTGTGTTTATTTTACTGTTAACCCTTTGTGAACTGGTAAGGGGTCCATGAGACCCCTGTACCAGTTCACAAGGCTGGGGTCTGGCAAGTCACCTGCAACTAGCGGGTGACTTGCCATTAACCCCCGCACCCCCAATTACCTGCCTCCCCAAAGCCCAGGGGGGGGGGGGGGGGCAGAAGAGCCCGGGCCCACATAGGCTATGTGGGCTTGTAGGCTGCAGTTTGGGGGGCCCCTCCACTCTGTTCCTAAAAGCCCCCATAGCTGGTCCCGGGCTGGTTATGACAGGTAGGGGGGAACCCTACGTCTTCTTTTTTTTTTTTTTTTTTTTTTTTTTTATTTTAAGGGTTAGGGTTAGCCTAACCCTAACCCTTAAAATTCCAAAAAGGGGGACCCTGCGTAATTTTTTTTTGTAATTTTAAGGGTTAGGGTTAGCCTAACCCTAACCCTTAAAATTCCAAAAAGGGGGACCCTGCATAATTTTTTTTTGTAATTTTAAGGGTTAGGGTTAGCCTAACCCTAACCCTTAAAATTCCAAAAAGGGGGACCCTGCATAATTTTTTTTTGTAATTTTAAGGGTTAGGGTTAGCCTAACCCTAACCCTTAAAATTCCAAAAAGGGGGACCCTGCGTAATTTTTTTTTGTAATTTTAAGGGTTAGGGTTAGCCTAACCCTAACCCTTAAAATTCCAAAAAGGGGGACCCTGCGTAATTTTTTTTTGTAATTTTAAGGGTTAGGGTTAGCCTAACCCTAACCCTTAAAATTCCAAAAAGGGGGACCCTGCATAATTTTTTTTTTTTTAATTTTAAGGGTTAGGGTTAGCCTAACCCTAACCCTTAAAATTAAAAAAAAAAAAAACTAGGGTCCCCCCTCCCCACCCCGGGAGGGGAGACCCTACGTCATTTTTGTGTGAAACCCCCCAGAAAGCCCCTAAAATCTTAACTTATCTCTCGCGCGTCCCTCTTACAGGGCGCGCGCCCGCGCCGTCCATTCACGAACGGCCGGCGCGGGTGCGTGCGCTCTGCTAGAGGGACGTGCTGGAGGCGGCGGCGGCTTATCCGGTGCTTGTCCGTCGCCGATAAGGTAAGATTTTAGGGGCTTTCTGGGGGGTTTCACACAGCGGGGCAGATATATAGATTCCCGGGCCGATCAGGGATGGGTGTTGGTCCACTTCAAGGGTTAGGGTTAGCCTAACCCTAACCCTTAAAATTCCCCAAAAAAATAGTGCCCCCCCCCCCCCCCCCCCCGGGAGGAGGTACCCTACGTCATTTTTTTATTTTTTTTATTTTAAGGGTTAGGGTTAGCCTAACCCTTAAAATTCCCCCAAAAAATGGTGTTCCCCCCCCCCCTCCCGGGAGGGGGGACCCTATGTCATTTTCTTTTTAAATTAACCCCTTATGTTTATAGTGTGGATAGTAGTATTTTATTTGTAAATGTTATAAAGTGCTCTTTTCAGTTTGGGGGGTCTCCTGGGCACGAATGGGGGGGCTATCGATACATATGTGGTACCGTTGTAATCGGGAGAAATGGGGCTTTCACATGCAATATGGTTTTCATTAATAAAACATATGTTTTATTTAAAATAAAGGAGACAATTGTCTAAAAAATATTATTTTGTTTATTTTTTTGTTTTATTACACAAAAATATTTAAAAAAACTGTAGAAAAATTGCAAAGACATTTCATGTTAAAGGCTAAACTCGGCTGCAAAAAAAAATATATATATTTTCCTGGAAATTCCAGCAAAAATCACGGTTAAACATGGCGCAAAATGGGGAAAATGACCTGTCAACAGAGGGTGACAAAACTTCAAGTAGGCTGGCAATTAAAAGGGTTAATAGTACCTATGCATGTTGGGTATTGTTCTGCTCGGGGGACCTTGCGCTTTCAGATTTAGCTTGTTTATTCTAAGAATACAGCACGTCCTGCTCCATCTATAATACTTACACATGGGGTAATCCTCCGCCAGAGGGCGCTGTTCACTGCAGACATGCAAAAACAGGCTCCTCCCGGCCCTTCATATACCCAGGGACCTCCCACAAATCCCCAGATTTCTCTGCAGTGCTGAACTGCGAAGACATGAAGTATCACACTCTCTCAGGCGAGTGGGGCTTTACAGCCCGTGGGCCTGTGGGACTATTTCCACCCGTGCTCTTTAAGAAGAATATGCCTCCCAGCCTGGGCTTCGTTGGTCGGGTGAAGGTAGGCAGCACCTTGTGTGCTTAACTGAGCCATGCTCCACCTCAATCCCCCACCATAGGGTAGGCGGTTAGGCCGATGGTGATCCTCTAGTGGATGCCCCTCCCTCATTGTTGCCCGTGCCGAGTTAGTCCCTGGACGCTGGTCCGCTTCTCCCTCGCTTCCTCCCGTAGCTCGGGGGAAAAGAAAGGGGGGTATGTGTGGCAGTCCTAGTGCAATATAACACGTTAAGGCCTTTGATCTTTTATTATACTTGGGTGTCAGTGTCGCGCTCCTTGCTCCACAGTTGCGAGCCTGTTTGTCCTTTCATTAACATTAGCGTACTGCCCAGACGGCAGCATCATTTTCCAGTGTGACAGCAACTTTATGTATGCGCTTTCTATCCACTACTGTCTTTCTTTTTTCGTTGGTTAGAGCTTCGCGCTCTTTGGGGGAGGCGGGGACTCTGCATGACGCGCTCCGCGTCACAGCCTAGTCAGGCCCGCCCCTCGAGGTTCGCTTGGCGCCATTTTGACAATCTTCGCGCGCGTGGTGCGATCCGCCTCCTCCCTTGGTCATGTAAGTGCCCTCCAGGGTGGCATTGTTCTACGTGTTTATTCGGCTGCACATGGCACTGACACCACCCCTCTTGTCCCATTATGTCTTTCAGACGCCAGGACGGTGGCTTCTCCCGGCCTCACATATATTACAGCGGGTCCACATAACAAATTCTCCCACTTCCTAGCGGGTCTTGGGGCATCCAGGGTTGCCTATTGCATAAATCCCTGCGGGCATACTGCTCAGATAATCACCATATGGAGGCATCTCAGAATTATGCACCCGGGGTCCCTCTGGGACATGACCGGCTGTGTGCGGTGTGTGGTCAGCCCCATGCTGATGCTGACAGAGCACGGGTCTGCGGACCGTGTGCTGAACAGGCACTGAGCCTGCAATCAGGTTTGCCAGTGGCTGCACCTCCCTTCAATACACCTGTCTCCCCGGACCTAAACCTCACTCCTGATGAGTCTCACTCGAGCGGGGATGACCTGCAAGCCGTGGCGCGCGTGCTGCCTACGGCTGAGCAGGTGCTGTCTGGATTGGCGGAACGTATGAGCCCTGGAAAGAAGGGGTCCCTGACGCCTCCTGGCTCTCCGGTTCCTACCGATGACTCTGCTGATATGCAGGACCTTGATCCTTCTGAGGAAGGTGAGCTATTCTCAGATTCGGGCTCCTCGGATGAGATGCCCGGGAGCTGTGATGATTCTGGGCCCGGTTCTTGGGGCCTGTGTGACACAGATGAAATTCTTATTAAGATCTTTGAGGTTTTGTCAATCTCCCCTCCTGGAGAGGCACCCAAGCCTAAGAAGGAGAGCTTCCACACAGCGCCGCCGCACTTGGAGTTCCTGGAACAGGATCATTTCCAGAATTATAGCCCAAGAGTGGGAATCGCCTTGTAAACTTAAAGGGGTCCCAGGGGTCTGGGATTGGAAGTACCCTTTCCCTCCTGATGTGGTTAATTTTTGGTCAGCACCTCTTGTGGTGGATGCACCGATTATAGGGGTTACTAACCCCCCCTTCATGACGGCTCCTTATTACCATACCCTTCGGGATGCTGAGGACCGGCGCATTGACAGACTGGCTTCCCACGCCTTTTCGTGTGCAGGGACGGCTCTGCTCCCGGTCTGTGCCGCGGTCATCACTGCGGTGGCCGCCAGGACTCTTGTTAGAAAAGTACTTGACCACCGACCTGAGGACCTCCCCTGGGGGGTGTTTAATGCGCTATCAGACTGTGATGTGTTTGTGAAGTTCATCCTCTCAGCGCTGGATGACACCATTAAGATGTGTGCTAGAACCTCTGCCCTTGTGGTAGCTATTCGCCGCCTGGTCTGGCTGCGACAGTGGGGTGCTGACGATGCTACGAAAAAGGCTCTCACTGGCCTTCCCTTCAGAGGACGGCGACTATTTGGGGCCCGTTTGGACCTTTTTGGGAAAAAGGGTAAGGCACCCCTGCGCAGAAGGCCGCTCCGGCCTCCCCGGGGCAGGGCCACCCCTCCACCTCCCTACGTTAGTGTCAAACGTGAACCTGAGGTGTGCTTCCAACTGTTCGGTGTGGATTTCCACCCTGGGGTGGGCAGGCAATGCCCTGGGCCCTCTGGCAGAACTAAGTCCAAATCTGCCAAGACCTCCCAAGCATGAAGGGACACCCTCGCCCTTCTGCTGCAGCAGCTGTCTCCCATCTAGGAATGTACCTTCTCCTTCTGGTGGTTCCAGGAGGTAGTTCCCCTGGACACAGGATAGCATTTGCTGGGCGGTCCCTCTCAGTGGTTGTCAGGGTGCTTCTAGCCCCTGTTTTTCCCTCAGGAATTGGTGCAGGCCGTACTGGGCCTACAGAGTTTGGGCTTACTTACAGGTTGCCCTTAACAGTATGGGGCTATGGCCTCTATATTAACCTTCCTCCTTCCCTCAACAGTATGAGGCAGTCTGGGCCACACTGGCCTATGGTAGGCCTGGCAATTCTACTCTCACAGGTAGTCCCTATATGACATCTCTGTCTTGGGACACAGGCGCCCTGTGCAAGGGGGGCTTCCGACCTCCTGTGGAGTTCTAGATCTTCTTAGTTCCCCCTGTGTCTGCTGGACACCAAGACCGTTACTAGGCGGTGTGGCAGGACCAACCCTGCGGCTTGAGGCATTGTTGGTGGCCTCTCTTTCGCTCCCAGGCTACTCGCCATGGCGCGAATGGGGGTGATGTCTCGGACATTCCTGGGGGGGGGGGCATCCGCATTAGGACCTACCAGGTCGTCTTTCCTTACTCCCCAGTCTCTACGTCAGGCCGAGTGGATTGGTCGGCCGGCTGTGTCCCCTGGGAGTTACTGGATGGGTGCTCAGTCACCTCAATCCCTCTTGGTCCCTTATCTGCTATCTCCATTCCTTGGGTTCGGTTCAGGCTTGAACCTTCTTCCTTAGCAACAAGTGGACTCCTGGTTACGGGGGCTCTGCCCCCCTTTGCTGACATCTTACTTTCACCAGGCAGGATTGCAGCTGGTGGGCCAGTTGGTGGCGTATAAGACGATGTCCCTTATATACCGAGCCCTTGGGCTCTTCGGCACAGTAGGTTAGTGATCCTACATGGGGTTCCAGCACCCCTGGGGCTTAGTCTGTGCTCATTCCCCCCTTGGTAAGGTGGTTCCTCTTGAGCTGATCATATTCAAGGGCCCTGTCAGGGGGCACCCCCTTCTTTGCTTGCATCTTCCTGTGAATGGTCACCTTGGGTACCAAGTCTCGCAGGTAGGCGGGGGGGGGGGGGACTTTCCTCCAAAGCCTCCCGCGGTTCCTAGGTAGGGTCCCTTAGAGGGTCCATCTTACCTACTGGTTGTCGCAACAGTGAGCCTTCCGTTGACTCTATACGGCTGGACTTCTCCTCTTTTAGGACCTGTCTATTTGGGGACTCTTGGTCTGTTGGAAGACAATGGTCTGTTTTATTATTGGTCTGGAGCTTGAAGCAAGATGATCCCTCTGGAGGGTTCCTGATCCTGATTTGGGCGGGGGTCTACGCCCCCTGCTTCTCAGCGGTATTCGCTCCAATAGATGCCTTTCAGTGGCAGGTTATGCTATCCTGGTGGCGCTCTGAGAGCCAACTAGGGTGGCTCTGTTGGGTCTCGCTTATACCACAGGGGCTCCGCCCTTGTTTTTACTGTCCCAGAATATTCTGACTCTGGTCATGGGGGCTTAGTAAAATTATGCATAGACTTTCTATTTTATATGCCTTCTCTTCGTTCACCCTACTATGTGGGGTTGTGCGCACAGTTGTGCTGATAGAGAGACCCGTGAGATTGATGGCCTTGTGAACTGTGGATCGCAGATGCTTCTGCTGAGGTCTGCTGACCTGTACGCTCTCTCAGGAGTGCGGTTCTGTCCTTGTCAGGCCCCTTCTTTGTCGTCTCAATCTACAGACTCTTGTTTGGAGCTTGACAGCTGATTCATTCACCCCTTGGAGACGGGCTTATCTTCTGGGTTACTTGGTATATGGGGGGCTAGGAGCAAGCTTCTTTGGCTTCCTCTTCCTCCGTCTATTGTGGTTCATGGTGTACCCATACTGATTGGCATGAGTTTTGGTCTCTTACCTGTTGGACATTCTTGGTTCCCAGGGTTCTAGAGTCTTTACTGCATAGGTTGGGGTTGGCTCCCCATCTAGGCAGTCTGAAGGTCCAGGTTCTGTCCTGGCTGTCTTCCTGTAGGAATCTGGTTCTGTCTTCCTTGTGAGGAATTCTCTTGGGGTTTGCTCATGGGCATCTCCCAAGTAGTTTCTGTGGTTCCTGTTGGGATCCATTTTCATTCTGTTTGCCCTGCGGATTTTCCCTTGGGACTTGCTGGATGCTGTCTGAGCTGCTTTGTAGCCCAAGTCGCTTCTCTGGGGGCTCCTGCCTCAGTCAGACGTGTGCCTGAGAAGGTGGATCTGATTACTGATTACCATGCCGTGGTGGTATTCCGTCTTATGCCAGACCTCTTTGCCCAAGTGGTGTTTTATGATCATTGTTTAAGTCCTTTTAGTCTAATTACGGACCTTATTCTTAATAATGCTAATGTTAAGGGTCTACATTCCCTCAACAGGTGTTGCAATTTTTCCTGATGGTTTCTTGTCCCTTAGGGGGACTGATGCCCTTGGGATCTGCGGGCGCCTCCTTATGTATGCGCCTGATATCGCTTGCTTCCAGGGCCACTGCGCCCTTCGGATTGATCTTACTTGGATGCCTTCTGTTCCTGAGTAAAGCTTTCGGCTTCTTGCTAATGAAGGGGTCAGTATTCCCGCCTTTTGACAGGTGACCAGTTCTCATCCCCCTTATGGAGAGTTCTAAGTTTTCCACGAGGCTTCTGTTGCCTGTGGGCTGGTTGGGCCGTTACACTGGCTATTCCTTTAAGGGGGAAGAATCTGCCCTTTTCATTTTATTCCGTTATATTGGTGTTTGGGTACCATTGGCCCTTCAGCACCAGGTTTTTTCTGTTGAATAAGTTACTAGACTGTTGCTTGTCTCTGTTCATACCTTTCAAAGGTCTTGTTATGAGATTGACGTTAGAGCCTCTGCTCATGTCATACCTGGTTGCAAAGTTTTGCAGGTGACAGCGCCTTTACTGTCCGCTGTGCCTTGTTTTTGGGGATCCCACCCTACTTTATGGACACTGCTATTGGATGTCCCATGTGTAAGTATTATAGATGGAGCAGGACGTGCTGTATGCTTAGAATAATACAAGTCTCTGAAATACTCACCTGTAGAATTGGTATTAAACGCATACAGCACGTCCTGCTCCACCCCACCCTGGTTTTACATTTTTCTGGATCCCCTGTATGGTGATTGTTATCATTACTTTTGTTACCAGTTGGTGGTTGGTTTCTCCCGGCTTCTTTTCTCACTGCTTTTCAATACTGGGGATTTGTGGGAGGTCCCTGGATATATGAAGGGCCGGGAGGAGCCTGTTTTTGCATGTCTGCAGTGAACAGCACCCTCTGGCGGAGGATTACCCCATGTGTAAGTATTATAGATGGAGCAGGACGTGCTGTATGCGTATAATACCAATTCTACAGGTGAGTATCTCACAGAATTGTATTTTTTCTTATTTGCATGTTGATATTTTAGGAAAAGGTGTTTTTTTATTCTGCTTTTTTATAAATTTTTTTGTGAAACCCTGTGCAACCTAAGAATTCTTCCAGGGTTTACGCCCAGAAAGATGAGCCCACTACAACAAGCTGGGTATGCATAGAAAGCTTAAAATGTGTCCTTCAGGGAATATATGGTTTATGGGGGATATTCCAAATGTAAAGGCTTGTTTTGGTAGAAAAAGCACAAGGTGTGCACTTTGTCTGCAGAGCTGAAATTTTGAAGTAAAATTAACGTTACGCACATGCTTTACTATGGTGTGTTTGGCAACTCTTCCCTTGACAGTAGTTATGCATGCTGGGTATTGTTCTGTTTGGGGCATGTTGCTTTTTCAGATTTTCAGTTTTTTTCTTGTTTGTATATAGTTTTTTTTAGGAAAATGTGGTTTTGATTCTGCTTTTTTATTCTTTTTTTAGGGAAACCCTGTGCAACCAAAGAATACATTGAGGGATTACTTCAGAAAACTGCACCCATGTCAACAAGCCTGGTACGCCTATAAAGCCTGAGGTGTATACTTCCAGAGAATATATAGTTTGTTGGGGGTATTTCAAATGTAAAGGGTTGTTTTTCTTGAAAAACTTCAAGGTGCGCATATTGCATAGCATAGTTGTATTTTATCTGAAAATTCCCTAAAGCGCTGTTTCAGTTTGGGGGAGTCTTCTGGGCAGGAAAGGGTGTCTACCAATACATATGTGGTACCGCTGTAACCGGGAGAAATTCGGCTTTCACACGAAATAAGATTTTATTGACAAACTGGTACATTTTTTATTACAAAAAAACACTACAAATTGTAAAAAATAGTTTTGTTTTGGTTTTTTTTGCACCTATTTCATCCAAATATATTGAGAATACACCTAAAAAATGACAAACAAGACATTTCATGTTAAATCCCTTCAAAAATCACAGTTGAACATGGGGAGCGCAAAATAGTGCAAAATGGTCTGGCAGCAAAGGGTGACAAAATCTCCAGGTAGGCTGGCGGTTAAAGGGTTAAATTTGTGCATTATTGCCTTTTTTTGGGATCCCCACCCATGTTGGACACTGCTATTGGATGTCCCATATGTCATGGATATTGGAAGCGGGGTGTGTGACATACCTGGAATAATACCATTTTGTTATTACTCACCTGTAAAATGGGTATTATAAGTATGTCACACACCTCGCTTCATCCTGCCCTTATTGTATTCTGGATCCTTTATATGGTGAACCTTTTATTGTTAAGATTTTGGGATTTGGCTCTTTCTGGTCCCCTTACTGCTTTCCTATACTGGGTAATGTGTGGGAGGTCCCAGGTATTTATGGACCGGGAGGGGCTTTTTTTCCTGTCATCTCTGCAGAAGTTCGCCCTCTACTGGTTATTGGAAGCGGGGTGTGTGACATACTTATAATACTCATTTTACAGGTGAGTAATCACAAAATGGTATTTTTATTCTCTTCTGATGAGGACAAAACGGAGTGTTTACTTTCATCAGTTTTTGAAACCCTGAATATTACCCCTCCTGAGGTGGCAAAAAGAGGGATGACCTGTTTAAGCTAGTAAGGCAAAGGCAGGTGTTCCCAGAGCAGCCGTATTTTTCCAGGATGGTGTTAAAGGAGTGGGAAACTCCTAACAAGCTGCTGGCTGTTCCCAGGATCCTAGACGCTAGGTATCCTTTTCCGGCGGATATGATTAAGCTTTGGTCTCTTCCATCCGAGGTGGATTCTCCAGTATCAGGCTTGTCTAATACTTCTATCATGCCATCGGCTACTTTGGGATCCTTAAGAGATCCCACAGAGAGACGAATGGATCAGTTGGCCCGCCATGCTTTTGCTATGGTAGGTTCCTTTCTTCGCCCTGTTTGTGCCACGGCTATTGTGTTTGGCTTCAAGGAAGAAGGTGCAGAAAATTATGGCCAGGGCTAAATCTTGCAGGCTTTTTCAAGAGTCCAAGGATTTTAAGGTTTGTTTGGACTTTAACTCTTTCGCTATCACTGCTATGGTCAGGCTAGCTGCTAGAACTTCTGCTCTTCTTGTTGCCTTGCGTCTTTTCTAATGGCTAAGACAATGGTCGGCGGATGCCGCCACTAAGAAAGCTCTTACAGATCTACCTTTTTTAGGGAGCAAACTCTTTAGAGAAAAGCTGGACCATATGGTCAAGGATGGCAAACTTCCTCAAAGGAAGAGGGTGACTCGGCCTTTTCAGAGGCCTTCATCATATCGGCCGTTTCGGAGTGGCAGAGGTGCCTTCTGTCCTTGCTCCCGTAGAGATTTTTGGGGCAGAGGCAGAGCTCGTAATAGGGCAGGAGGGGGCTGGAGAAGTAGGCCCAAACCTCCAGCCAAGCCCACTCCAGCATGAGGGGGCGCCCTCACCCGAGCGGGTGGAGGGACGGCTCTTGCATTTTGCTCCTATCTGGAGACGCCACGTGGCGGATCTTTGGATCCAAGAGGTGGTGTCATCAGGCTTCAAGATCGAGTTTGCAGCCAGACCGCCCGCAAGGTTCCTTTGGTCAGGGGGCATCCCGGAACCAGCTAAAAGCAGATGCCCTGAGAGCCTCTGTGCAGCATCTACTTCAAGAAGGGGTAATTTGTCAGGTACCCTTTCAGGAAGGTCAGGGATTTTATTCCAACCTGTTTACAATTCCCAAAAAGGAAGGGTCGATTCGTCCCATTTTAGACTTAAAGGGTCTCAACAAGTATATCCGGGTGATGCATTTCCGCATGGAGACTCTAAGGTCAGCGGTAAGATCAAGCCAGCCCAGGGATCTTATGACTACAATAGACCTAAGGGACGCGTATCTTCATGTTCTGATTTTTCCAGGGCATCAGAAGTTCTTGAGGTTTGCCCTGGAAGGCCAGTACTTCCAGTTTGTGACACTTCCATTCGGGATATCATCGGGTCCAAGAGTATTCGCCAAGGTCTTGGCAGGTCTCATGGCCATTTTCAGAAGCCAGGGGATATGCATCGTCCCATGTTTGGACAATCTATTAATTTCAGCAGATCATGAAGGATACGCAGACGGTCCTATCAACTCTGGAAGAGTTCGGCTGGGTGATCAATTATCCGATGTTCCATATCATTCCGGCGCCACTAAGGAATTTCTTAGGAATGATGCTGGACTCATTTCAGGTCAAGGTGTTTCTAGCAGAGCAGAGGGTTCTGCTAATTCGGAATCACTTACTGGCCTGCCGGCAGCCGACCATTCGGCTAGGGATGAAACTAGTAGGCCTTATGGTGGCCTGCTTCGAGGCTGTGCCTTTTGCCCAGTTTCACATGAGGCCTCTTCAGTTGAGCCTGTTGGCTGACTCCCTCGGCCAGTCAAATTTGGCTGTGGTGGTTGGACCATCTGCACCTATCGGTAGGCAGGTCCTTTCTGACACCGCAGTGGCAGATCGTTGCCACGGATGCCAGTCTTACAGGCTGCGGGGGCATCTGGCAAACCCAGAAGATCCAGAGATAATGGGATCCGAAGGAGAATCGGCTTCCCATAATTATATTGGAATTAAGAGCAATCTGGCTAGTGCTTCAGTATGTGACCCCCAGTTTAAGGGGACAGGCTGTCCAGTCAGACAATCGGAAGGCAGTAGCCTATTTCAATCATCAGGCGGGTACTCGGAGCAAGAGTGCTCTAGAAGAGATAAGCCGGATTCTGACTTGGGCAGAGGAGAATGTTCCCTGCATCTCGGCAGTTTACATCCCGGGGGTAGAAAACCAGGAGGCAGACGCTTTGAGCAGGAAGGCACTGCGTCAGGGAGAATTGTCCCTCAGTCAGAAGATTTTTCAAGCCCTTTACCTTCGCTGGGGGTGTCCGGAAGTGGATCTCTTTGCATCCAGACACAATCACAAGCGGCCAAAATTCAGGTCCCTGTCAAGGGACCCTCTGGCTATAGCAACAGATGCCCTGTAAATCTCTTGGGCAAGGTTCAAGCTTCTGTACATTTTTCCCCCGCTCTCGACTAAGAAAGATGGCTCAGGAGAGGGTACCAACCATTTTGGTGGTTCCTCGCTGGCCAAGGAGAAGTTGGTTTTCAGACATAGCAGGGATGTCGGTAGACCATTGGCGCCTGCCAGTCGATCCAGACCTTCTCACACAGGGGGCGCTTTGGCACTCGAATTTACAGATGCTGGTTTTGACGGCCTGGCTATTGAGACCTCGATCTTAGCAGAGAAACGTTTAAGGTTATTCAGACCATGATTCAGGCCCGGAAGAAGTCGTCTTCCATGATTTATTACAGGGTCTAGCGGGCATTCATATCCTGGTGTGAGGCTAGGAAATTTTCATGTAAAAAGTATTTGATTTCTAGAATTTCTACAAAAAGGCTTAAGAAATGGGCCTACAATTAGGCACCCTAAAGGGGCATGTATCGGCCTTATCTATTTTTTTCCAGAAGTCTATCACTAGCAGTAGGCTCATTAAAACTTTTTTTCAGGGAGTCACTCATGTCCGGCCACCGCGCAAGTCTATTTTACCGGTGTGGGACTTGAATCTGGTATTATCGGCTCTCCAGGGTACTCCTTTTGAACCTATGATGGACGCTCCATTGAGCATTTTGACGCTTAAGGTGATATTTTTGGTGGCAATCGCCTCGGTGCGGCGTGTTTCTGAGTTAGCCGCCTTATGTATGAAGTCTCCTTATTTTGAGTTACACAGATACAAGGTAGTTTTTCGGTTTAAACTTGATTTTTTCTCCCTTTCACCTTAATCAAGAGGTAATTCTACCTTCTTTATGCCCTGTTCCGGCTAATGCTAAGGAAAGGGCGCTTCATTCTTTAGATGTAGTCTGAGCCGTAAGATATTACATGACAGCTACAGATTCCTTCCGCAAGACGGATTTTCTTTTTGTTATAGCGGAAGGGCCGATAAAGGGGCTTCCGCCAGCTAAAGCCATTGTCAGTAGGTGTATTAGGCAGGCAGTAGAAAAAGCCTACTCGGCCAAGGGGAAGGAACCCCCTTTTCAGGTCTCGGCCCATTCTACTAGGGCTATTTGTGCTTCCTGGGTCTTTCAGCAGCAGGCTTCAGTGGAACAGGTTTGCAAAGCTGCCACCTGGTCTTCGGTTTATACATTCACCAAGTTTTACAAGGTGGATGTTAGAGCCTCAGCTGACGCTGTTGTTGGTCGAAAGATTCTTCAGGCGATAATGAAATGAACTACCTGCTGTTATGTGCTGGGGATCCCGCCCATAGATGGCACTGCTTTTGGAGATTCCAAGTGTAAGGAGTGTCTGGAATGGATTGGAAGAAAAAACGCAATTCTGTGAGTACTCACCTGTAGAATTGTTATTCTAAGTATGCAGCACGTCCTGCTCCAGATAATGATTCATAACAGATGGGATTACCTCCGCCAGTGGGCGCTTGACTGCAGAGATGGCAAAAAGAGGCCCCTCCCGGTCCATATATACCCGGGACCTCCCACAAATTCCCCAGTTTCTTCTCTGCAGTCGGCTGCCAAGGTCAGAAGATGACTTCTCTTATTGCAGGTGAGCCGAACTTAGCAGCCCTTGGCCCTGTGGGACTATTCCCACCCGTTCCACCTATTAATTATGCCTCCCAGCTTTGACTGCGCTGGTCGGGTGATGGTAGGCAGCACCTATCAGAGGTGCTTTTTCTTGCGGAGCGGTGCAGGTTTATGGTGAACCTGATTTGGGATGCCCCGTCCGCTCTTGCCCTTCCCTGCCCTGGCCTCTTGACATCCACCTTTCCTCCCTCTCTGTGTCCCGTTTGTGGGGGGGGGCGGTGTGTATGTGGCTTTTGCCTTGTATATGTGTGTTTATTGCACGTTATTCGTTTAGTTCTGTCTTTTACTTTTTTGAATTTGCCGCCGCTGAAATGCCCGCCCTCTGGCGTCCACGGTCAGCGGCGGCATCATCATCAAGAATCCTTGCGCGCCCATTGGCTGGAGCTTCTGGCCTATCCCTGCGCTTCTCGGAAGGGGCGTGGCTTGCTCGGTTGGCGCGTTCCGCATCGGACACTCCAGCGCCATTTTGGCCATCACCTGGTGTGATTGCTGGTCCCCCACCGCGGTTTGTGAGTGCCCCTGCGGGCTTATTTTTTTTTTCCCTTGTCATTTTAATGTGCTTATGGGGTGTCTTTATTATGTCTTTCAGGCTGGATAACTGTGTTTTTAGAGGTTTCTGCCCCCTCTATTGGTTATTGTAACTTTATTAGAGGCCTACACTGTAAAATCCTCCCACTTCCCTGGCGGACATTTGGGGCATCCCGGGTTGCTTTTACAGCGTAATTCCTATCGGCCAGTTGTGCCACCTTAAACACCATATGGAGGCTTCACAGGATATTGTGCTCGGGGTCCCCTCGGGACAAGCCCGGCTGTGTGTAGTGTGTGGGGCATCCCCTGTGAGCGATGATGTGCGGGTCTGTGTACCCTGCGCCCAGCAGGCGCTTGCGCTGCATTCTGGGCCATCTGTGTCTGGGCCTGCGCCCACTAGGTCCTCACCCACTCCCCCTCGCTTGACTATGACTCCCAGTGAACTAAATACTAGTAGGGAGTCTCCGCCTGACGTGTCTTCCAGGTTGGCTAACATTGAGAGGCTGATTGCTAGCTCTGCGGCCCGTAAGGCCCTGGCTAAGAGGAGGCATGTGGCGCCGGGTGCGTCTGCCTTTCCTGTGAAGAATGAGAATTTCCTTGATTTGTCTGATTATACCCCACTTGAAGAGGGTGAATTATTCTCGGATTCAGAGTTCTGATGATCAGCATTTCAGTGGTGCTGACTATGGCTCTGATCACTGGGATGCTGATGACACCAATAGATAGTTAACTCAGATTTTTGATGTGCTTTCTATCTCCCTTCCTGCTGCGGCTCCCAAGCCTCAGGGGGAACTTTTCAGTACTGCCAAACCACGTCTGGAATTTCCAGAACAGGCTCATTTCAATAACAAAGAATGGGAGCTTCCCAGGCGGCTTCCCGGAATCCCTAAAGGCTGGGATAAATGGTACCCTTTTCCCACTGATGTGGTTAAATGTTGGTCTACCCCCCAGAAGTGGATGCACCAGTATTGGGGTTGTCCAACTCATCTGTGGTCCATTCCCCTGATTCCACTACCCTCAAGGATAGTGAGGACCGTTGCATTGACCAGCTGGCCGCCCATGCCTTTGCCTGTGTGGGGTCTGCCTTACGTCCTGCCTGTGCCTCTGCTATTATTGCTGTTGCTGTTAGGACTCTCCTCAAGAGTCTGTTGGAAGGCGCCCCTGATGAGACTTCTAGTGCTGAGTTCAGGGCCTTGTCGCAGTGTGAAATGTTCATTGCATATGTCCTTTCTGCCTTGGATGCCACCATTAGGATGTGTAGTAGAACCTCTGCCTTGGTGGTTGCTATACGCCGCTCTGTTTGGCTGCATCAGTGGGCAGCTGATAACGCTGCTAAGAAGGCCCTCACGGGGCTCCCCTTTAAGGGGCTGCGCCTATTTGGTGATCGCTTGGACCTGTTTGCCAAGGGGGGTAAGTTGCCTCAGCGTAAGCTGCGGGGTTCGGGTGCCTTTGTCCCATCCTACCGTGGATCCAGGCCTGGGAGAGGGGTTTCCTTTGCAAGTCCTAGGGGGGACTTCTGGGGCAGGAGCAGAGGTCGTGCCCGCTCCGGATCTTCCTGGGGGTCCAAGCCCAAATCTGTCGCCAAGTCTCCTCAGCCATGAAGGGGCGCCCTCACCCATCCGGGTGGGGGGATGGCTGCGGCTCTTCGCTCCTGTCTGGGGACAGCAGGTCTCAGACAGGTGGATTCTGGAGGTTGTGTCCTCCGACTACAAGCTAGAGTTCGCTGCCTGGCCGCCTCCAAGATTCCTCAGGTCTCGGATTCCTCCAGAACCCCTGGCAGCTCAGGGTCTGTTTCTGGCTTTACAAAACCTATTGGACATGGGGGTCATCTGTCAGGTCCCTCCTGGGGAGAGAGGTTGGGGTTTTTATTCCAATCTCTTCACAGTACCCAAAAGGGATGGTTCCATCAGACCCATCCTGGACTTAAAGCTTCTCAACAAGTTCATCAGGACCAGGATCCTGGCAGCATCTAAAGCTACCATAGCCAGGTGGATTAGACAGGCAATCTCCCTAGCCTATACATCCATGAATACTACCCCACCTTATATCGGAGCCCTCGCTACTAGACAGTCTCCACATCATGGATGGAGAAGTCAGGGGAATTTGCAAGGCAGCCACATGGTCATCCCTCCACACCTTCCTCAAACACTACAGGCTAGATTTATTATCTGACAAAAAACAGGCCTTTGGTCGAAGGGTCTTACATGCAGTTTCCCATCCCTAATTACAAGTACTTGATTATCCTTTCTTTGGCCGTCCAGAAAGACGAAGGGAGAAAATCCCTGTTGGTTTTACTGGTAAAAGGACGGCCCTTATAGCCCCCTATACATTAAGTCATATGGTTCACCATCAATTTATACATGTTTAATACTGAGTACTGGGGGAAGGGGTTGGGTTTTTAAACTTGTTCAAGTTGTGTTCCCTCTATAGGGGGAGGAGCTCTCTGTGTCTGTGGCCGTCCTGAAGGACTCCTAGAAATAGCAAAGACTAATGGGGATTTTTTTGTGCCAAAATAATGTCCTCAAGAGGCTGAGCTTATTGTTGTTTTTTTATTTTTTCCTATGTTAGAAAATGTGTGTTTTATGGAAGCAGATTTGATTACCTGCAATATGTTGCCAATGACAACGTAAACCAAGAAGAGAGAGGTGATCCCACACAACATTGCTGCTATGGCAACTGCTCAGATGTGGGAGTGCTCTTGTGCATACAGATGCCCAGCAGCAGTTCTGTGTGCACAGTTCCCTCTTCCTGGTGTACAGACTCTGTGTATATTACCAATGGCAACAGATTGCAGGTAATGAAAAATGCTTTCATAAGACACAGATTTTCTAACCTTATAAAAAAAAAAATACTACATCGGCTCAGAACCTTGAGGATATCATTTTGGCACACAAAGATATACACTTTCAACATTCCATCGAAGTGTACTTTTCCTTTTCCACATTAACCCTGAGCAAACACCTTCTGTTTTTTTGTTTTAGCACAGGGCTTTATTCTTTTGTGTTCTAAACACAAACATGCATTTCACGTAGAGGTTTATATTATGCCATCTCATGCCATTTCATCACATGGGTTCTTGGGAGACATCTTCCCCATGAGGTTAAATTGAAGTCTGAACAGTAAGTGTCTGCACAAAGCTAAACATATATAATTGGGAAGTATCTTAGATCCGGGGATGGCCATAAAGTGAAACCTAGGTACCTTACATTGAGTGGCAGGAGAGATAGATTTTTTTTTGTTGTGTTTCCATTGCTGTCTGAATCAAGACAGAACAAGTGTTTTGTTGTTGTTTTTTTTTTTTTTTTAAATATGTCTTTACTGTCCCTTTTCCTTGCTCTGGCAGGAGAGAGAGATTTTTTTTTGTTGTGTTTCCATTGCTGTCTGAATCAAGACAGAACAAGTGTTTTGTTGTTGTTTTTTTTTTTTTTTAAATATGTCTTTACTGTCCCTTTTCCTTGCTCTTACTTACCACCAAGCCGCTGTTAATCTCCTTTAGGAGGGGAAGGGAGAACAACATGTGGGTCTGAGGGCCTTTTTAAAGGGAATGTCCAGGCTAAGTGTAAAAAAAAAAAAAAAAAAAAATGTTTAGTTACCTACCATGCAAAGGGGTAATCCTGGGTTGCTGCTGAATAAAGCAGCTGTTTATATTCAGTCCCTTTCCTGTAGTCCAGCTCCTGGATTTTTTTGCAATGATTGGTAGACCTATCTCCACCCTTTTTACCTCAGGCTGTGTGAGACACACTAATAATTGTGTGTGCAAGGGAGGATAACTGCTTCCTGCTTTGATTGTCTGTCTTTTCCCTACTGTTTTGTATAGGTCGACCTTTCTGAAAAAAAAGGTGGTCATTAATAAATGAAATCCAGAGACTGGGCTACAGAAAAGTGGCTGGATTTTGGCAATTGCTGCTTTATTTAGCAGCACATCAGGATGAATATTATGCACGGCAAGCTCGTTTTTGCACTTTAAACCAAACCAACACCCATTGTACATAAAGTGGGTGTTGGTGTGCCCCGCTGGGGGGTTAATTGCTGAGGTCCCTCCCATCGATTAACCCCCTGCAAGCTTTGTAAATCTTACTATAATCCCCGCTTTGCCAGCCTAGAATGGGATATGTGACCGCCACTGGCCAATCACACATCCGCATTTCGCCAAGGGAATTCAGTATTTACACATTTTTCGGGGGGTTAAGCCAGGGCAGGACACCAGCGCCCATTTTATGTTGGCCATTTTACGTATAATTTAGGAGAGGAACCTGGGTACAAGTAAGATGAAAGGCACACAAACCGTATGCTCTATTTCAAGGTTAATTGACTACCTGGTGACTAACCATGTGACTGACAACTATGAAAATGTGGGCTTGTGGGTGACAGGGGCATAGCCATTCTTATTGGTTTAGTGTGTTTGAAGTCAGTCCTTGTGTTATTGTGTATATCTTGCTTTCTCTGTGTGCCCGATATTTATAGTCTACACAAATCTCCCACATAGAATGTGATACTTTTAGGGATCCAGCTGTTTGACCTATTTGATTGGTTTCCACTAACCTTTAATTTTTTGTCCCAGTATTTGGGCTAAATACAATAATGGAGATAATTGCAGACTCCGGGCCCGCCCCAGCAGAAGGTGGGTGCCTGCAGCATGAGCTCTGCATGTTAACTAACTTCCAGCATCCTGACATATTGTGCTTCTCATGTGCTCACCATCTGTCACATACAGTGCTTCGTGCTTGTCACTTGTGGTGGTTGTTTTTAGAGTTTTTGGTCACTCCTCTCTAGTCATGTGACCACATTATCTGGCCTTCATTTCTTTCACAGGTCATGAGTAGCTGGGATAGTGTCTCCCCTCTCCCACCCATGTTCTTCTACCCTGTTTTTCAAATGCTTTTGAGATTCTGGTATTTTGATTACATAAGGGGTGAATTTGAAGTGGGCCAATATACCCAAGACTTCCTGTTCTTTCCATATTACACCACACCATTGAAGTCCACGTCATTATGGATTTGTCTGCTTTTTCTACACTTTTCCAGCAAAGCCTCTTTTGTGTATATTGTAATGTCAGGAAATTTCGAATAACTATTTGGAATTCAATGATCTACTGCCACTTTAAGAAAATATTAGATTTCTTAATATGATTAAGATTAAAATGATTAGCAAGTCAAAAGGTAAAAAATATAAATATCAGTGGCTTAGCTTTCATTGAGTGGCTGCAGCCATATGCTTCCTATTCTGTCTATCTCCTTAGTGAGGATAATTACTTCCTCATGGGGGCTGCAGTCCCCACCCTGCTGACCTGGTCCTTCAAGAAACCTTTAGTGGACCAAGAATGGAAATGCCCTCCACTCCCTGCCCAGATGCCCACTCCCTCTCGTACTTACACCCCCTTGCTGTTGCCACACCCACTGTTTCTCTACTTTTTCATTTTTTCTATGAATCTCTAATGCTCCAATACTTTTAAAGATAACGTTTTTTGAAAATGGATTGACGTTTGGGGCAGCGCAACGTGAAGCCCGAGACAATTAGACAATGATTGTCAGAAATGACTCCCAGAAATGTAGTGTCCTCAGCTCTCTTAATTTCTTCCATCTTCTAGATCAGGGGTACTCAACCACTTTTTGTATAGGTCCATTAACAGGCATCCCATGAGAGGTGAAGGTCCGGACGGGGGGCTGTTGTGGGGGGTGGATAGTTATAGTGCAGTGTAGTACTTCATATGACAATGCTAGGTATGCTAGGTGCCAGGGAGACTAAGTACTACATCGCTTATCAAGGGGCAGCTGATCAGGGGGCAGCTCTGAGCATAGCAACACATAAGCAACTGAGTGCAGGGCTACATGGAAGGGGTCCGAAAATCTGGCACCGCATTCGGACCCCGGTCCGCCAGTTGAGTACCGCTGTTCTAGATGGTAATGGGTGGGGAGGGTACTGCTAGGGCTTAAACTCTCTTCAAAGAGTTGATCTTAAGATTGTCACTTCTGCACCACCTTCCTAGCTCATTGAAACCATCCTCCTAGGGTTTCTGCCATTCATAACAAGACCAAGGATTGTGGTGTAGTCAACAAATTTCATTATTGGGCAGGAGGAGTTTGTTCATGTACAGGGAGAACAAAAGTGGTGCGGGGCGACAACTTTGAGAAGCTCCATTATGTCTAATGCTGGGCAGGATTTTTTTTATAGCCTCACTTTCTGGGATCTTCCTGTCAGAAAGCAGGAAATTAATTGCAACCCGCAAAGATTTATTTTTTTCTGCAGGTAAAATAGTGAGAGCTTTTCCCATGGTGTGGTGGAATTAATGGGAGTGGCAGCTTTGGCATAACAGTTGTTTCAGGAATGTGGCGTCTGCATCAGTTTTTCTGGGCACATTTCAAATTCACCTCGTTACCGTTTTCTTTCCTCTCATCCTGCCATTCTCTTTATTTGTGTTACTTGCAAAATCTTGGAATAACCTCCACTTCTTTCACAGCCAGCACCCGGCGTGCTCTCGTAGACCAGAAACCTTCTGTTATCAAGCACAGCCCAACGGTAAAGAGGGAATCTCCATCTCCTCAGGGCAGGGCAAACAATTCCAGGTATGTACTTGCTTTTCTTTTTCTTTACAGGCAGCTTGATGGGAGAGACTCCACATGGCTCTTGGTTTTTGTAGATTTGACAATGCCTGCTGCTGTGCTCAAAGTCTCCCACTGCAAATCTCCTTGGCACGGACCTTTGTGAAAGATGATGTTGAGTTCCAAGATGATAGTCTAGTCCTCTTACACCCTTTCATAGCTCCTTGGGGGGGGGGGGGTGATGGTGTTCCTTGGGAATCTTGCATTTACTGTGCTTTCAGGAGGCGGCAGTAGGCAACCACAAAGAAGGCAATTGAAGACTCTGGCACTGTATCTACAGGGATTGTTGGCCTTAAAAACAAAGTCTGCTTTTGGCCCCTTACAATGTTTCATAGGGAGCACCCAGATTTGGGATGTCTAATAGACATTAGATCCCTATGGGCTATCCTGATTTAGGATGCGCACAGTATGTATCTACAGGGATTGTTGGCCTTAAAAACAAAGTCTGCTTTTGGCCCCTTACAATGTTTCATAGGGAGCACCCAGATTTGTGATGGGTCTAATAGACATTAGGTCCCTAGGGGCTATCCTGATTTAGGATGCGCACGGTATGTATTGCCATGGAGGCTCTCAATGCTACATATCTACCCATTCCCCAGAACCCATGGAGGTCGAATGCAACATTCCACATAACACTTTGTAGAGCAGCAGTATCTTTGCTCTCTCTGCTGAGAGCATCAGGTGGCTGGGTTTGCAGAGACCAGTTGACCAGTTTTGTTTGCATGTACTGTGCTGTACATGTCCACTCAGTGAACCCAGTTGGCCACCAGCTTTCATGTGAAGCACAGGCCAGGTATGCAAATCCGCTTTTTTAGTGCTCAGCAGGAGGCTAGGCCGACCTTTTTTAAAGTGGGCCAAAGCCTGATTACCTCTCCCAGGGGCATGCTTATTTTGGGTGCCCCATTGTCTGATATGCTCCAGTCATCTGAGGCGCTGCATGCGTGGCCAGTGGAGGCATCACTCACATCCTTTTCTGGCTGATACGCATACACAACCGCCGCAACTGAATGACTGTACGTGTCTGCGCACAGCTGAAGAATGTGACTGATGCTGTTCTCTGATCGTACCTGCAGCTGGGATTTAATTTAGCTTCCCCAGCCGCACATTAATATGCCTGTCCAAAGAAGCTGATTGGAGGACATCCTTAACTGCGCTGTGGGTTCATGGAAAGGTAAGGGCAGCGGGCTAATGGTGGGGTTTTACACAGCGGGGCATCCCAAACTGGAGTGCCCCTGCGAGATGCACCAAATCCCATGTTTTGTTCCATTTTAATAGCCACTCTTGCATTGCTGGACTTCATGACAGGATTTTCTTCATTTTCAGTGAGAACCAGCAATTCCTGAAAGAAATGGCTATGGGCGTCCTAGAAGGCCAAGGGGTCGGGTGGCTGAACATGAAGAAAGTGCGACGGCTGCTGGAGAGTGAGCAGTTGCGGGTCTTCATGCTGAGCAAACTTAACAGGTCCATCCAGACGGAGGAGGATGCACGCAATGATGTCATCCAGGAAGTGGTGAGTACTTTTAGATACAATTCTTCACCAGTTTAATATTGTTTGCTTATTTATATAGCACCATCTTCATCCATAGCTGTACACACTGGGGTAAAACATACAGTACATACATACAGACTATTACAAACAAGAAGCTAAAAGGTTCAAAGTAAATACTATAAAAGGATGATACAATGGAAGAAAGAACTCTGCCCCTTCAGCTTGCAGTGTAAATGTTAAAGTGGACCGTCACCCATGGGTGATCGGCCCGGGAATCTATAAGATTCCCGGGCCGATCACCCCCCTCACCGCGGGACATCCGAGATCGGGATGTCCCGCGGTGAGGGACCCCCCCCCCCCCAAAACCCCAAAAGAACTCACCTGATCGGCGGCGGCAGCGGCCGCCGCCGCCTCCCGCGCACTCCTCTAGCCGTGCCCGCGCCGGCCGTTTGTGAATGGCCGACGCGGGCGCGCGCACTGTCAGAGGGGCGCGCGGGAGGCGGCGGCGGACGCGCTGCCTTGTCCGCCGCTTGTCCGTGGGAGCGTGGTGAGGTGAGTTTGGGGGTTTCTGGGGGGTTTTACACAGCGGGGTGCCCCCCTGAAGTGGACCAAAACCCAGGATAGTCAAAATCCTGGGTGTTGGTCCACTTTAAGGGGTGGAGATGAGGACAAACTGTCACACCTTTACCTTGCCTCATCTATGCAGAATTGGATTGATGAATTTGTGTGCATTACAAATTGATGAGAATAGAATAGAACGTTAACTATGAGCTATTGTAAATAAGTTTACAATTTACAGTCTGATACCTGCAGGTATTGTAAAAAAAGATAGGATGGCATAAAAAGTGAGAGAGGGGACTGAAGTAATGTGACAAGAAATATGAAAACAATATGGAAATGAGAGCAATGAGGGGAAATGAGGAAAAAAGAAAGCTAGAGTGAAAAAGAGAGAACAAAAGAAAAATAGAAAGCAAAAAAAGTGATAAACTGGAAAGAAAGGAGGGAAGGTAAAAAAGAGAGGTTTAGAAGCTGAATTGAAGGCAGACAATAGATAGATGACAAAAGAAAAATGGAGGGAATGTGTGTATACGACATGAATAAGGTATCATTAAATAAAAGACAAAGAAGGAGAAAGGGAAATTCAAGAAGCAGGAGAAAGGTAAAAAATCATTATTAAGAAATATATAAAGAGAGAAAACAGGCCTGCTGAATTCCTGGCACTGCCTCATACACAGAGAGGTTGAGATGGCACGCTGTGCGATTGCACACCCCAAAGGCCAGCCATGAGTATAGACTTTTTGCTTGCCTGGACAGTCCCCTTAAAAGTAATAAAGGTTCAAGAGCAGAGCTCTTGGATGCCTCGCTGTGTGAACCCCCCCAGGTCGCCAGAAAAACTTACCTCTTTCCAGGCTTACGACGCATGCACAGCCGCTCGTCCAATCAGCGCACTCGGATCTGCTCGAGCCCCTTTATCTAGAAGCTCATCTAATGTCAGCAGATCCGAGCACGCTGGCAGCCGCATCCCCTTCTACCCTTTAACAGCGAGCGTGCCCGTACCGGGCATTCACAAATGACTGCCGTGAGCATCCGCCCTGCTTAAGGGATAGCAGGGATGCATGAGCCTTTAGACCGGAAACCAAGGTGAGTTTTTGGGCAAATTTGTGCTAGGGAGGGTTCTAATCCAAAGGAACACTAAACTAATCCAACCTATCATCTTCTTCCATCAGTAAACCCTACATTAGTGAGATACTACTTATTTTACAGCTGCGCTCCAGCTGTACACATGATGCAACAGCCACACCTCCAATAGGAGCCATGCGACACTGCTATGTACAGCTGTTTTTCACTATATCCAGTCCAGGTCGTCCCAGAAGTAATTACATGTGGGTATTCCGCCACCAGGTGGCGCACACGACTGCAAGATCCAAAGCGGTTGCTCCTCCCGCCCCCTATAAAAACAGGTGTCTCACTCAGTTCATCTTGCAGTCTGCTGCTGAAGATCGTTTGGATACTCTCTCCTGGATATTGCAGCTGAGTGGGGCCCCCGACATGGGCTGCCCGGCTTCTTCTCCCTGGTGGAGGCCTGCCTCCATCTTGTTGGCCCGTGAGGAGATGGGAGGCGGGCGCTGGGTTCGCGCCGTCGGGGGGGGGGGGGGGGGGGGATGGCCGCACTATGACGCTTTTCGCATTACTGCCAGTGCGGCCCGCACCTCGAACGTGTGGTGCTGTGCCTGGCGCCATCTTGCTGTCTCCTGCCTGCTCTTCTTCGGCCTTGCTGCTGGGACCCCTCCAGTGATCTCTGTCGGTGTCGTGAGTCCTTTGTTCCTTTTTTATTATATACTGCCATGCGCATGTGCTGTGAGATGCTTACGGCCCCTTCTTTGCTTGTGTCTCTCAGGTCGGGGCCTTATAGCTTGTGGGTTGTGGTTCCTCCCCTCCTCCCCCCTTTATTAAGAGGGATCACACTAAAAGAGGGATTATACAGGAGGGATATAGCGGTTTGGGCCATTAGTGCCTTGTAACCTGCATAAGATTTTTGTCACTAATCACCATAATGGAGGCTTCTGGGGATAGTGAGCTAGGGGCCCCATCTGGGCGGGTGAAGCTCTGCCCCATGTGCGGTACCAGTCCTCTGGGCGGACTCAGCACGGTTTGTGTCACTTGCGCCAGAAGCATCTTTTGAGCATGATCGGGCGGGCTTATCTGCTCTAGCCCTTTATTGCCTGCGGCCTCTCCAGCACCCCCACTTTTGCATTCAGCCCCCAGCGAGGGGGAAGCCAGCAAGGGGTCCCAAGCTGATTTGGCATACCGGGTGGCCAGCCTTGAGAGACAGATCTCTCGCACGGCTTCTGGGAAGGCCACGAGTAAGAAGCGGCACATTGAGCCCATTTACTCGGATATTGATGATGATGATGAACTATTCTAAGTATGTCACACACCCCACTTCAAACATTAATAATTACAATAGGGTTAACTCACCGCTAGGTGGCAGCATTGCAGAGAATCTCCAAAAATTCAACAGGCCCCTCCCGGTCTATACACACCTGGTACCTCCCAACAATCACCCAGTGTTGTTCTCTGCAAGGTGGCGACAAGACAGAAGAAAGAAGTCTCCTGCTTGCAGGTAGCCGGGGTATCCCCCCGGCCCCCCCCCCCCCCCCCCCCCCCCCCCGTGGTCTATTTCTGCCCGGCTCTTGTTTTGTAGCATACTTGTTAACTGGCAGCCTCCCAGCCTCGGCTGTAGGCCGGGCAAAAGGTAGCCGGCACCTTTGGTGCCTAGGAGATTAGCTCCTCCGCTCGACCCTTCATTGCGGGGCATAGCGAGATTCCCGGAGTGGTGATCCGGATGTGGGATGCCCCCATTTAACTAGTGGTAGTTAGCGGTTACAGGTTGTGTCTAGCCCTGGGACAGTAGTTTATTCCTTATTCCGGGGTGTGTTGCGCACTTTGGGACCGGTGTCATGGTTGTGTGAGTGTGGCTGCTGGACTGGCTCCTGCGCTGTTTACTGTGGCGTGTTTGACTTGACCTGCCTTGTGTGTGTCTTTTACTTCAGGTGTTGCCTGTGCGAGTTCGGCGGTTCTCCCCTCAGGAGCCGGGGGGGCGGGGCCTCGCGGCGCGCTGCGCCGCGGTCCCGCCGCGCCGCGGTCCCGCCTGTTGGCTGAGCGCCGTGTTCGGCGCTTGCAGCCTGGCGTGTCCGGCCTGCTCAGGGGTGAGAGAGAGATTGAGTGTGTGTGTGTGTTGCGCACTGGGGACCGGCAGGTTGCTCCGCCGGTCCCGTCTTGGAGGCTGAGCGCGGTTTCGCTGGTCTGGCTTTCGAGGACGCCGCAGGGGGGCGGGATCGCGTCGCACGCGGGACGCGCGCTGATTGGCCGATTTGGAGGGGCGGGGCTTTCTCGGCTCCCGCGCTCCCGGGGCCTGTCTTCTCCTCCCTCACAGACACGGAGCGGTGTTCGGGCCGCCATCTTGCTGCAGGTGCCTCTCTGCGCTTGTGCTCTTCTCCAGGTAGGCGTTTCTGGCAGATTAGCCTGCGGGGGTTGTTTTGGGTCACATAGAACTGGTGGCCAGGCCCCCCGCCTTACGTCCCCCTCCTTCTCCCTCCTCCTCGCTCCCGCCCGCCTTTTAAGGTGCTGGCTAGATATATTAACCATCTCTTTTTGTCTATGGTTAATGGGGGGGGGGGGGGGGTTGTATGATTTTTCTGTATGTTTTTATAGGTATTACTGTGCCTGGATTGACTGTTGTCCCTGTTCTTTTGTGTCTTTCAGATCCTGGGATCCCGTCTGGCAGGGCTCTCCCGGTCTTATATACCTGGCTTGTGGGGGGTTGTTTTATAGAAATATATATAATTTTTTTTTTTATGCTAATTCCCCTGGGTCAGGATTTTTAGACAATTTTAGATAATTAGGGGGCATCCCGGGTCGCGTACTGCATAAATCCCTGGGTTCCGCGAATACCATAAATTTCACCACATGGAGGCTGCCACAGATACCGGAAATGGTTCTTCGGGACAATCCAAGGTGTGCGGGGGTTGTGGGACTCCGCTCCAGGGAGATGATGTCATTTTGTGTATCCCATGTGCACAGCAGAACATTGCACGGCAGTCCGGTACTCCGGTGCCTAGCACTTCGTCGGCCGCGCCATCTCCCTCTCCCCCTCGCTTATTCCGGACCCTGTATGACGTTGTCCTGGGCGGGGATTCGCAATCTGAGGTATGCGCCCGTTTGACCGGCCTTGAGAAAAGGTTTTCCGCAATGGCCGCTCAGAAGGCTCCAGCTAAGCGGAAGCATCTGTCTCCGCCTCCGCCGGATTCAGATGAGGAAGTTATTGGAGATCTGGATTGGTCGGATCGTCCTCTTGAAGATGGTGAACTCATTGAGGAAGAGGATTCTGAGGTTCAGCAGTTGCTGGGTGCTGAGGGGGATCAGGCTGAGGGCCTTCCTCTCGATTCATCTACCATTCTGACTCAGATGTTTGAGGTTTTGGATTTGGATCCTCCGGTGGTTGCTCCTAGGCCTAAGGGTCAGCTTTTTGGGGTGTCCAAGCAGCGCTTGGAGTTTCCCAGCCAACAGCATTTTGAAGAGATTGTTTTCAAGCAATGGGAGCAACCTACGCGTCTCGTCGGTGTGCCGTCTAGCTGGGATAGGAAGTATCCTTTTCCGGCGGAATTGATGAAGCGTTGGTCTGTCCCCCCTGAGGTAGATACTCCGGTCTTGGGACTGTCCAACACGGCGGTCGTGCCTTCTCCTGACACGACTTCGCTCAGGGACGGCGAGGTTCGCCGGATTGATCAGCTGGCCCGCCATGGCTTTGTATGTGCGGGTTCGGTGTTAAGGCCTGTCTGTGCTTCGGCTCTTTTGACTTTTGCGGTCAGGTCTATTGTCAGGGACTTGGGTGTGGATCTCGAGCCTACCTGTGATGAGTCTCTTGCGCTTAAGCGCTGTGATTCCTTCTTGTCTTTTATCCTGGCCGCTCAGGAGGATGCCATGTTGATGTGTGGTAGGGCCACTGCCTTGCTGGTGGCTATCCGTCGCTGTGTGTTGGTGAGACAGTGGACGGCTGATTTTAATTCTAAAAGATCGCTCACGGCTCTTCCCTTTTTGGGTTTGAGGCTTTTTGGTGAGAGGCTGGATTCTGTTGCCAAGGGAGGTAAGTTACCTCAGCGCAAGAAATTTCGCCGTTCCTTTCGGGGGACGGTCTCCTTCAATCCGTCCTTTCGGGGAGCCGGAGCCGGCAGGGGTGCGGGCTTCTCGGCCCCCAGGGGCGCCAGTTATAATAGGGGTAAAGGCCATGGCCGTCCCGTTCGCGTCTGGGGCGCCAAGCCCAAGCCAGTTGCCAAGCCCGCCCAGCAATGAGGGGGCGCCCTCACCCGTTCGGGTGGGGGGACGGTTGCGACTTTTCTCCCGGGTGTGGGACCAGGAGGTCTCGGACAGATGGATCCGGGAGGTGGTTTCGGCCGGT
Organism: Gastrophryne carolinensis; assembly: GCA_027917425.1. NCBI lineage: Eukaryota > Metazoa > Chordata > Amphibia > Anura > Microhylidae > Gastrophryne > Gastrophryne carolinensis. The sequence continues at coordinate 128,699,077 of CM051241.1, read as the reverse complement.
TACAAGTTGGAGTTCGAGTCACGTCCTCCTCCAAGGTTCTTCAGGTCTCGGGTGTCTTTGGATCCTTTGGCCGCGCAGGGGCTCCTGGCGGCGGTAAGGAATCTTCTAGACTTAGCTGTCGTTTGCCCGGTGCCTTCTTCAGAGGTAGGGCGCGGGTTTTATCCCAATCTCTTCACTGTCCCCAAAAAGGACGGGTCCTTCCGTCCTATTCTGGATTTGAAGTTCCTCAACAGGTTTATTTGTCCCCGGAAGTTCCGCATGGAAACCCTGCGGTCTGCGATCGGTTCGCTTCGGCAGGGGGACTTTATGACGTCCATAGACATCAAGGATGCGTACCTGCACATTCCGATTTTCCCAGCTCATCAGAGGTTCCTTCGTTTCGTGGTGGAGGATCGGCATTTTCAGTTTGTGGCTCTTCCATTCGGCCTCACCTCTGCTCCGAGAGTGTTCACCAAGGTGTTGGCGGGGGTGATGGCCCTGCTCAGAGCTCAGGGGATTCGCATTGTGCCTTACCTGGACGATCTTCTCATCATGGCGCCTTCCTTCAGTCAAGCAGAGGGGGACACCAGCATGGTGGTGTCTATGCTGGAGAGGTTCGGCTGGGTGATCAATTACCCCAAGTCCTCGCTGGTTCCGGCCAGGGTGGTGACCTTTCTGGGGATGTCGTTGGACTCCTGCCAGCACAGAGTGTTTCTCCCTCAGGCCAAGGTTCTGCTGATTCAGGAATTGGCCCAGTTGCTTCTCTCCCACCCTCATCCGTCCATTCGTCTGGGGATGAGACTGGTGGGGTTGATGGTGGCCTCGTTCGAGTCCTTCCGGTTGTCCCCTCGGGTTCGGCAGTCCCTTCTGTGGTGGTTGGTCTCGGACAACCTTTTGAAGGGCAGGTCGTTTCTGACCCCGCTTTGGGAAACTGTCACCACGGATGCCAGTTTGTCAGGCTGGGGAGGTTTTTGGAAGAATCTTCAGTTTCAGGGGCAGTGGGACCCTCAGGAGGCCCACTTGCCCATCAATGTTCTGGAATTGCGAGCCATCAGGTTGGTTCTGTCTCACTTGACGCATCATTTACAGGGTCTGCCGGTTCAGGTTCGGTCAGACAATCAGACGGCGGTTGCTTACATCAATCACCAAGGAGGGACTCGCAGTCTGGGTGCCCACAGGGAGGTGTCTCTGATTTTAGTTTGGGCGGAGACTCATGTCCCTTGCATCTCGGCAGTTTACATTCCGGGAGTAGAAAACACAGAGGAGTGGTCTCTCCATCCCCAGGTGTTTCGGTCGCTTTGTCTCTGGTGGGGGACGCCGGAGGTGGATCTGTTTGCCTCTCGTCACAATCACAAGCTTCCGTCCTTTGTGTCCCTGTCCCGGGACCCTCTGGCTCTGGCGGTGGATGCCATGGCCCTGAGCTGGAGGGACCTGGGGTTTCTTTATCTGTTTCCTCCGATTCCCATGCTAGGCAGGGTTCTGCGAAAGTTGGTTCTGAAGGGAGTTCCCGCCATTCTCGTGGCTCCAAGGTGGCCAAGGCGGGTGTGGTTCGCAGACATCGTTCGTCTGGCCGTAGATCAGTTCGATCTGCCTCTTCGGCCGGATCTTCTCACACAGGGTCGACTATGTTACCCCAGTTTACAAACGCTGGCTTTGACGGCTTGGCTGCTGAAACCTCCATCTTAAAGGAGGAAGGTCTTTCGGTTGCGGTCATTCGGACTCTTATTAGTGCCAGGAAGAGATCTTCTTCTTCCATCTATTACAGGTATTGGAGATCTTATATTGATTGGTGTGAGGCTAGGTCTTTGCCTTGCCGGGTCTTTTCTGTGTCTAGGATTTTGGAGTTTCTTCAGTCGGGGCTGGACTCCGGTCTTCAGCTGAGTACCTTGAAGGGGCAGGTTTCTGCCTTGTCAATCTTTTTCCAGTAGTCTTTTGCTAGTCATTCCTTGGTTAAGACTTTTTTCCAGGGGGTTACGCATGTGCGGCCTCCTAGGAAGCCTTTGCTCCCAGTTTGGGATTTGAATTTGGTTCTTTCTGCTCTTAAGGCTCCTCCTTTTGAGCCTTTGAGGGATATTGCTCTGTCCACTCTTACTCAGAAGGTTGCCTTTCTGGTGGCCATCACTTCGGTTCGGTGTGTTTCAGAGTTGGCAGCTTTGTCTATTCAGGCTCCTTATTTCGAGGATCATCAGGACAAAGTGGTTTTTCGCTTCAAGTCAGACTTTCTCCCTAAAGTGGTCTCTGCTTTTCATCTTAACCAGACATTGTTCTTCCTTCCTTGTGTCCTAAGCCTAAGAATGTCAAGGAGAGTGCTTTGCACTGCTTGGATGTTGTACGTTGTGTTAGGTACTATCTACGTGCTACATCTTCTTTTCGTAAGACTGATGCCTTTTTCGTTGTGCCCTGTGGGCCTAGGAAGGGTTTGGCTCCGGCCAAGTCTTCCATTAGTAAATGGATTCGTCAGGCCATTGTTGGAGCTTATTCGGCTAAGGGGAAGGATCCTCCTTTTCGCGTTACTGCTCATTCTACTCGTGCGGTTGGTGCGTCCTGGGCTTTTCAGCACCAGGCTTCGGTTGAACAAGTGTGTAAGGCTGCAACTTGGTCTTCTGTTCATACTTTTTCTAAGTTCTATAAGGTTGATGTGCGGGCCTCAGCGGATGCTGTTTTTGGCCGCAAGGTTTTGCAGGCTGCAGTGGTTTGAGTTTTTTCTGCGTTATTGCCTGGTCGGATACCCACCCTTTTCTGGACACTGCTGTTGGATGTCCCTATTGTAATTATTAATGTTTGAAGTGGGGTGTGTGACATACTTAGAATAATACCATTTTGTGAATACTCACCTGTAAAATGGGTATTATAAGTATGTCACACACCCCACTTCACCCGCCCTTTTTGGTATCCTGGCTCTTTATATGGTGAAGTTTAGTTCTTTACGTTGAGGGTTACATTGTTTGTTCCTGGTACCTTGTCTTACTGCTGTTCTAATACTGGGTGATTGTTGGGAGGTACCAGGTGTGTATAGACCGGGAGGGGCCTGTTGAATTTTTGGAGATTCTCTGCAATGCTGCCACCTAGCGGTGAGTTAACCCTATTGTAATTATTAATGTTTGAAGTGGGGTGTGTGACATACTTATAATACCCATTTTACAGGTGAGTATTCACAAAATGGTATTTTTTGGAGGTCTGGGCTCCATGGAGGAAGGCGAGTTGTATAAGGACTCCTTTTCCACAGTGGATCATTCTGACGGCTATAGCAGCGGGCCTGGCTCTTCCTCGGGTAAGGATATGTGGCTCCCTGATGATACGGAGTTTCAGTGTTTGAGACGTTGCATATTGTCCCTCCTAAAGCGGCTAAGAGGAAGCAGGGTGATTTATTTCGGCCTGAGAGATAAAGACTTGTCTTCCCTGAGCAGGCCCATTTTTGGATCAGTTAGCTTGTCATGCATTCACCTTTGCTGGTGCTTGGTTTCGCCCTGTGTGTGCCGCGGCTTTTGTCTCCTTAGCCATCAGAAAGAAGGTGAGACGTCTTGTGGATATTGCTAAGTCTCGCAAGCGGGCAGAGGAGTATGAAGACCTCAAAGCTTGCGTGGATTTTATTGCCTTTGTTGTCTCTGCCATGAACAATGGTGTCCGGCTCGGTGCCAGGGTTTCGGCCCTGCTTGTGCCGCGGCCAAGAAGTCGCTCACTAGTATCCCCTTCGTGGGGCACAGGTTGTATGGGGAGCATCTGGACCTCCTGATTAAGGATGGCCTGTACCACTTCAGGAGCAGGGTCGAGGTTTTTACTCCAACCTGTTCACAGTGCCCAAGAAGGACGGAACGTTAAGACCTATCCTGGACCTGAAGGGTCTCAACAGGTCAGGCATTTCCGGCTGGAAACCTTACGGTCATCGGTGAGCTCGCTTCGGCCCGGTGGACATAATGGATGCCTATTTGCACGTCCCGATATTCCAGGGACACCAGAGGTTTCTGAGATTTGCTCTGGAGGACCAGCATTATCAGTTTGTGGCCCTGCCATTCGGGATATCCTCAGCCCCCCGTGTTTTCACCAAGGTGCTGGCTGGCATCATGGCTATTCTGAGGAATCAGGGCGTTTATGTGCTGCCTTATCTGGAGGATTTACTGATTGCGGCTCAGTCCCTTCAGCAGGCCGAGAGCGACACCCGGTTGGTGTTATCCACTCTCGAGGAGTTCGGCTGGGTAATCAACTACCCCAAGTCTTCGATCGCTCCCTCAACGGGGAGGTCCTTCCTGGGCATGACGTTAGACTCCTCTCAGGTCAAGGTGTTCCTGCCACAGCAGAAGGTGGTGGGGCTTCCGACGCAGGTGCAAGCCTTGCTGTCTTGTCAGCGACCTTCAATCCGTCTGGGGATGAAGCTGGTGAGCCTGATGGTGTCCTGCTTCGAGGCAGTGCCCTTCGCTCAGTTCCACATGAGACCTCTTCAGTTGAATCTGTTGACCGGCTGGGATCAGATGCAGGAGTCGCTGGAACAGGAATTTTCTCTGTCCCCTCTTGCCAGACAGTCCCTTTTGTGGTGGCTGGACCCCAGGAACCTATTGGTGGGCAAGTCCTTTCTGACCCCCCGGTTGGAAATGGTTACCACGGATGCCAGTCTGACCGGCTGGGGAGGCGCAGAAGATCCAGGATCAGTGGGGCCCGCAGGAGAACCACTTGCCCATAAATCTCCTGAGAGCGATCCAGTTGGTGTTTCTTCACTTGACTCCCCATTTAAGGGGTCGTGCGGTCCAGGTTCGCTCAGACAATCAGACGGTTGTCGTCTACATCAATCACCAGGGCGGGATTCGGAGCAAGCGAGCCTTCAAGGAGGTGACCCAGATTCTGACTTGGGCAGAGTAGAATGTTCCCTGCATCTCGGCAGTTTACATCCCCGGGGAAGAAAACCAGGAGGCAGATTCCCTGAGCAAGGGGGCCTCTCGTCTGGGGGAATGATCTCTCAGCAACAAGATCTTTCACGCTCTGTGTCTCCGCTGGGGTCAGCCGGATGTGGACCTTTTTGCGTCCAGACACAATCACAAGCTTCCAAGGTTCGTCTCTCTGTTAAGAGATCCTCTGGCCTTTGCCACAGACGCTCTGTCAATTCCTTGGACGGAGTTCAGGCTCCTTTATGCGTTTCCTCCGTTTCCACTCCTGGGCCGAGTGCTGCGCAAGATAGCCCAGGAGGGGGTACCAACCATCCTGGTGGCTCCTCGCTGGCTGCAACGGAGTTGGTTCACGGACATAGTTCAGATGTCAGTCGATCGCTACATCATGCCCGACGACCCAGGGCTTCTCACTCAGGGGTCGCTGCGGCACCCCAATTTACAGATGCTGGCTTTGACGGCCTGGCTATTGAGTCCTGAATCCTGAGGGGAAAGGGCCTGTCTGACACGGTTGTGCGTACCATGATTCAGGCATGCCTACATTGTTTGGTGTGAATCCAAGAGTTTCCCTTGTCGCACCTTCTCTGTCTCTAGGACCTTGGAGTTTTTACATCACGGTTTAGACTTGGGTCTCCAGCTGAGCACCCTCAAGGGCCAGGTCTCTGCCCTGGCTATCTTTTTCCAGAGGTCCTTTGCCAATCATAGATTGATCAAGACCTTTTTCCAGGGTGTTTCCCATGTCTGTCCACCGCGTAAGCCTGTATTGGGACTTGAATTTGGTGCTTTCTGCTGTCCAGGGCCCCCCCCCCCCCTTTGAGCCCTTGTGCGATGCTGCTTTGCCTATCTGGACCCTCAAGGTGGACTTTTTGGTAGCGATAACCTCGGTGCGTCGCGTTTCAGAGCTGGCCGCGCTTTGTATGAAGCCTCCTTATTTTGAGCTTCATAAGGATAAGGTGGTTTTTCGTTTTAAGCCTGATTTTTTTACCTAAGGTTGTTTCTCCCTTTCACCTTAATGAGGAAGTTGTCTTACCTTCCTTGTGTCCAGCACCAACTAATCCCAAGGAACGGACCCTCCATGCCCTGGATGTGCTCAGGGCCATTAAGTATTACCTGGCTGCGAATGAATACTTCAGGAAATCGGATTTGCTCTTTGTCCTAACTGAGGATTCTAGGAAGGGCTTGCCACCAGCCAGTCCACTCTTAGTAAGTGGATCAGACTGGCGGTGGTGCAAGCTTATTCTGCCAAGGGGAAGGAATCCCCTTTTTGGATCACATCTCATTCTACCAGAGCTCTTGGTGCCTCTTGGGCTTTTCAGCACCAGGCATCGGTTGAACAAGTTTGTAAGGCCGACACTTGGTCTTCAGTTCATACCTTTACCAAGTTTTACAAGGTTGATGTTAGGGCCTCAGCTGATGCTGTCTTTGGCCGAAAGGTGCTTCAGGCGGTAGTGAAATGAACTACATGCTGTTCCGCACTGGGGATCCCGCCCTAATGGACACTGCTTTTGAATGTCCGACATGTCATCACTTCTGGGACGACCTGGACTGGATATAGTGAAAAATACAATTCTGTAAAACTCACCTGTAGAATTGTTTTTGAATATATCCAGTCCATGTCGTCCCACCCCGCCCTTGGTTCATTATCTCTTGTTGCCTTTTATGGTGATTACCATTTTTTGTATTGGACCATGGTCCTTAAGGTTTTTTGTTGGAGAGAGTACATGCTGAAGCTATGTGACGTAACATGGTTTCTTGGCCTCCGCCCTGTCTTTTTCTTACTGCTTTTTGACCACTGGAGAATCTGAGTGAGACACCTGTTTTTATAGGGGGTCGGGAGGAGCGACAGCTTTGGATCTTGCAGTTGAGTGCGCCACCTGGTGGCGGAATACCCACATGTAATTACTTCTGAGACGATCGGGACTGGATATATTCAAAAACAATTCTGGTGAGTTTCACAGAATTTTATTTTTTGGTCCCCCACCTTACAGAGATCCACAAGGGAACTTGAAACTGTTCCATCCTTCTTTGGTTGCAGGAAAAAGAGGCTTTTGATAGTGTCCTCTGGGTTTTATGGTCCCTGGTCACCACAGGGATATAGAGCCCCCCACGTCAGTCCCAACTTGTCAGGTCTTGCCTGGACAAACCCTTTACATTTTAAGTGTGTAAAAGTAGCATATTTGTGTAATTTTGCAGGAAATCAGCAGGAAAGTATACAAGGGGATGCTTGATTTGCTGAAGTGTACAGTGTCCAGCCTGGAACAGTCTTATTCCAATGCAGGCCTTGGTGGCATGGCCAGTGTCTTCAGTTTGTTGGAGATTGCCCACACGCACTATTACAACAAAGGTAAGTCCTGCTGCGGAGCAGAGGAACATGTTATTGCAATTGAAGGTGCTTTTTTTCTTGTCACCCTTTATTACTAACACAAATAACTTTTACTTTCTCATCCTTTTGCTTTTCTTCTCCTAAATCTTTGCATCGTTTCTTCTCTTTTGCCTCGCCCACCCTTCAACCTGCCTCTTCTGTTTTGCATCTTCCCTTTTGCTCTTCTCTTTAAGAACCTGAGAAAAGGAAGCACAGCCCCTCTGCTGATGGCAATGTCACGCCTGTGTCTAGGGATTCAGTCACCATGCCAAGAGGAGAGCCCAGACCTGCACCCCAGCTGCCCCCCCAGCAGCTCCTACCCCGTCCATCTGTCTCTGCAGGCCGGGGGGCTCGAGAGTTTGATACGCGGAGTCTGAAGGAGGAGAATTTTGTGGCTTCAATTGGTGTGTATTTATCAGAATAAAAAATAGGTTCATGAGCACAATCACTCAGGGTCTCCCTCCACTTCTTTCCTCTAACATCACAGCTTGCCCTCTGCAACACCCCATTGCGGTTCTCAGACCTGACTCATTGTCACACTGTCCTACAGGGTTCCTATTTGTCTGTCCTTGTTTCTACTCTTCCTCACTCATGCCTAGAAGTTGACATCTTTTTGTCCCGAATTGTTAGCTTAAGACCAAGTTGTCACGTTTATAATCGATACACAAATTATGGCAGTGGGTTTCCATGTTTTAGATGTGCCGCTATCTAGGCTTTCTAAAGTGCTCTGATGCTAATTTGATTTATGTCAGTATTATGGCTATATAAGTGTACCCTAAATAGTGGGGAAGTATATTCTTAGTATACAGTACGTCCTGCTCCAGATAAGAATCATTACACTTGGGTATTAATCCGCCAGATGGCGCTGGACTGCAGAGACAGCGAAATTGGCTCCTCCCGGCCCCTCAAATACCCGGGACTTCCCACAAATCCCCAGATTTTCTCTGCAGTCTGGACTGTGAAGGACAAGAAGATGGCTCTCTCTTCTTGCTGGTGAGCGGGGCTATTAGCCTGCGGCCCTGTAGGACTATTCCCACCCGTTCCATTATTAATGTGCCTCCCAGCCTTGGCTGCACTGGTCTGGGTGATGGTAGGCAGCACCGCTGTCAGGTGCTTAGGAGCGCTGCTCCACCGCAATCCCCCACCAAAGGGTAGGCGGTATAGGCATATTGTGAGCCTCTATGAGATGCCCCTTGCCCCTGTCTATCGGTGGGCCCTATGTTAAAGTGGACCAACACCCACCGGTGATCGGCCCGGGAATCTATGATTCCCGGGCCGATCACCTCCCTCCCCGCGGGACATCCGAGATCGGGATGTCCCGCGGGGTGAAACCCCCCCAAACACCCCAAACTCCTTACCTTATCGCCGCCTCCTCCCTCGCGCCCCTCTAGACGTGCCCGCGCCGGCCGTCTGTGAATGGGCACGCGCGCGTCAAGAGGGACGCGCGGGAGGCGGCGGCGGAGGAGCCGCTTGTCCGCGGTTTGTCCGTCGGCGCGGGGAGAGGTGAGTTCGGGGGGGTTTCACACAGCGGGGCACCCCGATCGGAGGTGCCCCACCGAAGTGGACCAAGACCCAGGATAGTCAAAATGTGTGTGCATATGCCTTGGTGCTTCACTGTATTATGTTTTGTCTGGTTGGTGTCAGTCGCGCGCTGACTTGGTTGCACTGGTTGCGTTTTTAAATCCGCCGCCGCACGCTTCACTGTGCTCCACGCTTGACGGCGACGTTACCTCAGGCGCTGGTGCGCCGTTATTGGCTGCTTGTCACGTGTGCTGCTTCTCACTCTTCGGGGTGGGGGGGCGCGGTTGTCGCGTTCCGCGTCACTGTCTCCGCGGCCCGCCCCTCGAGGTATACCGACGCCATTTTCGGCTGCTGCATGACTGGCGTCTACCTACCGCGGTCCGTGAGTGCCCTCGCGGGCGTTTTTTTTATTACCCTATGTCATTATACATGTCGGGGTTCTCTTCGCTTATGTCTTTCAGACGGGCCTACCTCTATTGGTTTCTCCCGGCCCTACTCCCTCTATTTAGTTATTAAAACTTGTGAGGCCTAGTGTGTAAATTACTCCCACTTCCCTAGCGGGCTATTGGGGCATCCCGGGTTGCTTTTTTAGCGTGAATCCCTATCAGCCTATTGTGCTGTTATGATCACCATATGGAGCTGTCTCAGGATAATGTGCTTGGGGTTCCTTCGGGACAAGCCAGGCTGTGTGTAGCTTGTGGGGTGTCCCCTACTAGTGCTGACAATGTGCGGGCCTGTATACCTTGTGCCCAGCAGGTGCTTGCGGTGCAGCCTGGTTTACCAGTAGCTGGGCCTGCGCCTCGTATGGCTTCACCTACTCCCCCAAGCTAAAATTTGACTCCCATTGAGTTGCATACCAGTGGGGATTCTCAGCCTGATGTGTCTTCCAGACTGGCTAGTGTTGAGAAGTTGCTTGCTAACACCTTGGCGCGTAAGGCTTCTGCTAAAAAGCGGTACTTAATGCCTGATGTCACTCTCTTCCCTATGGAGGCTGATGAGTTTTTGGACTGGCTATACCCCCTTGGAAGACGGAGTTATTCTCTGACTCTGAGTCATCTGAGGAGAGGCCCAGGGGTCATGATGATTCTGGCTCTGACCCCTGGGCCCCAGATGATACTGATAGGCTGTTGGCTCAGGTTTTTGAGGTACTGTCTCCCCCCGTTGCGGCCCCCAGGCAACAGGGGGAATTGTTTCATACTGCTAAGCCACGTTTAGAGTTTCCCGAGCAAGCCCATTTTAATAATCTCATGCTCAGGGAATGGGAGCGCCCCAGCAGGCTTCCCGGTGTACCTAAGAGTTGGGATAAGTATCCCTTTCCTGCTGATGTGGTGAAGCGTTGGTCATCCCCTCCTGAGGTGGATGCCCCGATCCTAGGGTTGTCTAACACCTCTGTCATGCATTCCCCTGACTCTACTACGCTGCAGGATAGTGAGGACCAGCGTATTGATCAGCTGGCGTCCCATGCCTTTGCATGTGTGGGGACGGCGCTGCGCCCGGTCTGTGCCTCTGCCATTACGGCTGTGGCTATTAGGACCCTGCTTAGAAGTATCCTAGATGGTGCCCCTGATGTGTCTATTGAGGAGTTTAATACACTCTCTCGTTGTGAGGTTTTTGTGACTTATGTCCTCTCTGCCTTGGTTGATACCATTAGGATGTGTGGCAGAACCTCTGCCCTGTTGGTGGCTATACGCCGCTCGGTTTGGCTGCGCCAGTGGGCTGCTGACACCGCTGCCAAGAAAGCTCTCACTGGTTTTCCCTTCAAAGGACTACGCCTGTTTGGGGACCGCCTGGACCTGTTTGCTAAGGGAGGCAGGTTACCCCAGAGCAGGCGGCAGTCTCGGCCCTTTCGGGGACAGGGCTCCTTTTCTTCCCCCTACCGTGGTGCCAGACAGGGGAGGGGGGTCTCCCTTACCGGGGCCCTAGGAGATTTCTGGGGTAGGGGCAGAGGACGTGGATGCCCTGGCTCCTCCTGGGGCTCCAAGCTTAAGTCTTCTCCCAAGCCCCCTCAGGCATGAAGGGGCGCCCTCACCCATCCGGGTGGGGGGGGGGGCGGCTTCAGCACTTTGCTCACATCTGGAGGCTTCATGTCTCAGACCAGTGGATTCAGGAGGTAGTGTCCTCCGGTTACAAGATAGAGTTTGCTGCTTGGCCGCCCCCAAGATTCATCAGATCCCGGATTTCTCAGGACCCTGTGTCAGCTTAGGCTCTAGTTCTGGCGGTGCGAAGCCTTCTGGAGCTGGGGGTCATCTTTCAGGTCCCCTTACGAGACAGGGGTTCTATTCCAGCCTTTTCACCGTGCCCAAAAGAGATGGGTCAGTCAGGCCCATCCTGGACTTGAAGATCCTCAACAAATTTGTCAGGTGCAGGCGCTTTCGCAGGGAAACTCGCGCTCTGCCATCCGTTCCCTGCGTCCAGGGGCCTTCATGACATCTGTGGACATCAGAGATGCTTACCTTCATATTCCTGTGTTTCCAGGTCATCCAAGGTTCCTCAGGTTCTCTCTGGAGGATCAGCACTACCAATTTGTGGCATTGCCCTTCGGTCTAACTTCAGCTCCCAGAGTGTTCACCAAGGTGCTGGCAGGAGTGATGTCTCTGCTCAGGTCTCAGGGCATTCGCGTGCTGCCCTATCTGGACGACATTCTCATCACTTCCCAGTCCCTCCAACAGGCAGAGTTGGATACTCAGCTGGTAGTGTCCACTCTGGAGTCATTTGGCTGGGTGATCAACCGTCCCAAGTCTTCCCTGTCTCCCTCCTTGGTGACATCCTTCCTGGGAATGAATCTGGATACAGTTCAGGCAAGGATTTTTCTTCCTCAGCAGAAGGTGGACAGTCTGCTAGCACAGGTTCAGTTCCTGCTATCTTGCCCTCATCCCTCCATCAGGCAGGAAATGCAGCTGGTGGGCCTGATGGTGTCGTGCTTCAAAGCGGTTCCTTATGCCCAGTTCCACATGAGGCCTCTGCAACTCCACCTCTTGTCACTATGGGACAAGGATCCTGCGTCCCTGGACCAGGTCCTTGTGCTTTCCCCCCTAGTCAGGCGGTCCCTCTTGTGGTGGCTGGACTCCAGGAACCTGTTGGTGGACAGATCCTTTCTGGCCCCCTGCTGGGAGACGGTCACCACGGATGCCAGTCTGACAGGTTGGGGGGGTTTCTGGAAGTCCCTGCAGTTCCAAGGGCGGTTGGGCCCTCAGGAGGCCCACACACCTATCAACATTCTGGAACTGCGGACGATCAGGTTGGTTCTGACTCATTTGACTCCTCACCTTCGGGGCCTGCCTGTTCAGGTACGCTCGGACAACCAGATGGCGGTTGCCTACATCAATCATCAGGGAGGGACCCGGAGCAAGAGGTCCCTCCAGGAAGTGTCTCTGATCCTGGCCTGGGCGGAGGACAATGTTCCCTCCATATCAGCTGTGTACATCCCGGGGGTGGAGAATCTGCAGGCAGACTCTCTGAGCAGGGGGACCTCTCGCCTGGGAGAATGGTCCCTCTGCAACAGGGTGTTTCAATCTCTGTCACCGTTGGGGCCAACTAGATGTGGATCTGTTTGCGTCCCGTCACAATCACAAGCTCCTGGCCTTTGTCTCCCTGTCCCAGGATCCTCTGGCCTTGGCCACGGATGCTCTAGCAATGTCATGGCAAGACTTTCAGCTCCTGTATGTCTTTCCTCCATTCCCCCTGTTGGGCAGGGTTCTGCGCAAGATAGCTCAGGAGGGGGTGCCAGCAATACTGGTGGCCCCCAGGTGGCCAAGAAGAGTGTGGTTCGCAGACGTGGTGCAGCTGGCAGTAGATCAGTACGCTCTGCCCAGGGTGCCAGACCTGCTCACTCAGGGTCGCTTACGCCATCCCAATTTACAAACTCTGGCTTTGACGGCCTGGCTGTTGAAACCTCCATCTTGATGGAGAAGGGGCTGTCTGTCTCTGTTGTTAATACCATGATAAAGGCCAGGAAGAAGTCGTCTTCTTCCATTTACTATAGGGTTTGGCGTGCCTACATTGACTGGTGTGAGTCTAAGTCTCTTCCCTGTCGTGTTCTCTATTCCCAGGATCCTGGAGTTCCTGCAGCATGGATTGGAGCTGGTCCTTTGCCCAGCATTCTCTGATCAGGACTTTTTTCCAGGGGGCCTCTCATGTGCGTCCCCCACGTAAGCCTATGTTGCCTGTTTGGGATTTGAACTTGGTCTTGTCTGCCTTGCAGGGTGCTCCCTTTGAACCTGTGCAGGAGGCTGCCCTGGCCATTCTTACTCTCAAGGTTGTCTTTTTGGTGGCTATCACCTCTGTTAGGCGTGTCTGAATTGGCGGTGCTTTCCATCCAGCCCCCCTACTTTGAGAGACACCAGGACAAGGTGGTGTTTCGCTTCAAGCCAGATTTTCTGCCTAAGGTTGTGTCTGCCTTTCATTTGAATCAGGACATTGTTCTTCCTTCCTTGTGCCCTAATCCTAGTAATGCTAAGGAGAGGGTCTTGCATTCTTTGGATGTGGTTAGGTGTCTGAAGTACTATCTGGTGGCTACTGCTCCATTCAGAAAAACTGATGCTGTTTTTGTGGTCCCTTCTGGTCCTAGGAAGGGTCTGGCTCCTGTTAAATCTACTATCAGCAAATGGATCCGTCCGGCTGTGATTCAGGCCTACTCTGCTAAGGTGGAAGAATCCTCCCATCCGCCTTACTGCTCATTCTACTTGTGCTATTGGTGCCTCTTGGGCTTTTCAGCACCAGGCTTCTGTTGAACAGGTTTGCAAGGCCGCTACTTGGTCTTCTGTTCATACCTTTTCAAAGTTTTACAAGGTTGATGTTAGGGCCTCAGCTGATGCTGCTTTTGGCCGCAAGGTTCTGCAGGCGGCAGTGGTCTGACCTGTCTGTTACCTTTGGGGTTCCCACCCTACTTTATGGACACTGCTATTGGATTTCCCAAGTGTAATGATTCTTATCTGGAGCAGGACGTACTGTATACTAAGAATAATACAATTCTGTGATTACTCACCTGTAGAATTGATATTGTGAGTATACAGTACGTCCTGCTCCACCCCACCCTTGGTTTTGCATTATCCTGGATCCCCTGTATGGTGATTGTTATCATTGTTATATTTACTAGTTGGTTCTGTTTTAATTCTCCCGGCTTCTCGTTAACTGCTTTTCAATGCTGGGGATTTGTGGGAGGTCCTGGGTATTTGAGGGGCCGGGAGGAGCCAATTTAGCTGTCACTGCAGTCCAGCGCCATCTGGCGCAGTAATACCCAAGTGTAATGATTCTTATCTGGAGCAGGACGTACTGTATACTCATAATATCAATTCTACAGGTTCACAGAATTGTATTTTTGGGGTTGAGTTAAATCTAAGGAAATGTAAGTGATTTTAAATTTCATAAGCATATTGTAAGTTTAATTATAAATCTGATAGTCTATATCACATTTCATTACTTATGCTGGGTTTACATGGAGCAATTATCCAGCAAGTAAGTGACCTCAATTTAGAGGTAATTGCACCATGGAAACAGCAGCTACAATCAAGCAAACAAGAATTGGTTAATTGGTCTTCCGCGTATCATTTCAGCTGACCAAAAATGTCTTGTTCGTCGCTTGATGGTTGGAATGTGTAAACAGAAGTCACCCTCCCAAAAAAGTGTTTTGCTATGAGAACAAAAAAACATTAGTTATCGCTGTAGTGACCTATTGACCAGAGAATCTTCAGCATCTGAACCAGTCGCTCAATCGTAGAAGATTTGTATGGTCGGTTGCTCACTAAGCGAACAGCCAATTGATCTACTCATGTAAACCCAGCATAACTTTGAGGCATGAGTATTCTTTTTGTTTTCTGCTATTTTCCATGAACAACTATAGTAGATTCAGGCCAATCTTGAAAGGAAAGTCTGCTTCTGGTAGATTTGGTCCACCGTGGGTTTGAATCTAATTATACTAATTTCCTAAACATGGAGCATTGCTTGCTCTTTATTTGTTAAAACGACAACTGACACTCCTATTTTTAAGAACTCTTAACTTTAATCATCTTAGTGCAGGGGTTTCCAACCTCTTTTACATCATGAACCTCTGGTCGAGTGACCCTACATAGTTTCTCCTTGCAGGGTTTTCTCCCCTTTATATACGTCAAGGTACATGGCCCACAGTTACATATCATTTTTTGTATGTATCATAATACCATATAGTACTTGTTCTTACAAATAACAAAAAAAATATAATAGTACTCTGCTTGTGTCCGCTGCAGCTGTTCATTCCTACGCAAAAGTACTTATAGTGGTGTCCGGCCACCCACCCACAAGTAAAAAAAGTTATACTAAAGGCAAGCCCGATTGTTGTCCCATTTTCTTGGGCGACACGCTGCACTGTCTTCAACTTTAATCGGTTTTCACAAAGTACCTGTAGTTCCCAAGTTATTTGTAAAAGTATTAGAGCATTGGAGATGCAGAGAAACAGTGGGCGTGGCAACAGCAATGTGATGTAAGCACACTTTGTGCTTTACATATATCATAGTAAACAATATAAGTGCATTGTTGTGCCTTTAGTTATTCTGTCAGCAAACACAGTGTGACCAGAAAAAGAGTGTGAGAGATGCTGCAGGCTAAGAGCATCTTCAGCCTGCCAGCACATAGCGTGACCAGGGCGAGGTTTCATAGCTGCAGAGAGAGAGGCAGCCAATCGGGAAGTCTGGGGAGGGATTGGGGGGGGGGGGGTGTTTCCGTTCTTGGTCCACTGAAGGTTGATTGAAGGACCAGGTCAGCGGGATGGAGACTGAAAGCTGAATGAGGAAGTGATTTCCTCACTAAGTAGACAGACCTAGCAGGAAGGAGAGTGCTGGAGGAGCTCAATGTAAGATAAGCTACTAATATTTATTTTCTAACTTTTGACTTGCCAATCACTTTAACTTTTAATTCTACAAATTAAAATACGTGGTAGACGGCACCCAACAAGACCTCATGCAATGCTGGAAAATAATCTCAGGCGTCTGCATACCCTTAATAATACTTAAGTAGGGTATTTCAAATGGAAATACTAAAGGCTTTCAGAATTAGCACAGTCATCCTGTAAGGTTGATTGCAGCTGGCCAGAAAAGTGGAAGAATCTTCTGCTGCAGGACCTCTGAGACCTGCCTTAAATATTTGTTCATGCATGAAGTATAGATTTAGCCACATTGTGTGGCAAATTCTTGTAGGCCCTTTGCATGTATCTTTCGAGATGTTTTCTTTTTTCCCCAGCTGTCACTGAACTGAGTGGTTGGTTCAGGTGGTTACATGAGGGGATGCTCAGCAATGATTAATTGTAACCCTCTTACACTGTAGTGGTTTCTTCATCTCCCCATTCTCCAGTGAAAACAGCAAAGGGCTATTAGTATTATTATTGATGTGATTTGTATTTTTCTCGCCTCTGTTTGGGGACACATAACATTTTTTTTTTGTGACTATGGGAAGATAGGGTCCTTAGACCTAAACCTGATACCTGGCCATTTGTGTGCAGTTCCTACAATTTGGACAGGGCCTTGATACAAGGGAATTGACAGGTCATGGTCAGCAAGAAAGAAACACGTGTATGTTTGGTTAAAAATGCCTACTTGCACATAGAACCTTAGATTAAAGGAATGGTCTGGCGTAAAATAAGGGCATTTGCAGCTATGTGTTACTAATCTGTGCAAAATCTGGCTGCAATGTATGCAGGTCCATTCCCTGAACCGGGCCCCTTCCTGAGAACTTGCAATATGCATTGAAACCGTGATCTGCTCTAAATTAGGTATAACTTCCTGTTATATTCCAAGTATGTCACACACCCCGCTTCCAAGATTAATAACATTCGGGTTATGTCCAGTAGAGGGCAAACTTCTGCAGAGATGACTAGAAAAAAAGGCTCCCTTCCCGGTCCATAAATACCTGGGACCTCCCACACATTACCCAGTAATCGTCTCTGCAGACGGCGAGCAAGTGCAGAAGATGGCTGTCTCCTTTCTTGCAGGTAAGCCGAGGGTCCACCCGGCCATTTATTTCCCATTTCCGACCGGACCTGTTTTTTTGTAACACCCCTATGCCTCCCAGCCTTGGCTGTGGGTCCGGACGAGGGTAGGGTACACCTTAGAGGTGTAATGTATAGGAGCCATGCTCCTCCGTGAGACCCCCTCCAAGGGGTAGGCAGCTACCAGGTTGTGGTGATCCTGGTGTGGGATGCCCTGTCCGTGTGGCCCGTGCTACTTATCTAGGTAGCCCTGGGTTTCCCCCCACTCTCCCCGTTCCCGGATAGAAGGGGGGTCCGGCCTCCTCCCACTAACGTTCCCTCGATTTTGGCTTTATTTGTCTGTATGTTGTGTGAGTGTTGACTGCATTCAGCCGGCCCGCACGCCGCAGCTTGTGGGAGCTCGGCCTCCCTGTTCAGCCGGGGGAGAGGGCGGGGCTGTGTGCTCTTTGCGTGTGGCGCGGCCCGCCCCTCTCCTCCGGCGCCTTGTCTGCGGTCTCAGCCCTTGGCTGAGAGCAGCCTTTTTCCCGGGCAAGGAGGGGGCGGGGCCAGGCACTGCGCGCGAACTGCGCTGGCCCGCCCGTCCTCCTGAGTCTTGTGCTGCTGCTGCTGCTGGATGCCATTGTGGGAGCTGTGAGTGACCTTCTGGGCCCCCTTTTTTTTTTGTTTACATGTTCAGGCCTTGCTATGTTTGACCTTATCTATAGCCCTTGGCGCTGATGGGCTACTGTAGTGTGTATCAGTTGACATTGTATATATATATATATATATATATAGATATATATTATGTATGAAGGATGCATGATTCCTTGTCTTCTTAATGGGCCCCCCTTTTATTGTGTCTTTCAGGGGGACCTCCTGGCCTTGATTTTAAGAAAGGGGGTTCTCCCGGTCCTTAGGTCCCTTGATCAAATTGGGGTGTCGTTGAAAAATCCTCCCACTAACGGACGTTAAGGGGCATCCCGGGTGGCTTACTAGCGTAATTCCCACTGATCTTTGCGACTGCCATTAAAATTCACCATATGGAGGCTTCCCAGGATACTGGGCTCGGGCTCCCTTCGGGGCAACCCCGGCAGTGCGTGGTTTGTGGGGTATCCCTTGTGGGGGATAATGTGCTTATTTGCATACCATGTGCACAGCAGGCCATTACACGGCAGTCTGGGTCCCAGGCCTCTGGGTCAGCACCGACGGCCTCATCTCCTACACCCCCACGCCTGGTTTTGACCCCAAGTGATGTTGTCATTAGTGGGGAGTCGCATTCTGATGTCTGTGCTAGATTGGCCAACATTGAAAAATTGATTGCTAACTCTGCGGCTAGGAAGGCCCCCGCTAAGAGAAGACATTTGTCACCGGCTGCGCCGGGTCTTGACTATGAGGAATATGACCCCTTTGTCTGGTCTGATTATTCCCCGCTGGAAGAAGGGGAATTGTTTTCGGAATCTGATTGCTCTGATGATCAGCAGTTCCTGGATGCTGATGTTGGGCAGGAGCGTGGGGATACTGTGGATACCCCCAGACTTCTTGCCCATATTTTTGAGGCGCTTGCTATTTCCCCTCCTGCGGAGGCCCCTCCGCAAAAAAGGGGAATTTTTTGGGGCCACTAAACCGCGCTTGGAGTTTCCAGATCAGAAACATTTTGACAAATTGATTCTTAAGGAATGGGAAAAGCCCAGCCGGCTTCCCGGTACCCCTCAGGGGTGGCATAGGAAGTATCCTTTTCCTGTGGACACGGTGAAGCGCTGGTCGTCGCCCCCAGAGGTCGATGCTCCGATTCTGGGCTTGTCCAACACGTCGGTTGTGCACTCACCTGACTCCACCACGCTGAAGGATGGTGAGGACCGACGCCTTGATCAGATTGTGTCACATGCCTTTGCCTGTGTGGGTTCGGCCTTGCGTCCGGTTTGTGCTTCAGCCCTCACGGCCGTGGCTACCAGATCTTTGATTAGGGGCCTGTTGAATGGTCCCCATCTTAACCCTGCTAGTGATGAATTTGCAGCACTTTCGCGGTGTGATTTGTTTATGACCTTTGTCTTATCAGCCTTGGACGATACAATATGCATATGTCGTAGAACCTCGGCCTTGCTGGTGGCTATACGCCGATCAGTTTGGTTGCGTCAATGGGCGGCTGACATGGCGGCTAAGAAGGTGCTTACAGCGCTTCCCTTCTTGGGTGATAAATTGGACTCGGTGGCGAAAGGAGGGAAGTTGCCACAATCCAAAAAGCAGCGCCGGCCTTTTCGGGTTTAATCCTTTCGTGGCTCTCGAGCGAGCAGGGGAGTTGCTTACTCTGCGTTCAGAGGTGATTCCTGGGGTAGGGGCAGAGGACGTGCCCGTCCCGGAACTGCCTGGGGTACCAAACCCAAGGCCGCTGCCAAACCTTCTCAGCATTGAGGGGGCGCCCTCGCGGGTGGGGGGGTGGCTACTGCTCTTCGCCCAGGTCTGGACCCGGAAGGTCAGACAACTGGATCTGGGAGGTGGTCTCTTCTGGGTACAAGCTGGAGTTCGAGTACTGGCCTCCTCCCAGATTCCTCAGGTCTCGGGTTCATTCGGACCCCCGGGCCGCGCAGGGGCTTTTATTGGCGGTACAAAACCTTTTGGACATGGGCGTCATCTGTCCGGTGCCCTCTTCAGAGAGAGGCCGGGGCTATTACTCCAACCTTTTTACAGTGCCCAAAAAGGATGGCTCCATAAGACCCATTCTGGATCTAAAGGTTCTCAACAGGTTCATCAGAACCAAGAAATTTCGCATGGAGACTCTGCGCTCGGCCATCAACTCGCTTCGTCCAGGGGAATTTATGACGTCCATAGACATCAAGGACGCTTACCTTCATGTGCCGATCTTCCCAGGACACCAGCGGTTTCTCAGGTTTGTGGTGGGAGATCAGTTTGTGGCCCTTCCTTTCGGGCTGACCTCAGCACCAAGGGTGTTCACCAAGGTGTTGGCGGGTGTAATGGCCCTTCTCAGAGCCCAGGGAATTCGCATTGTGCCGTATCTGGACCACCTTCTCATCACGGCATCCTCTCTGTCAAGCGGAGCTGGACACCAGGTTGGTGGTGACAACGCTGGAGAGGTTCGGTTGGGTGATCAACTACCCCAAGTCTTCCCTCTCCCCGTCGAGGGAGGTTTCCTTTCTGGGCATGAATCTGGATACCATTCAGACCAGGGTGTTCTACCCCAGTCGAAGGTGCTGATGGTTCAAGATCTGATACGTTTTCTTCTGTCCAGCCCTCACCCGTCTATGCGGCAAGGGATGAGACTGGTGGGATTGATGGTGGCCTCCTTCGAGGCAGTTCCTTTTGCTCAGTTTCACATGAGGCCTCTTCAACTCCATCTGTTATCTGTTTGGGACAGATGCCCTCTGTCCTTGGATCAGTCATTTGTAATGTCCGGCAGTCTCTTCGGTGGTGGCTGGAACCGAGGAATCTTCTGTGGGGCAGATCCTTTCTGGCCCCTTGCTGGGAGACGGTCACCACGGATGCCAGCCTGTCCGGCTGGGGGGGTTTCTGGAAGGAACATCAGTTCCAGGGGCTGTGGGGTCCTCAGGAGGCACACACCCCCATCAACGTCTTGGAGCTGAGAGCCATTTGGTTGGTGCTATGGCACTTGATGCATCACCTCCAAGGCTTACCGTTTCAGGTTCGATCAGACAATCGGACTGCGGTCGCTTACATCAATCACCAAGGAGGGACTCGCAGCAGGAGGAAGTGTCTCTGATTCTGGCATGGGCTGAGGGCAATGTTCCATGCATCTCGGCGGTTTACATTCCAGGAGTGGAGAACGTGGAAGCGTACTCTCTGAGCAGGGGGTCCTCTCGCCGAGGGGAATGGTCCCTCAACAGCAAGGTTTTTCTGTCCATTTGTCACAAGTGGGGGTTCCCGGAGGTGGATCTCTTTGCCTCCCATCACAACCACAAGCTTCCTGCATTTGTGTCTCTGTCTCAGGATCCTCTGGCACTGGCAGTGGATGCCATGTCCATTGCGGGGTCTGGGTCTCCTGTATCTGTTTCCCCCCTTTTCCATGGTAGGCAGGGTGGTACGCAGGCTGGTCCAAGAGGATGTGCCAGCAATTCTGGTGGCTCCGAGGTGGCCAAGACAGGTGTGGTTCACAGACGTCGCACGGCTGGCGGTAGATCAGTACCGGTTGCCTCTGTTTCTGGACCTGGTCACTCAAGATCAGTTTTGTTACCCCAATTTACAAACGCTGGCTTTGACGGCGTGGCTGCTGAAACCTACATCCTAAAAGAAGAAGGTTTGTCTGATGCTGTGATCAAGACGCTGGTTAGGGCTAGGAAGAAGTCTTCCTCTAACGTCTACTATAGGACTTGGCGGTCCTATATCGATTGGTGTGAGGCTAGGGCCTTGCCTTGTAGGGTGTTTTCGATTCCCAGGATTTGGGCGTTTCTTCGACATGGTTTGGACCTGGTTTTTCAGCTTAGCACCTTGAAAGGGCAGGTCTCCGCCCTGACGGTTTTCTTTCAAAGGTCTTTTGCTTTCCATCCTTTGGTTAAGACTTTTTTCCAGGGGGTCACTCATGTGCGGCCCCCTCGAAAGCCTTTGTTGCCTGTTTGGGACTTGAATTTGGTTCTGTCGGCTCTCCAGGGGCCTCCTTTTGAGCCGGTGCAGGATGTTGCACTTTCCATTGTCACGCAAAAGGTTGCCTTTTTGGTGGCTATTACCTCTGTTCGACGTGTTTCTGAGTTGGTGGCTCTGTCTATTCAGGCCCCTTACTTTAAAAGACATCAGGACAAGGTGGTCTTCCATTTTAAGCCAGATTTCCTACCTAAAGTGGTCTCTGCCTTCGATCTCAATCAGGACGTGGTTCTCCCTTCCTTGTGTCCTAAGCCTAGCAATGACAAGGAGAGGACCCTGCAATCTTTGGATGTTGTTCGTTGTGTGAAGTACTATTTGGTGGCTACTTCTCCTTTCCATTAGACGGACGCCTTGTTTGTGGTGCCCTCTGGGCCCAAGAAGGGTTTGGCGCCCGTCAAGTCTACCATTAGTAAATGGATATGTCTGGCCATTGTTGGGGCCTATACTGCCAAGGGAAGGGATCCCCCTTTTCAGATCACTGCTCATTCTACTCGTGCTGTTGGGGCTTCCTGGACTTTTCAGCACCAGGCTTCTGTTGAACAAGTTTGTAAGGCTGCTACTTGGTCTTCTGTTCATACCTTTTCCAAGTTTTATAAGGTTGATGTGCGGGCCTTAGCGGATGCTGTTTTTGGCCGCAAAGTTCTGCAAGCTGCAGTGGTTTAATTTTGCATTATTGCTTTTTTGGGATCCCCGCCCATGTTGGACACTGCTACTGGATGTCCCGAATGTTATTATTCTTGGAAGCGGGGTGTATGACATACCGTATATACTCGAGTATAAGCCGAGTTTTTCAGCCCACTTTTTGGGCTGAAAAAAGCAGCCTCGGCTTATACTCGAGTCAGACTTACCTGAGCGAGGGCAGAAGAGCCTCCGATGCGGCAGACGAGACGCCGAGGCTTCAGAACTCGGCGGGGAGATCAGTACACCCAGCGCGAGGTGGGTGTACCAAGATGGCGGCCCGGGCCTCAGTGACGCGACGTGACGTGGCGGCGCGGAGCGCGCCGGCCGCCATCTTGGTACACCCACCTCGCGCTGGGTGTACTGATCTCCCCGCCGAGTTCTGAAGCCTCTGAGGCGGCTCTTCTGCCCTGCGGACCCATGCCGTCGTCCCGCGCCGTCCTCTCTCCCGCACCGTCGCTGGAAGTCGCTGAAGATCCTGCAGGAGCTGAACTGGTGAGTGTGTGTGTTGTGTGCATTGTATGTGTGCTGTGTGTGTATGTGTGCTGTGTTGTGTGCTGTGTGTGCCTTGTGTGTGTATTGTGTGCTGTATTGTGTGCTGTATTGTGTGCTGTGTTGTGTGCTGTGTGTGCCTTGTGTGTGTATGTGTGCTGTATTGTGTGCTGTGTTGTGTGCCTCGGCTTATACTCGGGTCAATAACTTTTTCCAGGTTTTTGGGGTAAAATTAGGTGCCTCGGCTTATACTCGGGTCGGCCTATACTCGAGTATATACGGTACTTGGAATAATACCATTTTGTTATTACTCACCTTTAAAATGGGTATTATAATGTCACACACCCCGCTTCATCCCGCCCTGTTTTGTATTATGGATCCTCTATATGGTGGACCTTGTTTGGTTAATTAGTTTTTTATTGGCTCTTCCTGGTCCCCTTACTGCTTTCCTATACTGGGTAATGTGTGGGAGGTCCCAGGTATTTATGGACCGGGAGGGGCTCCTTTTTTTCTAGTCATCTCTGGAGAAGTCGCCCTCTACTGGACATAACCCGAATGTTATTAATCTTGGAAGCGGGGTGTGTGACATATAATATTCATTTTAAAGGTGAGTAATCACAAAATGGTATTTTTGCCATGTGCACCGAATTCAGGTAACTGCTTCTTATTAAAATTCCCTATGCATTACAGTATCTTTAAAAAAAAAAAAAAAGAAGGGATGAACTGGGGGTCAGCAATGTTATGATTGTTGTAACAGGGTTGAGTGCTGTGGCTCCTTTAAGATGATTGGTGTTTTGCTATATAAACTAAACCAAAAAAGGAGTGAAAAAAGCAAATCGGACATAATGTCGCACCAAACTCCAAAAATGGGCTGGACAAAATTATTGGCACCCTTAACTTAATATTTGGTTGCACACCCTTTGGAAAAAATAACTGTAATCAGTCGCTTCCTGTAACCATCAATAAGCTTCTTACACCTCTCAGCTGGAATGTTGGACCACTGTTCCTTTGCAAACTACTCCAGGTGTCTCTTATTGGAAGGGCACCTTTTCCCAACAGCAATTTTAAGATCTCTCCACAGGTGTTCAATGGGATTTAGATCTGGACTCATTGATGGCCACTTCAGAACTCTCCGGCACTTGGTTGCCATCCATTTCTGGGTGATTTTTTACATTTTTGACCCAAGATCTCAAAATCCGTTAGTAATCCTCAGATTTCATGCTGCCTTGCACACATTCAAGGCACTCAGTGCCAGAGGCAGCAAAACAACCCCAAAACATCATTGAACCTTCACTATATTTCACTGTAGGCACTGTGTTATTTTCTTTGTAGGCATCATTCCGTTTTCGGAAAACAGTAGAATGATGTGCTTTACCAAAAAGCTCTGTCTTGGTCTCATCTGTCCACAAGACCTTTTTTCAGAAGGATTTTGGCTTAATCAAGTGCATTTTGGCAAAATGTAGTCTTGCTTTTTTATGTCTTCATAGTGGGGTCTTCATAGGTCTCCTGCCATAGCGCTTCATTTAAATGTTGCGCTGACACTGATGCTCCCTGAGCCTGCAAGACAGCTTGAATATCTTTGGAACTTGTTTGAGGCTGCTTAGCCACCATCCAGACTATCCTGCGTGGACACCTTTAATTAATTTATCTCTTTCGTCCACGCCCAGGGAGATTAGCTACAGTACCATGGGTTACAAACTTCTTGATAATGTTGTGCACTGTGGACAAAGGCAAATCTTGATTTCTGGAGATGGA
Organism: Gastrophryne carolinensis; assembly: GCA_027917425.1. Lineage (NCBI taxonomy): Eukaryota > Metazoa > Chordata > Amphibia > Anura > Microhylidae > Gastrophryne > Gastrophryne carolinensis. The sequence goes on along the minus strand of CM051241.1, from coordinate 128,674,875 downwards.
CTTGTAACCTTGAGGTTATTGATATTTTTACACAATTTTGGTTCTCAAGTCCTCAGACGGTTCTCTTCTCCTCTTTCTGTTTAACATGCTCAGTGTGGCACACAGACACACAATGCAAAGACTAAGTGAACTTCTCTACTTTTTATCTGCTTTCAGGTGTGATTTTTTTATATTGCCCACACCTGTTTCTTGCCTCAGGTGAGTTTAAAGTGGACCAACACCCAGGGGGGATCGGCCCGGGAATCCATAAGATTCCCGGACCGATCAGATCCCTCCCCGCGGGGCATCTGAAATCGGGATGTCCCGCGGGGAGGAACCCCCTAGGAGGCCCACAATCCTTACCTTACCGGCGATCCAACGGCGCATGCGCGAGACGCGGCCGCGTCTCTCGCTTCCCTCTAGCAGGGCGCGCTCCCGCGCCGGCCGTTTTGTGAATGGCCGGTGCAGGCGCGCTCCCTGTTAGAGGGAAGCGAGAGACGCAGCCAATGACAGCGCTCTGGTATGCGCGTCCAAGCGGTTGATCCGTTATCAGTACCCCTAAATCTCTCTCCTCCGAGGTCCTGGCTAACACAGTACTGCCCATATGGTACTCAGAGCAGGGGTTCCTTCTACCCAAGTGCATGATTTGACATTTAGAGACATTAAACTCTAGTTTCCACAGTTTTGACCATCTATCCAGCAAAGCTAAATCATTTTCCATGTTGCAGACACCTCCAGGAATATCCACCCTATTACTAACCTTTGTATTATCATCAAACAGACAAACTTTTCCTACCAAGCCTTCTCCTATGTCACTTACAAATATATTAAAAGAATGGGGCCCAGGACAGAGACTCATCGTACACCACTTGTAACTCGCCTTTGTTCAGATTGCACGCTGCTAACAACAACTCTGATACCGATCCTTCAGCCAACTGGAAATCCACTGAATTATTCAGGGATTGAGTCCTACCTTCAATAACTTATCTATGAGCTCTCTATGTGGTACAGTGTCAAAGGCTTTGCTAAAATCCAGATGTGTTTTTTTAAAGTGGACCGTCACCCATGGGTGATCGGCCCGGGAATCTATAAGATTCCCGGGCCGATCACCCCCCTCACCGCGGGACATCCGAGATCGGGATGTCCCGCGGTGAGGGACCCCCCCCCAAAACCCCAAAAGAACTCACCTGATCCTCCCTAATAGGGGGGGCCCCCTGAAGTGGACCAAAACCCAGGATAGTCAAAATCCTGGGTGTTGGTCCACTTTAAGAGTGTTTCCATTAATTTGACCACTATAGATGTTAAACTAACTGGCCTGTAATTACTGGCTTCTTCTCTACTCCCCTTCTTATGGATTGGTACGACATTGGCCATTCTCCAATCATCTGGAACCTCACCAGTTGAAAGGGAATGGTTAAGTAAATCAGTCAGAGGGGCTCCAATCACAAATCTAAGTTCCCTGAGAACTCTGGGGTGGATTCCATCTGGACCCATCGCCTTACTTACCTTTAGATGTGCCAGCTCGGCTAAGACATCAGCCTCCAGAAACTCAGGAGCTGTACCCTCCCAGCTGGATGCTGTGCTATGGCCATGCCTGCTACTATCTGAAAATTCTGAAAAAAAGCTATTCAGATATATATATATATATATATATATATATATATATATATAGGCCAAAGGAGTCTTACTCTTGTTTCATATCAATAGAGTTTTATACCAATAGAACAATAGAGACACTGCAGAGTGGGAAGTCTTAGTAACAGACCCCAGCCACAAATAATTTCTCTCCCAAATGCAAAAAATAGCCATTTTTTATGGTTGTATAATAAAACGACATTTTATTATAACAAGACAATACCAAAATATACAATGAATAAAAAACTATTTAAAAAGCAGCCCAATAGCTGTAAATTGCACCCACACATGATCTAATAAGCAGACTCACCCCGTTATAAACAATACTATGTGTATACGAAAAATTCAAAAAATTATCCAAAAATACAAATTTAATTTATCACAATTATTCTCATTAAACTTGATTGGATGAAGCGTACTAAGATCAACTAAATGGATTGAATGAGAGGGCTGAAAAATAGCCCCCCCCCAGCCTGCCAAGTTTCTGAATGTTCTAACACTTCAGGGTGTAAATGAAATCAATGGGAGACATTTCACTCCATAAAATGCCTTTAAGAGGCCAGTAATCTGCATCAGCTTTTGGAGCCAGTAGTGAACAAACAGGCTGGTGGAGCCACCCCAGATTACAGTAGATCTTAGCAGTGTCAGAAAAAGAAGGTATCTTAAAAAATTTAGGTACACCAAAACTGAATTGAAGGAGTCTTAAGACTAGAAGAGTGGTCTCCAGACACAAAGTCTCTGGGACAAATGGCCAGATGAGGACAGTTTGCAGCTCAATACAATGGGAAAAAAAATTCTTATTGGGACTCAATCCATGTGTGCCGCTCTTTTTTTTTTTACAATTTGAGCCTGATGAGTCCTGGCCTTGTCATCTTTGAATACGCCCAATCTGGTGGTTCAGTAGGTCCATGCAGTCAATTAACCTCATTCTTTGGGCACATAACATTTCTGAACCTAGATCTGACCAACTGCAGCAATCCCAGATCATAGCACAACGCTCCCACAGGTTTGTGTAGGCGTTAGGCATGTCGGGGACATCACTTCAACCACCTCTCTTCTTAACCTGATGCGCCAATCATTCTGGAACAGGGTAAATCTGGACTCATCAGACCACATGATCGTCTTCTTTTTCTCCAGAATCCAATCTTGTTGCTCCTTAGCAAACTGCAGCCATTTTTGCAGGTTAGCCTTACTGACATCTGTGGTTTTTTTTTTGTTTTTTTTTTAAGGCTACACAGCTGTTTAGTCCCAATTCCTTGAGATAGCTTGTGAAAATGCTCTTGCCTTTACTATTAAACATATTCCTGATTTCTGGTGTTGTTTTTCTACGATTTGATTACACCAAAGTGATCACCACTCGTGATCATTCAAGATTTTTTGTTTCTGACCACATTTTTTCCTCTAAGATGTTTTCTCACTGTCCTGTCCTCTTAATAATGCATTGGACAGTTCTTAACCTGATTTTAGTAGTTTCAGTAATCCCCTTAGATTTTCCTGGTGTCCTGTTCGGGTCGCTCCATTCTTGACAACTGGGTTTGCCGCCACAAGGTGGCGCAGTTGGCTGCAAGATGAAACTTGTGGCTCCTCCCGGCCCATATAAAGGCATCTGTCTCCCTAAGAATCCCTCTTGCAGTCTGACTGCGAAGATGGATGCTATCTCTCTCCACGGATATCGCAGGCAAACGGGGCATCCCTGTCGGCCACTGCAGACCTATTCCCACCTGTTCCGGGAACCATATTGCCTCCCAGCCTTGGCTACGGTTCGGGTGAAGGTAGGGAGAATGCCGAGGGTCAGGCGTTCACAGAGCTAGGTTCTGGGCCACAGACTCTGTCCCAAAGGGTAGCCGGCCATAGGCTAATGGTGAGCCTATTGGGGGGGGAGGAACCACTTCGGACACCTTTCCTTTTTTGTTGTGTTTTCACTTCCACTTGTTTTTCAATGGTACTCACCTCCATCGCTCCACTCTTCGCCTCTCCTCTGTTCAGCTCGTGAGGGAAGGGGGGGGCGCCTTCCTCGGACTGTCGGCTTTCTCTTCCGCTGTGCAGGCGGGTGCTGGTGGCGCCCCGCAGCGCGGGGGGGGGGCCCTCTCTGTCTGTCCTCCTCTTCTCCCGGGCGCTCTGCGTCATCGCGGCGCGGCCCGCCCCTCGAGGCGCCCCTCGAGGTGCCGTCTCCCAGCCTTGATCGGCGCCATCTTTGCTCGGCAGCGTGTGCGCAGCTGCCTACGCTGAGGGGCACTCTGATCTTCGTCCCGGCCTCATCCGCCACGTCTACCGGGGCTCCCATTGGCTGAGTGGCTTCCTGGTGCTCGCTCTGCTCCTGGTCCGTGAATCTGGTCATTCCTTCATTGTGCTTGTGCATGCGCTGTGGGATGCTTATGTTTGTCCACTTTTCTGTCTTTCAGGGGGTCCCATATTATCTGTTTTGTGGTTCCTCCCGGTCCATCCACCCCCGCTATGCGTGGCCAGTATCGAGAGACAGTTATCACGGTCGGTGACTGGCAAGGCCGCGTGTAAGAAGCGGCATTTGGAGCAGTATTATTCGCTTTTTGCTGATGTTGATTATGAGGCCTTTGATGAGTTATTCCATGATTCTGACTCCTCAAGGGACCGACCGGGTGGGGCGGGGCTTATGACGTCACTCGCCGGTTGTCGTCCTGGCTCCCTGCTGCTGTTCTTTCAGATGCGATCATGATGGCCACAGGAGCAGAGGGGCAGGTGATCAGATCATCACCTGCCCCTCTGCTACTGTAGCCAGCATGATCACATCTGTCATCACATCGAGGAACACAGGAGCTGACGATCGGAGGTAAGTAAAGAAAAAAAAAGTTTTTATTTTTTAATAAAATACATTTTTTCTTATGTGTCAGTGTGTTTTTTTTAATGTTAACCCTTTGTGAACTGGTAAGGGGTCCATGAGACCCCTGTACAAGTTCACAAGGCTGGGGGCTGGCAAGTCACCTGCAACTAGCGGGTGACTTGCCATTAACCCCCGCACCCCCAATTACCTGCCTCCCCATTCAGTTTTCTTTAGGAAAATGTGGCTTTGATTCTTCTTTTTTATTCTTTTTTAGGGAAACTTTGTGCAACCAAAGAATGGATTGAGGGATTAATTCCAGAAAACTGCGCCCATGTCAACACGCCTGGCACGCCTATAAAGCTTGAGGTGTGTACTTCCAGAGAATATATCATTTGTGGGGGCTATTTCAAATTTAAAGGGTTGTTTTTCTGGAAAAACTGCAAGGTGCGCTTAGCGCGTAGCATAGTTGTATTTTGTCTGAAAATCTCCTAAAGCGCTGTTTTAGTTTGGGGGACTCTCCTGGGCAGGAAAGGGTGTCTACCAATACACATGTGGTACCGCTGTGAGCAGGATAAATTGGCCTTCGCACGTAATAAAATTGTATTGACAAACAACAAAAACACTACAAATTGCAAAAAAATATATATTTTTTATTTGTTTGCACATATTTCACCCTAAAAAAGGCCAAACAAGATATTGCATGTTGAAGCTCAGACTCTGCTGAAAAAAGCAATATATAATTTTCCTGGAAAATCCCTGGAAATCCTTTCAAAAATCAAGGTTGAACATATGTAGCGCAAAATAGTGAAACGTGGTCTGGCAACAAAGGGTGACAAAAATTCTAGGAAGGCTGGCACTTAAAGGGTTAAGGGCCTGGACAGACGGTATCCCTTTTCGGAGGAGTTGATTCGTCTATGGACCCGTCCTCCGGAGGTGGATGCTCCTGTTTGGGGCTCTCCAATTCCTCGGTCATGCCATCTCCTGACACTTCTTCCTTGTGTGATCATGCTGACAGGCGCATGGATCAACTGGCATGTCCCGCATTCCCTTTGTGGGTGCTGGTCTTCGTCCTGTCTGTGCCACGGCCATGTCTCCATAGCCATCAATAAGAAGGTGAGATTCCTCGTGGACTTCGCCAGATCTCGCAAGCGAGCGGAGGAGTCTAAGGAACTCTTGGCTTGCACTGACTTCATTGCCTTTGTAATCTCGGCCACGGATGATTCTGTCCGGCTTGGCGGCAGGGCTTCTGCCCTGCTGGTTGATCTTCATCACTCTATCTGGCTGTGACAGTGGGCGGCTGATGCCACTGCCAAGAAGTCTCTCACTGGTATTCCCTTCCTGAGACTTCGGCTGTCGACCCATTGTCGGCGGAGGGGCCTAAGAATGGCTGTTCAACGTCTTCTGTTGTCCGGGGTGATTGTCTTGTTCCCCTCTAGGAACGGGGTCGAGGGTTCTATTCCAATCTATTCACGGTGCCCAAGAAGGATGGTACTCTGAGACCTATCCTGGACCTGAAGGAGCTCAACAGATTTGTCAGATTCAAACACTTCCGCATGGAGACCTTACGGTTAGCGGTGAGATCACTTCGACCACGCAACTTCATGACCACGGTGGACATCAGGGATGCTTACCTGCACATTCCTATATTCCAGGGACATCAGAAGTTTCTGAGGTTCGCCCTGGAGGATCAGTACTATCAATTTTGGGCACTGCCGTTTGGAATTTCTTCAGCCCCCCGGGTGTCCACCAAGGTTCTGGCGTGTGTTATGGCCCTGCTGAGAAGCCAGGGCATTCGTGTTCTTCCTTATCTGGACAACTTGCTGATTGCTGCCCAATCTCTTCAGCAGGCCGAGAGCGACACCCGGAGTGTGTTGTCCACTCTTAAGGATTTCGGCTGGGTGATCAATTACCCCAAGTCCTCGATCACTCTTTTATTGGTGAGGTCTTTTCTGGGCATGACGCTGAACACCTCTCAGGTCAAGGTGTTCCTCCCCCAGCTGAAGGTGGAGGGACTTCAGGCCAGGCGCGGACCTTACGGTCTTGTCAACGTTGATCCATCCGTCTGGGGATGAAGTTGGTGGGTCTCATGGTGTCTTGTTTCGAGGCTGTTCCCCTCGCCCAGTTCTACATGGGACCTCCTCAGTTGAATCTTCTGACCGTCTGGGACCAGTCGCAGGAGCCCCTGGAGCAGGAATTCTCTCTGTTTCCTGCACAGGCGGTCCCTCTTGTGGTGGTTGGACTCCAGGAATCTTCTAGTGGGCAGGTCCTTCCTGATCCCCCGTTGGGAGATTGTCACCACGGACACCAGTCTCACCGGCTGGTGAGGCTTTTGGCAGTCGATGAAGTTCCAGGGCCAGTGGGGCCCGCAGGAGGCTCATTTACCTATCAATCTCCTGGAACTGAGAGCGATCCGGTTGGTTCTCTTTCATTTGACTCCTCCTCTACGGGGTTGTGAGGTCCAGTTCCTCTCGGACAATCAGACGGCGGTAGCCTACATCAATCATCAGGGAGGGACTCGGAGCAAGCGAGTCCTCAAGGAGGTGACCCAGATCCTGTCTTGGGCGGAGGAGACTGTTCCCTGCATCTCGGCGGTTTACATCCCCGGGGTGGAGAGCCAGGAGGCAGACTCTGAGCAGGGGGGTCTCTCGTCTGGGGGAATGGTCTCTCACAAACAAGATCTTGGCACTCTTGTGTCGCCGCTGTGGTCAGCCGGACGTGGACCTGTTTGCGTCCCGACACAATCACAAGCTTCCAAGGTTCATCTCTTTGTCAAGAGATCCTCTGGCCTACGCCACAGACGCTCCGGCAATTCCTTGGGCGGAGTTCTGTCTCCTCTACACTTTTCCTCTTTTTCCTTTCCTGGGTCGTGTGCTGCGCAAGATAGCCCAGGAAGGGGTGCCGGCCATCATGGTGGCCCCCCCGTTGGCCGAGGCGGTGTTGGTTCGCGGACATCGTCCAGATGTTAGTGGATCGCTACTTCATGCCCGACTATCCAGGGCTTCTCACTCATGGTCTGTTACGCCACCCCAATTTACAAACGCTGGCTTTGACGGCTTGGCTGAAACCTCCGTCTTGACTGAGTAAGGGCTGTTTGCCTTGATCATGCGTACCATGATTCAGGCTTGGCAGAAATCCTCCTCCATGATTTATTACAGGGTCTGGCATGCTTACATTGCCTGGTGTGAGTCTAGGGTTTTCCCTTGTCGCACATTCTCTTTAGGATTTTGAAGTTACTACAACATGGTTTGGATTCGGGCCTCCAGCTGATTACCCTCAAGTGGCAGGGTTCAGCCTTGGCTATTTTTTTTCCAAAGAATCATAGACTTTTTTCCAAGGAGTTACTCATGTACGTCCACCGTGTAAGCCTATGTTACCGGTGTGGGACTTGAATTTGGCTTTCTGCTCTCCAGGGTCCTCCTTTTGAGCCTTTGTGCGATGCTGCTTTATCAGTTTTGACTCTGAAGGTGGTCTTTTTTGGTAGCTATCACTTCGGTGCGCCGCGTTTCAGAGCTGGCGGCGCTTTGTATGAAGCCTCCTTATTTTGAGCGGTATCAGGATAAGGTGGTTTTTCGTCTTAAACCGGACTTTCTGTCTAAGGTTGTTTCGGCCTTTCATCTCAATGAGGACATTGTCTTGCCTTCCTTGTGTCCCACGCCTTCTAATTCTAAGGAGAGGACTCATGCCCTGGTTGTGGTCAGAGCCCTTAAGTGCTTCCTGGTTGCTACGGAATCTTTAAGGAAATCTGATTTTTTTTTTGTACTTCCTGATGGGCCTAGGATGGGCTTGCCTCCAGCCAAATCCACTATCAGCAGGTGGATCAGACAGGCGGTGGTGCAAGCGTACTCGTGCTATTGGAGCCTCTTGGGCTTTTCAGCACCAGGCTTCGGTTGAACAGGTTGTAAGGCCGCTACTTGGTCTTCAGTTCCTACTTTTTCAAAGTCTTACAAGGTTAATGTTAGGGCCTCAGCTGATGCTGTTTTTTGGCCGTAAGGTGCTTCAGGCGGTAGTGTCATGAACTACGTGCTGTTTCTCACTGGGGATCCCACCCTTCTTGGACACTGCTTTTGGATGTCCCAATTGTCAAGAATGGAGCGTCCCGAACAGGACACCAGGAAAAATGCAATTCTGTGAGTACTCACCTGCAGAATTGATTTTGGTGGTGTCCTGTTCAGGTCGCTCCATCCCACCCTTGTTCTGTTATCCTTTTTTGCCTGTTTTGGTGATTACTGTTGTATTACTTTTTCTTGAGAGAGTTCATTTTGGGGCTGTGTGAAGTAACATGGTCTCTGGCCTCCCGGCATGTCTCTGTTTTTTACTGCTTTTCAACCACTGGGGATTCCTAGGGAGACAGATGCCTTTATATGGGCCGGGAGGAGCCACAAGTTTCATCTTGCAGTCAACTGCGCCTTCTTGTGGCGGATAACCCAATTGTCAAGAATGGAGCGACCCGAACAGGACACCACCAAAATCAATTCTACAGGTGAGTACTCACAGAATTGCATTATTTTCTCTACTTGATGAATTCCATTCATTTCTCCCTTCTGAAACAGGCAGGCTATGTCTTTCTACATGGTTGTTTAAGAAGCTAATCGCTGCATTGGCTAGGGTTAAATAACTTGTTGCAAGCTTAAACACATTCACCCATGCAGACCAACACCCATTAGTGAGGGAATGGGCGTTGGTCAGCTTTAAATCCAGGTGGTATTCTGTTTTTTTGGATAGGCAGTATACTTTATCAGGCAATACTAATTGTTAATGTTTAGCCACTTGTTCTAGTCTCTTTGGGGTTTTCTCTTGGTCAAAATTTCTTTTGGGACATGCTAGGTTTTTCACTATATTCAGTCTAGGTCGTCCCATAAGTAATTACATGTGGGTATTCCGCCACCAGGTGGCGCAGTCGACTGCAAGATCCAAAGCTGTTGCTCCTCCAAAGCTGTTGCTCCTCCTGGCCCCCTACAAAATCAGGTGTCTCACTAGAATCTCCAGAGTTTCATCGTCGGCCTGGGTATCCGCCGGCTGCGGGCACTGTCCGGGCGCGCGATGCGCACTGTGCGGGGCCCGCCGCGGGCTGCCAGGCTCTTATCTTCCCCGTGGAGGTCTTCCTCCATCTTGTGGCCCTCCAAGGAGACTGGAGGCGGGCGCTGGTCCTGTCCTCATTCCCCTTCACTACCAGGTAGTTTGGGATTACCCCCTGTCGTTTCTCCCTGATCCCGCAACGAGGGGGGGGGGCTGCTTCCTCCTTAGTTTTTTCTTTCCCCTTGTCAGCCTGGTGTGTGTGTGTGTGTGTGTGTGCGCGTGTTACGTTTTACTTGTAACCTTAGGACACTGAGCCCTGCTGCGGCGAAGTGGGGAGCTGGCCGGCTCCGCACTATCTTGAGGAGAGCTTCTCCTCCTCTAGTCAGTCAGGAGAGGGGGCGGGGCCAGGTGCTCGGCGCGCTGGCAGGGGCCCGCTCCCTGTTTCTGGCGCTGCAGGAACCATGGCCGGGAACCGCGTTCTTAGTGTGCGAGGGGGCAGGGCCAGGCACGGCGCGCGATCCGCGCTGGCCCGCCCTTCTTCATCCTCTTCTCCTTACTGTGCTGGAGGAGCCGCCATTACGCCATGCTGTGAGTACCCTTTTTTCCTTGTCTAGTGCTGTTAATGGGTTCTCACCCTTATCAACTGTGGTGGCGGCCATTAACCCTTGGGGTTATATGTTTGTGGACGCGTTATTGTATATATGTTTATACTTATTCAATTCACTGCATATGTTGTATGATTGCTTTTTCTTACGGGTTCCCTTTTATAATTATGTCTTTCAGGAGGACTCCCTGCGTCATAAAAAAGGGGGGTTCTCCCGGTCCTAGGGTCCCTTGACTAAAATTGGGGCATTGCAAATCCTCCCACTAACGGACTTAAGGGGCATCCCGGGTAGCTTACTAGCGTAATTCCCTCTGGTCATTGCGACTGCCATTGATATCACCATATGAAGGCTTCTCAGGATACCGGGCTCGGGCTCCCTTCGGGGCAATCCCGGCAGTGTGTGGGTTGTGGGGCATCCCTTGCGGGGAATAATGTGCTGGTTTGCATACCCTGTGCACAGCAGGCCATAACGCAGCAGTCGGGGTCCCAGGCGTCTGGGTCAGTGCCGCAGGCCTCATCACCTACTCCACCACGCCTGATCCGTACCCCAAGTGACACGGTCATTAGCGGGGAGTCGCAATCTGATGTATGGGCTAGATTGGCCAACATTGAGAAATTGATTTCTAGCTCTGCCGCCAGAAAGGCCCCGGCTAAGAGGAGACATTTGTCACCGGCCATGCCAGGTTTTGAATTTGAGGATTAATGACTCCTTCGATTGGTCTGACTATTCCTCACTGGAAGAAGGGGAATTGTTCTCTGAATCTGAAGGCTCTGAGGATCAGCAGTTTTTGGATGCTGATGCTGGGCCGGAGCGTGGGGATGCCGTTGATACCCCCAAGATTCTGGCCCATATATTTGAGGTGCTGGCTATTTCTCCTCCGGGGGAATTTTTTGTGACCTCTAAGCCTCGATTGGAGTTCCCAAATCAGAAGCATTTTGACAATTTGATTCTTAAGGAATGGGAAAAGCCTAGCCGGCTTCCTGGTGTGCCTCAAGGATGGGATAGAAAGTATCCCTTTACGGTGGACGCGGTGAAGCGCTGGTCTTCTCCTCCCGAAGTCGATACACCCGTTCTGGGTTTGTCCAACACATCCGTTGTACACTCACCAGACGCCATCACGCTGAAGGATAGTGAGGACCGACGTCTTGATCAAATGGCATGTCATACCTTTGCCAGCGTGTATTCGGCTTTGCGGCCTGTTTGTGCTTCTGCGCTCACGGCTGTGGCTACCAGGTCTGTAGTTAGGGGCCTGTTGAGTGGTTCCCAGCTTAATCCGTCCAGCGCTGAATTTGCAGCGCTTACGCAGTGTGATCTTTTCATGACCTTTGTCTTATCAGCCTTGGATGACACAATTTGTATGTGTAGCAGAACCTCTGCGTTGCTTGTGGCTATATGGTTGCGCCAGTGGGCGGCTGACATTGCGACTAAGAAGTCACTTACAGGGCTACCCTTCCTGGGTATGCGGCTTTTTGGACATAAATTGGACTCGGTAGCGAAAGGAGGAAAGCTACCACAACTCAAGAAGCAGCGTCGCTCCTTTCGGGAGGGCAGGCTCCTTTAATCCTTCCTTTTTAGCGACAGAGCAGGCAGGGGACCTGCCTACTCTGCCTTCAGAGGTGACTCCTGGGGCAGGGGCAGAGGACGTGCCCGTCCAGGACCTGCCTGGGGTTCCAAGCCCAAGGCCGCTGCCAAGCCAGCTCAGCAATGAGGGGGCGCCCTCACCCTTGTGGGTGGGGGGACGGCTACGGCACTTCGTCCAGGTCTGGTCCCGGGAGGTCACAGACAAATGGATCTTGGAAGTGGTCTCTTCCGGGTACAAGCTGGAGTTCGAGTACCGGCCTCCTCCCAGATTCCTCAGGTCTCGGTTTGCCTCGGACCCCCGGGCTGCGCAGGGGCTCCTGTGGACAGTACAAAATCTTCTGGACATGGAAGTCATTTGCCCGGTGCCCTTCTCAGAGAGAGGCCGGGGCTATTATTCCAACCTTTTCACGGTGCCCAAAAAGGATGGCTCCATTAGACCCATTCTGGATTTAAAGCTTCTCAACAGGTTCCTCAGAACCAGGAAGTTCTTCATGGAGACTCTCCGCTCAGCCATCAATTCTTTGCGTCAAGGGGACTTTATGATGTCCCTAGACATCAAGGAGGCTTACCTTCATGTACCGATTTTCCCAGGACACCAGAGATTTCTCAGGTTTGTGGTGGGAGATCAGCACTTTCAGTTTGCGGCTCTTCCATACGGCCTGACCTTGGCACCAAGGGTGTTCACCAAGGTGCTGGCAGGTATAATGGCCCTTCTCAGAGCCCAGGGCATTCGCATTGTGCCGTATCTGGACGTCGTCCTCATCACAGCATCCTCTCTCAGCCTGGCGGATCTAGATACCAGGACGGTGGTGACAACGCTGGAGAGGTTCAACTGGGTGATCAACTACCCCAAGTCTTCTCTCTCCCCGTCAAGTTAGATTTCCTTTCTGGGCATGAATCTGGATACCGTTCGGACCAGGGTGTTCCTACCTCAGTCGAAGGTGCAGATGGTTCAAGATCTGATCAGTCTTTTTCTGTCCAACCCTCGCCCGTCCATCCGGCTAGGGATGAGGCTGGTGGGGTTGATGGTGGCTTCGTTCGAGGCAGTTCCTTTTGCTCAGTTTCACATGAGGTCTCTTCAGCTCCATCTACTGTTGGCTTGGGACAGATGTCCGCTGTCATTTCTGATGTCTCCCCTGGTTCGGCAGTCTCTTCAGTGGTGGCTGGAACCAAGGAATCTTCTGAGGGGCAGGTCCTTTCTGACCCCTTGTTGGGAGACGTTCAACACGGATGCCAGCCTGTCGGGCTGGGGGGGGGTTCTGGAAGGATCATCAGTTCCAGGGACTGTGGGGTCCTCAGGAGGCTCACACCCCCATCAATGTCTTAGAGCTGAGAGCCATTTGGTTGGTGCTGTCACGCTTGACACATCACCTCCAAGGTTTACCGGTTAAGGTTAGATCAGACAATCGGACGGCGGTGGCTTACATCAATCACCAAGGAGGGACTCGCAGCAGGAGTGCTCTCAGGGAAGTTTCTCTTATTCTTGCTTGGGCGGAGAGCAACGTCCCATGCATCTCGGTATTGTACATTCCGGGAGTGGATAACATGGAGGCGGACTCCCTGAGCAGGGGATCCTCTCGCCGAGGGGAAAGGTCCCTCAACAACAAGGTATTCCGGTCCCTTTGTCACAAGTGGGGGTTCCCGGAGGTGGATCTTGTTGCCTCATGTCACAATCACAAGCTTCCGGCATTTGTGTCTCTGTCTTAGGACCCTCTGGTCCTGGCAGTGGACCCCAAGGTGGCCAAGGCAGGTTTGGTTCGCAGACGTCGTGCGGTTGGCAGTCGATCAGTACAGGTTGCCCCTGTTTCCGGATCTGGTCACTCAAGGTCAACTTTGTTACCCCAATTTACAAACGCTGGCTTTAACGGTGTGGCTGCTGAAACCTCCATCCTAAAGGAAGAAGGTTTGTCTGATGCTGTGATTCAGACACTTGTCAGGGCTAGGAAGAGATCTTCCTCTAACATCTACTACAGGACTTGGCGGCCCTATATTGATTGGTGTGAGGCCAGGGCCTTGCCTTGCAGAGTGTTTTTGATTCCGAGGATTTTGGAGTTTCTTCAACACGGTCTGGACCTGAGTTTCCATTTTAGTACCTTGAAAGGGCAGGTCTCTGCCCTGGCGATCTTCTTTCAAAGGTCTTTTGCTCTTCATCCTTTGGTTAAGACGTTTTTCCAGGGGGTCACTTGTGTGCGGCCCCCTCGAAAGCCGTTGTTGCCTGTTTGGGACTTGAATTTGGTTTTGTCGGCCCTCCAGGGGCCTCCTTTTGAGCCGGTGCAGGATGTTGCACTTTCTATTCTCACACAAAAGGTTGCCTTTTTGGTGGCTATTACCTCTGTTCGACGTGTTTCTGAGTTGGCGGCTCTGTCTATTCAGGCCCCCTACTTTGAAAGACACCAGGGCAAGGTGGTCTTTCACTTTAAGCCAGATGTCCTACCTAAGGTGGTCTCTGCCTTCCATCTCAATCAGAATGTGGTTCTCCCTTCCTTGTGTCCCAAGCCTAGCAATGACAAGGAGAGGGTTCTGCATTCTTGGATGTTGTTCATTGTGTGAAGTACTATTTGGTGGCTACTTCTCCCTTTCGTAGGACGGACGCCTTGTTTGTGGTGCCCTCTGGGCCCAGGAAGGGTTTGGCACCCGTCAAGTCTACCATTAGTAAATGGATATGTCAGGCCATTGTTGGGGCCGATACTGCCAAGGGGAGGGATCCCCGTTTTCAGATCATTGCTCATTCTACTCGTGCTGTTGGGGCTTCCTGTGCTTTTCAGCACCAGGCTTCTGTGGAACAAGTTTGTAAGGCTGCTACTTGGTCTTCTGTTCATACTTTTTCCAAGTTTTATAGGGTTGATGTGCGGGCCTCAGTGGATGCTGTTTTTGGCCGCAAGGTTCTGCAAGCTGCAGTGGTTTAAGTTTGAGCATTATTGACTTTTGGGGATCCCCACCCATGTTGAACACTGCTATTGGATGTACCGAATTTTATTAATCTGGGAAGCGGGGTGTGTGACATACTTGGAATAATACCATTTTCTGATTACTCACCTTTAAAATGGGTATTATAAGTATGTCACACACCCCGCTTCATCCCGCCCTGATTTTTATTCTGGATCCTCTATATGGTGAACCTTGTTTGGTTAATTAGTTTTTAATTGGCTCTTCCTGGTCCCCTTACTGCTTTCCTATACTGGGTAATGTGAGGGGGCTCCTTTTTTTCTAGTCATCTCTGCAGAAGTTCGCCCTCTACTGGACATAACCCGAATGTTATTAATCTGGGAAGCGGGGTGTGTGACATACTTATAATACCCATTTTAAAGGTGAGTAATCACAAAATGTTATTTTTTGGAGCATGATAGGGCGGGCGTATCTGCCCCTAGCCCTTTATTGCCCGCGGCCTCGCCAGCACCCCCCGCTATTGCATTCAGCCCTCAGTGAGGGGGAAGCCAGCAAGGGGTTCCAAGTTGATTTGGCATACCGAGTGGCCAGCCTTAAGAGACAGTTATCTTGGAGGTCAAGAAGTCGCTCACTAGTATCCCCTTCGTGGGGCACAAGTTATTCAGGGAGCATCTGGACCTCCTGGTTAAGGATGGGAGACTCCGCCTGCGCGGCCCTTTCGGGGTTACTCTGCCTATCGCTCCTTTCGTGGCGGAAGAGGCGCTTCCTTTTCAGGTGGCTGCAGAGATTCCTGGGGACGAGGTAGGTCCCGCGGCCGACCCAATCCCTCCTGGGGATCCAAGTCCAAGCCCCCTGCCAAGACTCTTCAGGCATGAGGAGGCTCCCTCACCCATCCGGGTGGGGGGACGGCTTCTGCTATTTGCTCATATCTGGAGACAGCGCGTTTCGGATCGGTGGATTCAGGAGGTGGTGTCCTCCGGTTACAAAATAGAGCTGGCAGTCAGGTCGCCCCGAAGATTTCTTCGGTCTCGCATGTCCCTGAATCCTGTGACGGCACAGGGCCTGAGAATGGCCGTACAGCACCTCCTGCGACTAGGTGTGGTTTGCCCTGTACCTCTTCAGGAACAGGGTCAGGGGTTTTACTCTAACCTGTTCACGGTTCCCAAGAAAGATGGAACGTTAAGACCTATCTTGGACCTGAAGGGTCTCAACAGGTTTGTAAAAGTCCAGCATTTCCGCATGGAAACCTTACGGTCAGCGGTGAGCTCGCTTCGGCCCGGCAACTTCATCACCACGGTGGACAACAGGGATGCCTATTTGCACCTCCCGATATTCCAGAGGTTCCTGAGATTTGCTCTGGAGGACCAGCATTATCAACTTGTGGCTCTGCCATTCGCGATATCCTCAGCCTCCCGGGTTTTCACCAAGGTGCTGACGGGCATCATGGCTATTCTGAGGACTCAGGGCGTTCGTGTGCTGCCTTATCTGGATGATTTACTGATTGCTTCTCACTCCCTTCAGCAGGCCGTGAGCGACACACGGACGGTGTTATCCACTTTCGAGGAGTTCGGTTTGGTAATCAACTACCCCAAGTCTTTGATCACTCCCGCCAGGGTGCGGTCCTTCCTGGGCATGACGCTAGACACCTCTCAGGTCAAGGTGTTCCTACCACAGCAGAAGGAGGTGGGGCTTCAGACACAGGTGCAAGCCTTGCTGTCTTGTCAGCGACCCTTGATCCGTCTGGGGATGAGGCTGGTGGGCCTGATGGTGTCCTGCTTCGAGGCAGTGCCCTTCGCTCAGTTCCACATGAGACCTCCTTAACTGAACCTGCTGACCGTCTGGGATCGGATGAGTCGCTGGAATATGACTTTTCTCTGTCCCCTCTGGTCAGACGGTCCCTCTTGTGGTGGCTGGACCCCAGGAACCTATTGGTGGGCAAGTCCTTTCTGACTCCCCGGTGGGAGATAGTTACCACGGATGCCAGTCTGACCGGCTGGGGAGGCGTCTGGCAGACGCAGAAGTTCCAGGGTCAGTGGGGTCCGGAGCCATCCGGTTGGTGCTTCATCGATTGACCCCCCAGCTAAGGGGCCGTGCGGTACAGGTTCGCTCAGACATTCAGACGGCTGTCGCCTACATCAATCACCAGGGCGGGACTCGGAGCAAGCGAGCCCTCAAGGAGGTGACCCAGATTCTGACTTGGACAGAGGAGAATGTTCCCTGCATCTTGGCGGTTTACATCCCCGGGGTGGAAAACCAGGAAGCAGACTCCCTGAGCAGGGGGGCATCTCACCTGGGGGAATGGTCTCTCAGCAACAAGATTTTTCACGCTCTGTGTCTCCGCTGGGGTCAGCCGGATGTGGACTGGCTACTTCCAAGGAACTGACCCTCCATGTCCTGGATGTGGTCAGGGCCATTAAGTATTACCTGACTGCGACTGAATCCTTCAAGAAGTCTGATTTGCTCTTTTTCCTAACAGAGGGTTCTAGGAAGGGCTTGCCACCAGCCAAGTCCACTCTTAGTAAGTGGATCAGACTGGCGGTGGTGCAAGCATATTCTGCCAGGGGGAAGGAACCCCCTTTTCGGATCACAGCTCATTCTGCCAGAGCTATTGGTGCCTCTTGGGCTTTTCAGCCCCAGGCATCGGTTGAACAAGTTTGTAAGGCCGCCACTTGGTCTTCAGTTCATACCTTTACCAAGTTTTACAAGGTTGATGTTAGGGCCTCAGCTGACGCTGTCTTTGGCCGGAAGGTGCTTCAGGCGGTAGTGAAATGAACTACATGCTGTTCCGCACTAGGAATCCGGCCTTATGGACACTGCTTTTGGATGTCCCACATGTAATTACTTCTGGGACGACCTGGACTGGATATAGTGAAAAATTCAATTCTGTGAAACTCACCTGTAGAATTGTTATTGAATATATCCAGTCCAGGTCGTCCCACCCCGCCCTTTGTTCATTATCTTTTTTGCCTGTTATGGTGATTACCTTTTTTATATTGGAGCGTTGTCCTTAAGTTTTTGTGGAGAGAGTACATGCTGAAGCTATGTGAGGTAACACGGTTTCTTGGCCTGTCTCTTTTCTTACTGCTTTTTGACTACTGGAGATTCTAGTGAGACACCTGATTTTGTAGGGGGCCGGGAGGAGTTACAGCTTTTGATCTTACAGTAACTGCACCACCTGGTGGCAGACTACCCACATGTCATCACTTCTGGGATGACCTGGACTGGATATATTCAAAAACAATTCTACAGGTGAGTTTCACAGAATTGTATTTTTTTTTGTTTTCATACATGAGTAGCTTCTATATATGTACCTACCTGGAAGGAGTGTCGAGCTTCATAGCAAATCTATTTTTGGTTCATATAATGATATAGCTAAGGACGATAGTGTTGTAAAGAGAGACTCTCTGACCTCATCTCAGTTCTATTTAGGGCAGGTTATCCATTTTGGGGATTGCTTCAAACTGTCTACCTATGTATATATACACCCATGAGTATATATGAATACATAGTTTATACATGTATATTTATGTAGATCAGAGCATCCATAAATATATTGCCTTTTAATTGTGCCTTTTCTTCTCTCCTTTTCTACCATTGCTTTTCTGCCATTGTGGTGTCCTTGCCATTCTCCTTATTGTAATGTGGTGGGTGGGAGGTCTCTTTATTCATTTATAGCCTGTCTGAAGCACATCTGACTCTCTGTCTTTCTCTCCTGCTTGCAATGCATCTTGAGTAGAATTGTGGAACAAGCATCGGGAAGTGAAAAAGCAAAAAACTATGGATAAACAGAGTAAGACTCCAGCGAAACCCCCCAAACCTTTCACAGATCTGCCAGCAGGGTGATTATATAGCTCTTTACCTCAGAGGCTCACCCGATGTATTGCGAGATCATAAATAAACAGTCAAGGTGGCGGTAGAAAGAATTTTTTTGAAGGAAATTCTTTTGATGTAACTGTTTTAGATGGACACAAAGTAACACATTTTCCCCATAAAGTGGGTGTTATACCTCTACCTCTATACTAGGTGAATACTTTTCAGTCTTCTATTAAATGGACCTACTCCCTTCAATTCTGTGACAGGGATAGTCCTAAAGTAATGTACCCCTTTGCACCGAGATGCTTACCTTTTTTGTCCTAGAGGAGCTCCATCCAACTGGGGATGGGAAGAAACGGCAGTATAACAGCATTTAGACAGTTCATCATTAAGGTAATTCCTCAAACCATTTGGGGTACCAGTGGTAAGCAGCAAGTAGCTCATCTGAAGCCTGTCCCATGTGCCTCTCCTCCATTTCCTGCAGCATGCTATAGATGCTGTACCTGCTCTCCAAATTTACCCTTCTCTTAAATTCTGTTCCTATATGACCACCCTCCAAATGTGTTCAAATGGCTCACCCAGACCTTTAGTGCTCCGAGCATGAGTGAGCAGGGCAAGCCACAGTGATTGCACCTGTGGGCTTTCTCATGCCGGAAATTTTGGTGGACAAGAGCAGCCTTTCAAATTGTTCCACATTTGGAACGTGAAAAAAAGGGTAGGTAAATGAGGGGTGCACTTTGGAGACCCACAGTGGCATCTATAGCACGCTGCAGGAAATGGAGGAAAGACACATGGGACAGGCTTCAGGTGAGCTTATTGCTGCCTTATTATTGCAGTTGCCTGGACTGTGCTTTTAAGTCCGTTGCTTTGCAATAAGACCACCTGCTTTGAAAAAAGTCAAAGCAGCCTGTTAATTCTAATAGAAGCCTGCCTGCCCTTCAATCATGCCCTTAAGCCTCCGACTTCCACTCTGAGCCTCCCTGGTGACAGTCAGTTTTAAAAAAAGGTACCTGAAAAGTTGTTATATGCTAAGGCTAAAGAGAAGACATTACACAGGCATAGGAGTGGATTCTTTAATGTAGGAGTGGTGAGAATCTATGCTAAAGCAATTAGCCATGTTGACTGCACTAAAGGAGAGACCTAGATGTTTTCCTCGCGTGGACAAAACTTGTTGGTACCTTCCGGTAAGGGGATTGACCAGTAAAACTTTAAAATCAATTTCCTGGCAGCTTACCATCTGATACAATGTCAGTCCCACCTCTGCTTTCAGCACCTCCCCCCTTATCCATACCACAATCCTTGGCTCGTGTCGAGTTGACACCCCCTCCCTTAGTGATCAGCTAGAATAGAGCCCTCCACACTGTCAATCCCAACTCACTCCAATGCAATGGACACTGTGTACTTATATGGCACCCTGTCACTCCCATCAGAGGACACGAGGAACGTATAAAATACACAATATTATAAATCTATTGTAACAGACAAGTAAATAAACACAAAGATGCAGGAATACATTGGTAGAGCAGGCCCTGCCCTTGCGAGCGCACAATCTAAAGACGTTAACATGTTTGTAATTTTCTTTCTGATCCCCTGAGAATCCTTTTCACCCCTTAAATAGGCAGATTAACAAAATGTACATTTGATTTCTGTGCTGCTAATTACCAGAACACCTTAGTTTATGTCCCTATGGTCAAATATTTTCATCCTTCAATCATCATTTTTGTCCACGATAGTTTGTTTTATTATTTTTTTTCTTGCTTATTTGCCTAATATTCAAGGCAATTAAAAAGAATCTATCTTTCCTTTTTTCCGTTTCAAATTATTTCAGTGACCATTGTGGAATTTCTCTTTTCTTTAACGGAAGCGTACCAACAATTTTGTCCACGTGTGTAATCACATTACCAGCTATGGCCATTAGACCACTGGGAGTAGATCGTTGGTCCAGAAATGTATTCTGCTATTTGCAGTCAGGAGGAAATCTTCCTCTAATATGAGTAAAATTCACTTTGACCTCGTTTGAGTTTTTACCTACATGTGGAGCTACAATTGCAAGCTGAACAAGATGGACTTTTTCCAGCCTTACAAATGTCGTTACTATATTACTTAGGGGCTAGTTTTACATGAATAGTTTCATGGCTAAGAAGCTGCTCGATACCTTTATAATGAGAGTCTCTATCCTCCAATATGAGCTGGCAGATCTTTCTCTTGGTGAATGGTTTGTTGGGGTTTCTTGTATTAAGTTAGTAACTGTAGTGGTGAACTCGCCTTTCCCTTCTCCCTCCCTCCCTCCCTCCTTCATCTTCCTCTGCTTTTTAATCATGCCTTCACTCCTCTCTCATGTCACTCCGCACCATATGAGCAGGGTGGGCTCCTTCCACTGGTGGCTTCACTGCTTTGGTCAGACCAGCACTGACCTACCTATCTACATTCCCCTTTCTGCAGGAAGCCACTGTCATCTGAACCTAAAAGGGTCCGGTTTATAAACTCCTGCACTGCTACAATGCATTCAGTTTCTCCTCGTAATGTGTTCTAGATAATGGAATGTTTAACATTGAACCTTTACAGAACTTACACACAAAGTGAGCCACCATCTATGGCCAATTAGGTTGACAAAGTGTACGGTCTGAGGAGGAGTGATATGCACCAGTCATAGTGAAATTGTATATGTACTTTTAATTTTTCCTCAACAAAATGTTTTACTTTGTTTGCCTAGAACTTTTCTTTCTAGAAACCTTTTTTTCCATGTGGGACACACACAGGCAGACTTAAATGATCTAATGTAATTTTTTTGCTCATAGACCATTCAAGCAAATGCGATGGGACTGTAAAAAAAAAAAAAAAGGGACACTCCCCAAAGCAGCAACACCCAGACGGGTCTCTCGTTGTCTACATACGCTCCCATTGGCACACGCAACCCTTCACATTCAATGTGCACGCCCATGCCTTTCACAACAATGGAGAGGTGGGCCAGGCTCTGTCATGGCATGCCGCATCTATTGCAGTGAATGGATTTGGGCATGTACATGCACTGTGATAAGGAGGGTGCGGAGCCACAACAAACAGCTTAAACAGCGGGTGAGCTGCTGCAACAAGAGAAGGAAATCCCCTCTCTTTTTTATATTAGGTTTGTAAACCCTTTAAAGTGGCAATGTAACAACCCCTAGTTTTATACCTCATTAGGAGAAGCACGTGGAGCTTTGCACCCCCCTGCAAACCACTTGAGTCATGTAACCTCTGTGGGGCAGCTTGGAAGGTGGAGGCCAAGCTACACAGTGCTACTCCTACTTGGGGATCGGAACCCAGGTTCTGGGTGGGGTTTTTTTTTCTAACTTTTTGGGAGAGGATATGTCAAAATTGAATTTGCCTGGACAGCTGCTTTCAAGCAGAGCTGAAGTCATCCCCAACCCCACATGTCAGGTGCCTATTGGATCCCTGAGATGCATGTTTGCCTCTGGACTTGTTCTCAGCAGTTGATCTGCTGCGAGGTCATAAAGTAACCCCCCCCCCTTTTTTTTTTTATATTACCTTAGATTTATAAAGTGGCAATCCAGGCAAAGTAACAACCCCCCCCCCCCTTCCCCCAGCTCTACACCTGATTAGGGAAAGCACAGGGAGCCTTGCATCACCCTGCATTCAGGGCAGCTGCTACAAAAGCTTTCTTTTAATTTTTAGAGGGGGTATGTGAAAATGTTCTTTGCCCGGACAGCTGCTTTAAAGCAGACTTGAAGCTGACAACTTGCAGCTATTATTCTACTGCCCCCCCCCCTTTTTTTTTACAGTACTCCTTTGCTTTTATGGTCTTTACATTTGGTTTTAAGTACAATGTTGCCTTTACAAAGTGGATTGCAATTATTTTGTCTTCACATTAAATAAAAGATGGTTTATTGCCAACTTTGGAACAGAATTTCCGAACTTTCTAGCAATACACACACAGATTGTCTCAAGCGATATGTTATTGGATCTTCCATGTTATTGTCCAAAAAAAAACAAAAGAAAGACATCAGGCCAGCCCATTTTGTGGAGTTCTTGTTGCTTTTTCCTTTAAACTTCAATCGTCCTTGCCTTAGGTACCGAGCAGCCCAAGCCCGTTGTTGATAGCGCGGATACAGAGGAGAAGAAATCTCAGATCAGTGCAGACAGTGGCTTGAGTGTCACCTCGGGATCGCAGGTGAGCAGTGAGACTTGGTTCATGGCTTTGTCTTTGGTGGCTTTTGGAATTTAAGAAGAAATGCTTCTCTGTTTTTGTGACAACGTTTGAAAGCATGTCATTAGCTTTTGTTTATTCTTAGTATACAGTACGTCCTGCTCCAGAGAGAATACTTACACTCGGGTACTACTCCGCCAGATGGCGCTGGACTGCAGAGACATCGAAAATAGGCTCCTCCCGGCCCCTCAAATACCCAGGGACCTCCCACAATCCACAGATTTTCTCTGCAGTCTGGACTGCAAAGGACAAGAATATGGCTCTCTCTTCTCGCAGTTGAGCGGGGCTATTATCCTGCGGCCCTGTAGGACTATTCCCACCCGTTCCATTAGTAATGTGCTGGGGCCTTGGCTGCGCTGGTCGGGTGATGGTAGGCAGCACCGCTGTTAGGTGCTTAGGAGCGCTGCTCCACCGCAATCCCCCACCAAAGGGTAGGCGGTATAGGCATATGGTGAGCCTCTATGGGATGCCCCTCCCGCACTATTGCACCTTGCCCCTGTCTATCGGTGGGCCCTATGTTAAATGGCCGCTGTCCTCCCTCATTCTCCCTGTAGCATTCGGGGGAAGACAGGGGGGGTGTGTATGTATGTATATACGTGTATTGGCTTATGCTTCATTACATTATGCTTTGTGTCAGCCGCCACGCTGACTTGTATTACTTTTATTGTACTTGAAATTGCCGGCGCCGCACCCGTTTTTTACAGTGTTCCGCGCTTGGCGGCGGCGTTACCTCAGGCGCCGGTGAGCCGTCATTGGCTGCTTGTCACGTGTTGGCTTCGCGGGGGCGGGGCCTGTCTCTGGCGCGTTCCGCGTCTTTGCTCGTGCGGGCCTGCCCCTCGAGGTATACCGACGCCATTTTGTCTGCTTGTTTGGCTTCTGCGTGACGGGCTTCTACCTACCGCGGTCCATAAGTGCCCTCGCGGGCGGCTTTATTACCTTTTCAATTATTGTGTGCTTACGGCTCCCTTTTATTATGTCTTTCAGACGGGCGAACCCATTGGCTTCACCCGGCTCTCTGTTAGTTGGTTAACTTGTGAGGCCTAGTGTAATTACTCCCACTTCCCTAGCGTGTTATTGGGGCATCCTGGGTTGCTGTATAGTGTTAATCCCTATCGGCCTATTGTGCCGCTATAATCACCATATGGAGGAATCTCAGGATAATGTGACCGGGGTTCCATCGGGACAAGCCCGGCTGTGTGTAGCTTGTGGGGTGTCCCCTATTAGCGCTGACAATGCGCGGGTCTGTGTACCTTGTGCCAAGCAGGTGCTTGCGCTGCAATCTGGCCTTCCAGTGACTGGGCCTGCGCCTCGTTTCACTTCACCTACTCCCCCAAGCTTAAATCTCACTCCCACTGAGTTGCATACAAGTGGGGATTCTCAGCCCGATGTATCTTCTAGACTGGCTAGTGTTGAGAAGTTAATTGCTAATACCTTGACGCGGAAATCCCCTGCAAATAAGCGGCACTTAACGCCTGATGTCACTCTTTTCCTTATGGAAACTGATGAGTTTTGGCATTTATGTGGCTATACCCCTTCGGACGAAGGGGAGCTATTCTCTGACTCAGGGTCATCTGAGGAGAGGCCCAGGGGTCATGACGATTCTGGCTCTGACCCCTGGGCCCCGGATGATACTGATAGATTGCTGGCCCAGATTTTTGAGGTTCTGTCCATTTCTCCCCCTGTTGCGGCTCCCAGGCAAAGGGGGGAACTTTTTCATACTGCTAAGTCACGCTTGGAATTTCCTGAGCAAGCACATTTCAATAATCTTGTGCTCAAGGAATGGGAACGTCCCAGTAGACTTCCCGGTGTACCTAAGAGTTGGGATAGGAAGTATCCCTTTCCTGCTGATGTGGTAAAGTGTTGGTCATCCCTTCCCGAAGTGGATGCCCCGGTCCTAGGGTTATCTAACACCTCTGTCATAATCTACTACCCTGCGGGATGCTGAGGACTTTTGCATGTGTGGGGACGGCACTGCGCCCGGTCTGTGCCTTGGCCATTACGGCTGTGGCTATTAGGACCCTACTCAGAAGTATCCTTGATAGTGCCCCTGATGATTTGCCTTGTGAGGTGTTTAATGCACTCTCTAGTTGTGATGATTTTGTGAATTTTGTCCTCTCTGCCTTGGATGACACCATTAGAATGTGTGCCAGAACCTCTTGCTCTTGTAATGGCTATACGCCGCTCGGTTTGGCCCTCACTGGGTTTCCCTTCAAAGGACTACGCCTGTTTGGGGACCGCCTTTACCTTTTTGCTAAGGGAGGCAGGTGGCAGTCTCGGCCCTTTTGGGGTCAGGGCTCCTTTTCCTCCCTCTACCGTGGTGCTAGACAA
Organism: Gastrophryne carolinensis; assembly: GCA_027917425.1. NCBI lineage: Eukaryota > Metazoa > Chordata > Amphibia > Anura > Microhylidae > Gastrophryne > Gastrophryne carolinensis. The sequence goes on along the minus strand of CM051241.1, from coordinate 128,650,031 downwards.
GGGAGGGGGGTGTCCTTTACTGGGGCCCGGGGAGACTTCTGGAGTAGGGGCAGAGGACGTGGACGTCCTGGTTCCTCCTGGGGCCCCAAGCTTAAGTCCTCTCCCAAGCCCCCTCAGGCATGATGGGGCGCCCTCACCCATCTGGGTGGGGGGATGGCTTCAGCACTTTGCTCACGTCTGGAGGCTTCATGTCTCAGACCGGTGGATTCAGGAGGTAGTGTCCTCCGGTTACAAGATAGAGTTTGCTGCCTGGCCGCCCCCAAGATTCATCAGATCCCGGATTCCTCAGGACCCTGTGTCAGCTCAGGATCTGGTGCAGGCAGTTCAAAGCCTCCTGGAGCTGGGGTTCATCTGCAAGGTCCCTTTAAGAGAAAAAGGCAAGGGCTTCTATTCCAACCTCTTCACAGTGCCCAAAAAAGAAGGGTCAGTCAGGCCCATCCTGGACTTGAAGATCCTCAACAAATTTGTCAGGAGCAGGCGCTTGTGCATGGAGACTCTGCGCTCTGCCATCAGTTCCCTGCGCCCAGGGGATTTCATGACCTCTGTGGACATAAAGATGCTTACCTTCATATTCCTGTATTTCCAGGTCATCAAAGGTTCCTCAGGTTCGCTCTGGAGGATCAACACTACCAATTTGCGGCATTGCCCTTTGGTCTCACTTCAGCTCCCAGGGTGTTCACCAAGGTGCTAGCTGGAGTGATGTCTCTGCTCAGGTTTCAGGGCATCCGCGTGCTGCCTTATCTGGACATTCTCATCACCTCCCAGTCTCTACATCAGGCAGAATTAGATACTCAGCTGGTGGTGTCCACCCTGGAGTCATTTGGCTGTGTGATCAACCATCCCAAGTCCTCTCTGTCCCCCTCCTTGGTGCCTCCATTCCTGGGAATGAATCTGGATACAGTTCAGGCAAGGATTTTTCTTCCTCAACAGAAGGTGGACAGTCTGATTGCGCAGGTCCAGTTCCTGCTATCTTGTCATCATCCCTCCATCAGGTAGGGAATGCAGCTGGTGGGCCTGATGGTGGCGTGCTTCGAGGCTGTCCCTTATGCTCAGTTCCACTTGAGGCCTCTGCAACTCCACCTCTTGTCAGTATGGGACAAGGACCCATCGTCCCTGGACCAGGTCTGTGTGCTTTCCCCCCTGGTCAGGCGGTCCCTCTCGTGGTGGCTGGACTCCAGGAACCTGCTGGGGGGCAGATCCTTTCTGACCCCCTCTTGGGAGATGGTCACCACGGATGCCAGTTTGTCAGGTTGGGGGGGTTTCTGGAAATCCCTGCAGTTCCAGGGGAGGTGGGGCCCTCAGGAGGCCCACACACCTATCAACGTCTTGGAGCTGCGGGCGGTCAGGTTAGTTCTGGCTCAGTTGACTCCTCACCTTCGGGGCCTGCCTGTTCAGGTGCGCTCGGACAACCAGACAGCAGTTGCCTACATCAATCATCAGGGAGGGACCCGGAGCAAGAGGGCCCTCCAGGAAGTGTCTCTGATCCTGACCTGGGCGGAGGCCAATGTTCCCTGCATATCAACTGTGTACATCCCGGGGGCGGAAAATCTCCTGGCAGATTCTCTGAGCAGGGGGGACTTCTCGCCAGGGAGAATGGTCCCTCTGCAACAGGGTTTTCCAATCTCTGTGTCACCGTTGGGGTCAACCAGATGTGGGTCTGTTTGCGTCCCATCACAATCACAAGCTTCCGGCCTTTGTCTCCCTGTCTCAGGATCCTCTGGTCTTGACCACGGATGCCCTAGGAATGTCATGGCAGGACTTTCAGTTCCTGTATGTCTTTCCTCCATTCCCCCTGCTGGGCAGGGTTCTGCGCAAGATTGCTCTGGAAGGGGTGCCAGTAATTCTGGTGGCCCCCAGGTGGCCAAGAAGAGTGTGGTTCGCAGACATGGTGCAGTAGATCAGTACGTTCTGCCCAGAGTGCCAGATCTGCTCACTCAGGGCCCCTTACGCCATCCCAATTTACAAACTCTGGCTTTGACTGCCTGGCTGCTGAAACCTCCATCTTGATGGAGAAGGGGCTGTCTACCTCGGTTGTTGATACCATGATAAAGGCTAGGAAGAAGTCTTCTTCTTCCATTTATTACAGAGTTTGGCGTGCCTACATTGACTGGTGTGAGTCTAAGTCTCTTCCCTGTCGTGTGTTCTCTATTCCCAGGATTCTGGAGTTCCTGCAGCATGGGTTGGAAATGGGGCTCCAACTCAGGACTCTGAAGGGTCTGGTTTCTGCCCTGGCTGTTTTCTTCCAGAAGTCCCTTGCTCAGCATTCTCTGATCAGGACTTTTTTCCAGGGGGTTACTCATGTGCGCCCTCCACGTAAGCCTATGGTGCCTGTTTGGGATTTGAACTTGGTTTTGTCAGCCTTGCAGGATGCTCCCTTTGAACCTGTGCAGGATGCTGCCCTGGCCATTCTTACTCTCAAAGTTGTCTTTTTGGTTGCTATCACCTCTGTTAGGGTGTGTCTGAGTTGGCGGTGCTTTCCATTCAGCCCCCTACTATGAGAGACACCAGGACAATGTGGTGTTCCGCTTTAAGCCAGATTTTCTGCCTAAGGTAGTGTCTGCCTTTCATTTAAATCAGGACATTGTTCTTCCTTCATTGTGCCCTAATCCTAGTAATGCTAAGGAGAGGGTTTTGCTTTCTTTGGATGTGGTTAGGTGTCTGAAGTACTATCTGGTGGCTACTGCACCTTTCAGAAAAACTAATGCTCTTTTTGTGGTCCCTTCTGGTACTAGGAAGGGTTTGGCTCCTGCCAAGTCTACTATCAGCAAATGGATCCGTCAGGCTGTTATTCAGGCCTACTCTGCTAAGGGGAAGAATCCTCCCTTCCGCCTTACTGCTCATTCCACTTATGCTGTTGGTGCCTCTTGGGCTTTTCAGCACCAGGCTTCTGTTGAACAAGTTTGCAAGGCCGCTACTTGGTCTTCTGTTCAAACCTTTTCAAAGTTTTACAAGGTTGATGTTAGGGCCTCAGCTGATGCTGTTTTTGGCCGCAAGGTTTTGCAGGCGGCAGTGGTTTAAACTGTCTGCTGTTACCTTTGAGGATCCCACCCTACTTTATGGACACTGCTATTGGATGTCCCGAGTGTAAGTATTCTCTCTGGAGCAGGACGTACTGTATACTAAGAATAATACAATTCTGTGATTACTCACCTGTAGAATTGGCATTATGAGTATACATTACGTCCTGCTCCACCCCACCCTTGGTTTTTGCATTATCTTGGATCCCCTGTATGCTGATTGTTATCATTGTTAAAGTTACTAGTTTGGGTTGTTTTAATTCTCCCGGCTTCTCGTTAACTGCTTTTCAATGTTGGGGATTGTGGGAGGCCCTGGATATTTGAGGGGCCGGGAGGAGCCTATTTTCGATGTCTCTGCAGTCCAGCGTCATCTGGCGGGTAGTAGCCGAGTGTAAGTATTCTCTCTGGAGCAGGATGTACTGTATACTCATAATACCAATTCTACAGGTGAGTAATCACAGAATTGTATTTTTCATGTTCTGTCTGCCTTCCAATTTAAATTTTGCTATACATCACCTACACACCACAGCACACCACACACGCGATAAATCCCCAAATTTTCCACTTACGTATTACAAAATTTTCCTATACATCACCTACACACCACACCACAACACACACACGTGCGATAAATCCCCCAAATTTCTACCTACGTATTTCAAAGCATCCAGCAATAATCCTAAAAAAGTCCCCTCAATACTTGCATATAACTCAGTCAAGTTTTTTTTTTTGTTAAATTAGTATTTTTTTTTTTACCTATTTAGCTAATTCATATAGCGCTCTCCCTCTTAGCCACTTGTGTATTACAATGAAAGCTTTCATTAAAGATCTGTAGACAAAATGTATTCCTACTTATCTAGCTAATATGTACTATTTAAATCCACCTTAAAATATTCAGTTTCTTACATGTTTTTCTGGTAAAGTAATCAGGGAGACCAATCTAAACCGCAGAGGAGCCTAGAGTATATAACCGACTGTGGCCGATAGCCTTCCTCTTCGTAGGCCATCCAGATTGTGATGCTTCTTTCCGTAACACACCCCTGGCGTGCTTCACTGGGAATCTTACCTTTGCAACATTCCTACAGCTTATCTGAATTGCTGGTTGCAGGTACATACAGCTAGCCAGATGTCCATTCAACGTTCTATGCCTGCTGAAGATGCCCTACATAGAATGCTGATTGAAAGCTGGCACGTGCTGTAGGATTACGAAAGGAGTAAGCAGACCCAGAGAGGAAAAGCTGCATGCAGAATTTGCCCCACAAGGGGGTCACCGCGTAGCATAGATACCTATGAATAGTGCAGGTAAATTGCATGTATGGCCTGCCGCTGGGCCTCCCTGCTGCTGCCACCACTGTCAGGTGCCATCACTGGAGGACAAGAAACTTTGGGGCCACCGCTACACTAGACTGCACCGCACTGGGTGCACAGCCCAGTACACAATACCAGGGCCCTTAATTTGTCCTGGGTAAACTTTAGTGCACCTTTTGTGAGGCATGGCATAGATGTCAGCTATATCCTAATCTTTATCACCGAGGATAACTCATTGAGGCAACGATACACTGTATAGGTGGTCACAGCAATGTGAAAGTCATTATAAAGTTGAAAAAAGACATGTTTAATCAAAAAAGGAAAATTTGATGGCACCAGCTAAGATTAGAAAGGTAATAAACAACAGTATTATGGTGCCCTGCTCTGGTAGCCCCCCAAAAACATGTACAAATAGCCAAACAAAGAAAGGGGATGCCCCACCACCCCTGGATGGGGGGAATGACCAGAGACTGACAATGGCACTCTAAGATATTTGAATCATGAAAAAAAGTTTATTAAACATCTAAGTCACATACTAGGACATATTAAAAATCTTTATATTAAAAAACATATATCACAACTAAATCCATACTACTCACGAGGAATGGGGAAAATAAAGGAGGGAGAGGGGGGGTTTTACAGCAGGCAATTTGATTTGATCAGTGACTATAACTAAAACCAAACTACAATAATTAATGTGCAAGTAGAAACCCTATTAAAATGATATGTAATATAAATACCATATATACAATTGCAAAAGAAAGTGCCAAGTACTACATACAGTGCATCAGTGTCAAGCCTATGAATAGGAAACAATCCAAATCATGAAAGAAACAACCAGTAAATACCTTTCAAGTAAAGTGCTAAGTGCAAATGGCCGCTGTCGCTCCCCTCACAACCCTCACATGTACCGGCCCTGGACGCGTTTCGTGACGTCACCGTCACTTCCTCAAGCAGAGTATACTCTGCTTGAGGAAGTGACGGTGACGTCACGAAACGCGTCCAGGGCCGGTACTTGAAAAAAGACATACCGTATATTCTCAGTGTGTCACACACCCCGCTTCCCCTTTAACTCTGACAATAGGGTTATCCTCCAGCAGGAGGCGACGTTGCAGAGAGAAGTCTTGAAAAACGAGCCCCTTCCGGCCTACATATACCTGGGACCTCCCACTTAACACCCAGTGTTTTCTCTCTGCAAGATGCGACAAGACAGAAGAAAGAAGTCTCCTGCTTGCAGGTAGCCGGGGTCAAACCCCGGCATCCCCCCATGGTCTATTTCTGCCCAGCTTTTTGTTTTGTTTACTTAGTTAAGATATTGGAAGCCTCCCAGCCTAGGCTGCTGGGTGGGCAATGGTAGACGGTACCTCATGGTGCCTAGGAGCTTATCTCCTCCGCTCGTCCCCACGCGTGGGGCAATGCGGTTTTCCGGCCGGTGATCCGGATTTGGGATGCCTCGTCCCGGTCCCCCCTTTTAGCCTGCCTTCTCTTGCTTGGTCCCTTCTCCCTAAGTGTGCGGGGACGGCGTTTGTGGGGTGTCTATAATGATTTTTATTCTGACCAGGATGATGTGTGCGTTTTTTGTGGGCAGCTAAATAGGTCGGCGCTGCGGTCTGGTGAATATGTCCCCAGGCTGCGGGGGCTCCGTGTGCATTCTGTGTGGCGTGGTGAGTGTGTTTTTGCGGGCGGGGTGCCTGTTTCTGGCACCCGCCTCACTCGTACGTGCGGCCGCGGTGCTCGTCTTCTAGGGGGCGGGGCCGCATGTCTTGGCGGCCCGCGGGGGCGGGGCCGGAGCGCTTTGCGCGCTTTGCCGGCCCGCCCATCGTCTTCCTCGCTCCGGAGTTGTCTGCCTGCGGTCTGGGGTCTGCTGAGCTCTGTCTGGCAAGCTTACTTTTTACTTTTATTTTCTGTGCTGCGCGGTGCTATTAGGTCCGTTATCAGATGGTTCTAGGACATGTTTTTATGCATATAAAGTATATTATCCCTATGGTGATGTGGTCAATTTGGAAGTATTTCCTCTATGATTGGTTGCACTGATTCATTACTGTGCTGGTGCACTTTTGATAATGCCCTGCATACCTTTTGTATTTTCTGGAGGCTGATTGTGGTCTCTTTCTTACAGGTCCGGGGATTCCCGTGCTGCGGTGGGTCTCCCGGTCTGACATACCTGGCTAGTCTTATTGTTTAAAATCCTCCTACTCCCGGGACTTTAATTATAAAAGGGGCATCCCGGGTTGCTTAATGCGTAAATCCCTGGGTTATTGCGAATACCATAATTTCACCATATGGAGGCTTCCGACATTACCTCCGTCATCTCCTACACCCCCCCACCTATTCTGGACCCCGTGTGACGTTGTCAAAGGTGGGGATTCGCAATCCGAGGTTTGTGCACGGTTGGCCAGCCTCGCGAAAATGTTCTCCGCCGCAGTGGCTCAGAAGGCTACGGCTAAGCGGAAGCACCTTTCTCCGGCATCGCCTGTTCCGGAGGATGAGGTGTTGGAAGTGTTGGATTATTGTCCCCCGGCTGAGGAGGGGGAGCTCCTAGAGGAGTCGGACGAGCCTGCAGACCAGCAATTGTTTGGTACCGCTGGTGATCAGGCTGCGGGGGTGTTCCTTGACACTCCTTCCATTTTGGCTCAAATGTTTGAGATTTTGACTTTGGATCCACCTGAGGCGGCCCCCCCGCCAAAGGGTGAGTTGTTTGATGTGCCCAAGCCGCGTTTGGTGTTTCCCAGACAACAACACTTTGTGAGGGTTGTCCTTAAGGAATGGGAACAACCTACGCGCCTTGTTGGAGTTCCTCCTAGTTGGGATAAGTGTTATCCTTTTCCGGAAGATTTGGTGAAGCTTTGGTCTGTTCCCCCTGACGTCGATGCCCCCGTGTTGGGGCTGTCTAACACAGCTGTGTTGCACTCCCCTGACACTACTACCATTAAGGATGGTGAGGATCGTCGGATTGATAATTGGCTCGCCATGGTTTTATCAGTGCTGGATTGGCACTGCGGCCGATTTGTGCTTCGGCGCTTCTTTTGATGACCGTCAGGTCCATTGTTAGAGATTTGTACGCAGATCTTGATCCCACTTGTGATGAGTTCTTTTCTCTCAAGCAGTCGTTTATTTCTTTTGTCATGACCGCCCAGGACGATGCGCTTGCAATGTGTAGCAGTACCGCGGCCCTGTTGGTTGCTATTCGTCGGTCGGTGTGGCTGCGTCAGTGGATGGCGGACTTTAGCTCTAAGAAGTCGCTTACAGCTTTTCCTCTTGTGGGTTTGCGCCTGTTTGGCGACAAATTGGATTCAGTTACCAAGGGTGGTAAGTTGCCTCAATGCAAGAGGCCGCGTCGTTCCTTTCGGGGAGCGGCTTCTTTTAGTCCCTCCTTTCGGGGAGCCAGAGCGGACAGAGGGGCCTCCTTTCCCGCTACCAGGGGTGCAGGTTGGACCCGGGGGAGGGGCCGTGGCCGTCCCGGTCAGTCCTGGGGCGCAAAGCCCAAGCCTACTGGCAAGCCCGCTCAGCAATGAGGGGGTTCCCTCACCCGTGCGGGTGGGGGGACGATTGCGACACTTCTCCCAGGTTTGGGACCAGGCGGTTGCGGACAGATGGATCCGGGAGGTGGTGTCGTCCGGTTACAAGCTGGAGTTCGAGTCTCACCCTCCTTCACGGTTTTTCCAGTCTCGGGTGCCCACCGACCCTTTGGCCGCGCAGGGGCTCCTGGCATCGGTGAAGAATCTTCTGGAAATGGCGGTCATCCAGCCAGTGCCGCACTTGGAAGTGGGCCTCGGGTATTACTCCAATCTCTTCACAGTGCCCAAGAAGGACGGGTTGGTTCGCCCCGTTCTGGATCTGAAGTTCCTCAACAGGTTCATCCGTACACGGAAGTTTCGGCAGGGGGACTTCATGACGTCCATAGACATCAAGGATGCTTACCTTCATGTTCCCATCTGCCAGGCTCATCAACGTTTTCTTCGGTTCGTGATGGAGGATCTGCATTTTCAATTCGTGGCACTTCCGTTTGGTCTTACCTCGGCTCCAAGAGTGTTCACCAAGGTGCTGGCAGGGGTGATGGCCATTCTCAGATCTCACGGCATTCGCATCGTACCTTATCTGGACGACCTTTTCATCATGGCTTCTTCTCTCAATCAATCGGAGACGGACACCAGGACGGTGGTCTCCACGCTGGAAAGCTTCGGTTGGGTTGATCAACTATTCCAAGTCCTCCCTCGCCCCGGCCAGGGTGGTGTCCTTTCTGGGAATGCGGTTGGATTCTTGTCAACACGGTGTTTCTGTCTCAATCCAAGATTTTTCTGATTCAGGAATAGGCTCGGTTCCTTCTTTCCAATCCTTGACCGTCCATCCGTCTGGGGATGAGACTGGTAGGGTTGATGGTTGCCTCTTTCGAGGCAGTTCCTTTTGCTCAATTTCACACAAGGACGCTTCAGCTTCATCTGTTGGCGTCTTGGGATCGGCGACGACGGTCGTTGGATCGGCCCTTCCAGTTGTCCTCCCGGGTCCGGCAGTCCCTTCAATGGTGGTTGGTCTCGACCAATCTCTTGAGGGGCAGGTCTTTTCTGACTCCTCTTTGGGAAATCGTCACCACGGACGCCAGTCTTTCGGGATGGGGGGGATTCTGGAAGGATCTTCAGTTTCGGGGGCAGTGGGGGCCTCGAGAGGCCCACTTGCCCATCAATGTTCTGGTACTGAGAGCCATCCGTCTGGTTCTTTTTCATTTGACTCAGCATGTTCTGGGCCTTCCGGTTCAGGTTCGCTCGGACAATCGGACAGCGGTTGCTTACATCAATCATCAGGGAGGGACTCGCAGTCTGGGTGCCCTCAGAGGGGTGTCCCTGATCCTGACCTGGGCGGAGGCCCATGTTCCTTGTCTCTCGGCAGTTTACATTCCGGATGTGGAAAACAGGGAAGCGGATCTGTTGAGCAGGTGCTCTTCCCGTCTGGGGGAATGGTCTCTCCATCCTCAAGTTTTTCGGTCTCCGGTGGGGGGGGGGGGGGACATCGTAGGTGGACCTGTTTGCATCTCGTCACAATTGCAGGCTTCCGACCTTCGTGTCGCTCTCTCAGGACCCTCTGGCTCTGGCGGTGGACGCCATGTCTCTGAGATGGGGGGAACTGGGGTTTCTGTACCTTTTTCCTCCGATAACCATGCTCGGCAAGGTGGTACGGAAGCTGGCTCTGGAAAGGGTGTCCGCCATTCTCGTGGCTCCAAGGTGGCCAAGGCGAGTATGGTTCGCAGACATCGTTCGGCTGGTGGTGGATCAGGTCGTTCTGCCTCTTCGGCCCGATCTCCTCACTCAGGGTCGGCTGTGTTACCCCAATTTACCAATGCTGGGTTTGACGGCTTGGCTGCTGAAACCTTCATCTTGAAGGAGGAGGGTCTTTCTGACTCGGTTGTTAAGACTCTTATCTGTGCCCGGAAGAGGTCTTCTTCTACCATCTACTATAGGACTTGGAGAGCTTATATCGCTTGGTGTGAGGTTAGATCTTTGCCTTGTAGGGTCTTTTCAGTTTCCAGAATTTCAGATTTCTTGCAATCAGGGCTGGACTCTGGTCTCCAGCTGAGTACTTTGAAAGGGCAGGTTTCTGCCTTGTCTATCTATTTTCAGAAGCCTTTTGCGCTTCATCCTTTAGTCAAAACTTTTTTCCAGGGGGTTACGCATGTGCGGCCTCCCAGGAAGTCATTGCTCCCTGTTTGGGACTTGAACTTGGTTCTTTCTGCTCTTCAGGCTCCTCCCTTTGAGCCCTTACAGGATATTGCTCTTTCTACCTTGACTCAGAAGATTGCCTTCTTGGTGGCGATCACTTCGGTTCGGCGTGTTTCGGAGTTGGCGGCCTTGTCGATTCAGGCGCCCTACTTTGAGAGGCATCAGGACAAGGTGGTTTTTCGTTTCAAACCGGACTTCCTTCCTAAGGTTGTTTCTGCTTTTCATTTGAATCAGGATATTGTCCTTCCCTCCTTGTGTCCTAAGCCTAAGAATGACAAGGAGAGGGTTTTGCATTGTTTGGATGTGGTACGCTGTGTTAAGTACTATTTGCTTACTACTTCTCCTTTTCGTAAGACTGATGCCTTTTTTGTTGTGCCCTGTGGGCCTAGGAAGGGTTTGGCTCCGGCTAAGTCTTCCATTAGCAAATGGATTCGTCAGGCGGTTGTTGGGGCCTATTCGGCCAAGGGGAAGGTTCCCCCTTTTCGTATCATTGCTCATTCTACTCGTGCTGTTGGAGCGTCTTGGGCTTTTCAGCACCAGGCTTCGGTTGAACAAGTTTGTAAGGCTGCTACTTGGTCTTCCGTTCATACTTTTTCTAAGTTTTACAAGGTTGATGTGCGGGCTTCAGCGGATGCTGTGTTTGGCCGCAAGGTTCTGCAGACTGCAGTCGTTTGAGTTATGCTTCATTTTGCTGTTGGATACCCACCCCTTGTGGACACTGCTTTTGGATGTCCCTATCGTCAGAATTAAAGGGGAAGCGGGGTGTGTGACACACTGAGAATACCACCATTTTCTGAGTACTCACCTGTAAAATGGATATTGTCAGTGTGTCACACACCCCGCTTCACCCACCCTTTTTGGTATCCTGGATCCTCTATATGATGAAGCTTTCCTTTATTTTTATTTTGAGGGTTACCGTTGGTTTTCCTGGTACCTTGTCTTACTGCTTGAATTCACTGGGTGTTAAGTGGGAGGTCCCAGGTATATGTAGGCCGGAAGGGGCTCGTTTTTCAAGACTTCTCTCTGCAAAGTCGCCTCCTGCTGGAGGATAACCCTATCGTCAGAATTAAAGGGGAAGCGGGGTGTGTGACACACTGACAATATCCATTTTACAGCTGAGTACTCACAAAATGGTATTTTTCGACCCTATAAAACGCACTTATTTTCCCTCAAAAGTACGGGAAAAATGTCCATGCATCTTGGCGAATGTGAAAAAAAAAGGAAAATAGTCAACTCACTGTCCCCACCATCCTCGCTGTATCTGCCGCCTTCTCCGCAGCACATGCAGACATCCGCTTCATACAGCAGGTGGACGTGGCTGATACAGCTGCCTCCGCCGCTTCTTCACGACGCCAGCACACACAGAGCGAACACCGGGCTTGGTACAGTGGTGGGCGTAGTTGATGCTCGAGCGTCAGCCACACCCACCACTGTACCAAGCCCGGTGTTCGCTCTGCGTGTGATGGCGCCGTGAAGAAGCGGCGGAGGCAGCTGTATCTGCTGCTCCTTCTCCGCGGCGCCTTCACACACTGACATCCTGCTTCATACACAGCGATGGGCCTGACTGACGCTCGAGCATCGGCCACGCCCACCTGCTGTACCGAGCTGTATGGTCATGTGGCGGTGGCAGAGACAGTGGGAAGGGTGGAAAGGGGAGTGTACTTTTTTTTTTTTTTTACTTTTGCCTATATGGGAATGGGAGGGGGGATGCCACACTGTCTGTATGGGGAATGGCAGGGGGGATGAATGCCACTCTTCCTCTATGGAAGCGGAGATGCCACACTGCCTATATGGGGAATGGGAGGGGGGATGAATGCTACACTGCCGATATGGGGAATGGGAGGAGAATGCCACACTGCTGATATGGGGAATGGGAGGGGGATGCCACACTGCCTATATGGGGAATGGGATTGAGGAATGCCACACTGCCTATACTGCCTATATGGGGAATAGGAGGGGGGATGCCACACTGCCTATATGGGGAATGAGGGGAGGGATGCCACACTGCCTATATGGGGAATGGGATGTGGGAATGCCACACTGCCTATATGGGAATGAGAGGGGGATGCCACACTGCCTTTATGAGGAATGTGCGAGGGGATGCCACACTGCCTCTATGGGGAATGGCAGGGGGATGAATGCCACACTGCCTATATGGGGAATAGGAGGGGGGGTGAATGCCACACTGCCTATATGGGGAATGGGACGGGGATGCCACACTGCCTATATGGGGAATGGGAGGGGGATGCCACACTGCCTATATGGGGAATGGGAGGGGGGATGCCACACTGCCTGTATGTGGAATGGGAGGGGGATGCCACACTGCCTATATGTGGAATGGGAGGGGGATGAATGCCACACTGCCTATATGGGGATTGGGATGGGGGAATGCCACACTGCCTATATGGGAATGGGATGCGGAATGCCACACTGCCTATATGGGGAATGGAATGAGGAATGCCACACTGCCTATATGGGGAATGGGATTGGGCATGCCACACTGCCTATATGGGGAAAGTGAGGGGGAATGCCACACTGGCCATGGGGGTGGAAAAATGCCCCTCTGCCTGAAATTGGGGGATTCTGCACCTTGCCTATTAGTTGGTTCTAGGGGGGGGCGGTGTTTTAGCACATCATTTGGTTCAGAATATTTTCTTATTTTCCTCCATATCCTAGGTGCTTCCTATGGGCAGGTGCGTATTATAGGGCGGAAAATACGGTATGCCTATTCTAAGTATGTCACACACCCCGCTTCAGATAGTCATTACACTTGGGTAATACCGACCTGTAGAGGGCGATCTTGCAGAGATGTCATGAAAAAAAGTGAGCCCCTCCCAGTCCATAAATACCTGGTACCTCCCACTCATTCCCCAGTCTTTCATCTCTGCAGATGGCAAGCAAGTCAGAAGATGGATGTCTCCTCCTTGCAGGTAGCCGGGGTAACTCCCGGCCCCTCTCTTTCGGTCTATTTCTGCCTGGACCTACTGTTATCCCCCTTTTTAGTTAAGAGCCTCCCAGCCTAGACTGCGGGTCCTGGCAAAGGCAGACGGCACCTTAAGGTGCCTAAGGAGCTATGCTCCACCGTGAGACCCCATACTAAGGGGTAGGCGGTATTCCGGGTTGGTGATCCTGGTTGGGATGCCCTGTCCTTGCCCTTACACCTTTGGGGTGTTAATTCCCCCTTCCCCGGTCACCCTTCGTTCCCTACTGCTAGGGGGGCCGCTTATCCCCCTTTGTCAGTTTAGCCCCTTTTTGTATGCTTGGGTGCAACTTGTGTGAGTGTGTTTATGCATGGCTGGGCGGGCGGCGCGGCACCGCCGGCTGTTACTGTTAGTCTTTGGGGGAGCTTCTTCCCCACCGGCGCGGTTTCGGGGGGGGGGGGCGGCAACGGCGCGATCCTGGGGCACGCCCCCTCCCTCTCCCTGTCTTGCTGGTGACGCTGCGGAGCCCGGTCACTGGCCGGGAGCCGCCTGTTGTTGGCAGAGAGGGGTGGGGCCGGGCGCAGCGCGCAATCCGCGCCGGCCCGCCCTTCTTCATCCTGGCCAGCCAAGTCCCTCCGCCTCGTGCAGGACGCCGTTCAGTAAGCGCCCAGTGGGCTCCAGTCTTTCAATTGCTCCTGCGTTGTGTGCCAGATGCTGCTGCTTGTCAGCGCGAGTTTGATATGTGCATGCAGGATGATGTTTTCCTTTGCATACCATGTGCGCAGCAGACTATTACGTGGCAGTCCGGATCCCATGCGTCTGGTTCTGCGCCACCGGTCCCTTCTCCTACCCCTCCCCGCCTGACCCGTACCCCGTGTGATGTTGTCACGAGTGGGGAGTCGCAATCTGAGGTGTGTGCCAGATTGTCCAATCTTGAAAGATTATTTTCTAGCGCTGTAGCCAGAAAGGCCCCGGCTAAGAGAAAGCACTTGTCCCCAGCCACGCAGGCTTCTGATTTTGAGGAGTTTGATTCACTGGACTGGTCTGATTACCCCCCGCTAGAGGAAGGGGAGCTTTTTGAGGAGTCGGATGGTTCTGACGATCAGCAGTTTGTTGGAGCTGATGCCGAGCGGGGTCAGGGGGATTCCTTGGATACCCCTAAGGTCCTGGCTCATATGTTTGAGGTTCTGGCAATCTCTCCTCCTGAAGTGACTCTTCCGCAGAAAGGGGAGTTCTTTGAGGAGGCTAAGCCGCGCTTAGGATTCCCTAATCAAAGGCATTTCGACGACATTATTCTTAAGGAATGGGAGAGGCCTACGCGGCTTCCGGGTGTCCCTCCGGGTTGGGATAAGAAATATCCCTTTCCAGTGGATGCGGTGAAGCGCTGGTCGTCCCCTCCCGAGGTGGATGCCCCTGTTTTGGGGTTGTCTAGCACCTCTGTCTTGCATTCTCCTGACTGTTCTACTCTCAAGGACGGTGAGGACAAACGCATTGACCAGATGGCTTGTCACGGTTTTGCCAGTGTCGGGTCGGCCTTGCGGCCTGTTTGTGCTTCAGCGCTTTTAATTTTGGCTCCTAGGTCGGTTGTCAGGGACCTGTTGTCTACCTCCAGGCTTGACCCGGCTAGTGATGAGTTCACCGCCCTTAAGCGGTGCGATTTGTTTTTGTCATTTGTGCTAGCCGCCCTGGATGACACCATGGGGATGTGTAGTAGAACTTCTGCCTTGCTGGTGGCTATTCGGCGGTCGGTTTGGTTGCGCCAGTGGGCGGCTGATTTTGTGTCTCTTACGGCTCTTCCCTTTCTGGGCTTGTGGCTCTTTGGAGAAAAATTGGATTTGGTCGCAAAAGGAGGTAGGTTACCTCAGCGAAAGAAGCAGCGTCGTCCCTTTCGGGGGGCGGCTTCCTTTACCCCTTCCTTTCGTGGGGCCAGAGCTGGACGGGGATCGGCTGTCTTCTCCTCCAGAGGTGATTCCTGGAACAGGGGAAGAGGACGTGCCCGTCCAGGTCACAGCTGGGGCTCCAAGGCCAAAGCCGCTGCTAAGCCGGCTCAGCAATGAGGGGGCGCCCTCACCCTCGCGGGTGGGGGGACGACTGCGACACTTCTCCCAGGTCTGGGACCAGGAGGTCTCGGACAGATGGATTCAGGAAGTGGTGTCTGCCTGGGATACTATTCCAATCTGTTCACGGTGCCCAAGAAGGAAGGCTCTGTTCGTCCCATCCTGGATCTGAAGTTTCTCAACAGGCTTATCCGTCCCAGGAAGTTCCGCATGGAAACTCTGCACTCTGCCATAAATTCACTTCGGCAGGAGGACTTCATGACGTCCATAGACATCAAGGATGCTTATCTGCATGTTCCAATCTTCCCGGCGCATCAGAGATTTCTCAGGTTCGTGGTGGGAGATCGGCATTTTCAGTTTGTGGCTCTTCCGTTTGGCCTTACCTCGGCTCCAAGGGTTTTCACCAAGGTGCTGGCAGGGGTGATGGCCCTCCTCAGAGCCCAAGGTATCCGCATCGTGCCCTATCTGGACGATCTTCTTATTATGGCATCCTCTCTCAGCCAGGCGGAGCTAGATACCAGGACTGTGGTAGCCACCCTGGAGAGATTCGGCTGGGTGATCAACTATCCCAAGTCCTGCCTCTCTCCGCCCAGGGTGGTGGCGTTCCTGGGAATGTCTCTGGATACTTCTCAGTCCAGGGTGTTCCTTCCCCGGCCCAGGCTTCTTTTGATTCAGGAATTGACTCAGCTTCTACTATCCATCCCTCGCCCGTCCATCCGGCTGGGGATGCGACTGGTGGGATTCATGGTGGCTTCGTTCGAGGCGGTTCCCTTTGCCCAGTTTCATACAAGGACACTCCAGCTCCATCTCTTGGCGGCCTGGGACAGGTCCCCGCTGTCATTGGATCAGTCTTTTCTGATGTCCCCCCGGGTTCGGCATTCCCTTCGGTGGTGGCTGGAACCGAGCAATCTGATGAGGGGCAGATCCTTTCTGAACCCTCGTTGGGAGACGTTCACCATGGATGCCAGCCTGTCGGGTTGGGGGGGATTTTGGAAGGATCTTCAGTTTCAGGGACTGTGGGGGCCTCAGGAGGCTCACAATCCCATCAATGTTCTGGAGTTGAGAGCCATCAGGTTGGTTCTGGCTCACTTGACTCATCAGTTGCAGGGCTTACCGGTTCAAGTTCGGTCGGACAATCGGACGGCGGTCGCCTACATCAATCACCAGGGAGGGACTCGCAGCAGGCGTGCCCTCAGGGAAGTGTCTTTGATCCTGGCTTGGGCAGAGCGCAATGTCCCATGCATCTCGGCGGTTTACATTCCGGGAGTGGAGAACAAGGAGGCGGACTCCCTGAGCAGGGGCTCATCTCGCAGGGGGGAATGGTCGCTCAGTCCCAAGGTGTTTCGATTGCTTTGCCACCGGTGGGGGACCTCTTTGCCTCCCGTCACAAGCTTCCGGCATTTGTGTCTCTCTCGCGGGATCCGCTGGCTCTGGCAGTGGATGCCATGTCTCTGAACTGGAGGGATCTGGGGTTTCTGTACCCGTTCCCTTTGTTTCCCATGGTGGGCAAAGTGGTGCGCAAGCTGGCCCTAGAGGGCGTGTCAGCAATCCTGGTGGCTCCAAGATGGCCAAGACGGGTTTGGTTCGCAGACGTGGTAAGGTTGGCAGCGGATCAGTTAGATCTGCCCCTTCTGCCGGATCTGCTCACTCAGGGCCCACTGATCTACCCCAATTTGCCAACGCTGGCTTTGACGGCGTGGCTACTGAGACCTCCATCTTGAAGGAGGAAGGTCTTTCTGATGCTGTCATTCAGACTCTGGTTAGGGCTAGAAAGAAGTCTTCCTCTGTCATCTACTATTGGAGGTCTTATATTGATTGGTGCGAGGTCCGGCCTTGCCTTGCAGGGTGTTTTCTATCCCTAGGGTTTTGGAATTTTTGCAACATGGTCTGGACCTGGGTTTGCAGCTTAGTACGCGGAAAGGGCACGTTTCTGCCCAGGCCGCTTTCTTTAAAAAGTCTTTTGCTCTTCATCCTCTGGTTAATACTTTTTTCCAGGGAGTTACGCATGTGCGGCCTCCTAGGAAGCCTTTGCTCCCAGTTTGGGGTTTGAATTTGGTTCTTTCTGCTTTTCAGGGTCCTCCTTTTGAACCTTTGCTGGATATTGCTCTTTCTACGCTTACTCAGAAGGTTGCGTTTCTGGTTGCCATCACTTCCGTTCGGCGTGCATCGGAGTTGGCGGCTTTGTCCATTATGGCTCCTTACTTTGAGAGGCATCAGGACAAGGTTGTTTTCCGCTTCAAGCCAGATTCCCTTCCTAAGGTGGTTTCTGCCTTTCATCTTAATCAGGACATTGTTCTACCCTCTTTGTGTCCTAAGCCCAGCAATGACAAAGAGGGGGTTTTGCATTCTCTGGATGTGGTTCGCTGTGTGAAGTACTATTTGGTGGCTACTTCTTCTTTTCGTAAGACTGACGCCCTTTTTGTGGTGCCCTCCGGGCCTAGGAAAGGTTTGGCTCCCGCCAAGTCTTCCATTAGTAAATGGATTCGCCAGGCCATTGTTGGGGCCTATTCTGCCAAGGGGAAGGTTCCCCCTTTTCGTGTTACTGCTCATTCTACTCATGCCGTTGGGGCGTCCTGGGCCTTCCCGCATCAGGCCTCTGTTGAACAAGTTTGTAAGGCTGCTACTTGGTCTTCCGTTCACACTTTTTCCCAGTTTTACAAGGTTGATGTGTGGGCCTCAGCGGATGCTGTTTTTGGCCGCAAAGTTCTGCAAGCTGCAGTGGTTTAAGTTTGTGCATTATTGCCTTGTTTTGGATCCCCGCCCTTTATGGACACTGCTATTGGATGTCCCAAGTGTAATGACTATCTGAAGCAGGGTGTGTGACCTACTTAGAATAATACCATTTTGTGATTACTCACCTGTAAAATGGGTATTATAAGTATGTCACACACCCCGTTTCACCCTGCCCTTTGGTATTCTGGATCCTTTCTATGGTGAACCTTTTTTACTGTTACTGGTTATTTTGGCTCTTCCTGGTCCCTTTACTGCTGTCTTAATACTGGGGAATGAGTGGGAGGTACCAGGTATTTATGGACTGGGAGGGGCTCACTTTTTTTCATGACATCTCTGCAAGATCGCCCTCTACAGGTCGGTATAACCCAAGTGTAATGACTATCTGAAGCGGGGTGTGTGACATACTTATAATACCCATTTTACAGGTGAGTAATCACAAAATGGTATTTTCAATCACTGTGTTCAGGCTCAATCCTATGGCGCCCTGTGTGACTGGCAGCACATCACTCCTACCAGTCATAAAGGAGCAGACTCCCTCATTGACTCCCTGCAGGGGGCATGTTATGTGGGCTGGGCAGAATTGATGAATTAGAGCGAGACTGCTGTGGCCCCCAGGAGTACAAGGAATAGATTTATTCTTACTCTGGGAGGGAGACACATGAGACTTAAATGCCAATATAGTATGAAGGCTTGAGGTCCCACCTAAATTCATGCATTTACAAGGGGGGGTGGCCTGGACCAGTGCCCTAATAATACACGTACAATGGTTTATTAGATACAAAGTTGTACTAAAAAACTGGTATAAATAGTCATACCAGGTTAATGACAGTAACAAAAATATGCAGTAGTTTGTCAGTAGGTTAATCTTTCTGCAGCTTTACAACATAAGTTGACAAGGTTATGTTTTTCCAAGAGCGCGTAGATAGTAAAAAGTTGCTTATTGTAAGAATAATATCTATACGTTTCACCCAAAATTGCAGCTTCTTCAGGAGATGCTGCATAGTATTTAGATATATGGTAGGAAGAATGGGTCAGTAAGTTATGATATGGGTGGTACATTCTGGGATTAACATGCAATTTTATAATGGTATACATATACTCCTTGAAGGCCATGGAGATGTTGGTAGACTAAGGTCACTAGGGATGAGCGAACCGGTTCGGACGTACCGGAATTCGCTCCGAATTTCAGGGAAAATTCGATTCGGCACGAACCCGAATTTTTTTTGGTTTGTGCCGATCGAATTTTCCCTGAAATAAAAAAAAAATGCCGGCATGGTGGGAGCGGGCAGGCCGGCTATGCTGACAGCGGGCGGCGGAAGCCGGCCCACTGACAGCGCAGCCGGCCTGCCCGCTCCCACCATGCCGGCATTTTTTTAAAAAGCAAACACTTACCTGCATGGTCGGAGCGTGGAGGCCGGCGCCACTCTCAGGCGCCCTCTGATGATGCGTCCTCTGATGACAGCTGAGAGCGGCGCCGGCCTCCACGCTCCGACCATGCAGGTAAGTGTTTGCTTTTTAAAAAAATGCCGGTATGGTGGGAGCGGGCCGGCTTCCGCCGCCCGCTGACAGCGTAGCCGGCCTGCCCGCTCCCACCATGCCGGCATTTTTTTTTTCAGATGAGCGATTCGTGAAAGTTCGATTCGGGCGAACCCGAATTTCTTGGGGAAATTCGGCGAATCGCCCGAATCGAACTTTCAAGAAGTTCGCTCATCTCTAGTGGTGACCTTTAAGTATATGGGTAAGTAGTAGGTGTGAGACGATTGGATAGGCTTCTTACTACCCATGCAATCTTGGAAGAACGTTACCTTGTCAAATCTGCAGAAGGACATACCTACTGACAAACTACTGCAGATTATTCTAAGCATACAGCACGTCCTGCTCCATCTATAATACTTACACATGGGTAATCCTCCGCCTGAGGGCGCTGTTCACTGCAGACATGCAAAAACAAGCTCCTCCCGGCCCTACATATACCGAGGGACCTCCCACAAATCCCCAGATTTCTCTGCAGTGCTCACTGCGAAGACATGAAGTATCACGCTCTCGCAGGCGAGCGGGGCTTTACAGCCCGAGGCCCTGCGGGACTATTTCCACCTGTCCTCCTTGTGATGAATTATGCCTCCCAGCCTGGGCTGCGTTGGTCGGGTGAAGGTAGGCAGCACCGTGTGTGCTTACGGAGCTATGCTCCACCGCAATCCCCCACCATAGGGTAGGCGGTCAAGGCTAATGGTGAGCCTTCACAGGATGCCCCTCCCGCATCAGTGCCCCACGCCCCGTATAGCGGTGAACCCCCATGTATTGGGTCACCTTCCTCCCTAGTTCCCCCCTTTATTGGGGGGAAAAAGAGGGGGGGGAGGGGGTTGTGTGTATGATGGCCTAACCTTGCCCTATTACACTAGTAAGCTTATAGCCCTTAACGGTTAATGGGTGTCAGAGACGCATTTTACATTGCTTGTATTGTCAGCTACAACGCCTTTACTGTATTTCACTCGGCGTGTTCGCGGACGCTACGGCGTTTATTTTTTCTATTCATCCTGTCATATTTGTCCTGAGGTAATTCACTCAGTCTGGTTTTCAGACGTTGCTAACTTCTGTTTCTGATTGGCTATTTCTTCGAGCTTCGCGCTCTCCGGGGGGGGGCGTGGTCTGGCTTGGCGCGTTCCGTGTCGCCTTCAGCTCTGGCCCGCCCTTCGAGGTTCGCTTGGCGCCATTCCCTTCTCACGCGCGCGTGGTGAAGACTGTCCTCCCCTCGCTGTTCTGTAAGTGCCCTCATGGGCGACCCTTTCTTCAGCTTTTGCTCCTTCTCCCTTGGCGCTGACATCCTTGTTCCCCTTGTGTCTTTCAGACCGTGTACTTCGGTGGCTTCTCCCGGCCCGGTCTTGCACCCGGTCCTGTCCTTCAAATACTACTCTCACTTTCCCGCGGGTCATTGGGGCATCCAGGGTTGCTTTCTAGCGTCAATCCCTACTGGCTTATTGTACCGAATAATCACCATATGGAGGCATCTCAGGATATTGTGAAGCCCGTCTGTGTGTAGCTTGTGGGGTCTTGCCTAGCAGCGGTGACAATGCACGGGTCTGCGTTCCTTGTGCACAGCAGGTGCTATCGGCTCTTCCCGCCTCTTCTGAGGCTGGGCCTGCTCCTCGCATCACTTCACCTACTCACCCAAGTCTGAGCCTAACCCCCAATACTAGCGGGGATTCTCATACTGATTTGGCCACTAGACTGGCTAGTGTTGAAAACTTGATAGCTGGCTCCTTAGCCCGTAAGGCCTCTGCCAAGAGGCGGCATTTAAATCCTGAATCGACTATCTTTCCTATAGAATCTGACGATTTACTGCTTTCTTATGCACATCCCCCTTCAGACGAAGGGGAGCTGTTCTCTGACTCAGGGTCATATGACGACGAGTCCAGGGGCCAGGAGGAGTCTGGTTCTGAACATTGGTCCTCGGATGACATTGATAGACTATTGGCCCAGATCTTTGATGTATTGTCCCTCTCTCCCCCTGCTGCGGCTCCCCGGCAAAGGGGTGATCTGTTTCACACCGCTAGGGCGTGGTTGGAATTTCCTGAACAAACCCATTTTAATAGCCTTGTGCTGAGAAAATGGGAACACCCCAGAAAACTTCATGGGGTTCCTAAAAGTGTGGATAAGAAATATCCATTCCCTGCTGACCTGGTCAAGTGCTGGACATCGCCACCCGAGGTCGATGCCCCAATTTTGTCCAACACCTCTATTATGCACTCCCCCCGACACTACTACGCTGCGGGATTCTGAGGACCGGCGTGTTGACCAACTGGCATGTCATGCCTTTGCATTTGGGGGAGCGTCGCTCCGCCCGGTTTGCGCCTTAGCCATTACGGCGGTGGCGCTCAGGACTGTGGTTAGGAATGCTCTAGAAGGTGCAGATGATTTGCCCTCTGATGCTGCCAATGCTCTGGCCACCTGTGAAACTTTTGTTAACTTTATCCTATCTGCATCGGATGATGCTATTAAGCTGAGCGCTAGATCTTCTGCTCTGGTGGTAGCCATACGCCGCGCGGTCTGATTGCGCCAATGGGCCGCTGATAACGCCGCCAAGAAGGCCCTTACGGGGCTTCCATTTAAGGGACTGCGCCTGTTTGGAGAAAGGTTAGACATTTTTGCCAAGGGTGGCAAGTTGCCCCAGCGCAAGCGTCAGGCTCGGCCCTTTTGTGGCCCCAGCTCCCATTCGACCCCCTACCGTGGGGCTAAGCAGGGCAGAGGAGTGTCCTTCGCTGGGTCTCGCGCAGATTCCTGGAACAAGAACAGAGGACGCCGTCCCGGTTCCTCCTGGGGACCCAAGCCGAAAGCCCCTCCCAAGACCCCCCAGGCATGAAGGGGCGCCCTCGCCCGTCAGGATGGGGGGATGTCTACAGCACTTCGAGCAGATTTGGAGACGCCACGTCTCAGACCGGTGGATTCAGGAGGTAGTGTCCTCCGGTTACAAGATAGAATTTGCTGTACGGCCCCCTACCAGGTTTGTTGGGTCCCGGATCCCACAGGACCCTGCCTCAGCTCAGGTCTTGTTGCTGGCCGTGCAGGACCTTCTGGATCTAGGGGTCATGTGGTTCAAATGGCAGTAGATCAGTACGATCTGCCAAGGTTACCAGATCTTCTAACTCAGGGGTCTCTACGCCATCCCATTTGGCTGTTGAAACCTCCATCTTTATGGAGAAGGGTTTGTCTGCGTCTGTAGTGGCTACTATGGTGCAAGCCAGGAATAAGACTTCTTCTGCTATCTATTATAGAGTATGGCGTTCTTACATTGACTGGTGTGAGTCCAGGTCTCTTCCCTGCCGGGAATTCTTAGTCTCTAGGGTGCTGGAGTTTTTACAACATGGTCTAGACTTAGGTCTCAAGCTTAGTACTCTGAAGGGTCAGGTTTCGGCCCTGTCTATCTTCTTTCAGAAGACCTTTGCCCAGCATCCCCTGATCAAGACCTTCTTTCAGGGGGTCACTCATGTGCGTCCCCCTTGAAAACCTATGGTACCTGTTTGGGATTTAAACTTGGTTTTACTGCACTGCAGGGTGCCCCCTTTGAGCCTATTCAGGAGGCTGCTCTCGCTGTTCTCACGCTCAAGGTCGTTTTTCTGGTGGCTATCACTTCTGTTAGGCGTGTGTAGCGATAACCCTTATCGAGTCGTCCGTGAGGAAACAGGAACAGCCCTTACAAAGGCTAGTGAATTGTAATATAGCGTTTCCCCCAATAAGAGACAGAACTCAGTATTGAGGGTGAAGATGAACTGAACTTTATTAGTGCCACACTGGGCCTTATATACACAAGTCTCCATTGCATGACACACACACCGACCAATAGCAGCAGGGCACACAATCCCTCAACTCTGCCGGTGACGCAATCAGCAATACAATAGACGTCTGTAATACACTCAATCCGAACAATGCCATTGTCTGTGACGTAATCAATCAATACAATGGCAGTCAGAACAATGAATAACGTAATCTATCAGTACACTGGCAGTCTGTAACACGCTTAAGAAAAGGAAAGTAATGAACCTGTGTAAAGTCCAAAGGGGCCGAGAGTCTGTCACAGCGTGTGTCTGAGTTGGCTGCCTTATCTATTCAGCCTCCCTACTATGAGAGACACCAGGGTAAGGTGGTGTTCCGCTTCAAGCCAGACTTTCTGCCTAAAGTGGTGTCTGCATTTCATTTGAATCAAGATATTGTACTTCCTTCTTTGTGCCCTAACCCTAGTAACCCCAAGGAAAGGGTTTTGCATTCTTTAAATGTGGTTAGGTGCGTCAAGTATTACCTAGTTATCACTAAGGCTTTCAGGAAGACTGATGCTCTCTTCGTTGTGCCTCACGGGCCTAGGAAGGGTTTGGCTCCTGCCAAGTCTACCATCAGTAAATGGATTCGTCAGGCTGTGGTTCAGGCCTATTCTACTAAGGGGAAGACTCCCCCCTTCCGTCTTACTGCCCATTCTACTAGGGCTGTTGGGGCTTCTTGGGCTTTCCAGCACCAGGCCTCTGTTGAACGAGTTTGCAAGGCCGCTACTTGGTCTTCTGTTCACAGCTGATGCTGTGTTTGGCCGCAAGGTTTTGCAGGCGGCAGTGGTATAAACTGCTTGCCGTTGCCTTTTCTGTTGGGGATCCCACCCTACCTTACGGACACTGCTATTGGATGTCCCATGTGTAAGTATTATAGATGGAGCAGGATGTGCTGTATGCTTAGAATAATACAATTGTGAAATACTCACCTGTAGAATTGGTATTATACGCATACAGCACGTCCTGCTCCAAGCCACCCTGCTTTTCACTTTGTTCTGGATCCCCTGTATGGTGATTGTTATCATTGTTATTATTGCCAGTTTCTGGGTGGTTGGTTTCTCCCGGCTTCTCCTTTTCAATGCTGGGGATTTGTGGGAGGTCCCTTGGTATATGTAGGGTCGGGAGGAGCTTGTTTTTGCATGTCTGTATGTGTAAGTATTATAGATGGAGCAGGACGTGCTGTATGCGTATAATACCAATTCTACAGGTGAGTATTTCACAGAATTGTATTTTTTCTACTAACTGTCAATAACATGGTATGACTATTAATTCCAGTATTCCAATGCAACTTTGTATCATAAACATTTGTACTCATCTTATTAAGGCACTGACCCAGGCCAACCCTCCTTGTAAGGGAGCCTGCTGGGAGATACGTGTATATATGTTTTGTTTGTCTTGATTGTCCTTTTATTTTCCCTACATCCAGTCCAGGCCGTCCCATATCTCCAGCTGTCCCTCTATCATTCCCCAGTCGTTCATCTTGCAGTTTGGCTGCATAAGATCGTTGGCACTCTCTCTCAGATATTGGCAGCACAGCGGGGCCACCTAGCCAGTCTGCCGCTGCGGACTTTATTTCCATGGATCCCTTCTGACCCATCCCTGCCTCCCAGCCTTTGGCTGCTACAGGATCCGTGACAGTAGGGTGAACGCCGGGGTCGGTGGCGTTCGGCAGAGCTTAGGCTCTGGGCCGCAGACCTTATACTAAAAGGTAGCCGGCCACAGGCTTATGGTGAGCCTGAGGGGGAACCACTATGTGTATTTTTTGCGTATGTATCCCTCCCTGCCCACAAGCTTTATTTTGGTGTACTTTTGCTGTGCTTTGCTGGTCTGGCTTCATACTCACCTCCCTGCGCTCCCTCTCGGCGCCTGTGCGGCACTGTCTGCGGAGAGACGTGGGGGAGCGCGTGATCGCACTGTACATGCGGCGGCCCTGGCACAGGCGCCGTCGCCATTTCGGCTAGTCTTGAGCAGCGCTGAAGGAGGAGGGCTTCCTCTTGCGACGCGCCACGGAGTGGGCGGAGCCCGATGTCGGCACCCTTCTGACGCTGTCTGCTCCTGCTGCTGCTCTACTGCTGCTGGGGATCACGCTCAGGACTCCCTACTGTCGGTGTTGTGAGTCCCCTTTTTTTTTTGATGCATTGATTCTGTCATTTGTATTATGTCAAGGCTGACCAGGGGCTCTCTCTTCTCTTCTTTTTGCTAGACTGTGGGCAAAGGTTGAGGGTTGTGGTTCCTCCCAGTCCCCCTTTTAATAAGAGGGATTGTTTATAGGCTTAGGCTGATAGAGTCTTGTAGCCTTATTGAATTTTTACTTTTCATAATCACCATAATGGAGGCTTCAGGGGATAGTGAGCTGGGGGGCCCATTTGGCCAGAACAGGCTCTGCCCCTTGTGCAGAAGGAATCCTCTGGGCGGATTCAGCACTGTTTGTACCACTTGTGTCAGAGGCATTATTTTGGACTATGAGCGGGCGGTTGTCCCTGACCCTAGCCCTGTATTACCATCGGCCTCTCTGGACCCTCCGCTGCTGCATTCAGCCCCTAGTGAAGGGGGAGCCAGCAATTGATTTTGCGCATAGGCTGGCCAGTCTCGAGAGACAGATCTCGTTGACAGCCCCTTGAGTAAGAAGCGGCATCTGGAGCCGATTTACTCGGATGACGATCTGTTTGACTGCTTGGGTGCGGAGGAAGGTCAGTTGCCAGATGATTCACGCTCAACGGTGGAATATTCCTCTGGCAATGACAGTATCTCCGATTCCTCCTCGGACGAGGATTCTTGTCTCCGGAGAATTTGCTCTCCTCCATGTTTGATACCCTACACATTGTTCCTCCCAGAGCAGCTAAGCGGAAGCAGGGTGATTTATTTCGGCCTGAGAGGCAAAGACGGGTCTTCCCAGAGCAGCCTCACTTTTCTAACATGCTCCTTAAGGAATGGGAAAGGCCCAACAAGTTACCGTCGGTCCCTAAGGGCCTGGATAGGCAGTACCCCTTCCCTAATGAGTTGGTTCGGTTATGGTGTCACCCTCCCGAGGTGGATCCTCCCATGTCAGGCTTGTCCAACACTACTGTTATGCCGTCGCCTGACAATGCTTCCTTACGTGACCCTGCAGACAAGCGCATGGATCAGCTGGTCTGTCATGCGTTCGCCTTCACTGGTGCCCTCTTTCAGCCTACGTGTGCCTCGGCAATCGTCTCAGCCAACAGGAGGAAGGTGAGACACCTTGTGGCTAGAGCTAAGGCTCGAAAGCGGGCTGAGCAGTATAAGGAACTCAAGGCTTGCTTGGATTCATTGGCTTTGTTGTTACTGCCATGGATGATGTGGTCAGGCTTGGTGCCAGGATTTCGGCCTTGCTTGTTGCTCTGCGCCGTTCACTTTGGCTGAAGCAGTGGTCGGCTGATGCGGCTGCCAAGAAGTCCCTCACAAGTCTACCTTTTGTGGCCCTTTCGGAACCCCTCTTTCTATTGTTCCTTTCGAGGAGGAAGAGGTTCTTCATTTCCCGGTGCCCGCAGAGATACCTGGGGCAGAGGTAGGTCCCGCGGCCGAACCAACCCCTCTTGGGGAGCTAAGTCCAAACCCCCTGCCAAGCCCTCTCAGGCATGAGGGGGCGCCCTCACCCATCCGGGTGGGGGGACGGCTTCTGCTGTTTGCTCAGATCTGGAGGCGTCGCGTCTCGGATCGGTGGATTCAGGAGGTAGTGTCCTCCGGTTACAAGATAGAGCTGGCAGCCAGGCCGCCCACAAAATTCCTCCGTTCAAGGATATCCTGAAGCCCACTAAAGGCTCAAGCTTTAAGAACGGCTGTTCAACACCTCCTGCTGATAGGTGTGATTTGCCCTGTACCCCTGCAGGAACAGGGTCGGGGATTCTATTCCAATCTGTTCACGGTTCCCAAGAAGGACGGAACGCTAAGGCCGATCCTGGACCTGAAGGGTCTCAACAGGTTAGTAAGAGTCAGACATTTCCGCATGGAAACATTGCGGTCGGCGGTGAGCTCGCTTCGGCCCGGCGACCACGGTGGACATCAGGGACGCTTATCTGCACATCCCGATTTTTGAGGGACATCAGAAGTTCCTGAGGTTTGCGCTGGAGGATCAACATTACCAGTTTGTAGCACTTCCATTCGGGATATCCTCAGACCCCCGTGTGTTCACCAAGGTGCTGGCGGGCATCATGGCTATTCTGAGGGTGTTACCCTATCTGGACGATTTGCTGATTTCGGCCTGGTCCCTTCAGCCGAGAGCGATACTCAGACGGTGTTGTCAACCCTGGAGGCCTTCGGCTGGGTAATCAATTACCCCAAGTCCTTTATCACTCCCTCAACAGTGAGATCCTTCCTGGGAATGACGATAGACACCGCTCAGGTCAAGGTTTTTCTGCCACAGCAGAAGGTTTTGGGTCTCCAGACGCAAGTGCAGGCCTTTCTGTCTTGTCAGCAGCCGTCGGAACGTCTGGGGATGAGATTGGTGGGCCTAATGGTGTCCTGCTTCGAGGCAGTACCCTTCGCCCAATTTTACATGAGACCTTTACAATTGAACCTGCTGACCGACTGGAATCGGATGCAGGAATCTCTGGAGCAAGGATTTTCGTTGTCACCCCTGGCCAGGCAGTCCCTCTTGTGGTGGTTGGACTCCCGGAACCTGCTGGTGGACAAGTCTTTTCTGGCTCCCCAATGGGAGATAGTTACCACGGATGCCAGTCTGACAGGCTGGGGAGGCGTTTGGCAGACCCAGAAGATCTAGGGTCAGTGGGGTCCACAAGAGAACCATTTACCCATAAATCTCTTGGAGCTGAGAGCAATCCAGTTGGTTCTTCTACGCTTGACTTCCTATTTAAGAGGCCGTGCGATCCAGGTTCGCTCGGACAATTGGACTGCTGTAGCCTACATCAACCACCAGGGCGGGACTCGGAGCAAGAGATCCCTCAAGGAGGTAACACAGATTCTGACTTGGGCAGAGGAGAATGTTCCCTGCATCTTGGCGGTCTACATCCCCGGGGTGGAGAACCAGGAGGCAGACTCCCTGAGCAGGAGTTTCCTGCGCCTGGGGGAATGGTCCCTCAGCAGCGAGACTTTTCAGGCTCTGTGTCTCCACTGGGGCCAGCCGGACGTGGATCTGTTTGCGTCCAGACACAATCACAAGCTTTCAAGGTTCGTCTCCCTCTCAAGAGATCCTCTGGCCATTGCAACAGACGCTCTGGCAATTCCTTGGACGGAGTTTCTGTATGCATTCCCTCCGTTTCTGCTCCTGGGCAGAGTGCTGCGCAAGATAGCCCAGGAAGGGGTACCAACCATCCTGGTGGCTCCTCGCTGGCCGAGAAGGAGTTGGTTTGCAGACATAGTCCAGATGTCAATAAATCACTACATCATGCCCGACGACCCGGGGCTTCTCACACAGGGGTCGCTGCGGCACCCCAATTTACGGACGCTGGCTTTGACTGCTTGTCTATTGAAACCTCAATCCTGACGGAGAAGGGGTTATCGGCTACGGTCGTGCATACTATGATTCAGGCACGGAAGAAGTATTCTTCCATGATATACTACAGAGTTTGGCGGGCCTATATCGCTTGGTGCGAGGCCAAGAGCCTTCCTTGCCGAAAATTTGCTATTTCTAGGATTCTGGAGTTCTTACAACACAGCTTAGACCTGGGTCTCCAGCTGAGCACCCTCAAGGGTCAGGTCTCGGCTTTAGCCAGAGATCCATTGCCAACCATAGGTTGATCAAGACTTTTTCCAGGGAGTTACTCACGTCTGACCACCGCGTAAGTCAGTATTACCGGTGTGGGACTTGAATTTAGTACTATCTGCTCTCCAGGGCCCTCCCTTCGAGCCATTGAGCGATGCTGCATTGTCTATATTGACTCAAAGTGGTCTTTCTGATAGCGATCACCACGGTGTGTCATGTATCTGGCTGCGCTTTACATGAAGCCACCCTACTTTGAGCTGCACAGGGATAAGGTGGTTTTTCGCTTCAAACCTGAATTCTTACCTAAGGTCGTTTCTCCCTTTCACCTTAATGAGGAAGTTGTCTTACCTTCCTTGTGTCCAGCACCGGCTAATTCCAAACAATAGACCCTCTATGCTTTGGATGTGGTCAGAGCCATAAAGTATTACCTGGCTGCGACTGAATCCTTCAGGAAATCGGATTTGCTCTTTGTCCTAACAGAGGGTTCTAGGAAGGGCTTGCCACCAGCCAAGTCCACTCTCAGTAAGTGGATCAGACAGGCGCTGGTACAAGCATATTCTGCCAGGGGGAAGGAACCCCCTTTTCGGATCACAGCTCATTCTGGTGCCTCTTGGGCTTTTCAGCATCAGGCATTGGTGGAACAAGGTTGTAAGGCCGCTACTTGGTCTTCTGTTCATACTTTTTACAAAGTTTTACAAGGTGGATGTCAGGGCCTCAGCTGACGCTGTTTTTGGCCGAAAGGTGCTTCAGGCGGTAGTAAAATGAACTACATGCTGTTCCACACTGGGGATCCCCCCCATGTGGACACTGCTTTTGGATGTCCCAATCGTGAGATATGGGACGGCCTGGACTGGGTGTAGGGAAAAATACAATTCTGTGAAACTCACCTGTAGAATTGATTTTGGATACATCCAGTCCAGGCCGTCCCACCCCGCCCTTGTTTCATTATGTCCTGCATGCCTGGTGCTCAACCATTTATGGTGATCAACCATTTTTGTTCATAGGACACTGGTTGTTCTAGTTGTTTGCTTAGAGAGAGTACAAACTGAAGCTATGTGAAGTAACATGGTTTCTTAGGCCTCCCAGCCTGCCCTCTTTTTTTGAATACTGCTTTTAAACCACTGGGGAATGATAGAGGGACAGCTGCCTTTATAGGGGGCCGGGAGGAGCTACATCTTTGATCTTGCAGTCAAGCGCCCCCAAGGGGCGAACACGTGAGATATGGGACGGCCTGGACTGGATGTATCCAAAAACAATTCTACAGGTGAGTTTCACAGAATTGTATTTTTACCTTTTACTATATGCACACCCTGTTGGTCTCTTTAAGTTAGCCCATCCGTTGTCTTAGCTATCCTTCCAGAACTCCTGTCCGATTACCCTTGCAGCAGAAGCTGACAGCTGCCTGTGGTCAGGGCTGTATTTGCCATCAGGCCACCCTAGGCCTGTGTCACCTACAGAGAGCGCTGTAGAGTGCTACATAAAAATGCAGACATTAGGGCCGATTCAACACTGTGCGAATATATACTCTTATGATGTATATTCGAATATATATTCGAATGCAGGTGCTTTGTTGACATTTATGCGAACGCATATTTGCATGCGAAATGGCATGGGAAGCGTGGAAGAGATTTCGAGCTATGCGAGCATGTCCAAGCCATGACGCCTTTGGATGGTATAGGGCTGATTCAGCACCATGTTAATATTTATTTTTATTCTTATATATTCGTAATTTATTTGCCAAAAAAAATTGCAAAGGAAAAAATGGTGCTAAATTGCAAAACTGAAAAATGGCAGACGAAAATGCATGCTCTCCTAATAAACACTGCAAAAATTCAAATTCTCATAGTGTTGAATAGTCCCTATTGTGTGTGTATGTGTGGAGGGGGTAGAGACAGTAGTCTGCAGCTGGAGCGTCAAGAGGACCTGATTTCCCTGCCTCCACTGCTGTGGCTATGTGAATTCTGTGTGTCCAGAGCTAGAAAGACTCTAATAAATAAATGCTGATCTCTGCATTTAACTTCTTGCGTCCCCTTTCCACTACACAAACACACACATGTACACACTGTCTACATTTAACCCTTTACGCCCCCACTGTCTGCACTTAAAGTGGGCCAAAACCCAGGATATTCTTGGTATACAGTACGTCCTGCTCCAGATAAGATTCATAACACTTGGGTATTACTCCGCCAGATGGCGCTGGACTGCAGAGACAGCGAAATTGGCTCCTCCCGGCCCCTCAAATACCCGGGACCTCCCACAAATCCCCAGATCTTCTCTGCAGTCTGGACTGCGAAGGACAAGAAGATGGCTCTCTCTTCTCGCAGGTGAGCGGGGCTATTAGCCTGTGGCCCTGTAGGACTATTCCCACCCGTTCCATTAGTAATGTGCCTCCCAGCCTTGGCTGCGCTGGTCCGGGTGATGGTAGGCAGCACCGCTGTCAGGTGCTTAGAAGCGCTGCTCCACCGCAACCCCCCACCAAAGTGTAGGCGGTATAGGCATATGATGAGCCTCTATGCGATGCCCCTCCCGCCCTATTGCCCCTTGCCCCTTCTATAGGTGAGCCCTATGTTAAGCGGCCGCTGCCCTCCCTCGCAGCTCTCGGGGGGGGGGGGGGGGGGGAGGGGGTATGATTATGCCTTGGTGCTTCACTGTATTTTGTTTTGTCAGGTTGGTGTCAGTCGCCGCGCTGACTTGGTTGCACTGGTTGCATTTTTAAAATTTGCCGCCGCGCGCGCTTCCACTGTGCTCCGCGCTTGGCGGCGGCGTTACCTCAGGCGCTGGTGCGCCGTTATTGGCTGCTTGTCACGTGTGCTGCTTCGCGCTCTTCGGGGGGCGGGGCCCACGGTTGGCGCGTTCCGCGTCACTGTCTCCGCGGCCCGCCCCTCGAGGTATACCAGGCGCCATTTTCTCTGGATTCGGCTGCTGCGTGACTGGCGTCTACCTACCTCGGGCGGTTTTTATTACCCTATGTCATTATACATGTCACTTACGGGGTTCTCTTCGCTTATGTCTTTCAGACGGGCCGGCCTCTATTGGTTTCTCCCGGCCCTACTCCCTCTATTTAGTTATTAAACTTGTGAGGCCTAGTGTGTAAATTACTCCCACTTCCCTAGTGGGCTATTGGGGCATCCCGGGTTGCTTTTATAGCGTGAATCCCCATCGCCCTATTGTGCCGCTATAATCACCATATGGAGGCGTCTCAGGATAATGTGCTCGGGGTTCCTTCGGGAGAAGCCCGGCTGTGTGTAGCTTGTGGCCAGCAGGTGCTTGAGCTGCAGCCTGGTTTACCAGTAGCTGGGCCTGCGCCCCTACTCCCCCAAGCTTACATTTGACTCCCATTGAGTTGCATACCAGTGGGGATTCTCAGCCTGATGTGTCTTCCAGACTGGCTAGTGTTGAGAAGTTGCTTGCTAATACCTTGGCGCGTAAGGCCTCTGCTAAAAAGCGGCACTTAACGCCTGATGTCATTCTTTTCCCTATGGAGGCTGGTGAGTTTTTGGATCTGTCTGGCTATACCCCTTTGGAAGAAGGGGAGTTATTCTCTAACTCGGAGTCATCTGATGAGAGGCCCAGGGGTCATGATGATTCCGTCTCTGACCCCTGGGCCCCAGATGATACTGATAGGCTGTTGGCTCAGATTTTTGAGGTACTGTCTATCTCTCCCCCAGTTTCGGCCCCCAGGCAACAGGGGGAATTGTTTCATACTGCTAAGCCACGTTTTTAGAGTTTACTGAGCAAGCCCATTTTAATATTCTCGTGCTCAGGGAATGGGAGCGCCCCAGCAGGTTTCCCGGTGTACCTAAGAGTTGGGATAAGAAGTATCCCTTTCCTGCTGATGTGGTGAAGCGTTGGTCATCCCCTCCTGAGGTGGATGCCCCGATCCTAGGGTTGTCTAACACCTCTGTCATGCATTCCCCTGACTCTACTATGCTGCGGGATAGTGAGGACCGGCGTATTGATCAGCTGGCATCCCATGCCTTTGCATGTGTGGGGACGGCGCTGCGCCCGGTCTGTGCCTTTGCCATTACGGCTGTGGCTATTAGGACCCTGCTTAGAAGTATCCTAGATGGTGCCCCTGATGTGTCTAGTGAGGAGTTTAATGCACTCTCTCGTTGTGAGGTTTTTGTGACTTATGTCCTCTCTGCCTTGGATGATACCATTAGGATGTGTGGCAGAACCTCTGCCCTGGTGGTGGCTATACGCTGCTCGGTTTGGCTGCGCCAGTGGGCTGCTGAAAACGCTGCCAAGAAAGCTCTCACTGGTTTTCCCTTCAAAGGACTACGCCTGTTTGGGGACCTGTTGCTAAGGGAGGCAGGTTACCCCAGCGCAGGCGGCAGTCTCGGCCCTTTCGGGGACAGGGCTCCTTTTCTTCCCCCTACCGTGGTGCCAGACAGGGGAGGGGCCCAAGGAGATTTCTGGGGTAGGGGCAGAGGACGTGGACGCCCTGGCTCCAAGGGGCTCCAAGCTTAAGTCTTCTCCCAAGCCCCCTCAGGCATGAAGGGGCGCCCTCACCCGTGCACTTTGCTCACGTCTGGGGGCTTCATGTCTCAGACCGGTGGATTCAGGAGGTAGTGTCCTCCGGTTACAAGATAGAGTTTGCTGGCTTCCCCCCCCCCCCAAGATTCATCAGATCCCGGATTTCTCAGGACCCTGTGTCAGCTCAGGCTCTAGATCTGGCGGTGCGAAGCCTTCTGGAGCTGGGGGTCATCTCTCAGGTTCCCTTACGAGACAGGGGCAAGGGGTTCTATTTCAACCTTTTCACCAAGCCCAAAAGAGATGGGTCAGTCAGGCCCATCCTGGACTTGAAGCTTTCGCATGGAAACTCTGCGCTCTGCCATCAGTTCCCTGCGTCCAGGGGACTTCATGACGTCTGTGGACATCAAAGATGCTTACCTTCATATTCCTGTGTTTCCAGGTCATCAAAGGTTCCTCAGGTTCGCTCTGGAGCATCAGCACTACCAATTTGTGGCTTCGGTCTCACTTCAGCTCCCAGAGTGTTCACCAAGGTGCTGGCAGGAGTAATGTCTCTGCTCAGGTCTCAGGGCATTCGCGTGCTGCCCTATCTGGATGACATTTTCATCACTTCCCAGTCCCTCCAACAGGCAGAGTTGGATACTCAGCTGGTAGTGTCCACTCTGGAGTCATTTGGCTGGGTGATCAACCATCCCAAGTCTTCCCCGTCTCCCTCCTTGGTGACGTCCTTCCTGGGCATGAATCTGGATACAGTTCAGGCAAGGATTTTTCTTCCTCAGCAGAAGGTGGACAGTCTGCTAGCGCAGGTTCAGTTCCTGCTATCTTGCCCTTATCCCTCCATCAGGCAGGGAATGCAGCTGGTGGGCCTGATGGTGTCGTGTTTCGAGGCGGTTCCTTATGCCCAGTTCCACATGAGGCCTCTGCAACTCCACCTCTTGTCACTATGGGACAAGGATCCTGCATCCCTGGACCAGGTCCTTGTGCTTTCCCCCCTAGTCAGGCAGTCCCTCTCGTGGTGGCTGGACTCCAGGAACCTGTTGGTGGACAGATCTTTTCTGGCCCCCTGCTGGGAGACGGTCACCACGGATGGGGGGGGTTCTGGAAATCCCTGCAGTTCCAAGGGTGGTGGGGCCCTCAGGAGGCTCACACACCTATCAACATTCTGGAACTGCGGGCGATCAGGTTGGTTCTGACTCATTTGACTCATCGCCTTCGGGGCCTGCCTGTTCAGGTACGCTCAGACAACCAGACAGCGGTTGCCTACATCAATCATCAGGGAGGGACCCAGAGCAAGGGGGCCCTCCAGGAAGTGTCTCTGATCCTGGCCTGGGCGGAGAACAATGTTCCCTGCATATCAGCTGTGTACAAAACCCTGGGGGTTGAGAATCTGCAGGCAGACTCTCTGAGCAGGGGGACCTCTCGCCTGGGAGAATGGTCCCTCTGCAACAGGGTGTTTCAATCTCTGTGTCCCCGTTGGGGCCAATCAGATGTGGATCTGTTTGCATCCCGTCACAATCACAAGCTCCCGGCCTTTGTCTCCCTGTCCCAGGATCCTCTGGCCTTGGTTACGGATGCTCTAGCAATGTCATAGCAGGACTTTCAGCTCCTGTATGTCTTTTCTCCATTCCCCCTGTCGGGCAGGGTTCTGTGCAAGATAGCTCAGGAGGGGGTGCCCGCAATACTGGTGGCCCCCAGGTGGCCAAGAAGAGTGTGGTTCGCAGACGTGGTGCAGCTGGCATTAAATCAGTACGCTCTGCCCAGGGTGCCAGACCTGCTCACTCAGGGTCGCTTACGCCATCCCAATTTGCAAACTCTGGCTTTGACGGCCAGGCTGTTGAAACCTCCATCTTGATGGAGAAAGGGCTGTCTGTCTCTGTTGTTAATACCATGATAAAGGCTAGGAAGAAGTCTTCTTCTTCCATTTACTATAGGGTTTGGCTTGCCTACATTGACTGGTGTGAGTCTAAGTCTCTTCCCTGTCGTGTGTTCTCTATTCCCAGGATCCTGGAGTTCCTGCAGCATAGGTTGGAGCTGGGGCTCCAGCTCAGTACTCTGAAGGGTCATGTCTCTGCCCTGGCTGTTTTCTTCCAGAGTTCCTTTGCCCAGCATTCTCTGATCAGGACTTTTTTCCAGGGGGTTACTCGTGTGTCCCCCACGTAAGCCTATGTTGCCTGTTTGGGATTTGAACTTGGTCTTGTCTGCCTTGCAGGGTGCTCCCTTTGAACCTGTGCAGGAGGTTGCCCTGGCCATTCTTACTCTCAATGTTGTCTTTTTGGTGGCTATCACCTCTGTTAGGCGTGTGACTGAATTGGCGGCGCTTTCCCTCCAGCCCCCCTACTTTGAGAGACACCAGGACAAGGTGGTGTTTCGCTTCAAGCCAGATTTTCTGCCTAAGGTTGTGTCTGCCTTTCATTTAAATCAGGACATTGTTCTTCCTTCCTTGTGCCCTTATCCTAGTAATGCTAAGGAGAGGGTCTTGCATTCCTTGGATGTGGTTAGGTGTCTGAAGTACTATCTGGTGGCTACTGCACCTTTCAGAAAAACTGATGCTCTTTGTGGTCCCTTCTGGTCCTAGGAAGGGTCTGGCTCCTACTAAATCTACTATCAGCAAATGGATTCATCAGGCTTTGATTCAGGCCTACTCTGCTAAGGGGAAGAATCCTCCCTTCTGCCTTACTGCTCATTCTATTTGTGCTATTGGTGCCTCTCGGGCTTTTCAGCACCAAGCTTCTGTTAAACAAGTTTGCAAGGCCGCTACTTGGTCTTCTGTTCATACTTTTATTTAAAATTTTACAAGGTTGATGTTAGGGCGTCAGCTGATGCTGCTTTTGGGCGCAAGGTTCTGCAGGCGGCAGTGGTCTGACCTGTCTGTTGTTACCTTTTGGGGATCCCACCCTACTTTATGGACACTGCTATTGGATGTCCCAAGTGTTATGAATCTTATCTGGAGCAGGACCTACTGTATACTAAGAATAATACAATTCTGTGATTACTCACCTGTAGAATTGGTATTATGAGTATACAGTACGTCCTGCTCCACTCCACCCTTGGTTTTGCATTATCCTGGATCCCTGTATGGTGATTGTTATCATTGTTATAGTTACTAGTTGGTTCTGTTTTAATTCTCCCGGCTTCTCGTTAACTGCTTTTCAATGCTGGGGATTTGTGGGAGCTCCCGGGTATTTGAGGGGCCAGGAGGAGCCAATTTCGCTGTCTCTGCAGTCCAGCGCCATCTGGCGGAGTAATACCCAAGTGTTATGAATCTTATCTGGAGAAGGACGTACTGTATACTCATAAAATCAATTCTACAGGTGAGTAATCACAGAATTGTATTTTTGACTATCCTGGGTTTTGGTCCATTCCTCCGGGGCACCCCAATCGGGGGTGCCCCGCTATCTGAAACCCCCCAGATAGATGGCATCAACTCACCTGACCGTGGTCCTACAGCGCTCGCCCAATCAGCGCACTTGGAGCCGCTGAGCTATGCACGTCTAAAAGACATCTTAGCTCAGCAGCTCTAAGCGAGCTGGCGGCTGCATCTCGCGCTTCCCTCGATTCAAAAATGGCCGTGGCCCGTGCATGCGCCGTTGGACCGAGATTAAGGTAAGTGTAGCAGGTGACCTGGGGGTTTCACAAAGCGGGGAGGGAATGAATCGATCCAGCTGGGTTTGGTCCACTTTAATCCCTTGTAACCTCTCCCCCATCTGCCACACAAGCCACAAAGCTTTAGCCTTTCATCCTGTGTGTGGTACCCAATGGGCATCAGTGGTGAGGCTAAACTTCCTGACTGGTGTTTAATTATATGGCTGGAATGTTTTTCTGTAGTGATGTTGGCCTCTTGCCTGTAGGCATTGCCTTTATTAAAACGTAGTTAGTGGGGTTGGGGGGGGCAACACTTTTTCACTGCTTGAGTTGTTTTTCTATCTTCTTTTTTTCCTACCCCACGGGAGCAGCGGAGTGATATGGATGGTGTCAGTATGGGACCTTCGATTCTTATTCGAAGCAGCAGTCAGGATTCTGAAATCAGCACAGTGGTAGGATCTGAGCATGCTTCCTTGTACCGTGTAGTTTTGGCGATATGGGCATTTCAGCAATGGGCTGAAATTCAGGCGGCTGAAACCTGTTTTTCTACATATGACAGCTCGGCCCCGCTTTTCATTGCAGGTCAGTAACAGCTCAGGGGAAACGCTAGGAGCCGACAGCGATTTAAGCAGCAACGCCGGAGACACCTTGGGTGGGCCAAGTGGAGGTCACCTGTCAGGATCCAGAGGAGCCGTGTCTGACAGCGAGATCCAGATGAACTCATTTACCGGAGCCATATTTGTAAGTCTATTAGAGTTTGAGTATATTGTTTCTTTTCAAAAAGAGGGATTCTAAGTCTTCTCACAAATGTTTAAACATCCCCTGCTCCTCAAACCACTCAAAAATGACTGTTCTAAAATTAACAACAATTATTCATGGTACAAAATCTGCTTTATTACGTGATATATTTCACATAAAAAACAAGCATTGAACTATACAATTAATGGTTTCGATTCAAAGTCAGGTGAGAATTCTCACTCCTTTTTAAAAACGGCCATTCACTTTCATTGTCTACTTTGGGGCTGATTCAACACCAGGTGAAAATTTACACCTGGTTGTTGAATCAGCCCCAAGGTAGACAATGGAAGTGTATGGCAGTTTTTGCAAAAAGGAATACGTTTTCTCACCTGGCTCTGACGACACTACTCCTGCTGCATGAGCATCCCAATTGCCCCTCTGCATCTCTCTCAACTCGAGACCAGACAGCGGCCCGTACATACCACTTCCGCATTCCCTTGAAGTGAATCTGATTGTCATGTGTGGGAACGTGAAAGTGGCAACTATGGCTACCTGGTCCTGGGCTTGTGGCCCAAACCAGGATGTCCCCATGCTGCTTGGGTAATAGCAAGTTAAAATAGATTGCCCAGGTGCCAAGTGAGAAAACAAATCGTTGTGTACCTACCATGCAGAAGATTCAACCAAGTGAGCTAAATAAAGCTGCTGTTGCTGAGATGCAGCACCTAGATTTTATTCATGACTACCTTTATTCCAAGTATGCAGCACGCCCTGCTCCAGTAATGAATCATTACGTCTGGGATATAGTCCACAAGAGGGCGCTTTACTGCAGAGATGGCAAAAAAGAGGCCCCTCCTGGTCCTTATATACCCGGGACCTCCCACTAAATTCCCCTGTTCATTCTCTGCAGTAGGGCTGCGAAGGTCAAGATGATGGCTTCTCTCCTTGCAGGTAAGCCGGGCTGCACAGCCCCTGGCCCTGTGTCCTATTCCCACCCGTTCCACTCTTTACTTGCCTCCCAGCCTTGACTGTGTGGTCGGGTGACGGTAGGCAGCACCTATTAGAGGTGCATTTAAAGCGGACCTTCACTCTGAATAAGAGTCTTATATGTTTCCCACACCCTGTACATACAGATTGTCCACATTAAAAATCATCCTACCTGCATCTACTGCATGTTATGAGCCTTTAAACATCCAAGATGGCGGCTTATGGAAGCCGCCATATTATCAGGCAGCCTGCAAACAGGAAGTGCCTCCTGACTGTACTGCTCTGCATTCTAGGACTGCTGACCTTTACCTGACCCCAGCCCTGCTCTGTCTGAGCAAAGCACAGCTATAACCCGCCCCCCTGTACCTTATCCCACTCTCCTCTCCTCAGTAAGTGTGATGCTTCTGAGTCAAGATGGCGGCGCCCATATCCTAAATTCCTGAACAGAGTTGCAGCCCAGTGGGGGAAAGAATAATAAGTTAGTAACTAAAAATGAAAAATATATTAATTTTAGATGCTGGGGAATCGTTTTATAAGGGTTCGGTCTTTTCATTAAATCACACTGAAGGTCCGGTTTAATGGAGTATGGCTCCACCGCAAATCCCCCACCAAAGGGTGGGCGGCACAGGTTGGTGAGCCTGATATGGGATGCCCCGTCCGCTTTAGCCCTCATCACATGCCCCGAATGTGACTATGACTCCTATCCCCCCTTTTCCCGTTGCCCAGTTGGTCGGGGGGGGGGGGGGGTGTCAGTGTCCGTGTGTGGTATGAGTGATTCATCTGTTTTTGACTGTGACACTGTGCTTTGGAGCGCTGGCACTTAGGCTCAGCGCTCCTTCCTTCTCTTCTCTTCTCTCCTCTCCTCTGCCTTTCATTCACATGTCAGTTTGTTTGAACGGTCCGAGCGCGCGCTCGACTGCAGCGGCGGGCCGGTGACGTCAATGGGCGGTGATTGGCTGTCGGGCCCCCGGTTCCTAGCCTGTCCCCGCGTTGAGCTGAGCGGCGCCATCTTGCCCTGGCATTGTCCTAGATCACAAGCTCTGCGACGTCCGTGAGTGCCCTCTGTGGGCTTGTACTTTATTTTACTGTTGTTGTATTTAATTGTATTTACGGGTATACATGCTGACTGTGTGTTTTTATGTTGTGTTTTTCAGACAGGACGACCTAATTAGAGGTTTCTCCCGGTCCTGTGCCCTATGTTATACATAGTTAGCTGCACAGCGTAATTCCCATTGGTCACCCTGACATAAAATATCACCATATGGAGGCTTCTCAGGATGTTGTGCTCAGGGTCCCATCGGGGCAAGCCCGGCTGTGTGTGGTGTGCAGGGCATCCCATGTGGGTGATGTGCGGGTATGTGTAACCTGCGCCCAGCAGGCGCTTGCACGGCAATCTGGGCTGCGTGTGTCTGGGTCGGCACCCACTGTGCCGTCCCCCACACCCCCTCGCTTGATTATGACTCCCAGTGATATCAACACTAGCAGGGAATCTCAACCTAATGTTGCCACCAGGCTGGCCAACATTGAAAGACTGATTGCTAGCTCTGTGGCCCGAAAGGCTCCAGCTAAAAGACGGCATGTGGCGCCTGCTGCGCCGGCCTTTACTACAAGATGATTTCCTTGATTTGTCTGACTATACCCCTCTCGAGGAAGGGGAATTATTCTCAGATTGAGATTTTTCCGATGATCAGCATTGCCTTGGCGCTGATGCCGGCTCAGAGCATTGGGATGCTGATGACACCCATAGATTTTTTACTCAAATTTTTGAGGTACTTTCCATTTCCCCTCCTGTAGCGGCACCTAAGCAGCAGGGGGAATTGTTTGGGACCACAAAACCACGTTTGGAATTCCCAGAACAGACGTATTTTAATAATCTCGTTCTCAAGGAATGGGAGCGGCCTAGCCGGCTCCCCGGTATCCCTAAGGGGTGGGATAGGAGGTATCCCTTCCCCTCAGAGGTGGGGACCGGCGTATTGACCAACTGGCTTCCCACGCCTTTGCCTGTGTGGGTTCGGCTTTGCGCCCGGCCGTGGCTATTAGGACCTTGATCAGGGGCCTTCTGGACGGCTCCCATGAGGATCCTTCTAGTGCTGAATTTAGAGCCTTGTCACAATGTGAGATGTTTATCACCTATGTTCTCGCTGCTTTAGATGACACCATTTGGATGTGTAGCAGGAACCCGGCCTTGGTTGTCTCTATCCGCCGTTCGGTCTGGTTGCGCCAGTGGGCAGCTGACAATGCCGCTAAGAAGGCGCTCACGGGGCTCCCCTTTAAGGGGTTGCGCCTGTTTGGTGATCGTTTGGACCTTTTTGCTAAGGGAGGTAAGTTACCCCAACGCAAAAAGCAGCCGCGACCCTTTCGGGGCTCCGGGTCCTTCGCTCCCTCCTTTCGTGGGACTAGGTCAAGCAAGGGGGTATCCTGCACAGGGGAGATTTCTGGGGCAAGGGCAGAGGCCGTGCCCGGCCCGGATCCTCCTGGGGTGCCAAACCCAAATCTACTGCCAAGCCCGCACAGCGAAACCCAAATCTTCTGCCTGACCCCCACCCTTCCGGGTGGGGGGGCAGCTGCGGCTCTTCGCTCAGGTCTGGGCTCAACAAGTCTCAGACAATTGGATTCTGGAGGTTGTCTCCTCCGGATACAAGCTGGAGTTCGCGGACTGGCCTCCTCCCAGATTCCTCAGGTCCCGAGTTCCTACGGACCCTCGGGCAGCTCGGGATTTGTATCTGGCGGTACAAAACCTTTTGGCCATGGGGGTCATTTGTCATGTCCCTCCGGGATAGAGAGGTCAGTGTTACTATTTGTATCTGGCGGTACAAAACCTTTTGGCCATGGGGGTCATTTGTCATGTCCCTCCGGGATAGAGAGGTCAGTGTTACTATTCCAATCTCTTTACAGTGCCCAAAAAGGATGGCTCCATCAGACCCATCCTGGACCTAAAACTTCTCAACAAGTTCATCAGGACCAGACGTTTTCGCATGGAAACTCTGTACTCCGCTATCAGCTCCCTGCGCCCGGGGGACTTTATGACCTCAATAGACATCAAGGATGCTTACCTTCATGTGCCGGTCTACCCAGGGCATCAGCGGTTCCTCAAGTTCGCAGTAGAGGAACAACACTACCAATTTGTGGCACTTCCCTTCGGTCTCACCTCGGCCCCCAGAGTGTTCACCAAGGTGTTGGCGGGTGTGATGACCCTTCTCAGAGCCCAGGGTATTCGCATTCTTCCTTATCTGGGCGACCTTCTCATTACGTCCCATTCACTCCAGCAGGCAGAATGGGACACCCGGGCGGTGGTGGCGACACTGGAAATGCTCGGATGGGTGATCAATTATCCCAAATCCTCACTCTCCCTGTCCTGGGTGACCCCCTTCCTGGGTATGACTCTGGATACCATTCAGGCCAGGATTTTCCTCCCTCAGCAGAAGGTGGACTCTCTTCAAGCTCTGATTCATTTCTTTCTGTCCAGCGCTCATCCATCCATCCATCCATCCGGCAGGGGATGCAATTGGTGGGACAGATGGTGGCCTGCTTCGAGGCAGTCCCTTATGCTCAATTTTACATGAGACCCCTTCAGCTCCATCTTCTGTCAGTCTGGGACAAGAGGCCCAGGTCTCTGGATCAGGCCTTTGTTATATCTCCTCTGGTCCGGCGGTCCCTCCTGTGGTGGCTGGACTCGAGGAATCTTCTGGAGGTCAGATCATTTCTGACACCGTGTTGGGAGTCGGTCACTACGGATGCCAGTTTGTCAGGTTGGGGGGGCTACTGGAGAGCCCTCCAATTCCAGGGGATGTGGGGCCCTCAGGAGGCCCACGCCCCCATCAATGTTCTGGAGCTGAGGGCGGTTCGGTTGGTGCTGGCGCAGCTGACGGCCTACCTGTTCAGGTTCCGGGAGGTGTCGTTGATCCTGTCTTGGGCCGAGGACAATGTCCCGTGCATCTCTGCGATTTACATTCCGGGAGCGGAGAATCTGGAAGCGGATTCTCTGAGCAGGGGGGCCTCTCGCCGGGGGGAATGGTCTTCATAGTTTTTGGCTGCCGCCGTGTGTGTGTCTTTTCTTTTACTAAAGTGTGCTGCGCTGGGCGGCGGCATCGCTCAGACGCTACGACGTCTCCATTAGCAAAGGCTTATACTAAGTGTATCTTATCATTTGCTTGTCAAGATTTGACTGCTGCCTCAGAGCTTCGCGCTCTTTGGGGGAGGCGGGGACCTGGCGTGGCGCGTTCCGTGTCACGGCCAGATCGGGCCCGCCCTTAGAGGTTCGCTTGGCGCCATTTTGATGATCTTAGCGTGCGCGCGGTCCTCCTCCTCCCTTGGTCTGTAAGTGCCCTCGCGGGCGATTTTATTAACATTTTTTCTGCTGCACATGGCTCTGACACCCCTTATTCTCCTTATGTCTTTCAGACGTCAAAGACCCCGGTGGCTTCTCCCAGCCTGACATAAATTATAGCGGGCTTGCAAAAAAAAAAAAAAAAAATTCTCCCACATTCCTAGCGGGTCTTGGGCATCCAGGGTTGCTTATTGCTTAAATCCCTGCTGGCATATTTGCCTTGTTAATCACCATATGGAGGCATCTCAGATTTATGTGACCGGGGTCCCGGCTGTGTACAGCGTGTGGACAACCCCATGCGGACGGTCTGCGGACCCTGTGCCGAACAAGCACTGACCCTGCAATCAGGGTTGCCAGTGGCTGCACTTTGCTTCAATACACCTGTCTCCCCGTGCTTAAATCTCACTCCTGATGAGTCGCACTCGAGCGGGGATGACCAGCAAGTCGTGCCGCGCAGGCTGCCTACGGCTGATCAGATTTTG
Source organism: Gastrophryne carolinensis (assembly GCA_027917425.1). Lineage (NCBI taxonomy): Eukaryota > Metazoa > Chordata > Amphibia > Anura > Microhylidae > Gastrophryne > Gastrophryne carolinensis. The sequence continues at coordinate 128,606,709 of CM051241.1, read as the reverse complement.
AGGTTGTCGGAGCGCTTGGGCCCTGGTAAGAAGCCGCCCCTGACGCCTTCTGTTTCGCCTTTTCCTACTGGAACTGAGGAGTTTACTACTCCGTGTGTTTTTGCCCCCTCTGATGAAGGGGAGTTGTTCTCTGACTCAGGCTCATCTGATGAGAGGCCGAGGAGTCATGATGATACTGGTCCTGAATACTGGGGCCAGTGTGACACTGATGAATTATTGATAAAGGTCTTTGAGTTCCTATCTATCTCTCTCCCTGGTGAGGCTCCCAAGCCTAGAGGGGAGAGTTTCCATACAGCGACAGCGCGCTTGGAATTTCTGGAGCAGGATCATTTCCAGGCTCTTGTATTCAAAGAATGGGAATCCCCTAGTAAACTTCCAGGGGACTGGTATTGGAAATAACCTTTCCCCCCTGACGTGGTTAATTGTTGGTCATCACCTCCCGTGGTGGATGCACCGATCATAGGGGTTCTTAACCCCCCCCCTTTATTACGGCCCCTGCTTACCGTACCCTTCGCGATGCTGAGGACCGGCGCATTGATAGGCTGGCTTCACACGCCTTTTCTTGTGCAGGAACGGTGCTGCGCCCGGTCTGTGCCGCGGCCATCACTGCAGTGGCCGCTAGAACCCTCATCAGAAAGATGCTTGATCATCACCCTGAGGATCTCCCCTGGGAGGTGTTTAATGCACTCTCCAGTTGTGAGGTATTTGTAAAATTTATTCTATTAGCGCTGGATGACACCATTAGAATGTGTGCAAGAACTTCTGCCCTTGTGGTAGCTATACGTCGCTTGGTTTGGCTGCGACAGTGGGGTGTTGACGATGCTACTAAAAAGACTCTTACTGGGCTTCCCTTTAGAGGGCGACGCCTATTTGGGGCCCGTCTGGACCTGTTTGGTAAAAAGGGCAAAACACCCCAACGCAGGTGGCCGTCTCGGCCCCCTCGGGGCAGGGGCACCCCTCCCCCTCCATACCATAGTGTTAAACAAGAACCAGGGGTGTCCTTCCTGGGGGCTTGTGCAGACTCCTGCCCCAGGAGCGGCAGACAACGTCCTGGCCCCTCCGGCGGGGCTAAGCCTAAATCTTCCACCAAACCCCCTCAAGCATGATGGGGCGCCCTCGCCCGTCTGGGTGAGGGGATGGCTGCAGCACCTTGCTCCTATCAGGAGGCATCTTGCCTCATTCTGGTGGATTCAGTAGGTAGTGTCCTCTGGATACAGGATAGAGTTTGCTGCGCGGCCTCCCCCAAGATTGTCAGGGTACTCCTGGTCCCTGCCTCTGTTCAGGTGTTGGTGCAGGCCATGCACGGCCTGCGGGGTCTGGGGGTCACTTGCAGATTGCCCTAACAGGCAGAGGCAGGGGCCGCTACACCAACCTTTCCACATTCCCCCGCAAGGATGAGTCAGTCTGGCCATTCTGGATTCACAGGTTTTCGGCAGTTCTATAATTACAGGCAGTTTCTGTATGGAAACTCTGAGATGGGCCATCAGCGCCTTGCGCCCAGTAGGCTTCTGCCCGTCTGTGGAGATCAAAGATGGTTATGTTTCACATCCCTGTGTCTTCTGGACACCGAGGCTCTTCAGGTTCGCTAATTTGTGGCCTTGTCATCTGGCCTCTCTTCAGCTCCCAGAGTACTCACCAAGGTGCTGATGGGGGTGGTGTCTCTGATGAGACCTAGGGGCGTCCGCGCAAGGACCTACCCGGACGTCCTTTTTCACTTCCCAATCTCTACGTCAGGCTGAGTTGGTTACTCGGCTGGTGGTGTCCATTGGAAGTCATTTGGATGGGTGTTCAATCACCTCAAGTCCTCATTGTCCCCTTAATTGGTAACTCCATTCCTAGGGATGAATCTGGATTCGGTTCAGGCGAGAATCTTCCTTCCTCAGCAATAAAGTGGACAATCTGGTTGCATGGGCTCAGTCCCTCATTGCTGCCCCCGTCCCTTCACCAGGCAGGAATGCAGCTGGTGGGCCCGTTGGTGGCTTGCTTTGAAGAGGTCCCTTATACTCAGTCCCCCTTGGGCCCTTCTGCAACTTCTATTGTTAATACTGGACAGGGATCCAGCATCCCTGGAGCAGGATCATGTGTGCCTTCCCCCCTGGTAAGGAGGTCCCTCTTGGAGTGAATGAATTCAAGGAACCTGTCTGGGGGCAGTTCCCTTCTTGCCCCTTCCTGGTGACGGTCACCATGGGTGCCAGTCTATCAGTTTGAAGGGGGGGGGTTTCTTCTGAAACTCCCTGCTGTTATGGGGGAGGTGGGGACCTTAGAAGGTCCATTCACCTATCGATGTTGAAACAGTGAGCGTTCAGGTTGGTTCTATCTCGCTTGACTACTCCTCTTCAGGGCCTGCCTGTTTGGGACTCGGTCTGTCTGACAACAGTGACCTACCTTAATCATCTGGATGGGACCTGGAGCAGGAGGGTCCTCCAGGATGTGTCTATGATCCTTATCTGGGTGGAGGACAAGGTTCCCTACATACCAGTGGTATTCACTCCGGTGGGGGTCCCTCTGCGACAGGATGTGCTAATACCTGTGTCACTATGGGGTCCAACCAGTTGTGGATCTTTTTGTGTCCCGTCACTATCACAAGCTCTCGGCCTGGTTTCCCTGTCCCAGGATCCTCTGGTCGTGGTCATGATGCCCCGGTAACGTCAGGTTGGACATTTTGTCCTGTATGTCTTTTCTCCATTCCCCCTTGCTAGGCAGGGTTCTGCGCGAGATTGCTCTGGAATGGGGGACCAGTGATTCTGGTGGCCCCGGGTGGCCTAGTAGAGTGTGGTTCGCAGATGTGGTACTGAGGGCAGTAGATCTGTACGTTCTGCCAGGAGGCCAGCTCTGCTCACTCGGGGCCCCTTTACGTCACCCCAATCTACAGACTCTGGCCTTGACGGCCTGACTGCTGAAACATCCTTATTGATGGAGACAGGCTTATATGTCTCAGTGATTGGACCTTGGGAAGACTAGGAGCAGGCTTCGTCTTCTTCTTCTTCCCCCATCTTGTATAGGGTATGTGTACCCATGTTGATTGGTGTGAGTCTAGGTCTCTTCCCTGCCGGGCTTTCTCTGTTCCCAGGGTTCTAGAGTTATTACAGCATGAGTAGGAGTTGGTTCTCCAACTCAGTACTTGAGGGGTCAGGTTCTGCCCTGTCCGCCTTCCTTTAGAGGTCTTGCTCAGCCTTCCTTGGTTAAGACTTTCCTTCAGGGGGTTGCTTATGTGCGTTCCCCATGTAATCCTATGGTCCCTGTTGGGATTTGAATTTGGGAACTATTCTATTCGGGACTATTCGGGATGCTGTCAGGCTGTTCTTACCCTCAAGGTTGTCCTTCTGGTGGCTGTTGCTTCAGTCAGATGTGTGTCTGAGCGGGTGGCTCTGTCTATCTAGCCCCCATTCTTTGAGATACACCAGGATAGGGCGGTGTTCCGTTTTAAGCCGGACTTCTGCGTAAGGTGGTGTCTTATGTTCATTGATTTAAGATATTATTCTTCCTTATGTGCCTTATTCCTAGCATCGCTGAGGAAAGGGTCCTGCATTCCTTGAACAGGTATTGAAAGTTTTTTCCTTGGTAGTCACTGTGTCCTTTAGGAGAACTGATGCTCCTTGGGCCTACGGCCCCTCCATCCTGAATGTGCCCGATCCCTTCTGATATCGGGGGGTTAGGCGGCCTTGGGCCTGGTCCTTACTTGGATGGGATGGTCTCTTCTGGGCCTTGGAAAGGTTTTTTTGGCTTCTGCCAAGTCTACTGTTAGCGATTGGTTTCGTCAGTCTGTTACTCAGGCCTATTCCACTAAGGGGAAGAATCTTCCCTTTCGCTTGACTTCTTATTCTTCTCGTGCTATTGGTGCCTCTTGGTCTTTCAGCACCAGGCTTCTGTTGAACTAGTTGCTAGGCCGCTACTTGGTCTTCTGTTCATACCTTTTCAAAAGTTTTATAAGGTTGACGTTAGAGCCTCAGCTCATGCTGCTCTTGGCCGCAAGGTATTGCAGGTGACAGTGCTTTAAACTGTCTGCTGTTACCTTTATTGGGGATCCCACCCTAATTTATGGACACTGCTATTGGATGTCCCAAGTGTAAGTATTATATCTGGAGCAGGACGTACTGTATACTAAGAATAATACAATTCTGTGAAATACTCACCTGTAGAATTGATATTATACGTATACAGTACGTCCTGCTCCATCCCACCCTGGTTTTGGTATTACTCTGGATCCCCTGTATGGTGATTGTTATCATTTTCATATTTACCAGTTGGTGGTTAAATTCTCCCGGCTTCTTGTTCACTGCTTTTCAATGCTGGGGATTTGTGGGAGGTCCCTGGGTATTTGAGGGGCCGGGAGGAACCTGTTTTTCATGTCTCTGCAGTGCAGCGCCATCTGGCAGAGGATAACCCAAGTGTAAGTAATCTATTTGGAGTAGGACGTACTGTATACTTATAATATCAATTCTACAGGTGAGTATTTCACAGACTTGTATTTTTCCCCTTCTGGGCAAGGTTCTGCGCAAGCTGATTCAAGAAAGAGTGCCAGCTGTTCTGGTGGCCCCCAGGTGGCCAAGACAGATGTGGTTCGCAGACATCGCGCAGCTGGCGGTGGATCAGTACCCTCTGCCTCTGGTTCCAGATCTTCTTACTCAAGGACGGCTCTGTTACCCCAATTTACAAACGCTGGCTTTGACGGCCTGGCTGCTGAAACCTCCATCCTGAAGGAGAAAGGTCTGTCTGATTCGGTTGTTCAGACTCTGGTCAGGGCTAGGAAGAAATCTTCTTCTACCATCTACTATAGGACCTGGCGTACTTACATTGACTGGTGTGAGGCTAGGGCCTTTCCCTGTCGGGTGTTTTCCATCCCTCGGATACTGGAGTTCCTTCAGCATGGGCTGGATTTGGGTTTTCAGCTCGGCACTCTGAAGGGGCATGTTTCTGCCTTGGCTGTTTTCTTCCAGAGGTCTTTTGCTCTTCATCCTTTGGTCAAGACTTTCTTCCAGGGGGTCACTCATGTGCGCCCTCCCCGCAAACCCATGTTACCAGTTTGGGATTTGAATTTGGTATTGTCTGCCCCTCAGGGTCCTCCTTTTGAGCCTGTGCATGAGGCTGCGCTGTCTATTCTCACTTTGAAAGTTGCCTTCTTGGTGGCTATCACTTCTGTCCGACGTGTTTCTGAATTAGCGGCTCTGTCCATTCAGGCCCCCTACTTTGAGAGACACCAGGTCAAGGTGGTTTTCCGCTTTAAACCAGACTTCTTGCCTAAGGTTGTCTATGCCTTTCACCTCAATCAGGACATTGTTCTTCCTTCCTTGTGCCCTAATCCTGGTAATGACAAGGAGAGGGCCCTGCATTCTCTGGATGTTGTCAGGAATTTGAAATACTACCTGGTGGCTACAGCGCCTTTCAGGAAGACGGACGCCTTGTTTGTGGTACCCTCGGGTCCCAAGAAGGGTTTGGCGCCTATTAAGTTTACTATTAGTAAATGGATTTGTCAGGCCATTTTTAGGGCCTATTCTACTAAAGGGAGGGATCCTCCTTTCCGAGTCACTGCTCATTCCACCCGTGCGGTTGGGGCTTCCTGGGCCTTTCAGCACCAGGCTTCTGTTGAACACGTTTGTAAGGCTGCTACTTGGTCTTCTGTTCATACTTTTTCCAAGTTTTACAAGGTTGATGTTCGGGCCTCAGCGAATGCTGTTTTTGGCCGCAAAGTTCTGCAGACCACAGTGGTTTGAACTGCGCATTGTTGCCTTTTGGGATCCCCACCCGTTTGTTGGACACTGCTATTGAATGTCCCAGACGTAATGATTCATTACTGGAGCAGGACGTGCTGCATACTTGGAATAATACAGTTCTGTGAATACTCACCTTGTAGAATTGTTATTATAAGTATGCAGCACGCCCTGGTCCATCCCACCCTGAGTACTTCTTGGATCCTCTATATGGTGAATGTTTCCTGGTTAATGTTGTTAATCTTGTTGTTGGCTTCTCCTGGTTCCCTTACTGCTTTTTTATACTGGGGAATTTAGTGGGAGGTCCCGGGTATATTAGGACCGGGAGGGGCCTCTTTTTTGCCATCTCTGCAGTAAAGTGCCCTCTTGTGGACTATATCCCAGACATAATGATTCATTACTGGAGCAGGGCGTGCTGCATACTTATAATAACAGGTAGGCAGCACCGTGTGTGCTTATGGAGCGCTGCTCCACCGCAGTCCCCCACCAAAGGGTAGGCGGTATAGGCTGATGGTGAGCCTTATGGGATGCCCCTCCCGCATTATTGCCACTTGCCCTGTTTAGCAGTGGGTCCTGTACAAAGGGCCGCCATCCTCCCTCATTCTCCCCGTAGCCTTCGGGGGGAAAGAAGGGGGGTGGGTCAGTGCGTATAGTGATTACGTGTATGACTAGATATGTGGTGTCAGCCGCCGTTTTTACTATTACATGGCCGCCGCGCGCATCTTTTCCCTCCTTTGGATGTCCGCGCCGGACGGCGGCGTTACCTCAGACGCTGCGGCGTTATCATTGGCTGCTGTCTTTGATCTTCGTGCTCTTGGGGGGGCGGGGGCCTGGCGCGCTCCGTGTCACGCCCCGCTCTGGCCCGCCCTTCAAGGTTCACTTGGCGCCGTTTTGCTGTATAAGTCACGCGCGTGTGTAACGGTCCCCCCTTCCGCTGTCTGTAAGTTCCCTCGTGGGCGACCTTTATGCTCATTGCTTACTGTGCATGGTTCTGACGCCCCTTCTTCTCATTGTGTCTTTCAGACGGGTGAATCCAGTGGCTTCTCCCGGCCCGGTGTAATTGTCAGTTGGGCCTAGTATAATTACTCCCACTTCCCTGCGGGTCATTGTGGCATCCAGGGTAGCTTACAGCGTCAATCCCTACTGGCCTATTGTGCCTATTAATCACCATATGGAGGCATCCCAGGATAACGTGACCGGGGTTCCTTCGGGACAAGCCCGGCTGTGTGTAGCTTGTGGGGTCTCGCCTATCTGCGGTGACAACGCACGGGTCTGTGTTCCTTGCACACAGCAGGCGTTAATGTTGCAACTCGCCCCTCCTGTGGCTGGGCCTGCACCTCGTCTCACTTCACCTACTCCCCCAAGCTTGAGTCTAACCCCCAATGCAAGCGGGGATTCTCATCCTGATGTGGCTGCTACACTGGCCAGTGTTGAAAAATTGATTGCTAATACCTTAGCGCGTAAGGCCACCGCTAAAAAGCGTCACTTAACCCCTGATGCCACTCTTTTCCCTACGGAGTCTGACAAGTTGTTGCATCTATATGGCTATACCCCCTCGAACGAAGGGGAGCTGTTCTCTGACTCAGGGTCATCTGACGAGAGGCCCAGGGGTCATGGTGATTCTGGCTCTGACCCCTGGACCCCGGATGATACTGACAGGCTGCTGGTTCAGATTTTTGAGGTTTTGTCCATCTCTCCCCCTGTTGCGGCTCCCAGGCAAAGGGGTGAGCTCTTTCATACTGCTAAGGCTTGGTTGGAATTTCCTGAGCAAACCCATTTCAATAACCTCGTGCTTAGGGAGTGGGAACATCCCAGTAGACTTCCCGGGATACCTAAGAGTTTGGACAGAAAGTATCCCTTTCCTGCTGATATGGTCAAGTGCTGGTCATCGCCCCCCGAGGTCGATGCTCCTATTCTAGGGCTGTCTAACACCTCTATTATGCACTCCCCCGACACTACTACGCTGCGGGATTCTGAGGACCGGCGCATTGACCAATTGGCATGCCATGCCTTTGCATTTGTGGGGGCGGCGCTGCGCCCCGTTTGCGCCTTGGCCATTACTTCTGTGGTGCTCAGGGACCTGGTCAGAAGTGTACTCAAAGGCCCTGATGAATTGCCACCTGATGCGGTTAATGCACTGTCTAACTGTGATGTGTTTGTAAACTTTATCCTATCTGTATCGGATGATGCCATTAGGATGTGTGCCAGATCTTCTGCCTTGGCGGTAGCTATACGCCGCACGGTTTGGCTGCGCCAGTGGGCTGCTGACAATGCTGCAAAGAAAGCCCTTACTGTTAAGTTACCCCAGCACAGGCGGCAGTCTAGGCCCTTTCGGGGCCAGGGCCCCCTTTCACTCCCCTACCGAGGTGCTAAGCAGGGAAAAGGGGTGTCCTTCGCGGGGGCTCGTGCAGATTCCTGGCATAGGAGCAGGGGACGACGTCCTGGTCCTCCTGGGGGTCTAAGTCCAAACCCTCTCCCAAGCCCCCTCAGGCATGATGGGGCGCCCTCGCCCGTCAGGGTGGGGGAAGGCTACAGCACTTCGCGCACGTCTGGAGGCGCCACGTCTCAGACCAGTGGATTCAGGAGATAATGTCCTCTGGTTACAAGATAGTTTGCTGTGCGGCCCCCCTCAAGATTCATCAGGTCCCGAATCCCCCAGGACCCTGTCTCCGCTCAGGGCTTGATGCAGGCCGTGCAAGGACTTCTGGATCTGGGGGTCATTTGCAAGGTCCCCTTAAGAGATGGGTCAGTCAGGCCCATTCTGGATTTAAAGATCCTCAACAAGTTTGTCAAGATCAGGCGCTTTCGCATGGAAACTCTGCGCTCGGCCATCGGCTCGCTGCGCCCAGGGGATTTCATGACATCTGTGGACATCAAAGATGCTTACCTTCACATCCCTGTGTTCCCGTGACACCAAAGGTTTCTCAAATTTGCGTTGGAAGATCAACATTACCAATTTGTGGCCTTGCCATTTGGCCTCGCTTCAGCTCCCAGAGTGTTCACCAAGGTGCTGGCGGGGGTGATGTCTCTGGTACGGTCAAGGGGCGTACGCGTGCTGCCCTACCTGGACAACATACTCATCACCTCTCGGTCTCTACAGCAGGCAGAGTTGGACACTCAGCTGGTGGTGTCCACCTTGGAGTCCTTCGGCTGGGTGATCAATCACCCCAAGTCCTCTCTGTCCCCTTCTTCGGTGACCCCATTCCTGGGAATGATTCTGGATACGGTTCAGTCAAGGATATTCCTTCCTGAACAGAAGGTGGAAGCTCTAACTGCGCAGGTGAGGTTCCTGCTCTCGTGTCCCCAGCCCTCCCTCAGGCAGGGAATGCAGCTGGTGGGCCTGATGGTGGCAAGCTTCGAGGCGGTGCCCTTTGCTCAGTTCCATTTGAGGCCTCTGCAACTTCACCTTCTGTCAGTATGGGACAAGGACCCAACGTCCTTGGATGGGGTCTGTGTGCTTCCCCCTTGGTCAGGCGGTCCCTTTCGTGGTGGCTGGACCACAGGAACTTGCTGGGGGACAGGTCCTTTGTGGCCCCCTCCTGGGAGACAGTCACCACGGATGCCAGTCTGTCAGGTTGGGGGGGATTCTGGAAGTCCCTGCGGTTCCAGGGGATGTGGGGCCCTCAGGTGGCCCACTTGCCCATCAACATTCTGGAACTACGGGCAATTAGGTTGGTACTGGAGCAGTTGACCAATCACCTGAAGGGTCTGTCTGTGCAGGTGGGCTCGGCGGTTGCCTACATCAACCATCAGGGAGGGACCCGGAGCAGGGGGGCCCTCCAGGAGGTGTTGCGGATTCTGACATGGGCGGAGGCCAATGTTCAATGCATTTCGGCTGTGTACATCCCTGGGGCAGAGAATCTACTAGCAGACTCTCTAAGCAGGGGGACCTCTCGTCAGGGAGAGTGGTCCCTCTGCAACAGGGTATTCCAGTCCCTGTGTCACCGTTGGGGTCTACAGGATGTGGATCTGTTTGCATCCCGTCACAATCACAAGCTCCCGGCCTTTGTCTCCCTGTCTCGGGATCCTCTGGCCTTGGCCACAGATGCTCTGTCCATGTCATGGCAGGAATTTCGGCTCCTGTATGTCTTTCCTTCATTCCCCCTGCTGGGCAGGGTCCTGCGCAAGATTGCTCTGGAAGGGGTGCCAGTGATTCTGGTGGCCCCCAGGTGGCCAATAAGAGTGTGGTTCGCAGACGTGGTGCAAATGGCAGTAGACCAGTACGTTCTGCCAGGAGTTCCAGATCTGCTCTCTCAGGGCCCCTTACGCCATCCCAATTTACAAACTTTGGCTTTGACTGCCTGGCTGCTGAAACCTCCATCTTGATGGAGAAAGGCTTGTCTGCATCGGTGGTTGAGACCATGGTGAAGGCTAGGAAGAAAACTTCTTTTTCCATCTATTATAGGGTATAGCGTACCTACATTGATTGGTGTGAGTCTAGGTCTTTTCCCTGTAGGGTGTTCTCAGTCCCCAGGGTTCTGGAGTTATTCCTAGTATGTCACACCCCCCACTTCCCGATATTCATGACACTTGGGAACCCGGCCTGTAGAGGGCGATCTTGCAGAGATGACATGGAAAAAAGGAGCCCCTCCTGGTCCATAAGTACTGGGTTCCTCCCACTATTCCTCAGTCTTTTCGTCTCTGCAGTCGGCGAAGCATTCAGAAGATGACTCTCCTTCAAGCTGTAGGTAGCCGGGCTTGCTCCCAGCCCCTTTTTTTCTCTATTTCTGTCTGAAACTCTTTAAACCTGTTTGGTTATATTGTATGCCTCCCAGCCCTGGCTGTGTGGTTCAGGCAAAGGTAGATACATACACCTTCTGGTGTATACAGGAGTATTACTCCTTCGTGAGACCCAAATGTGGGTAGGCGGCTTCCGGGTTGGTGTTCCTGGCATGGGATGTGCCTTATGGGTGCATTTCTATCCTCTCCCCTTAGTTCTCCTTTAACCATGCTGGGTAAAAAGGAGGGGGGAAGGGGGGGGGGGGCGTTATCTGGGCTTATTTGTCACCTTGCACACAAAAAAAAAAAAAAAAAAAAAAAGAGATATATAAAATAAGTCTTTATTTCTTATTTTTATTATGTATGTTTTACTATACTATTTAACAGGAAATGTTTTATTTAGATTTTCCTATCTCTGTCTAGGCAGCATTTTTTGCTTACCTATTAAAGCTCTTTGTTCTGGCTGTGTTCAGATTTGAATTTTCCCACCGTTTTTGGCCATGTGATCCTGGAAGTGGGCGGGGCTTAGGCATGCTTTTATTCAGAGAGCACCTGGTATGCTCTGTTTGACTTCCTGTTTCCTGCTTCCCTGTGGCCTTACCTCATGATGTGAGCTTATTGCATGGGCTGTGAGTACCCTTCAGCTTGGCTGAAGGGAGTTTTTTTCTGTCATTTATTTATATTGTGTGCATTTGGTGACTGTTTTTTTGTTTACTCTGTAGGTGGAAACTCCTTATTTAAAAAGGGGTTTCTTCTGGTCCTTATATAAAAAAAAAAAAAAAAAGCCCTTAAGCCTTATTTGGGGGTCCATTTGTGTTTCAATCCTCCCACTTGGGACTATTTAAAGGGGCATCCCGGGTAGCAATTGCGTAAATCCCATATATACTTGGTGACTATAATCAATTATAGTATAATACTAAACACCATATGGAGGCATCCCAGGATAACGGACATGCAATTCCCTCTGCACAGATTCGGCAATGTTTTGGATGTGGGGCATCCCTTGTTGGGGATAACGCAATTCTTTGCGTCCCTTGTGCACAATTAACTATTATGCAGCAAACTGAGGCCCAGGCTTCAGGGCCTGCGGCTAATGCCTCATCTCCTACTCCACCATGTCTTGTCCGTACCCCCAATGATATTGTCATGGGTGGTGAGTCGCATGCTGATTTATGTGCCAGATTGGCTCATCTTGAAAGGTTAATGTCTACCTCTGTGCCTAAGAAGGCCTCAGCTAAAAGAAAGCACTTGACTCGTGCCGCCCCGGCAAGTGAGTCAGACAATTGTGAATTGCTTGATTGGTCTGATCCTTCTCAGTTAGAAGAAGGAGAATTATATGAGGAATCAGATGTTTCTGATGAACAGCAATTTGTCGGTACTGAGATTGAGCAGGGTGAAGCAAGTGTTGTGGATACCCCAAAAGCTCTTGCTCAGTTATTTGAGGTTTTGATTATTACTCCTCCTGAAGTAGTCCCTCCTCAAAAAGGGGAATTCTTTGGAGCCTCTAAACCTCGTTTAGAAATCCCAGATCAAAAGCATTTTTTTGATATTATTCTTAAAGAATGGGGAAGCCTGCCCGGCTTCCTGGCATTCCCTTGGGCTGGGACAAGAAATATCCCTTCCCAGCTGATACTGTTAAGCATTGGTCATCACCACCTGTGCCCACCGCTCTGGGCATGTGTACACTCACTGCACGGATGGGTTAAATGCGGAGGACAAATTCCTATGTGTGCGCAAGCATACAATGGCCATCTATGCATTAATATTTAATTAATTAATACTCCACTACACTTAAAGATGGAGAGGATAAGCATATTGATCTAATGGCATGCTACGCTTTGTCCAGTGTGGGCTCGGCCTTGCTGCCTGTTGGTGCTTCGGCACTCATGACAGTGGCTATTAGGTCTGTTGTGAGAGACCTAATGAGTTACTCAGGGCTTGATCCGGCCTCTGATGAGTACGCCGCTCTTAAGCGATGTGAGATGTTTGCATCTTTTGTACTTTCTGCCTTAGATGATACTCTGCTCATGTGCAGCAGAACCTCTGCCTTGTTAGTCGCCATCCGCCGGTCAGTATGGTTGCGGCAGTGGGCAGCTGATATTGTAGCCAAAAAATCGCTTACAGCGCTCCCTTTTGTGGGATTGCGCCTCTTTGGAGAAAAATTGGATTCTGTCACTAAAGGAGGTAAATTACCTCAGCGTAAGAAACATTGTCGTTCCTTTCGTAGAATGGCCTCTTTTAACCCTTCCTTTCGGGGGTCTAGATCCGGTAGAGGATCGGCCTTTTCAGCCCCTAGATGGAATGCATGGAATAGAGGAAAGGGATGTGGCCGTCCAAGTCCGAATTGGGGGTCCAAAACCAAATCTGTCACTAAGCCTGCTCAACAATGAGGGGACGGCCTCACCCTTATGGGTTGGGGGACGGCTGCGGTTCTTCTTCCAGGTCTGGGTTCAGGAGGTATCAGACAATTGGGTTCTGGAAGTAGTCTCTTCTGGTTACAAACTGGAATTCGAGTCCTGGCCTCCTCCCAGATTTTTCATGTCCCGGATGCCGTCAGATCCGGCAATTGCGCAGGGACTGCGGGCAGCAGTAGCGAATCTGTTAAACATGGCTGTCATCTGCCTAGTGCCTCCAGCGGAAAGGGGTTTGGGGTTTTACTCCAACCTATTCACGGTACCCAAAAAGGACGGCTCTGTTCGGCCTATCCTAGACCTAAGGAGACTTCATCAATTTATCCGTTTCAGAAAATTCCGCATGGAGTCTCTGCGATCAACGATCGATGCTCTCCGTCAGGGGGACTTCATGACATTCATAGACATCAAGGATGCTTATTTGCACATTCCTATTTTCCGGGTCACCAGAGATTTCTCAGGTTCTCGATAGAAGACCAGCATTATCAATTTGTGGCCCTGCCGTTCGGCCTTACCTCGGCCCCAAGCGTCTTTACCAAGATGCTGGCAGGAGTGATGGCTATATTCAGGGTCCAGGGCATCCGCATTGTGCCTTTTCTGGACGATCTTCTTATCGCGGCCTTCTCCCTCGAACAATCAGAGTTGGACACCAGGATGGTGGTCTCTACGCTAGAGAGGTTCAGATGGGTAATAAGTTACCCCAAATCCTCTCTCTGTCCGTCCAGGGAAATTCCCTTCCTGGGCCTGATTCTGGAATGGTTCTGATTCAGGACTTGATTCGTCTATTCTTGTTCAACCCTCGTAAGTCTATCTGTCTAGGGATGAGACTAGTGGGATTGATGGTAGCTGCATTCGAGGCAGTCCCGTTTGCCCAGTTTCACATAAGGACGCTTCAGCTCTTCCTCTTGGCAAAGTGGGACAGGTGCCCACTATCATTAAATCAGACTTGTCTATTGTCTCCCCACGTTTGGCAGTCCCTTCAGTGGTGGTTATTATCGCGCAACCTCCAGAAGGGCAAGTCATTTCTGACTCCGCGTTGGGAACTGGTTACCACGAATACCAGCCTGGTAGGCTGGGGGGGCTTCTGGAAGAAGCATCAGTTCCAAGGATTGTGGGGGCCTCAGGAGGCTCATTCTCCAATCTATGTATTAGAGCTTCGGGCCATACGTCTTGTTCTACTTCAACTGACCCATTTCTTACAGGGTCTGCCAGTTTAGATTCGGTCAGACAACCGAACAGCTGTTGCATACATCAATCACCAGGGAGGGACTCGCAGTTGGGGTGCCCTCCGGGAAGTGTCTCTGATCCTTCAGTGGTCAGAGATCAATGTTCCCTGCATATCAGCAGTTTACATTCCGGGGATAGAGAATGTGGAGGCAGACTCCTTGAGCAGGGGATGTTCTCGCCAGGGAGAATGGTCTCTCAATCCAAGGGTCTTTCAGTTCCTCTGTCACAAGTGGGGGACTCTACGATTGGACCCGTTTGCTTCTCGTCACTATCACAAGCTGCCAGCCTTTGTGTCTCTATCCCAGGATCCTCTGGCAGTGGCAGCGGATGCCATGTCTCTGGCCTGGAAGGATCTGGGATTCCTATATCTGTTTCCCCCATTCTCCATGATCAGCAAGGTGGTGCGCAAGTTAGCACTGGAGGAGGCGCCATCAATTCTGGTGGCGCCAAGGTGGCCAAGACGTCTGTGGTACACAGACGTCGTAAGGCTGGCAGTGGATCATTTCCATCTGCCTCTTCTTCCATCTCATCACTCAGGGTCAACGTGTTACCCCAATTTACAAACGCTGGCTTTGACGGCATGGCTGCTGAAGTCTCCATCGTGAAAGAAGGTCTTTCTGATGCGGTTGTTCAGACTTTTATTAGAGCTAGGAAGAAGTCTTCCTCTGTCATTTATTACAGGACTTGGAGGTCCTATATTGATTGGTGTGAATCCAGGGCTTTGCCCTGTAGAGTATTTTCTATTCCTAGAATTCTGGAATATCTGCAACGAGGTCTGGATATGGGATTCCAAATTAGTACTTTGAAAGGGCAAGTCTCTGCCTTGGCTATTTTCTTTCAAAGGTCGTTTGCTCTTCATCCTTTGGTTAAGACCTTTTTCAAAGGAGTCGCGCATGTGCGGCCTCCCAGAAGGCCTATGCTTTCTGTTTGGGACCTTAACCTGGTGCTTTTAGCTATGCAGGCTGCTCCCTTTGAGCCTTTGCAGGATATTCCTCTTCCTATCCTTACTCAGAAGGTTGCCTTTTTGGTTGCTATTACTTCTGTCCGCCGAGTTTCTGAACTGGTGGCTTTGTCTATTCTAGCCCCTTATTTTGAGAGGCATCAAGATAAGGTTGTTTTCCATTTTAAACCGGATTTCCTTCCTAAGGTGGTGTCTGCTTTCCACCTAAATCAGGATGTAGTTCTTCCTTCCTTGTGTCCTAAACCTAGTAACGACAAGGAAAGGGTCTTACATTCTTTGGATGTAGTTCGTTGTGTTAAGTATTATTTAGTTACTACTTCGGCCTTCCGCAAGATAGATGCCTTTTTTGTTGTGTCTTCTGGGCCCAAGAAGGGTTTTGCTCCTGCCAAATCTTCCCTTAGTAAGTGGATACGTCAGGCTATCATTAGGGCCTATATGGCTAAGGGGAAGGTTCCCCTTTTCGTGTCACCACTCATTCTACTCGTGCTATTGGAGCCTCTTGGGCTTTTCAGCACCAAGCTTCTGTTGAACAAATCTGCAAGGCTGCGACTTGGTCTTCTGTGTTTTACAAGGTTGATGTGCGGGCCTCAGCGGATGCTGTTTTTGGCCGCAAAGTTCTGCAAGCTGCACTGATTTAAGTTATGCATTATTCCTTTGAGATCCCCACCCATTATAGACACTGCTATTGGATGTCCCAAGTGTCATGAATATCGGGAAGTGGGGGGTGTAACATACTAGGAATAATACCATTTTGTGAGATACTCACCTGTAAAATGGTTATTACAAGTATGTCACACCCCCCCACTTCCCCCGCCCTTTTTTGTTCGAGGGATCCTTTATATGGTGATTATTATTATTTTAAATAATTTTACAATTATTGAATATAATTGGCTCTTTTTGCTCTAAGGGATCCTTTATTTGGTATTATTATTTCAAATATTTTTACAATTATTGAATATAATTGGCTCTTTTTGTTCTAAGGGATCCTTTATTTGGTATTATTATTCTCATATAATTTTACAATTATTGAATATAATTGGCTCTTCCTGGTTCTTCACTGCTGTTTAAAAAGACTGAGGAATAGTGGGAGGAACCCAGTACTTATGGACCAGGAGGGGCTCCTTTTTTCCATGTCATCTCTGCAAGATCGCCCTCTACAGGCCGGGTTCCCAAGTGTCATGAATATCGGGAAGTGGGGGGTGTGACATACTCGTAATAACCATTTTACAGGTGAGTATCTCACAAAATGGTATTTTTACAGCATGGGTTGGAGTTGGGTCTAAAACTCAGTACTCAGGTTTCTGCCCTGTCTGTCTTCTTTCAGAAGTCTTTTGCTCAGCATTCCTAGGTTAAGACTTTCTTTCAGGGGGTCACTCATGTGCGTCCCCCACGTAAACCTATGGTCCCTGTTTGGGATTTGAACTTGGTTTTGTCTGCCTTGCAGGGTGCTCCCTTTGAGCCTATTCAGGATGCTGCTCTGGCTGTACTTACCCTCAAGGTTGTCTTTTTGGTGGCTATTACTTCGGTCAGGCGTGTGTCTGAGCTGGCGGCTCTGTCTATTCAGCCCCCATACTATGAGAGACACCAGGACAAGGTGGTGTTCCGCTTTAAGCCAGACTTTCTGCCTAAGGTGGTATCTGCTTTTCATTTAAATCAAGATATCGTTCTTCCTTCATTGTGCCCTAATCCTAGCAACGCTAAGGAAAGGGTTCTGCATTCCTTGGAAGTGGTCAGGTGTCTGAAGTATTACCTGGTAGTCACTGCGTCCTTCAGGAAAACTGATGCTCTTTTTGTGGTCCCTTCTGGGCCCAGGAAGGGTTTGGCTTCTGCCAAGTCTACTATTAGCAAATGGATTCGCCAGGCTGTGATTCAGGCCTATTCTGCTAAGGGGAAGAATCCTCCCTTCCGCCTTACTGCTCATTCTACTCGTGCTATTGGTGCCTCTTGGGCCTTCCAGCACCAGGCTTCTGTTGAACAAGTTTGCAAGGCCGCTACTTGGTCTTCTGTTCATACCTTTTCAAAGTTTTACAAGGTTGATGTTAGGGCCTCAGCTGATGCTGTTTTTGGCGCAAGGTTTTGCAGGCGGCAGTGGTTTAAACTGTCTGCTGTTACCTTTGGGGATCCCACCCTACTTTATGGACACTGCTATTGGATGTCCCAAGTGTAAGTAATCTATCTGGAGCAGGACGTACTGTATACTAAGAATAATACAATTCTGTGAAATACTCACCTGTAGAATTGGTATTATACGTATACAGTACGTCCTGCTCCACCCCACCCTGGTTTTTGCATTATTCTGGATCCCCTGTATGGCGATTGTTATCTTGTTATAAATTCTCCCGGCTTCTTGTTCACTGCTTTTCAATGCTGGGGATTTGTGGGAGGTCCCCGGGTATTTGAGGGTCTGGGAGGAGCCTGTTTTGCATGTCTCTGCAGTGCAGCGCCATCTGGCGGAGGATAACCCAAGTGTAAGTAATCTATCTGGAGCAGGACGTACTGTATACTTATAATACCAATTCTACAGGTGAGCATTTCACAGAATTGTATTTTTTTTGGGCTTCCCACTTATTTTTAGATGGAAGGGACTCCCAAATCGAGATGCACCAAGGGAGGTTCAAACTAACCTAACATTTAGGTTAAAGCATCAATTCTGCTTTAAGAATGACCATGCTCTGGCTTACTAACCATACCATGGATTAAAATAGTTTGCATAGCATGTAAGAATGCCTAGCATTTCCCAATATACTTTATGAACTATAATGTGCTTTCCTTTTGTGTCAGGGGAAGCAACAGATCTTGCGCCCTGGAGACAGAAATAGCGGTGTCAGCCCAGGACAACCCCCTCAAGACTTCAGTCAGCGCATTTACCTGTATGAGGGTCTATTAGGTAAGGAGTATATTCATAGTGGTGCTCTAATCTGCTGTGCAACTTTTACCCCCTGGTAAGGCTGCAGGTATGATTTGTCTCCCGGGAAATGGTACCATTTTCCGCATGGCCATTTTAGTTGGGACATTTGGGCACAAATCTTCCTTTTTTACAAAACAATCTCCCTGGCTTATATGTTACAATTTATTATGGAACTGCAAGCCATGGCCTGCTATAGCACCCGTTGTCCTATCAACATTCCCTAGAGTGTTTAGTTCCACAAACCTTCCAGAGCAGCAACGTTGGGTAAATTGAAGCTGGAGAGGTTTATTTAAATTCCTATTTCAGGCAAAGGTAATTGTTAAACCATTTCGCCGGGCTACATTGGCTGCGGTCCTAAATTGTTTTCTGTTTTTAAATTGATGAAGAAATGGCCAAGATATTGAGGTTTACAGGTTCAGCCCATGATTTTGCTTTTGAAAAAGTGGGCATGACACTTGGAACTGTGATGTTGCATAATAATCGGCATAATGGGTGGGGTCTTAAAGTGGACCAACACCCAGGATTTTGACTATCCTGGGTTTTGGTCCACTTCGGCGGGGGTGCCCCGCTGTGTGAAACCCCCCAGAAAGCCCCAAAATCTTACCTGTCCCCGCTCCCACGTGACTGGACGGTCCAATCCCCGCCAACATCCAAGCGGCTGCCGCCGCCTCCCTCGCGTCACTTTCGGCGCACGCGCGCCCCCGCCGGCCATTCGCAGACGGCCGGCGTGGGCGCGCGCACGCCTACAGGGGCGCGAGGGAGGCGGCGGCGGCCGGCCGCCGCCGAAGATCAGGTAAGCGATTTGGGGTGTCTGGGGGGGTTTCCACTTTAAAGAGCACTTGGATCTTGCTGCAGCCGTGTGCACCCCCAAAGCCCATGCGGACATACGCACACATACACACATGCACACCCAAACGCCATGTACGCACATCCGATCACGCACACCTGGTCGCATATGCACACACACGATCGCACACACCTTACGGGAAACACACACATTCGTGCCCCCACTTACCTCCGCTGCTGCCGG
The DNA here is from genome assembly GCA_027917425.1 of Gastrophryne carolinensis. Lineage (NCBI taxonomy): Eukaryota > Metazoa > Chordata > Amphibia > Anura > Microhylidae > Gastrophryne > Gastrophryne carolinensis. The sequence goes on along the minus strand of CM051241.1, from coordinate 128,587,745 downwards.
GGAACTGCCGCATCTCTGCCTCCTGCATGGTCCGGAGCTGGTGGGGGGAACGGAAAGAGGAAGAACTGGGTGGGGGGCAGAGTGGAGAGAGGAGGGAAGTCGGGGGGGGGGGGGGTGAGCTCATATATGGACAAGCCAGCATATCTCACATATGGCAGGGCTTGCAGTGGGAAGCCCCGACTCCAAAGACCCCCTGCTGGCCCTACTCACACCTCTGCTAGACAAACAGGAACCAAAAAGGACACCCTGCCAGGAAGCTGCAGTGGCACAGAAGCTTCACAGGAGTCTCCCAGTCAGTCCGGCACCAGCACGGTACTGGTAAACTCTGGGCTGCCCTAAATTCACCCTAAAACATGAGCCAAATACATATTCAGAACTGACACATCCATACACACTTTTCATGTCACTGTATCAAGCATCAGGACCAAACGATTGAGAGTACTCGAGTCTGGAACCAGGTCAAACAGGGTGTGACCGAATTGTTCAACACTAGGAAGAGTGTTCTAGGTGCTCCCTATAAAATGTTATACCCCAAAATAGTTTTCTGAGTTTTTAAGCTGGGAGCAGAAACCCCTCCAAGGGGTGCGTTAGAAGTGACCAGCTCAGGGTTAAATGCCAGGAAGGGAACTTGTTTTTCAACGGATGTCAGCTGACGTGGAAAGGAACCACCAGGGTCCAGCAGACTCCACATGCCTCCTGTGGCTGCCTGCATCGCTTCATATCACCTAAAAGCACTAAGGTACTGAAATCTTTGCTCATTCTGTCTGTAACTTACTCACCTGTAACTTCTGGCCCCAGGCAAACCCGCTAATGGACCAGGCTTGCATCTAATAGAGATAGTGGCATTGATTACGGCTGGTAGGACTCTGTTCACTTGTAGTAGTGAAGAGAAACCTGCAATCTGCTGTTAACGAAAACGTATAACAGGGACATCGGCCTGGCTCATGTGATTCGGCTTTCCTTACAAAACCCTTTCTTAGACTGTCCTTCACAGAGTTGTCCCAGAAAGACTCAGCTTATATGGATATGGCTGCTCAGTCTAATGACCCCAAATGTATATTACTTCTTCCTTTTATTAAGCACCTGTAGCACCCAATGTCAAATTCTGCTTTATTCTCAACCCTTTTCTCTTTATTTTTCTGCTTACTGTGTGTATGCGCTTGAATGTACTTAAAGCGGTCATTTACATTCCTTGGTAACGGCCATCAAGCTCTGCTGATTAGCTTACCTATTGGCTGGCTCCATTGCATGTAGGCTAGAGAAGCTCATTAACCTTGCTATGTCCTTTCTGTGTTTCCTTTTTCTCTCTCTTATGCTGCATTGTGCTGTGTCCTGCCTTGGCACAGGAAGAGATAAGGCCTCAGTTTGGGACCAGCTTGAGGACGCCGCGATGGAGACATTTTCTCTGAGTAATAGCCCTTGCCACTGCTAGTTATCCTGACGTATCGTTTTTATTGTATGTTTGCTCTTTTTTGGACCCTTGTAGACAGCTGAATAGATGCATGTCTATCTTTATCCGTACTGTAGAAATTTTGTCTGAAGCCACCACCACAAAGGTCTGTAGACTGAAGGTGTTTAGGGGGCCACATAAGTTGGCTCTGAGGGCCACAGGATGTGCACATGTGATTTAACCCCTGCCTGGACAATGACTTAAAGTACAAGGAGAATTTAATATTCTTTATTATTTAGACATATCAAATGTTATCCAACAGAATACCAATGTAAGTAACTTTTACAGGAACCTGTGGTGGTCAGAGCCTTTTAATCAACAATAAGGAATGCAGGATGTGATATATATATATGTGTTGTAAAGTTTTTTATATATATATATATATATATATATATATATATATATATATATATACGGTCGCCCCCAATCAGACCACCCAATAGAAAAACTAATTGGAAACCAGCAAGCCGGCTGGCAACAAATAAGCATGGATGGAAGAACCAAACTGCTAGCTAGCCAGTAGGCATGCTGCTGGCAGAAAGGTGCTGGTGGCTTCCAGACTGCCATACAAGTAAAGAAAGTAAAGCAAGTTGACCAAATGTTAATGTTAAAGGGATTGTCAATGCATAAAACAAAAAAAGCTATACTCTCCTTTTTATTAGCTGTAGCTAATTGCTTCTGTTCGGGTGCTCAGACTCTTATCTGATTGCTCAAACCAATTACAGCGCTGTCAGGCCTTAACCAGCCTCCATGTCGGACACGCCCCCCCCCCCGGTCTTCTGGGCACGAGGCCTGACATGCCCCCTCTATTGCCAGGAATGAAGGCTGGGAAGCCTGAACTAAATGACCATTAGACTGGTCACTCATGTTCTCCTGAGCCCCAACTAGAGAAACAACACTCTTTATCTGTGTGCTACTGTGTTTTTTACTTGCCGTGTAGGTTGAGGTGTGCAGCCCCTGTGTTTTTATTTTACTATTAAAACATGCATGAGCTGTGAACAGTTAGCGGGTTTCTAGGCGCTAGATTTGTTTTAAGACTGGTTTGTCTTGCAGGTAAAGAGCGTTCCACTCTCTGGGACCAGATGCAGTTTTGGGAGGATGCTTTTCTGGATGCTGTGATGCTGGAAAGAGAAGGAATGGGGATGGACCAGGGTCCCCAGGAGATGATCGACAGGTGAGCCTTAGAGGACATCTTTGTTCCTCTGCTCATAAATCTGTGTGCACTGCTCTCACCTGACCTCCTGCCTTATGTGTAGGTATAATTCCCTGGGAGATCATGACCGGAAACGTCTTGAGGATGATGAAGATAGACTTCTGTCCACGCTGTTGCACAATATGGTGTCCTACATGGTGATGATGAAGGTAAACTTAAAGTTCAAGAAACACAAAAAAAAAGGCACTAACCTGAGTTTTATCCTCAGCAAGTCCAGGTGTGAGGGGGTAGTTAGGTTTGGTTTAGTGTCACTGTTGACCAGCATGTAGGTCTGCTTTTGGAGTCTCTAAGTGCTCCCCCTTTCACGAATCTGAAACCACTTCTTTTTTTTTTTTTTTTTTTTATGAAAAAATCCCTCCTCTTTTTTTTAGGTAAACAAAGCAGATCTTCGGAAGAAGGTTCGGCGTATGCTGGGGAAATGTCACATTGGTTTAACGCACAGTCAACAGATTAATGAGTTGCTGGACCGAGTAAATGATCTGGTGAGAACAAGTAAAAATAACTTCACACTGAACTTTGCGAGTTCAGGTTCCCAAAAACAGACTCCTGAAATCTGGCCCAAACATGGAAAAGCTGGTTCATGGGCTGCTGAGCAGCCCATCAACCAGCTTCACCTAAGGGTGCAGCATCAGGAAACTGCTGTAACTCGCCTTTGCCGATCCTCTGCCTTTCAGCACACTGAGCGGCGTTTGAAACTGGCTCCAGCTGGGGCTACAGAAGAAAATGCTGGCGGCGCCCATGAGTGAGAAGACTTCTAGTGCTGACACTAGAAGTGTCCTCACTCATGGGAGACGGTAGCCATCTTTCTGTCGCCCTGGCCGGAGCCGGTTTCAAACGCTGCTCCACTGTGCTGGCAAGAAGAGGATCGGGCAGGGGTAAGTAAAAGCAGCGCTTCTACTGCACACTCTGCACTGCTATGAGTTACTCAGCTCTCGGCCATTGATATGTGACCTCACTGGTCGAATGCAGCTTATTAGATGAGTGCATGGAGGCAAGTCACATGCTGCTGGCAATAGTGTCTGATTGCCCAGTATGGGCTGCCGAGTATAGGTAAGGATCCTGCCCAGTGCTAAGTTAAAGCAGCGCTTCTACTGCACACTCTGCACTGCTGAGAGTTACTCAGCTCTCGACCATTGATATGTGACCTCACTGGTCAAATACAGCTTATTAGATGAGTGCATAGAGGCAAGTCACATGCTGCTGGCAATAGTGTCTGATTGCCCAGTATGGGCTGCCGAGTATAGGTAAGGATCCTGCCCAGTGCTGGGCCTGGCAACTGGGTTTATGTAAGTTTCATGTAAGGAAATAAATCCCTAAGCTGACAACACTACATATAACAGTCACAACACCCAGGGAGGGCAGATCCGTGGTCCGATCATTATGTCATAGCTATAAATGTCTTACAAATAACACGCTCTGTCTTGCAATACAGAATGGTCGAGACCTGAGCATCCGCCCTAGTGGAAGTCGTCACATCAAGAAGCAGACATTTGTTGTCCATGCTGGCACAGACACCAGTGGAGATTTATTCTTTATGGAGGTAAGTGTAGACCCAGCTTAGGGTGGTCTTGGCTGTGGATTTACATTAGCCAGTGAGATTTCCTCTTATATACATGTTTCTATCATTTCCAAAATTTGCTTCAGCTTGGTAGCCCTTTTAAAGGGACAGTCATACAATTCACAAGCTGTGAAACCAGCATGGTTTCTTGCCTTCTGGCAAAATAGGCCATATCATGCATAAAATGTTTTCTCATGATTGGCTAGCTTTAACACTGACCATTATGTCATAATGACCATTAGGGCCAGGTGGCTCTAGAACAGATTTCTGCAGCATTGGTGAGGTAGTTAATCACATTCTCATCCTTGCAGGGCACCAGCTCTTTGTTAGGATCTCAGCCTGGTCTTGTCTGTTTTGCAGATACTTCATGAGGATTTCTTTTCACTGTTGCAGTTGGGTTGCCTTCATAGTAGTGGCCACCTCTACCATGTCTCCAATCATGATATATGTGACCACCAAGCCAAGTCTGTTAAACTCTTGGGAAAGCGGATAGTAGATTCAATAAGCTTACATCTCTCACTGCCTGTTCTGTCCCAGGTCGCTGGGGGCACAGTTGTTGGGTGAGGGGGTTTTGTGCCGCTCTAATAACAGGGAAATGGTTTTAGCACTTCTAATAGCTGAGAAAGGAAGAAGGGTGAGCGACAAACAGACCAGAGCAATCAAGGGTGGCACCAGAGGATGAGGATGCATGATTGCAAAGGTGAGAGACATGTTTGTAATGACACATGGAAAGAGCATGATTTGGTGAGAAATGCATCCCTGGATGTACACCAAATCGGTTGTCCTAGCTTGTCATATATTTTCTACATTCTATGTATGTGGTGGTGAAAATCATGGGGACTGTGAGGTAATTGAATCCACCACCACTTCCCAGGGGGCTATGACAAACTAATTGGGAATAGAGTCTGCTTGGTAGTCACAAGAAACATGCTTGGAGACATGGTAGTTCTACACCACAAGGATTAAAATTTGACTCAACATTTCAGAAAGAGGAGGGTTGAAGTACCCCCCCCCCAAAGAAGAGCTCTGTACCTCATATAATAAAGTTCCTTATATATTCCAAGTATGTCACACACCCCGCTTCCAATATTCATGACATATGGGTTATGTCCAGTAGAGGGCGAACTCCTGCAGAGATGACAGGAAAAAAAGAAGCCCCTCCTGGTCCATAAATACATGGGACCTCCCACACATTCCCCAGTATTCTCTGCAGGAGTCGGCGAGCAAGTCAGAAGATGGCTGTCTCTTCCTTGCAGGTACGCCAAATTTGTCCCTATTTCTGCCCAGACCTTGTAAATTTAAACCCCAGCCTAGGCTGCAGGTCCAGGTGAGGGTAGGATACACCTTATTAGGTGTACTGATAGGAGCCTTGCTCCTCCGTGAGACCCCATTACAGGGGGTAGGCGGCTACCAGGTTGGTGACCCTGGCTTGGGATGCCCTGTCCGTTTCCCCACTAGCATCTATTGTAGTTGGGGATTTTCCCTTCCATTACTCCCTTTTCCGCAATGGGGGGGCGGTGACTTTTCACTTTGGTCTTCTTCCTTGTTTGATGTATGTATGACTGTGTACTGTTTTTACTGTGCCAGTGTTTGCTTTGGCACCGCCGCGCTCCTGGAGCCTTCGACTCGAGCCTTCGTGGGGAGAGCTTCTTCCCCTCCTGTTGGTCCGGAGAGGGGACGGGGCCGGGCGCTCGGTGCGCTGGTGGCGGCCCGTCCCCCTCTCTCTGGCGCCCTTTGCGGTGCCTGGCATTGGCTGGGAACCGCGTCTATAGGGAAGGGGCGGGGCCAGCTGCGGCGTGCGACCCGCGCCGCCCGGCCCTTCTTCTCCCTCTGTGGTCTGCACTGGCTGGACGGAGGCGCCATTACGGATTTGTGAGTGCCCCGAGGGGCTACCTTTACTTGATCAATCGTATAGTGTGCACATTGTCTAATGCAGCTGCTGCCATTATATTACAGTCTCAGTACACAGTGTTTTTTATCATTTTACTGTCTGCAAGCATGTTTGTTATTGAAAGTGTGCCTTGCTTACGGGGTTCTCCCTCTTATGTCTTTCAGGAGGACCCTGCTTAGTTGAAAGGGGGTTCTCCCGGTCCTAGGGTCCCTTGGAAAAATTTGGGGCAATATTATTAATTTTATTAATATTATTGATATTATTATTATCATTGTAAAAATCATTGTAAAAATCCTCCCACTAACGGACTTAAGGGGCATCCCGGGTAGCTTATTAGCGTAATTCCCTCTGGTCATTGTGACTACCATAAAAAATCACCATATGGAGGCTTCCCAGGATACCGGGCTCGGGCTCCCTTCGGGACAAACCCGGCAGTGTGTGGGTTGTGGGGTATCCCTTATGGGGGATAATTCACTGATTTGCATATCATGTGCTCAGCAGGCCATAACGCGGCAGTCAGGGTCCCAGGCGTCTGGGTCCGTGCCACCGGCCTCATCTCCTACCCCACCCCGCCTTATCCGCACCCCAAGTGACACTGTCATTGGCGGGGAGTCGCAATATGATGTATGTGCTAGATTGGCCAACATCGAGAAATTGATTTCTAGCTCTGCGGCCAGAAAGGCCCCAGCTAAGAGAAGACATCTGTCTCCGGCTGTGCCGGTTCTGGATTTTGATGACTATGATTCCCTTGACTGGTCTGATATAATTGTTTGCTGAATCTGATGCTGAGGATCAGCATTTTTTTAATGCTGATATTGGGCAGGTGCAGGGGGATGCCGTTGATACCCCCAAAGTCCTGGCCCATTTATTTGAGGTGCTGGATATTTCTCCTCCAGCGGAATCCCCTCCGCAGAAAGGGGAATTCTTTGGGACTTCTAAGCCTCGCTTGGAGTTCCCAAATCAGAATCATTTTGAAAGCATGATTCTTAAGGAATGGGAGAGACCTAGCCGGCTCCCTGGTGTTCCTCAGGGATGGGATAGGAAGTATCCCTTTCCGGTGGACGCGGTGAAGCGCTGGTCGTCCCCTCCAGAGGTCGATGCGCCTGTTCTGGGATTGTCCAACACCTCTGTTGTACATTCTCCATACGCCACCACTCTTAAAGATGGTGAGGACAAGCGCATTGACCAAATGGTCTGCCATGCCTTCGCTAGTGTGGGTTCAGCCTTGTGGCCTGTTTGTGCGTCTGCGCTCACGGCTGTGGCTACCAGGTCTGTGGTTAGGGACCTGTTGAGTGGTCCCCAGCTTAACCCTGCCAGTGATGAATTCACAGCCCTTAAGCGGTGTGAATTGTTCATGTCTTTTGTTTTATGCCGCCTTGGATGACACAATATGCATGTGTAGTAGAACCTCGGCGTTGCTAGTGGCTATTCGCCGATCGGTCTGGTTGCGCCAATGGGCGGCTGACATTGCGGCTAAGAAATCACTTACAGGGCTACCCTTCCTGGGTATGCGGCTGTTTGGAGATAAGTTGGATTCGGTGGCAAAAGGGGGAAAGTTACCACAATGTAAGAAGCAGCGTTGCTCCTTTCGGGGGGCAGGCTCCTTTAATCCTTCCTTTCGCGGTGCCAGAGCAGGCAGAGGTTTTGCCTACTCTACCTTCAGAGGTGATTCCTGGAACAGAGGCAGAGGACGCGCTCGTCCTGGACCTGCCTGGGGTTCCAAGCCCGCTGCCAAGCCTGCTCAGCAAGGGGGCGCCCTCACCCTTGCGGGTGGGGGGATGGCTGCGACACTTTTTCCAGGTTTGGGCCCGGGAGGTCACATACAAATAGATCTTGGAAGTGGTCTCTTCCGGGTACAAACTGGAATTCGAGTACCGGCCTCCTCAGATTCCTCAGATCTCAGGTGCCCTCGGATCCCGGGGCTGCGCAGGGGCTCCTGTGGGCAGTAAAAAATCTTCTGGACATGGAGGTCATATGCCAGTGCCTTTCTCGGAGAGAGGCCGGGGCTATTATTCCAACCTCTTCACGGTTCCCAAAAAGGATGGATCCATAAGACCCATTCTGGATCTGAAGCTTCTCAACAGGTTCATTCGAACCAAGAAGTTCCGCATGGAGACTTTGCGCTCAGCCATCCTTTCTCTTCGTCAGGGGGACTTCATGACGTCCATAGACATCAAGGATGCTTACCTTCATTTACCTATCTTCCCAGCACATCAGAGATTTCTCAGGTTTGTGGTGGGAGATCAGCATTTTCAGTTTGTTGCCCTCCCTTTCGGGCTGATTTCGCCATCAAGGGTGTTCACCAAGGTGCTGGCAGGCATAAGGGCCCTCCTCAGAGCCCAGGGCATTCGCATTGTGCCGTATCTGGACGACATCCTCATTACGGCATCCTCTCTGTCAGGCGGAGCTAGACACCAGGACGGTGGTGACGACGCTGGAGAGGTTTGGCTGGGTGATCAACCATCCCAAGTCTTCTCTATCCCCGTCAAGGGGGATTTCGATTCTGGGCATGAATCTGGATACCGTTCAGACCAGGGTGTTCCTACCTCAGTCGAAGGTGCAGATGGTTCAAGATCTGATACATCTTCTCCTGTCCAACCCTCTCCCGTCTATCCGGCTAGGGATGAGACTGGTGGGATTGATGGTGGCTTCCTTCGAGGCAGTTCCCTTTGCTCAGTTCCACATGAGGTTGCTTCAGCTCCATTTACTGTTGGCTTGGGACAGATGTCCGCTGTCATTGGATCAGTCATTTCTGATGTCTCCCCTGGTTCGGCAGTCTCTTCAGTGGTGGCTGGAACCAAGGAACCTCGGCGTTGCTAGTGGCTATTCGCCGATCGGTCTGGTTGCGCCAATGGGCGGCTGACATTGCGGCTAAGAAATCACTTACAGGGCTACCCTTCCTGGGTATGCGGCTGTTTGGAGATAAGTTGGATTCGGTGGCAAAAGGGGGAAAGTTACCACAACGTAAGAAGCAGCGTTGCTCCTTTCGGGGGGCAGGCTCCTTTAATCCTTCCTTTCGCGGTGCCAGAGCAGGCAGAGGTTTTGCCTACTCTACCTTCAGAGGTGATTCCTGGAACAGAGGCAGAGGACGCGCTCGTCCTGGACCTGCCTGGGGTTCCAAGCCCAAGCCCGCTGCCAAGCCAGCTCAGCAATGAGGGGGCGCTCTCACCCTTGCGGGTGGGGGGATGGCTGTGACACTTTTTCCAGGTTTGGGCCCGGGAGGTCACAGACAAATGGATCTTGGAAGTGGTCTCTTCCGGGTACAAACTGGAATTCGAGTACCGGCCTCCTCAGATTCCTCAGATCTCAGGTGCCCTCGGATCCCGGGGCTGCGCAGGGGCTCCTGTGGGCAGTAAAAAATCTTCTGGACATGGAGGTCATATGCCAGTGCCTTTCTCGGAGAGAGGCCGGGGCTATTATTCCAACCTCTTCACGGTTCCCAAAAAGGATGGATCCATAAGACCCATTCTGGATCTGAAGCTTCTCAACAGGTTCATTCGAACCAAGAAGTTCCGCATGGAGACTTTGCGCTCAGCCATCCTTTCTCTTCGTCAGGGGGACTTCATGACGTCCATAGACATCAAGGATGCTTACCTTCATTTACCTATCTTCCCAGCACATCAGAGATTTCTCAGGTTTGTGGTGGGAGATCAGCATTTTCAGTTTGTTGCCCTCCCTTTCGGGCTGATTTCGGCATCAAGGGTGTTCACCAAGGTGCTGGCAGGCATAAGGGCCCTCCTCAGAGCCCAGGGCATTCGCATTGTGCCGTATCTGGACGACCTCCTCATTACGGCATCCTCTCTGTCAGGCGGAGCTAGACACCAGGACGGTGGTGACGACGCTGGAGAGGTTTGGCTGGGTGATCAACCATCCCAAGTCTTCTCTATCCCCGTCAAGGGGGATTTCGATTCTGGGCATGAATCTGGATACCGTTCAGACCAGGGTGTTCCTACCTCAGTCGAAGGTGCAGATGATTCAAGATCTGATACATCTTCTCCTGTCCAACCCTCTCCCGTCTATCCGGCTAGGGATGAGACTGGTGGGATTGATGGTGGCTTCCTTCGAGGCAGTTCCCTTTGCTCAGTTCCACATGAGGTTGCTTCAGCTCCATTTACTGTTGGCTTGGGACAGATGTCCGCTGTCATTGGATCAGTAATTTCTGATGTCTCCCCTGGTTCGGCAGTCTCTTCAGTGGTGGCTGGAACCAAGGAATCTTCTGAGGGGCAGGTCTTTTCTGACCCCTTGTTGGGAGACGGTCACCACGGATGCCAGCCTATCGGGCTGGGGGGGTTTCTGGAAGGAGCATCCGTTCCAGGGGCTGTGGGGTCCTCGGGAGGCCCACACCCCCATCAATGTCTTGGAGCTGAGAGCTATTTGGTTGGTGCTGTCACGCTTGACGCATCACCTCCGGGGTCTACCGGTTCAGGTTCGATCAGATAATCAGACTGCGGTCGCTTACATCAATCACCAAGGAGAGACTCGCAGCAGGAGTACCCTCAGGGAAGTTTCTCTGATTCTTGCATGGGCGGAGAGCAATATCCCATGCATTTCGGCGGTGTACATCCTGGGTGTGGAGAACTCTGAGGCGGACTCCCTGAGCAGGGGATTCTCTCGCCAAGGGGAATGGTCTCTCGACCACAAGGTATTCCGGTCCCTTTGTCACAAGTGGGGTATTCCGGAGGTGGATCTCTTTGCCTCACGTCACAATCACAAGCTTCCTGCATTTGTGACTCAGGATCCTCTGGCCCTGGCAGCGGACGCCATGTCTCTTGCCTGGAGGGATCTGGGGTTCCTGTACCTGTTTCCCCACTTCTCCTTGGTGGGCAAGGTGATGCGCAAGCTGGCTCAAGAGGGTGCGCCAGCAATTCTGGTGGGCCCAAGGTGGCCAAGACAGGTTTGGTTCGCAGACTTCGTACGGCTGGCGGTAGATCAGTACAGGTTGCCCCTGTTTCCGGATCTGATCCCTCAAGATCAACTTTGTTACCCCAATTTACAAACGCTGGCTTTGACGGCGTGGCTGCTGAAACCTCCATCTTAAAAGAAGGAGGTTTGTCTGATGCTGTGATTCAGACACTTGTTAGGGCTAGGAAGAGATCTTCCTCTAACATCTATTACAGGACTTGGAGGTCCTATATTGATTGGCGTGAGGCTAGGGCCTTGCCTTGCAGGCTGTTTTTGATCCCTAGGATTTTGGATTTTCTTCAACATGGTCTGGACCTGGGGTTCCAGCTTAGTACCTTGAAAGAGCAGGTCTCTACCCTGGCAGTCTTCTTTCAAAGGTCCTTTGCTCTTCATCCTTTGGTTAAAACTTTTTTCCAGGGGGTCACTCATGTGCGGCCCCCTCGAAAGCCTTTGTTGCCTGTTTGGGATTTGAATTTGGTTCTGGGGCCTCCTTTTGAGCCGGTGCAGGATGTTGCACTTTCTATGCTCACTCAAAAAGTTGCCTTTTTGGTGGCTATTACCTCTGTTCGACATGTCTCTGAGTTGGCGGCTCTTTCCATTCAAGCCCTTTACTTTGAGAGACACCAGGACAAGGTGGTATTTCGCTTTAAGCCAGATTTCCTTCCTAAGTTGGTTTCTGCCTTCCATCTCAATCAGGATGTGGTTCTCCCTTCCTTGTGTCCTAAGCCTAGCAATGACAAGGAGAGGGTCCTGCATTCTTTGGATGTGGTTCGTTGTGTGAAGTACTATTTGGTGGCTACTTCTTCCTTTCGTAAGACGGACGACGCCTTGTACGTGGTGCCCTCCGGGCCCCGGAAAGGTTTAGCGACTGCCAAGTCTACCATTAGTAAATGGATACGTCAGGCCATTGTTGGGGCCTATACTGCCAAGGGGAGGGTCCCCCCTTTTCAGATCACTGCTCATTCTACTCATGCTGTTGGGGCTTCCTGGGCTTTTCAGCATCAGGCCTCTGTTGAACAAGTTTGTAAGGCTGCTACTTGGTCTTCTGTTCATACTTTTTCCAAGTTTTATAAGGTTGATGTGCGGGCCTCAGCGGATGCTGTTTTTGGCCGCAAGGTTCTGCAAGCTGCAGTGGTTTAAATTTGTGCATTATTGCCTTTTTTTGGGATCCCCACCCATGTTGGACACTGCTATTGGATGTCCCATATGTCATGAATATTGGAAGCGGGGTGTGTGACATACCTGGAATAATACCATTTTGTGATTACTCACCTGTAAAATGGGTATTATAAGTATGTCACACACCCCGCTTCATCCCGCCCTTATTGTATTCTGGATCCTTTATATGGTGAACCTTTTATTGTTACATTTTTTGTATTTGACTCTTCCTGGCTTACTGCTTTCCTATACTGGGGAATGTGTGGGAGGTCCCAGGTATTTATGGACTGGGAGGGGCTTCTTTTTTTCCTGTCATCTCTGCAGAAGTTCGCCCTCTACTGGACATAACCCATATGTCATGAATATTGGAAGCGGGGTGTGTGACATGCTTATAATACCCATTTTACAGGTGAGTAATCACAAAATGGTATTATTTAATAGGCCATCTCTATTTGTTTAGTCTCTGAGATTTTAGGGACACTCTTTTCATTCAGTCTTTTTTCTGTTTTGTTTGTAGATATGCATCTGCCTCCAAAATCTCTCCCAGTAGTTAAAAGTCCTGTTTATTTTTTTTTCTTAGATACTCTCTTCATATTGAAAGGTTGTAGCTGTTTAATGTGGGCCTGGTGCATATAGCCTCCCACGTTAAACAGGAACATTGGAGGCTCTGGGGTCTAAAAAACTCCAGGGTCTCCCGAGTTCCAGTCATTGGGGCATTCCGAAATGTGTGCTCTTGCCCCATCCCCACTCATCTCTAGGTGTGCCCACTCCTGGCCTTCCTGAATGGGCGTCACGGCTGCAAGGTGGGTGGTCTGCACCATGGGAGCGGAAGGAAGGTGAGTGAAGTGGGGGCGACCTGGGGGGGTACACACAGCAATTTTGGGAAAGTTTTGTGTTTCTGTCTTTAAACAGAACTAAACAGGAAAAGCAAAGTGATGTGATTTTTTATTCTTAGTATACAGTACGTCCTGCTCCAAATCTAATACTTACACTTGGGATATACTCCGCCAGATGGCGCTAGACTACAGAGACATCAAAAATAGGCTCCTCCCGGCCCCTCAAATACCCGGGGACCTCCCACAAATCCCCAGAATTTCTCTGCAGTCTGGCTGCGAAGGACGAGAAATGGCTCTCTAGTCGCAGGTGAGCGGGGCTATTAGCCTGCGGCCCTGTAGGACTATTCCCACCCGTTCCACTAGTAATATGCCTCTCAGCCTTGGCTGCGCTGGTCGGGTGAAGGTAGGCAGCACCGCTGTTAGGTGCTTAGGAGCGCTGCTCCACCGCAATTCCCCACCAAACAAAGGGTAGGCGGCTCAGGCTTATGGTGAGCCTCTATGGGATGCCCCTCCTGCACTAGTACCCCCTTGCCCCTGCCCATCGGTGGGCCCTGTTTAAGTGGCTGCAGTGCTCCCTCATCCTCCTTGTAGCCTTCGGGGGAAAAGAGGGAAGAGGGGGGGGGGTGTAAATGTGTATGCTATGCATTCTGTGTTTTACACTCTTTTTCCATTCTGTTTAGTCTTGTGTCAGCCGTGCTTTTACTGTCTTTTTAAAATTCCCGCCGGCGCGCGCTGACTTGGTCCCGCGCTTGGCGGCGGCATTACCTCAGGCACTGGTGCGCCGTCATTGGCTGCTGGCACGTTCTGGCTTCGCGCTCTTCGGGGGGGGGGGTGGGGCCCGTCTATGGTGTGCTCTGCGTCATCGCTGATACCGGCCCGCCCCTCGAGGTATACCGACGCCATCTTTAACCTGCTTGGTTGGCCCATGCACGACGGACCCCTACCTACCGCAGTCCGTAAGTGCCCTCGCGGGCGGCTTTATATCTTTCACTTTTGTTACTGTGTGCTTACAGGTTTGTCTGCTTATGTCTTTCAGGCAGGGCGAACCCTTTTGGCTTCTCCCGGCCCTGTATTAGTATATAACTTGTATGCCTTGTAAAAATAATACTCCCACTTCCCTAGCGGGTTATTGGGGTGTGCGGGGTTGCTATATAGCGTTATTCCCTATCGGCGTATTGCGCCGCTATAATCACCATATGGAGGCATCCCAGGATAATGTGACCGGGGTCCCTTCGGGACAAGACCAGCTGTGTGTAGCGTGTGGGCAGCCTCATGCTGACGCTGACAAGGCGCGGGTCTGTGTACCCTGTGCTGAGCAGTTGCTTGCATTGCAATCTGGCCTACCAGTGGCTGCACCTCGTTTCACTTCGCCTACTCCCCCAAGCTTAAACCTCACTCCTACTGAGTTGCATACTAGTGGGGATTCTCAGCCTGATGTGTCTTCTAGACTGGCTACTGTTGAGCAGTTGATTGCTAAGTCCTTAGCGCGTAAGGCCCCTGCTAAGAAGCGGCACTTGACGCCTAATGTCACTGTTTTCCCTATGGGAACTGAGGAGTTTTGGAATCTTTGTGGCTATACCCCGTCTGATGAAGGGGAGCTCTTTTCTGATTCAGGTTCATCTGATGAGAGACCAAGGGGTCATGACGATCCTGGCTCTGGGCCCTGGATGACACTGACAGATTATTGACCCAGATTTTTGAGGTTCTGTCCATCTCTCTCCCTGTTGCGGCTCCCAGGCAAAGATGGGAGCTTTTCCATACAGCAAAATCACGTTTGGAATTTACAGAGCAGGCACATTTCCATAACCTTGTGCTCAAGGAATGGAAGCGCCCCAGTAAATTCCCGGGGTTCCAAAAAGTTGGGATAGGAAGTATCCCTTTCCTGCTGAGATGGCTAAATGTTGGTCATCCCCCCCCCCATGAGGTGGATGCCCCGATCCTAGGGCTATCTAACACCTCTGTCATGCATTCCCCTGACTCCACTACCCTGCGGGATGCTGAGGACCGGCGCATTGACCAGCTGGCATCCCACGCCTTTGCATGTGCGGGGATGGCGCTGCGCCCGGTCTGTGCCTCTGCCATTACTGCTGTGGCCACTAGAACCCTTATCAGAAATATGCTTGATAGTGCCCCTGAGGATTTGCCTTGTGAGGTGTTTAATGCACTCTCCAGTTGTGATATTTTTATAAATTTTGTCCTCTCAGCATTGGATGACACCATCAGAATGTGTGCCAGAACTTCTGCCCTCGTGGTGGCTATACGCCGCTCGGTTTGGCTGCGCCAGTGGGCTGCTGACAACGCTGCCAAGAAGGCCCTCACTGGGTTTCCCTTTAAAGGACTGCACCTGTTTGGGGACCGCCTGGCTTTTTGCTAAGGGAGGCAGGTTACCCCAGCGCAGGCGGCAATCTCGGCCCTTTCAGGGTCAGGGTTCCTTCTCCTTCCCTTACCGTGGTGCCAGACAGGGAAGGGGGGTTTCCTTTCCTGGGGCCCGGGGAGATTTCTGGGGTAGGGGCAGAGGATGTGGACGTCCTGGCTCCTCCTGGGGTCCCAAAGCAAAATCCTCTCCCAAGCCCCCTCAGGCATGATGGGGCGCCCTCACCCATCCGGGTGGGGGGACGGCTGCAGCACTTCGCTCACGTCTGGAGGCTTCATGTCTCAGACCGGTGGATTCAGAAGGTAGTGTCCTCCGGTTACAAGTTGGAGCTTGCTGCCTGTCCCCCTCCAAGATTCATCAGATCCCGGATTCCTCAGGACCCTGTGTCAGCTCAGGAGCTAGTGCAAGCAGTGCAAGGCCTCCTGGAGCTGGGGGTCATCTGCCAGGTCCCCTTAAGCGAAAAAGGCAAGGGCTTTTATTCCAACCTGTTCACAGTACCCAAAAAGGATTGTTCAGTCAGGCCCATCCTGGACTTGAAGATCCTCAACAAGTTTGTCAGGGGCAGGCGCTTTCGCATGGAAACTCTGCGCTCTGCCATCAGTTCCCTGATGACTTCTGTGGACATCAAAGATTCTTATCTTCATATTCCTGTGTTCCCAGGTCATCAAAGGTTCCTCAGGTTCGCTCTGATGGATCAACACTACCAGTTTGTGGCCTTGCCCTTTGGCCTCACTTCAGCTCCCAGGGTGTTCACCAAGGTGCTGGCTGGCGTGATGTCTCTGCTCAGATGTCAGGGCGTCCGCGTGCTTCCCTATCTGGACGACATTCTCATCACTTCCCAGTCTCTACATCAGGCAGAGTTGGATACTCAGCTGGTGGTGTCCACTCTGGAGTCATTTGGATGGGTGATCAACCACCCCACTGTCCCCTTCCTTGGTAACTCCATTCCTAGGAATGAATCTGGATACAGTTCAGGCAAGGGTCTTTCTTCCTCAACAGAAGGAGGACAGTCTGATTGCACAGGCTCAGTCCCTCCTAGCTTGTCCCCATCCCTCCATCAGGCAGGTGATGCAGCTGGTGGGCCTGATGGTGGCATGCTTCGAAGAGGTCCCTTATGCTCAGTTCCACTTGAGGCCTCTGCAACTTCACCTATTGTCAGTATGGGACAAGGACCCAGCGTCCCTGGACAGGGTCTGTGTGCTCTCCCCCCTGGTCAGGAGGTCCCTCTCGTGGTGAATGGACTGAAGGAACCTGTTGGGGGGGGCAGATCCTTTCTGGCCCCTTCCTGGGAGACGGTCACCACGGATGCCAGTCTGTCAGGTTGGGGGGGTTTCTGGAAGTCCCTGTGGTTCCAGGGGAGGTGGGGCCCTCAGGAGGCCCACACACCTATCAATGTCTTGGAACTGCGGGCGATCAGGCTAGTTCTGGCTCACTTGACTACTCACCTTCGGGGCCTGCCTGTTCAGGTGCGCTCGGACAACCAGACGGCAGTTGCCTACATCAATCATCAGGGAGGGACCCGGAGCAAGGGGGCCCTCCAGGAAGCGTCTCTGATCCTGACTTGGGCGGAGGCCAATGCCCCCTGCATATCAACTGTGTACATCCCGGGGGACCTCTCGCCAGGGAGAATGGTCCCTATGCAGCAAGGTGTTTCAATCTCTGTGTCACCGTTGGGGCCAACCAGATGTGGATCTGTGTTGCGTCCCACCACAATCACAAGCTCCCAGCTTTTGTCTCTCTGTCCCAGGATCCTCTGGCTTTGACCTCGGATGCGCTAGCAATGTCATGGCAGGACTTTCACTTCCCTCCAATCCCCCTGCTGGGCAGGGTTCTGCGCAAGATTGCTCTGGAATGGGTGCCAGCAATTCTGGTGGCCCCCAGGTGGCCAAGAAGAGTGTGGTTCGCAGATGTGGTACAGCTGGCAGTAGATCAGTACGCTCTGCCCTTGGTGCCAGATCTGCTCACTCAGGGCTCACTACGCCATCCCAATTTACAAACTCTGGCTTTGAAGGCTTGGTTGCTGAAACCTCCATCTTGATGGAGAAGAGGCTGTTTTCCTCGGTTGTGAATACTTTGATTAAGGCTAGGAAGAAGTCTTCCTCTTCCATTTATTACAGGGTTTGGCGTGCCTACATTGACTGGTGTGAGTCTGAGTCTCTTCCCTGTCGTGTGTTCTCTATTCCCAGGATTCTGGAGTTCCTGCAGCATGGGTTGGAGATGGGACTCCAGCTCAGTACTCTGAAGGGTCAGGTTTCTGCCCTGGCTATTTTCTTCCAGAAGTCCTTTGCTCAGCACCCTCTGATCAGGACTTTTTTCCAGGGGGTCACTCATGTGCGCCCCCCACGTAAGCCTATGGTGCCTGTTTGGGATCTGAACTTGGTTCTGTCAGCCTTGCAGGGTGCTCCCTTTGAACCTGTGCAGGATGCTGCCTTGGCCTTTCTTACGCTCAAGATTGTATTTCTGGTGGCTATCACTTCTGTCAGGCGTGTGTCTGAGTTGGCGGCGCTTTCCATTCAGCCCCCCTACTATGAGAAACACCAGGACAAGGTGGTGTTTCGTTTCAAACCTGACTTTCTGCCTAAGGTAGTGTCTGCCTTTCATTTGAATCAGGATATTGTTCTTCCTTCTTTGTGCCCTAATCCCAGCAATGCTAAGGCGAGGGTTTTGCACTCTTTGGATGTGGTTAGGTGTCTGAAGTACTATCTGGTGGCTTCTGCACCTTTCAGGAAAACTGATGCTTTTTTGTGGTCCCTTCTGGTCCTAGGAAGGGTCTGGCTCCTGCCAAGTCTACTATCAGCAAATGGATCCGTCAGGCTGTTATTCAGGCCTACTCTGCTAAGGGGAAGAATCCTCCCTTCCGCCTTACTGCTCATTCCACTCATGCTATTGGTGCCTCTTGGGCTTTTCAGCACCAGGCTTCTGTTGAACAAGTTTGCAAGGCCGCTACTTGGTCTTCTGTTCATACCTTTTCAAAGTTTTACAAGGTTGATGTTAGGGCCTCAGCTGATGCTGCTTTTGGCCGAAAGGTTCTGCAGGCGGCAATGGTTTAAACTGTCTGCTGCTGATTTTTCTTGGGGATCCCACCCTACTTTATGGACACTGCTATTGGATGTCTCAAGTGTAAGTTTTAGATTTGGAGCAGGACGTACTGTATACTAAGAATAATACAATTCTGTGATTACTCACCTGTAGAATTGGTATTATGAGTATACGGTACGTCCTGCTCCAACCCACCCTTGGTTTTTGCATTATCTTGGATCCCCTGTATGGTAATTGTTATCATTGTTATAGTTGATAGTTTGGATTGTTTAATTCTCGAGGAGGGGGGGTTAGGATACCTTGGGTAGTTCCTAACTTCTGGAGAGCTTAAGTGGGGGTTAATATAAGACACACATATAAACCGTGATTATTATTTTAAAAATTCATCCACAAATTTATTTCACATATATCGTTCATACATTGTCATTTTTCACATATTTTACAATGATATATTCTTGAGAGATCTTATGCATTGTCCTATATTTTATAGTTATTCCCACTGGGGGAAGTAATGCAGAGGGCTTAGGTTCTCCTCTGTAGTTGTCCTGGATGGACTTTGTTCATACATGTATATTGTCTTCACAAGCACTTAGGTAAATTCCACTCAGTTGTAGCAAGTGTAACTGGTTGTGCAAACGTTTCGCTTTCATCAGCTTTAATTATCTAATTATTAATAAAGTGGGAGATAGGAGGTAAATACCTTTATATGGTGCCCAATAATTTTTAGTTAAATGTAACTATGTACTTACAGAAGGTCATACCTTAATTTACTTGGTATAGTTGTGAGACAGCTCTTGTAATCGTATTGCCTGCTTAATAAGTACCTAGTATAGGAATCGGCACATTCTTAGTAACGGTATGTATATTGCTTTAAAAGTAAATATATAGTAATAACTATATTGTCTACCTACCTAATTTTGAGCAGATACTAATGTTCACTCTGTATGTGTAACAGTATTGGAGGATAGGTAGGTAGTAAATGCCAGCTTTGGAGTGGGCTATTAATTCTCCCTGCTTCTCACTAACTGCTTTTCAATGCTGGGGATTTGTGGGAGGTCCCCGGGTATTTGAGGGGCCGGGAGGAGCCTATTTTCTATGTCTCTGCAGTCCAGCGCCATCTGGCGGAGTATATCCCAAGTGTAAGTATTAGATTTGGAGCAGGACGTACTGTATACTCATAATACCAATTCTACAGGTGAGTAATCACAGAATTGTATTTTTTAGTTTTAGATCTGTTGATCTATCATAAGCTGAGTATAATTTGTCCTGGTGCAGTAGTTAGAACTAGTTATCAGTTACTATGGACTCCTGCTTGATTGTGTTTTTGTTAGATAGTATTGCTCACGCCATTTTGAATTTCTTCTAGGTTTGTGATGACTGTATCGTATTACGCAGCAACATTGGAGCTGTGTATGAACGCTGGTGGTATGAAAAACTCATAAATATGACTTACTGCCCCAAGACAAAAGTGCTCTGTCTTTGGCGAAGAAATGGACAGGAGACTCAGCTTAACAA
This sequence comes from Gastrophryne carolinensis, assembly GCA_027917425.1. NCBI lineage: Eukaryota > Metazoa > Chordata > Amphibia > Anura > Microhylidae > Gastrophryne > Gastrophryne carolinensis. Next base: position 128,567,809 of record CM051241.1, on the reverse strand, counting down.
GTTTTTTACCAAAAAGGTGAGGAAAAAAAGGGGTCACTTATACACCTGGCATCAAAAAGTATCCAGCCAGGTGTGTTTTTTTTTTTTTTATTTTAATGGAAGGAAGAGGAAATAAGGGGTGACTGGGTCTGTCACCCCTGATAGACTAATCCTGTCACCCCTGGATATTATTCCTACAAGGAAGAATAAACCACATTTTATTCAGTTCGGGTGTATTAGCCAACCATTTTATATAGATTTTTAATATTACACAATTTTACAAAAGTGCTACTTTAAATTCAAAGTTAGGCAAGGCTTACAATATTTAAAACGAGTATTCTGTCGGTTTCTAGTAAATAGCTGTCAAAAATGATCATTTTCATTTTAATTTATTGGCACTGGTGTCCCTATGTCTTGGGGGGGAAAAAATAAATTCAGCGCACAGCACAAACTTAAGTGTCACCGGAACCGAATTTTGTTGAGGGGGCTCACTTATCTCTTTGGGACAATGATAACTGTATCATGTGATTAATTTCCAGCAGTTATAGGTCTTATCTTATTGTTATATTACTGTTTGTGTTTTTTGTTCAAGTGTCGGGAGCTTTACTACTGCGTAAAAGAGAGCATGGAGCGAGCAGCAGCACGGCAACAGAGCATAAAACCAGGTAATGTCAACTTACTTCTTCTGTAAGGTTAATGTATATTATTTTAAGCAGGAAATCCAAGGTTAAGGTAATACCATTTATTGGCTAAATCATGAGTTAGCCAATAAATGGTATTACCTTAACCTTGGATTTCCTGCTTACATCGATGGCTAACACGGTACAACAACTTACTACTACTGTATATTATTTTGAAATGGCCCTTTAAAGTGGACCTATTGTCAAAAATTACTTTAGGTTCTCATCAACGATTGCCCATGGGGCATCCTAAATTTTGGATACATTAAGGCGGAACAAAACCCACCAGCGTCCAGCCTGGAATCTCAGGCATTCCAGGGTTGGCCGCTGGATTTTCTCCAGGCCTATTCAAATTGGAATGCCCTGCTGTGTGAAAAAATTCACCCGCCACGCTCAAATGGCACATGCGTCTCTCATCCAATGAGAGACACCTGCTATGACGACAATGCCTTTCATATAGGCTTGGGCAATTGACCTTGTCATAGCAGGTTCTTTAGCAAGTTGGGCTACAGCAACGCCATTCAGATAGGCTGAGGCAATTGACGTTGTCATAGCAGGTGGCTCTCTTTGGACAAGAGCCCGCACATGCATCTTGGAGAGTGGTGTTCACTCAACAGCGAATCCCGCATCGGGATGCCCAAGAGGCAAGGAACAAAACCCGGGAAAGTCAAATTCCTGGGTTTTGTTTGGCTTTAAAGCAAATGAATATTATGCATGATCTTTGTAGGAGCATACAACAATATTAATTAAATATTAATTAAAAGGACACTAAATCAAATGTGTCCCTTCCCCTGGCACTATAGCTGGACGGGGTTTGAAAATAGAATTAACTCACCTGGTCCCAGTTTCAGTGCATCCTCCCAGTGGCCATGTATTCCCCACTCTGTGCTCCCTCTTTGCCCATATTCATGTTAATGGGTTGGCGAGCACATAGCAGGGGACGCTGCTCTGTGAAGCAGCTGCTGAGAACGTTAAATGCGGTAAACAGGTCAGATGATTTTCTAAACCTCCATCCTGCCTTCAGCACTAATGGAGGGGACCATAACTATTATTAAATGCCTAAATCTTTCAACATTGGAGGAAGCATTATATGCAAAAAGTAACGTATCACTTTGATTAGAAAGCACATCTAAGACGTGTCGTACCTAAAAAATTGCTAACATGCAAATTCCTTTCAGCCTCTTTTTTCATCCACCACTTTTATGTAAATCCAGATTTAAAATAATCAAACAAGATATCCCTAGTGGCATTCACGTTGCTCATTCACTAAATATCTGATAAAGAACCATGTATTTTCCAAGCTCTGTGGGTGAACCCTTACCACATTTTGTCCCTCGCTCACCATTAGTTTCCTTTGTTGATTCTGGTTCTAGTTTTTTTAGCAAGTTGGGCCTCAACTCATTATTTCTTAAAGGGGGTTTAAAGCAGGATAAAACCCGGGATTTTGACTTTTATGGGTTTTGTTTCAGGCCCTGTGTGAAACCCCCCAGTTTGCTCAGTAAAACTCACCTCTCCTCGGTCCAAAGGCTTATGTGCGGGCTCTTGTCCAATCCCTTTACTATGTTTACATCCGTTGGCAAAGGGCTTTCATTGATTTCAATGGGAATCGACAGCGGCCAAATCCCCAGGGGTGGGTGCGCTCCCGCCCCAGCCTATCTAAGTGGCACCACACATCCCGAGGATGCAGGGGCTGCAGCCACTCTCGCTCCCTACTGTCAACAAACTGAGCCATTTGTGGAATGGCTCTGATTGGACGAGAGCCGCACATGCGCCTCTGGACCGTTGAAGGGTGAGTGTTTCACACATCAGTGCATCCAGATTCAGGGTGCCATGGGGGTGAAGGACAAATATTCCAGGGCCAGATGTGCCATGTTTTGCTCAACTTTAAAGGTACAGCATTGTGAGGTGCGGTGATCGGTCACGATTATATGAAATGCAATGAAATACTCACGACAGAGGCAATAGCCAAAAGAGGTGGGACTTCCAGCTAAAATAGGTGGGATTAGTAGGAGCGGAGTGAAGCAGTAGCAGCAGAGATGGTGGGAACCGTTCAGGGGATGCTAATTTAAAATGTGGTTTTGGTTTATGTGTCATATACGTGTTGTGAATCCCAAGATAACAGGTGCTCACCTCCCCTCCAAGAGGAAACTAGACCTTTACTGTATGCGTGCTCTTCTTGGCCATCAGCCTCAAACAGGTATACTACCTGGTTGTGTTGGGGCCTCCTTAGTAGACAATAACCCATATTGGGGTGGGGGAGATAAGCCAACTATTAACGTCTCCCTCTTTTCATCCCAACTCTCCATAGTGCAGCCTCCGTTACATATAGTTTTTTCTACTTTTTTTTTTCTTTTGGGCATACTGGTCCTTTGTGTAATCTACTATCTGTAATGGTCCTTTGTGTAATCTACTATCTGTAAATGTCTGATTGCCCCCCTTTACCTTCTATTGTTCTTGTCTTTTGTTCCAGGCCCGGAGCTTGGTGGAGAGTTCCCCGTTCAGGACATGAAGACCGGGGAAGGGGGTCTACTGCAGGTGACCCTGGAAGGAATTAATCTGAAATTCATGCACAGTCAGGTATGAGGGGAGTGTGAATGTGAAGGGGAGTATAATTAAGGGACGCGGGCGATGACATTTCTAGTACGGAGATATGGGTGATGGGGGAGATGGGTGACTGTGTAGCTGGTGTGTTTGTCCTGTATGCAGAACATTACATATGTGACCTGTATTGATGTCTGCTTTATGTTTCAAGAGTCGTGTTTATCCATCACATTTTATGAGAAGTGTTTTGTGTGCCGTATCGTCATGCTGGGGCCAGTGATATGAGGGGATGAGAGTGTGCGAGTTGCAGTGTGCCGGGTACCCCTATAAATCTTAAGCTCCCCCCCTCTGTCTCTCAGTCTGTGTTTTCTCTGCTTGCTGTAGCTACGTGACACATGTACCGTTTCTCGCTGTCTCTTCTCCATGCTGCCCTCTGCCTGCCGGGGTGGGTGTTGACTGGCGCTGTTTCTTTGTAACCCTTCCCTGGCTCTGGCTGACCTCTCCCAGCGCTGAACCTCCATACACAGCTCATCCACAGGTCACCCAGGGACAGAATGTAAATTTCCAGCTCACCTTGGTGGTCTTCAAGGCATCACAAAGTCACCCAGGGCTCCGCAGGTCATTTGGTTCTTCATCTCATATTAGAGCAGTCTGTAAGAACAAAGGGAATTCATGAAAGACATCTCTGGAACAGGACTTCAGTCTTAAATTAAAGTAGATACTTACAATAAAAAAAAAAATCGCAGGTCGCATAACCAGCCAACAATGCCCCCTTTACTGCAGCCTGTGCAAGGCCTGCGCTCCGTGCTGGGTGAGGAGCAGGGATGGATTAAATAACGGGGATGCTTTTTCCTGGCCTCCCCGTGTTGATGTCTTGGTCTGGGCTGTGTGTTGCTGGGGTTCTAGAAAATGAGGGGAGGTGTGGTCTCGCTGTGTCACTAACAGTTTCATTTCTCTCCCACGCTCACTCCTCCTGCAAGGAGCGGAAGGTACTCACTCTGCCGCCATCTTTGCTTCTCGCTGCTCTTCCCCCCTCCCCCCTCCCGTTAGTTTTTTGAGCTCTCTGTGCTATTTCCTCCCCTTCCTTCGTCTGACTTCCAACACTCCCCCCCCCCCCCCCCCCCCCGGCTTTAGTTATGGTTTACCTCCTAATATTTTGCTGTGTTAGGGTATGTCTCCCCATTCCTCAAAGCTGTTTTCTTCCCTTTCACACATTTTCAGTCTGTTACAGAAATGTTGTGAGCACCAGTGGAACTCCTGGATATGAATAATTAACCAGTGCCTTCTGTCTCTCTCTCCCTTTCCCTTGAATTCTCTGCCCCAATCTCTTCCTGCTCCTTTCTCTTCTCCATCATCTATTTGGTCCACCCTTCTCTCATACACTTGTCTACCTATGTTCTTCCTCCTTTTCCTGCCTTTTCCTCCTCTGTTCCTTTTTCTTTCCCATCTCTCTGTTCCTTCTTCCCTCTCTCCTCCAGGTTTTCATACAGCTGAATCACATAAAAAAGTGTAACACTGTACGGGGCGTCTTTGTCTTGGAGGAATTTGGTAATTACCGACATTGTGCTGCTGGGTCTGTATTGCCATGGCAGTAACTCAGAAAGCTGGGTGCCCCCCATTCATTAGTCATCGAGTAGAGGAAAGTGTAGGAGAATTTAGGGAACATCTCTGAGTTACTGCTGTATAATCTACCCACGACCATGGTGAAAACCTTCTTCTCCCCATCAGGTAATGTGCTTCCTCATCAAAATATGTGAAGGCAGCAAGAGGGGTGGATGGGACTACATGGACTTTGCTATATTCAGATGACTTAAAGTGGAAACCCATTTTACTGGTACAACGCAGGAGGGTGAATGGGCCAGCCAAATGTGTCACCTTATTTCTTTCCTACCCCTTTGTTATGCCATTGAACTTGGGACCTGGGACTTGAAGCATGTATAAACCTTAAAAAAACAGGGGTTGGGCAAAGCTATAAAGGACACTTTAACACCCACTCAAGACTGCACCATCCCAAAAAATATATAAGAGTTTGTTTATGGGTAGCACTAGGATCAACGATGGGGAATGAGCTGCGACCGTTCTTTGAGAGACTGGCTCAAGTAGTGAAAAAATGTAAAGTGTGTTTCAAGGAGGATGGAAAAGCTCTTAAAAATCCTTATAGTCGTGCTCTATCCCGTGCCAAGATGGCTGCTTAGCTCCCTCCAGACTACAACAAAATGGCTCCTAGAATCTCCGTGCACGGGAACCTGTACAAAAAAAAAATATAGTGTCTATAAAAAGTTAGATTTTTAATGGTAATAAACACAAAACATTAATCACTACAACATAGACCTAGATAATTACATAATCTATTCTCCCAAATCAGGAAATCAATAGATGGGTCCCTAACAATTATCTGAAAAACCTTATTTAGAAATAAATAAGCAATAATAACATGCTATAAAGTGTTATGTTAAAACATGACCTGATAAGGAAGAATAGAAGCATCAGTTGACCCCCCATGTAGGACCCCATGAGTTCCATGGCTCCTTACGCCTCAGGGCCATGTAGCATGAGTGGGGCTGTGGGCGTCTCTCTCCTCCTAAATTATTTTCTCCCCAGTACGCTCGAAGGATCCCCTACCCATTAAAGTTAGCTGTTTTGTTTCTTCTATACCTTGTCTGGTCTAAGGGCACTTGGGTAAGTCTAAAAGCTCTCAGTGCCTCAAAGGGCTTCTTCTATTTGGTTTGCCCCCAGTGCAGAATAGATAGTGTAATACCTGCTGTGTCAAATGAAACTGGTAGACTACTGAAAAAAAGGGTTTCAAAAAAGGCCAAGTACAGAGAATGGCATGAAAATGAAGTACAGAAAGTGGGGAAATTGAGAGGGGGCCATGAGGAGGAAACCAACTAAAGGAGATGGTAAAGTGGCACTTGGGGGCCATGGAGATTTGAGTGATGGAAAAAGTTGGAGGGAATCCACCTAGAGCAAAAGTTTTCATACAGTGGTATGGGTACCAGTGATGATATGTGAGAGCAGGTGGTACTGCTGTCATCAACAAAGGAACTGTTATTGCTTCACCGCTAGATATGTGGGTGCTTGACCTTGGGTAGTCTCAAGCCCATGTGCATCACAAGGAAATTGGTGGTCCGCACTCCATCCATTAAAACATTCCTTTTATTCTTTCATATCAAAAGCATCTCCATATAATTTTAGCAAACCTTAAAATCCATGAATGACAAAGTCCTGGTAAAGGTAAGTAGTTAGGGTGGCCGCTAATGCATTATGGACTTCCAGTCCTTAATCATAGTCCATAATCATGGTACTGCTGTCATCTATACTTTCCTCAATCCTGATGTGCCCCATAATTACAAAACTGCTACAAAAGGCAATGAAAACAATTAGCAAAACTACATGGTTATTTTCCTAGTGCACAGCACGGCCTGTTTCATGTAGTCCTTACGTCTGGGGTATTCCGCCACAAGGTGGCGCAGTGTACTGCAGAATAATTGTGGCTCCTCCCGGCCCCATATAAAAACCGGAATCACCCATAGACCTCCAGTGTTTCATCTGCCGTGATACTGCGAAGATAGAAGATGGCTCTCTATGTTTCGCAGGTGAGCGGGGCAACCAAGCCTGTGGCCCTGCAAGTCTATTTCCACCCGTTTCCAGACCCTATTTGCCTCCCAGCCTCGGCTGTCGGATCTGGTGAGGGTAGAGGAGCACTAGGGGCAGGTGCTCGGGGAGCGCTGCTCCAAGCCGCAGACCCTGTACCACAAAGGGTAGCTGGCCATAGGCTTTTATGGTGAGCCTGCTGGGGGATGAAGAAGCACTGCTGTCGCTATGTTGTAGGGAGTGAGTTGTGCTTGGGGACTTGTGTTCCTAGCCAGTCTTCCCCTTTGTCTTTCTTCCCTGTGGGGTTTTTCTCTTGCCCCCCTCCCTTACCTCCGGGGCCCCCTTTTAGTCGGCCCCCGCCGCTGCCTGCCCCCTGATTTGGTGTGATGTCCCGCTGTTGGTATTCTAAGTATGCAGCACGTCCTGCTCCAGATAATGATTCATAACATCTGGGATATACCTCCACAAGAGGGCGCTTTACTGCAGAGATGGCAAAAAGAGGCCCCTCCCGGTCCATATATACCCGGGACCTCCCACTAATTCCCAAGTTTCTTCTCTGCAGTGGGCTGCGAAGGACAAGATGATGGCTTCTCTTCTCGCAGGTGAGCCGGGCTTCACAGCCCCTGGCCCTGTAGTACTATTCCCACCCGTTCCACCCTTTATTCTGCCTCCCAGCCTTGGCTGCGTGGTCGGGTGATGGTAGGTAGCACCTCTTAGAGGTGCTTCATTAGGAGCTTGCTTCACCGCAAATCCCCCAGCAAAGGGCATCCTACTTCCCCCTTCTCCCACTATCCTGTTCGTCGGGGGGGGGGGGGGGGGTGAGTGCCTGTGAGTGTAAATGCTTTGCATTACACCGCTTTGCAATGATGTGGCTGTGTGCTTTTACATGCTCGCACACTCTCACCAGCGCTGCTCCTTTCCCCTTCACATATTTGAATCTCCCAACGCTGACTCGCGCGCCCTGCGGCATCAGCGGCAACATCACTCCAGGGCCTGATGTACGCTGATTGGCTGCGGGGTGGCTGACTTTCAGCCTGTGCCCACACTTCCTGGAGGGGGCGTGGCTTAATGCTGGGCACGCTCCGCATTTTCACCTCATGCGGCCAGCCCCTTCAGAGCCCTCCAGCGCCATCTTGCCTCTGCTGCCGGATCGATTGCGAGCTCTTTGGCGGTCCGTGAGTGCCCCAGCGGGCCTTTATTATACTTTTATTTTCTGTATAACTGGGTGTATTGTCTTTATTTCTTTCAGGCGGGAAAAACTGGTTAGAGGTTTCTCCCGGTCCTGTGTCCTCTATTAGTTCTAGTTAACTTTATCAGAGGCCTAAACAATTAAATCCTCCCTGTACAGCGCTGTACAGCGTAATTCCTATTGGCCAGTTGTGCCACCAAAAATCACCATATGGAGGCTTCACAGGATATTGTGCTCGGGGTCCCCTCGGGACAAGCCCGGTGGTGTGTGGGGCATCCCCTGTGAGCAATGATGTGCGCGTCTGTGTACCCTGTGCCCAGCAGGCGCTTGCGCAGCACTCTGGGCTGCCTGTGTCTGCGCCCATCATGTCTTCTCCCACACCCCCTCGCTTGATTATGACTCCCAGTGAGATCATTACTAGTGGGGAGTCTCAGCCTGACGTGTCTTCCAGGCTGGCCAACATTGAGAGATTGATTGCTAGCTTTGCGGCCCGTAAGGCCCCAGCTAAAAGACGGCACGTGGCGCCTGCTGCGTCAGCTTTTCCTATGGAGTCTGAAGAATTTCTCGATTTATCTGACTATACCCCACTTGAGAAAGGGGAATTGTTCTCAGATTCAGAATTTTCTGATGATCAGCATTACCTTGGCGCTGATGCCGGCTCAGAGCATTGGGATGCTGATGACACCCATAGACTCAAATTTTTGAAGTACTTTCCATTTCCCTTCCTGCTGCGGCGCCTAAGCAACAGGGGGAATTGTTCGGTACCGCAAAACCACGTCTGGAATTTCCAGAACAGGCACATTTCAATAATCTGGTTCTCAAGGAATGGGAGCGGCCTAGCCGGCTCCATGGTATCCCTAAGGGATGGAATAAGAGGTATCCTTTCCCCTCGGATGTGGTCAAATGTTGGTCAACTCCCCAGAAGTGGATGCCCCCGTGCTGGGCTTGTCCAACACTTCTGTGGTGCATTCCCCTGATTCCACTACCTTGAAGGATAGTGAGGACTGGCGTATTGACCAGCTGACTTCCCATGCCTTTGCCTGTGCAGGATCGGCCCTGCGCTGCCTGCAGTGGCCATTCGGACTCTGGTCAAGGGCCTTTTGGATGATTCTTCTAGTGCCGAATTTAGAGCCTTATCACAATGGGAGATGTGTATCGCTTATATTCTTTCTGCCTTAGATGACACCATTAGGATGTGTAGCAGAACCTCGGCTCTGGTTGTTTCTATTCGCCGCTCGGTCTGGCTGCGCCAGTGGGCAGCTGACAATGCTGCTAAGAAGGCTCTCACAGGGCTACCCTTTAAGGGGCTGCACCTTTTTGGTGACCGTTTGGACCTTTTTGCAAAGGGAGGTAAGTTGCCCCAACGCAAAAGACAGCCTGTCTCTGCCCTGGCAGGGACTCGGTCTCCTATACCTCTTCCCCCCCCCCCCCCCCCCGTTTCCTCTTCTGAGCAAGGTTCTGCGCAAGTTGGTACAGTAGAGGGTGCCAGCCATTCTGGTGGCCCCCAGGTGGCCAAGACAGGTGTGGTTCGCAGACGTCGTGCTGCTGGCAGTGGATCAGTACACTCTACCCTTGGTTCCTGACCTTCTCACTCAAGGACGGCTCTGTTACCCCAATTTACCAACGCTGGCTTTGACGGCCTGGCTACTGAAACCTCCATCCTAAAGGAGAAAGGGCTGTCTGATTCGGTTGTTCATACTCTTGTCAGAGCTAGGAAGAAATCCTCCTCTACTATCTACTATAGGACCTGGCGGACCTACATTGACTGGTGTGAGTCTAGGGCCTTTCCCTGTCGTGTGTTTTCCATTCCTAGGATCCTGGAGTTCCTTCAACATGGTTTGGATATGGGTTTTCAGCTCAGCACCTTGAAGGGTCACGTGTCCGCCTTGGCTGTTTTCTTCCAGAGGTCCTTCGCTCTACATCCTCTGGTCAAGACCTTCTTCCCTTCTTCCAGGGGGTCGCTCATGTGCGCCCTCCCCGCAAACCCATGTTACCGGTCTGGGATTTGAATTTGGTATTGTCTGTCCTTCAGGGTCCTCCATTTGAACTTGTGCATGAGGCTGCCTTGCATATCCTTACCCTGAAGGTTGCCTTTTTGGTGGCTATCACCTCTGTCCGGCGTGTTTTTGAGTTGGCGGCTCTGTCTATTCAGGCCCCCTACTTTTGAGAGACACCAGGACAAGGTGGTTTTCCGCTTTAAACCAAACTTCTTGCCTAAGGTTGTCTCTGCCTTCCATCTCAATCAGGACATTGTGCTTCCTTCTTTGTGCCCTAATCCTGGTAATTCCAAGGAGAGGGCCTTGCATTCTCTGGATGTTGTCAGGAATTTGAAATACTACCTGGTGGCTACTGCGCCTTTCAGAAAGACGGACGCCTTGTTTGTGGTTCCCTCGGGTCCCAAGAAGGGTTTGGTACCTGATAAGTCTATTAGCAAATGGATTCGTCAGGCTATTGTTAGGGCCTATATTCTAAGTATGTCACACACCCCGCTTCAAGACATTCATTACACTTGGGTATACTGACCTGTAGATGGCGATCTTGCAGAGATATCAAAAAAAGGTAAGACCCTCCCGGCCCATAAATACCTGGGACCTCCCACTCATTACCCAGTCTTTCATCTCTGCAGTGGCGAGCAAGTCAGAAGATGATGTCTCCTCCTTGAAGGTAGCCGGGATGACTCCCGGCCCCGTTTTTTCTTCTATTTCTGCCCGGATCCCATTGTTTAATATTCCCTGCCTCCCAGCCTAGGCTGCTGGTCCGGGCAAAGGAGCCATGAGACCCCATAACAAGGGGTAGGCGGCTATCCGGGTTGGTGATCCCAGTTTGGGATGCCCCGTCACTTGGCCCCTCCCTGGCATGGATTCCCCCTCTCCCAGGTACCCTTGGGGGGGGGGGGGGGTCCCTTATGGATTCCTGTCTTTATGTGTGTGTGTGCGTGTGTTACATGTGTGCGCTTTCACTTTGTCACTTTGCTTCTATTTCATGGCGTTGGAGGTCCCGCGGCGAAGGGTGCTGCCCGCAATGGCGGCGAGCCCATGCAGGGCTTCTTCTCCTCCGGGCTTGGGGGGGCAGGGCCGGGTGCGAACCGCGCCGGCCCGCCCTCTCTCCTCCTACTGCACACTGCGCGCCGTTGCCTGCGGTACCGAAAGTCGGGTGAGTTGCCTGCTGGCCATCACTGTCATTGTTATTTTCTCCTGTACTTTTGACATGATCTGAGTGTGTTCTTGTGTTCCAGGTGGACCATTGATTATATTAAAGGGGGGCTCTCCCGGTCCAGGGTCCCTGGTTAATTTTTAGCTGGCTTAAAATCCTCCCACTCGGGACTTAAAGGGGCATCCCGGGTTGCACTATTGCGTAATTCCCAAATATAAAAAGGAGCATTGTACACATTTAATTGTATATACTATATATAGTACTAAAAAATCACCATATGGAGGCTTCCCCGGATACTGGGCTTGTGCCCCCCTCGGGGCAATCCAGGCTGTGTTTGGGGTGTGGGGTATCCCTTTTGGGGGATGATGTATTTCTATGTGTACCCTGTGCGCAGCGGTCTATTCCGCGGCAGACCGGATCTCAGGCGTCTGGTTCTGCTCCGCCGGTCTCCTCCCCGTCTCCCCCTCGTCTCCCCCTCGTGCTTGTGATGTGGTCATTAGCGGTGTGTCGCAATCTGAGGTGTTTGCCAGATTGGCCAATCTTGAGAAATTGTTTTCTAGTGCCGTCGCAAAAAAGGCCACAGCAAAGAGGAAACATTTGTATTCGGCTGCGCAGGCCTTTGATAGGGAGGACTTTGACTCCCTGGATTGGTCTGATTGCTCCCCGCGTGAGGAAGGGGAGCTGTATGAGGGGTCCGATGACTCCGACGATCAGCAGTTTGTGGGCGTTGATACCGAGCAGGGCCAGGGGGATTCCTCGGATAAGTCTAGGGTCCTGGCTCAGGTGTTTGAGGTCCTGGCTATTTCTCCCCCCGAGGCGGCTCCTCCGCTGAAGGGGGAGTTCTTTGAAGAAATGAAGCCCCACTTGGAATTTCCTTATCAAAAGCATTTTGATGGTATCATTCGCAAGGAATGGGAGAGGCCGACGCGGCTTCTGGGTGTCCCACCGGGTTGGGACAAGAAATATCCCTTTCCGGCGGACGCAGTGAAGCACTGGTCGTCTCCCCCCGAGGTGAATGCTCCTGTTTTGGGGCTGTCCAGCTCCTCAGTCCTCCATTCTCCGGAGTGCACTACCCTCAAGGATGGTGAGGATAAACGCATTGACCAGATGGCTTGTCATGGTTTTGCCAGTGTTGGGTCGGCCTTGCGGCCGGTTTGTGCTTCTGCGCTTGTATTGGTAGCTGCCAGGTCGGTTGTTAGAGGATTATTGACCTCTTCCGGGCTTGACCCGGCTAGTGAGGAGTTTGCCGACCTTAAGCGATGTGAGTTATTTTTGTCCTTTGTGCTGTCCGCCCTGGATGACACATTGGTGATGGTGACCGGCTATCCGCCGGTCGGTTTGGTTACGTCAGTGGGCGGCTGATTTTGTGTCCAAAAAGTCGCTCACGGCCCTTCCCTTCGTGGGACTGCGGCTCTTTGGAGAAAAATTGGATTCGGTGGCAAAGGGAGGTAGGTTACCTCAGCGTAAGAAGCAGCGTCGCCCTTTTCGGGGGGCAGCTTCCTTCTTTCAGTCTTTTCGTGGGGCTAGAGTTGGCAGGGGTTCGGCCTTCCCTTCGTCCAGAGGTGATTCCTGGCCTAGGGGTAGGGGTCGGGCCTGGCCAGGACACAGTTGGGGCTCCAAGCCTAGAGCCGGTGCCAAGCCGGCTCAGCAATGAGGGGGCGCCCCATTCTGGATTTGAAGTTGCTCAACAGGTTCGTCCGTCCCCGGAAGTTCCGTATGGAAACTCTGCGTTCAGCCATACACACACTTCGTCAGGGGGAATTCATGACGTCCATAGACATCAAGGATGCTTACCTGCATCTTCCAATATTTCTGGCACACCAGAGATTCCTCAGGTTTGTCGTGGACAATCGGCATTTTCAGTTTGTGGCTCTTCCGTTTGGCCTTACCTCGGCTCCAAGGGTTTTTACCAAGGTGTTGGCAGGAGTGATGGCGATTCTCAGAGCCAGGGGTGTCCGCATCGTGCCCTATCTGGACGATCTTCTCATCATGGTGTCTTCCCTAAGTCAGGCGCAGATGGATACCAGGACTGTGGTGTCCACTCTGGAGAGTTTCGGTTGGGTGATCAACTATCCCAAGTCCTGCCTCACTCCCTCCAGGGTGGTGGAGTTCCTGGGAATGTCGCTGGACACCTCTCAGGCCAGGGTGTTTCTCCCCCGAGCCAAGGTTCTTCTGATTCAGGAATTGACTCAGCGTCTCCTATCCATCCCCCGTCCGTCCATCCGGCTAGGGATGCGACTGGTGGGATTGATGGTGGCGTCGTTCGAGGCGGTTCCCTTTGCCCAGTTTCACACAAGGACGCTCCAGCTCCATCTCCTGGCGGCCTGCGACGGGTTCCCGCTGTCATTGGATCAGTCCTTTCTGATGTCCCCCCGGGTGCGGCGTTCCCTTCGGTGGTGGCTAAAACCAAGCAATCTGACGAGGGGCAGATCCTTTCTGACCCCTCGTTGGGAGACGGTCACCACGGATGCCAGCCTGTCAGGTTGGGGGGATTTTGGAAGGATCTTCAGTTTCAGGGGCTGTGGGGGGCTCGGGAGGCTCACGATCCCATCAGTGTTCTGGAGCTGAGAGCCATAAGGTTGGTTTTGGCTCACTTGACTCCTCACTTGCGGGGCCTACCGATTCAGGTTCGGTCGGACAATAGGACGGCGATCGCCTGCGTCAATCACCAGGGAGGGACTCGCAGCAGGCGTGCCCTCAGGGAAGTGCCCTTGATCCTTGCTTGGGCAGAGAGCAATGTTCCATGCATCTCGGCGGTGTACATTCCGGGAGTGGAGAACACGGAGGCAGACTCCCTGAGCAGGGGGTCATCGAACCGGGGGGAATGGTCGTTCAGCCCCAAGGTGTTTCGGTCGCTTTGCGACCGGTGGAGGACTCCGGAGGTGGACCTCTTTGCCTCTCGTCACAATCACAAGCTTCCGGCATTTGTGTCTCTCTCGCGGGATCCGCTGGCTCTGGCAGCGGATACCATGTCTCTGAACTGGAGGGATCTGGGGATTCTGTACCTGTTCCCTCTGTTTCCCATGGTGGGCAGAGTGGTGCGCAAGTTGGCCCTAGAGTGCGCGTCAGCAATCCTGGTGGCTCCAAGGTGGCCAAGGCAGGTTTGATTCGCAGATGTGGTAAGGTTGGCAGTGGAACAGTTAGACCTGCCCCTTCTGCCAGATCTGCTCACTCAGGGTCCACTACTCTACCCCAATTTACCAACGCTGGCTTTGATGGCGTGGTTGCTGAAACCTCAATCTTGAGGGAGGAAGGTCTTTCTGATGCTGTCATTCAGACTCTGGTTAGGGCTAGAAAGCAGTCTTCCTCTGCCATCTATTGTAGGACTTGGAGATCTTATATTGATTGGTGTGAGGTTAAGGGCCTTGCATTGCAGGGCGTTTTCTGTCCCTAGGGTCTTCGAATTTCTGCCACATGGTCTGGACCAAGGTTTGAAGCTTAGTACGCTGAAAGGGCAGGTTTCTGCCCTGGCTGTGTTCTTTCAAAAGTCTTTTGCTCTTCATCCTCTGGTTAAGACCTTTTTCCAGGGGGTTACGCATGTGCAGCCTCCTAGGAAGCCTTCGCTCCCAGTGTGGGATTTGAATTTGGTTTGGTCTGCCTTGCAGGGTCCTCCGTTTGAACCTTTGCAGGATATTGCGCTTTCTACGCTTACTCAGAAGGTTGTTTTTCTGGTTGCCTTCACTTCTGTTCGGCGTGTTTTGGAGTTGGCAGCCTTGTCTATTTCGGCTCCTTACTTTGAGAGGCATCAGGACAAGGTTGTTTTTCGCTTCAAGCCAGATTTCCTTCCTAAGGTGGTCTCTGTTTTTCATCTGAATCAGGATATTGTTCTTCCCTCCTTGTGTCCTAAGCCTAGCAATGACAAGGAGAGGGTTTTGCATTCTTTGGATGTGGTTCGCTGTGTGAAGTACTATTTGTTGGCTACTTTTCCTTTTCGTAAGACTGATGCTCTTTTTGTGGTGCCTTCTGGGCCTAGGAAGGGTTTGGCTCCTGCCAAGTCTTCCATTAGTAAATAGATTCGCCAGGCCATTGTTGGGGCCTATTCTGCCAAGGGGAAGGTTCCCCCTTTTCGTGTTACTGCTCACTCTACTCGTGCTGTTGGGGCGTCCTGGGCCTTCCAGCACCAGGCTTCTGTTGAGCAGGTTTGTAAGGCTGCTACTTGGTCTTCGGTTCACACTTTTTCCAAGTTTTACAAGGTGGATGTTCGGGCCTCAGCGGATGCTGTTTTTGGCCGCAAAGTTCTGCAAGCTGCAGTGGTTTAAGTTTGTGTCTTGTTGCCTTGTTTTTTTGGATCCCCGCCCTTTATGGACATAAAGTATGTATAAGTATGTCACACACCCCGCTTCACCCTGCCCTTTTGTATTCTGGCTCCTTTATATGGTGAACCTTTGTTTTAATTGGCTTTCCTGGTCCCTTGATCTTACTGCTGTCTTTATACTGGGTAATGAGTGGGAGGTCCCAGGTATTTATGGGCCGGGAGGGTCTTACCTTTTTCCTCCTTTCCGTGTTACTGCTCATTCTACCCGTGCTGTTGGGGCTTCCTGGGCCTTCCAGCACCAGGCTTCTGTTGAACAAATTTGTAAGGCTGCTACGTGGTCTTCTGTTCATACCTTTTCCAAGTTTTACAAGGTTGATGTTCGGGCTTCAGCGGATGCTCTTTTTAGGTTCTGCAGACGGCAGTTGTTTGAATTGCGCGTTGTTTCCTTTTTGGGATCCCCACCCGTTTATGGACACTGCTATTGGATGTCCCAGATGTTATGAATCATTATCTGGAGCAGGATGTGCTGCATACTTAGAATAATACAATTCTGTGATTACTCACCTTGTAGAATTGGTATTATAAGTCCTGCTCCATCCCACCCTGATTGCTTTATTCTTGGATCCTCTATATGGTGATTTTTTCCTTGTTAATGTTGTTGAATTTGTTATTGGCTTCTCCTGGTTCCCTTACTGCTTTTCTATACTGGGGAATTAGTGGGGTCCTGGGTATATATGGACCGGGAGGGGCCTCTTTTTGCCATCTCTGCAGTAAAGCGCCCTCTTGTGGAGGTATATCCCAGATGTTATGAATCATTATCTGGAGCAGGACGTGCTGCATACTTAGAATACCAATTCTACAAGGTGAGTAATCACAGAATTGTATTTTTTCTCACCGCCGCCGCGGGTGTACTGCGCTCCGCAGCAGGTGGCGCTATTACTGTGTGTCTGTTTGAGGACTGTCATGGGGCCGGCACCGGGTCACGTGGGTGCTTTTTTCGCGCTCTTCGCGGGGGCGGCGCCGGGGGGATGACGCGTATCGTGCCATACCTCTGCGGCCCGCCCCTCGAGGTTCTCGAACTCGGCGCCATTTTGCTCAGGCTGCGTGCTTGTGACCAGAGGCCCAATTTCAGCGTGGGCTGCGGCGGTGACCTGCTTGTCTGATCTCCCATCGCCGGTTCTTCCGGCTGTGTGCTGTGCGCGCTGTGCCATTTGGTCCGTGAGTCTCCTATGGGGTTTTTTTCTTCTTGGGGCATATATCGTGGGATGCTTTATGTTTCTTTTTGCTTATGTCTTTCAGGCGGGATAACAGTGTATTGTGATTCTCCCTATCCTATACCTCCCCCCTTTCCCCTCCTGGCCCTCTCCATGGGCATCCCTTGGGGGGCATCCCGGGTGGCTTGTTTATTAGCCCTTACCCTATTCTGGCCTATTGCGCCTGTCTAAATCACCATATGGAGGCTTCTGGGGATAGCGTGCTTGGGGGTCCTTCGGGGCAATCCTGGCTGTGTGTCATGTGTGGGGCATCCCCTTTGAGTGGTGGTGGCACGGTTTCTTGCGGACCAGGCTGGGATAAGCGTTTCTCTTCCCAGTTCTGCGCTCCCTCTGGCATCTCCTGCTCCCCTGCGCCTGCATTTAGCCCCCAGTGAGGGGGATACTAACAGGGGGTCCCAATCTGATCTGGCACTACACGTGGGCAGCATTGAAAGGCAGCTGGCCCTCCCTGTGATGGCCAAGGCCTCTGGCAAGAAGCGGCATCTTGACACCGCGCCTTCCCTCTTTTCCGAGGAAGATGAGGGCCTTCATGTGTTTGGCGGCTGTGACTCTCTAGAGGAGGGGGAGCTTTTCCATGATTCAGACTCATCTGGGGACCATCAGGAAGGGTACGACAGTGACCCGGGGTCCGTCTCTGTTGAGGGTACCTGGCTCCCTGATGACACTGATAGACTGTTGTTGGACATTTTTGAGGCTTTGCACAACCCCCCAAGAGGATGCCGGGCGAGCTCTTTCACCCTGACAAGCTACACTTGGAGTTCCCGGAGCAGGGTCATTTCTCCAATATGGTGCTCAAGGAGTGGGAACGTCCTAACAAATTTCCCACGGTGCCCAAGGGATTGGGCAGAAGGTATCCCTTTTCTGCTGACCTGGTCAAGCGCTGGTCGTGTCCCCCTGAGGTGGACGCTCCTGTTCTAGGGCTGTCTAACACTTCTGTCATAACATCCCCTGACACTACTACACTGCGTGACAGCGCGGACCGCCGTATGGATCAGCTGGACGGTCGTGCTTTCACCTTTGTAGGGGCAGGCCTGCGTCCGGTTTGTGCCCCAGCTGGTTACGGCCATTGCCCTTAAAAAGAAGCTCAAGCATCTCACTGATGGCACCATGGCTGGTAGGAGAAGGGAGGATTATAGGGCCCTCTTACTTTGCTCTGATTTTGTTGCCTTTGTGCAGGCTGCCATGGATGATGCCATCCGGCTGGGCGGTAGGGCAGGGGTTTGGTTGCGCCAGTGGTCAGCTGACACTGCGGCTAAGAAGTCTCTCATCGGGCTTCCCTTCACGGGGCTTCGTCTCTTTGGTGAGCATCTGGATGTTCTGGCCAAGGATGGTAGACTACCTCAGCGTAGGAAGCAGTCTCGGCCCTTTCGGGGGTCTTCCACCCCCTCCTTCCGTGTTTTCAGGGGAGGGCGTGGTGCACACTTTTTTGGTAGCCGCGGAGACTCCTGGCGCCGCGGCAGATCCCGTGGACGTCCCGGTCCTTCATGGGGCTCCAAGCCTTAGCCCCCTCCCAAGGCCCCTCAGGCATGAGGAGGCTCCCTCACCCATCCGGGTGGGGGGATGGCTTCGGCTCTTTGCTCACGTCTGGAGGCTCCACGTTTCAGACCGGTGGATTCAGGAGGTGGTGTCCTCCGGTTACAAGATAGTTTGCAGCCTGGCCGCCCCCAAGATTCATCAGATCCCAGATGTCTTTAAACCCACTGTCAGCTCAAGGGTTACTTTCGACGGTTCAATGCCTGCTGGAGTCAGGGGTCATTTGTCCAGTGCACCATCAAGAACAGGGTCAGGGGTACTATTCCAATCTCTTCACGGTTTCCAAAAAGGGCAGCTCTCTGAGGCCCATTCTGGACTTGAAGGGCCTCAACAAGTTTGTCAGATTCAAACATTTTCGCATGGAAACGCTACGCTCTGCTGTCGGTACCCGTCGCCCGGGCGACTTCAAGACCACCGTGGACAACAGGGATGCTTATCTTCATGTGCCTATCTTCCCAGGTCATCAGAGATTTCTGAGGTTCGTGCTGGAGGATCAGCATTACCAGTTTGTGGCCTCGGGTGTTCACTAAGGTGCTGGCGGGAGTGATGGCTCTGCTACGAACCCGGGGCCTTCGCATCCTTCCTTACCTGGACGACATACTCATTGTGGCTCAGTCCTTTCATCAGGCCGAACAGGACACCCAGGTGGTGATCTCCACTCTGGAGTCCTTCGGCTGGGTGATCAATTTTCTCAAGTCTTCACTGTCCCTGTCCTTGGTGAGGTCCTTTCTGGGTATGACACTGGATACCTCTCAGGTCAAGGTGTTCCTTCTTCAGCAGAAGGTGGAGGGCCTTCAGAAGCAGGCACTGGCTCTGCTCTTGTGTCCTCATCCTTCCATCCCTCTGGGGATGCAGTTGGTGGGCCTGATGGTGTCCTGCTTCGAGGCGGCCCCCTTTGCTCAGTTTCACATGAGACCTCTTCAGTTGCACCTCTTGTCAGTTTGGGATCGGGACCCTGTGTCCCTGGATTAGGGATTTGCTCTGTCTCCTCTGGCCAGGCAGTCCCTTTCATGGTGGCTGGACTCAAGGAATCTTCTGGTGGGCAGGACCTTCCTGCCCCCGTGCTGGGAGACTGTCACCACGGATGCCAGTCTGACGGGCTGGGGGGGCTTTGGAAGTCCCTACAGTTCCATGGTCGTTGGGGACCCCAGGAGGCCCATGATCCCATCAATGTCCTGGAACTGAGGGCGATCAGGTTGGTTCTGTCCCACCTGACCACACACCTTCGGGGTCGGGCTGTTCAGATCCGCTCAGACAACCAGATGGCGGTTGCCTACATCAACTATCAGGTAGGGACTCAGAGCAAGCGAGCCTTCAAGGAATTGTCTCTGATACTGTCTTGGGTGGAACAGAATGTCCCCTGCATCTCAGCGGTATACATTCCGGGGGTGGAGAACCAGGTGGCGGACTCCCTGAGCAGGGGGACGTCTCGTCTGGGGGAATGGTCCCTCATCTACCAGGTGTTTCTCTCCCTGTGTCACCGCTGGGGTCAGCCAGATTTGGACCTGTTTGCGTCCCGTCACAATCACAAACTTCCCAGGTTTGTCTCCCTGTCACAGGATCCTCTGGCCACGGATGCACTGGCAATGCCTTGGACAGAGTTTCGGGTTCCCTATGTGTTCCCTCCGCTCCCTCTACTGGGCAGGGTCATGCGCAAGATTGCCCAGGAGGGGGTGTTAGCCATCCTGGTGGCCCCCTGTTGGCCAAGAAGGGTGTGGTTCGCAGACGTCGTGCAGTTGGCAGTAGACCAGTACGTCTTGCCCAGGGATCCATATCTTCTCACTCAGGGACAGCTACACCATCCCAATGTACAAACGCTGGCTTTAACGGCTTGGCTGCCGAAACCTACATCTTGACAGAGAAGGGGTTGCCTGCCTCTGTTGTGGATACCATGATTTGGGCTAGGAAGAAGTCCTTGTCCTTTATCTATTACAGGGTCTGGCATGCTTTCATTTCCTGGTGTGAGTCCAAGTCTCTTCCCTGTCGGGTTTTTTTTCATTCCCAGGAACATGGTTTGGATTCTGGCCTTCAACTAAGTACCCTCAAAGGCCATGTTTCAGCTCTTTTGGCAATTTTTTTCCAAAGATCCTTTGCCAACCACCGGTTGGTTAAAACTTTTTTCCAGGGTGTTACCCATGTGCGTCCACCTCGTAAGCCTATGCTACCAGTCTGGGACTTGAATCTGGTGTTGTCTGCTCTGCAGGGTCCTCCCTTTGAGCCTATCCGTGGGGCTGCTTTGCCCATTCTGACTCTTAAGGTAGCCTTTTTGGTGGGTATCACTTCTGTAAGGCGAGTTTCTGAGCTGGCGCCGCTTTCCATCAAACCTCCTTATTTTGAGAGGCATCAGGATAAGGTGGTGTTTCGGCTTAAGCCAGATTTCTTGCCTAAGGTGGTGTCTGCCTTTCATCTCAATCAGGACATTGTCTTGCCTTCATTGTGTCCTAATCCTGCTAATTCCAAGGAGCGGACACTGCATTCTCTGGATGTGGTCAGGGCTCTGAAGTTTTATTTGGTCGCTACTGAGCCTTTCAGGAAATCTGATGCTCTTTTTGTTCTCACTTCTGGACCTAGGAAGGGTTTGCCTCCGGCTAAATCCACTATCAGCAAGTGGATCCGTCAGGCGGTGGTTCAAGCCTATTCTGCTAAGGGGAAAGAACCTCCCTTTAGAATTACTGCTCATTCCACTCGTGCTATTGGTGCTTCTTGGGCTTTTCAGCACCAAGCTTCTGTTGAACAAGTTTGCAAGGCCACTACTTGGTCTTCTGTTCATACATTTTCCAAGTTTTACAAGGTTGATGTTAAGGCCTCAGCTGATGCTGCTTTTGGCCGCAAGGTGCTTCAGGCGCTAGTGACTTGAACTGCCGGCTGTTACTCATTGGGGATCCCACCCTATTTTTAGACACTGCTTTTGGATGTCCCAACTGTTATGAATACCGATGCAGGCAGTGCCATGCAATAAAGAAAATAGCAAATCTGTGAGTACTCACCTGTAGAATTGTTTTTGTTCTTGCATGGCACGGCCTGCTTCGACCCACCCTTGTTATCGTTATTCTTGGTTGCCTCTTTATGGTGATTGTTCCAAGTTAATTGGGGGTTTTTTACCTTTTTTACATTTTTACCTTTATTCTCTCCCGGCTTCTTGTCTCACTGCTTGTCTACGCTGGGAACTCTATGGTTAATCCCGTTTTTATACTGGGCCGGGAGATGCCACGGCTCTTCTGCAGTACACTGCGCCACCTTGTGGTGGAATAACCCAACTGTTATGAATACCGAAGCAGGCCATGCAAGAACAAAAACAATTCTACAGGTGAGTACTCACAGAATTGCTTTTTTTGAGGTTCACTCTGGAGGATCAGCATTGCGAATTTGTGGCCTTACCGTTCGGTATCACCTCGGCCCCTCGGGTGTTCACCAAGGTGCTGGTGGGCGCCACCTTGTGGCAGAATACCCCAGACGTAAGGACTACATGAAACAGGCCGTGCTGTGCATAGTAAAAACAATTCTACAGGTCAGTACTCACAGAATTGTATTTTTGTGGATTTAAAGCTCCGTTTCAGGGGACCGACAGTCCATACATACCTCTCAGGTGTTACTATAATTCAGATAATAAAAAAGTGGTAAAAGTGGGGGTTGGGGACCCCTGGCAAAGTATTGACCGATTTGGTGTTTCCTCCAAAATCACTATTAATTCCTTGAGGACATAAAGAGGGATCACTGGTTTGTGCATAATTAGCTTTATGTTAAAAGGAATGCTGAGTGAAATACAAAAGATGAGAATGCTTGGACTGGGGGAAAACTTATACTTGGGTGAGAAATTTGCTCAGTGATAGGAAACAGAGGGTGGTTATCAACGATACATACGCTGATTGGATCACTGTACCGCTGGAGTCAGTTCTGGGCCCAATTCTCTTTAACAATGCAGATACAGATGATACTAAGCTGTGTAAAATAATTAACGCAAAAGTGGACAGCAGGCAGCTACAGACAGATTTAGATAAATTGGAAGCATGGGCAGTAAAATGGCAAATGAGGTTTAATACAATAATGTAATGTTATGCACTTTGACAGGAAGACATTTTTGCGGTGATTACACACTAAATAGAGAAAAGCTGGGTAAAACTACAATGGAAAAGAACCTAGGGGTTTTAGTTAACAATAAACGTAACTGTAGTGTCCAAAGCCAGGCAGCAGCATCCAAGGCAAACAGGATCACGGGGTGCATAAAGAGGGGCATAGGTGCCCATGACCATGGAGCTGTGAGCTCCAGACACTGACGGGCAGGGGGGAAAAGTTTACCTATTCACCTATAAATGCTGCACGCAACAAATGCCCGGATGTGTGAATACTGCGAAACCTGATCTCCAAACCAGGTAAGAGAACGGGCCACCACTCTGACTGCTTCAGGGGTATGTGCATTTTTTTTGTTTTCTGCCTGAATAGTCTATTTAAATCAGTGGTGCAGATTCCTCCTGGCCATGTGAGTGAAAAATAGGTTAAGTATAGGAATTGTATTCTTTCTTAGAACCTCTACATCTTCCCCATGGCATTCCCTACACTGGAATGAAATGAGGGGGAATGGGTCCACAGCTCATCCACTGACCCGCCCCCCAGCCCTGGAACCTTTTAGAGTCCATGGCCCGGCCGTGTGGTTTTTGACCCATATTGATAGTCCTTAAAAGTCATAAACATAATGCTTCCATCAAGCTTGCTCACTCTATCACTTACAAAAATTGGCCTCCATGCTCAAAAAGTATTATTGGCCCCATATAAAGTGGTTTTGGTTGTTTACAACCCTCTCATATCCATCCCTCAATAAGAGGGCGTGGCTTAATGTATACATTGTCCCTATTTCCCACCCTGAAAAGTTGCATTTGACTAGGCCTGGAGTTAGCCTAGAGTGTTTTTGGAGCATCCTTAAAACTAAAGGGGGCACCAATCTTGCCTTCTACGAAAATGGCTTCTCAAAATTAGGACAGTTCACATTTGGACTGGAGGCTTATTTCAGGTTGCACAGGCATTTTCTTGTCCGACTATACAGGTACTCGTAACAGCCCCTGCTCAAATGCTGTTATCTACCCCTTACTACTTTTAAATATATTTTCTTGTCCTTGTCCATCTTTAGTGGGGTACTAGGGGGACATGGCCAGTCTTGTTACCTGCTCATCATAGTCATTTACTCTAAAATAAAACTTTTGAATAATTCCCTGACAACTGCCATAAGGGTTGTACCGAGAAATGGTATCTGCTCGCCAACTGGCCCACCTGTTATTTAAACCCATTAGCGTTTTCTTTTAAGTCATCTGAATGTAGAAACCCTATTTAATGGGAGCCGGTGCTTAAGAAAGTAAACAAACATTATTTATTAGGGTGTTTTATATTGTCTGATAAGCCTGTGTCATATATCTGGAGGAATAAGTCAAGGTACTGGCAGTATGTTTCTTGTGATGTTCAGCAAGTCATCCTGGAATGAAAAAGCCAGTCAAATGTCTAGCAGAACGTCTTCAAGGAAAACATCGCAACTCTTTGCTTTGACTTATTACTACAGATACACCATGACCTAGATTTAAAGCGATTCTAAACTCTTGTTTCCCGTTCCTATCAACCACTCAGTTAACCCAGATAAGCACATTGCTTATTGTGGATTAAAAATTACTTACCCATCCCTTTCTGCTAGAAAGCATGTACAGTAGCTGAAACACTGCTGGAATCGAGAGCGAGGTGGGTAACCAATGTGTCAGACATAATCCCTAGTAGTGCTGTTTCATCAGCCGTCGCAAATACAGAACAGGGCTTCTGGCAGGAGAAAGAAGTCATGCTGCAGACTTTTTTATCTAAATGTGTAAATAGTGGCTAGCGGCGGGTCCAAATGGGAGGTGGGGATCTTTTGAAACGGAGTGTAGGATCTCTTAAAAAAAAAATAACTAAAAAAAAAATTGAGACTATTTGGGTAATATATGGGTTTACAATTGGGTATTTGTATAGGAACAGGACAGCTAATTTATTTTTTTAATTATTTTAAGAGCTATAGCTCCCAAACTGTGGTGTATTTATGCCTGATGTGTGTGCCTCAGGAGGCAAAGCTGTGTTCATCATTTCAGCTAAGACAATATCATATGGACCCATGCCATCCAGTCTGTGTGAATGATACCCCTGTATGTTTACCCAGCAAATCTGTGTCTGTCTGTTCTCACCTATCTGTGTATCGACTATGGTGACTTCTAAAAAAACATCTGTTTGGTACTGGGTCTCTGGAAAAATCATAATAACTATCTAACATCCCCCTGTCTTATTAGTCTTGATTTCTCTAAACAGTTCCACTTAACGCATCACATCAAAGCCTTCAATAGTGTTGTGTTATTTAAAATTGGGGGAACTAGCTAAGATGAGATTCCTATGATAACTAAAGCCCTGCGGTCAGACCCATAGGTGACTTCTCCCCACCATTTATCTGGCCTACATGATGCTTCTGCATTAGGACCAGTAGAATGCTCTCAGAACTTGGCAGTCTGGTGGTGGATTGTTGCCTCGGCCTTTGCCAGGAGCGTCACTTGCTTCA
Organism: Gastrophryne carolinensis; assembly: GCA_027917425.1. Taxonomy (NCBI): domain Eukaryota; kingdom Metazoa; phylum Chordata; class Amphibia; order Anura; family Microhylidae; genus Gastrophryne; species Gastrophryne carolinensis. Next base: position 128,543,055 of record CM051241.1, on the reverse strand, counting down.
GCAGCTGCAGGATGACTTTCAGAGACGGAGGGGGTGATGCTAAACATGCAAATTAGGGTCTGAGCCTTCTCCATACTGTATGTCCCAGAATCAACGTCTGATGAGACAGCGCGTTATGAGGGGAATTTTTTTTTAGACAGAGAATAACAAAAAAGCAGGCATCATAATTCCTTACTACAAGTCAGTTTGAGTGTCTCGTTAGTTATGCCTTGAGAAATTGAGTTAAAGAGGAAAAAAGTTTAGTTCCTCTCAGTCCCCAACTTTCCCAGATTGGGATGCACCTCTGCGCATTATGGTTGGTAAGCCCACTCACCTGGCATACTGATTGCCAGTGAGCATAAAGATGACATGCCTGTCCAGCGATGCCGGAGTGTCGGGCCTAGTGTCGGGCTTGTGGAGCCGTGTTGTGTGGTGGGGTTAGCTTTTTTCATACTTTACTTCCTATTGAAAGTGGACACATCACTGCCGATGCTGGCCCTGGATTCTAAAAGACTAGGTGCCCCCCAGATCGCCTGCAAGCCCCCTACCTCTCTGTGGGTCCTGGCTGTGGTTGCTGCTCACCGTCGCATACCCACAATCCCTGCAGCTGTGCACACACCTGCACCCAGCTATCCAGATAGGCTGGGAGCGCAAGTGTGCACCTCACCCTATGTGACTCGCTATCCGAAACAACGGCTTTCTGATGTGTATTAGTATGCACAACATAAAGCACTGATTAGACGAATGTATGCTCCATGGGGACAACGGAAAAGTAAGTGGAGTGGTCGATCTGGGGTGTTTTGCACAGCGAAGCATCCCAGTTCGGGATGCCCCTGGGGCTAGGACCGATCAACAGTATAGTCAGCAAAAGGGCCGAAATCGGGTGTTATGGCTTCCATTAAGTTCCCTTTAAATCAAATCTAATTTGTATGGAAACAGGCAACACAAAACTGAAGATTAAACATTTTAGATCTCTAAGAAATGGACATGCTAAAATTTCTACACCTTACCACATGCTGTAGCCTGTATGTTGCTTACCCATCGTATTACTTTTCACTATATCCAGTCCAGGTCGTCCCAGAAGTGATGACATGTGGGTAGTCCGCCACCACGTGGCGCAGTTACTGCAAGATCAAAAGCTGTAACTCCTACCGGCCCCCTATAAAAGGAGCCGTCTCAGTAGAATTCCCAGAGTTCATCTTGCTGTAAGCTGCTGCTAGGATCGTCTTGGATACTCTCTCTGGATATTGCAGCTGAGCGGTGCATTTTAAGCCTGTCGGCCGCTGCACCCCTATTACCTCTGTTCCCGTGGACCCACTTATGCCTCCCAGCCTCGGCTGACGGGACAGGTGAAGGTAGGGAGAACGCCAGGGGTCAGGCGTTGTCAGAGCTAGGCTCTGGGCCGCAGACCCTCCATAAAGGGTAGTCTGCCATAGGCTAATGGTGAGCCAATTGGGGGGGGGGGGACCACCTCAGAGACGCCTATTGCTCATTATCCCACAGCTTTATTATTCTTGTGTGGTGTGTGTTTTTACTTTTGCACTTTTTTCTTACTGCGCCTACTTCTGTGCCTCATCCTTCTTATCTGATCCACGGATGCCAGTCCGCTGTGAGGGGGGGGTGCCGGGGGACACTGTCCGGGTGCGGGGACGCGCCGTGCACTGAGTGGTGGCCCCGCCACGGGCTGCCCTGCTTTGTCTCAGTGGCGGCCTCTGTCATTTTGTGACTCTGAGGGATGAGAGGCGGGTGCTGGCTTTGCGCCGTTGGGGGTGGGCGGGGCCTCCCCTCTAGGATCGATTCTGCGGCCACCAACTTGATTGACCGGCTGGAGAGGCCTTTCCTGTTGGCCTCCGTGCTGCTGCGGACGCCATCTGGCTTCTTCTGTCGGCCTCCGTGCTGCCGGGACTCCTCTGGGCTCTGCCTGCGTTGTGACTCATTTTTGGTTTTCTTACTGTATTTTCTGCGCATGTGCTGTGGGATGCCTCGGCCCCTTGTGCTTGTGTTTTTTCCGGTCGGTCCCTTATACCGTGGTTGTGGTTCCTCCCGGGGTGATTTACTCTGGCCTGAGAGACAGAGGTTGTCTTCCCTGAGCAGGCCCATTTTTCCAATTGGGTTTATGGAGTGGGGAAAGGCCTAATAAATTACCATCGGTGCCTAAGGGCCTGGACAGGTGGTATCCCTTCCCGGTAGAGCTGGTCCGCCTCTGGTCCTGCCTCCCGGATGTGGACTCCCCCGTGTCGGGGTTACTCTACACTACGGTTATGCCTTCACCCTATACTGCTTCCTTGCACGATCCTGCTGACAGGCGCATGGATCAGCTGGCTTGTCATGCATTCACCTTGCCGGTGCTTGCTTCGCCCTGTGTGTGCCGTGGCTATTGTCTCCTTAGCCATCTGGTGGAAGGTGAGACGGCTTGTAGATATTGCGAAGCCTTGCAAGCAGGCGGAGGAGTATAAGGACCTCAAAGTCTGTGTGGATATTCCCAGTATGTCACACCCCGCTTCCGAATATTCATGACACCTGTGTAACTGTCCTGTAGAGGGCAATCTTGCAGAGATGACATGAAAAAAAGGAACCCCTCCCGGTCCAGAAGATGGTTGTCTCCTCCTTGCAGGTAGCCGGGGTAACCCCCCAGCCTTTTGTTTCTATTGCTGCCTGAACCTTTTTTAATTTAAACTATAGCAGTATGCCTCCCAGCCTAGGCTGAAGGTCCAAGCAATGGTAGGCTGCACCTTATGGTGTATATGGGAGCTTGCTCCCCCGTGAGACCCCATACAAAGGGGTAGGCGGTGTCCGGGTTGGTGATCCCTGTTTGGGATGCCCCGTCCCTCTTACCCTTTCACCTATTGGTGTGGGTTGTCCCCCCTACCGTGTCCCTCTGTGCCCCTTGGGGGGGGGGGGACTTTTCTCCTGTGGGTTGTTTTACTTTATTTGGGGGAAAAGGTGTGCGGCCGTTGTTGCTGGGCCGGTTTCTCTTTCAACAGGTGCAGTTAAGGAGGGGGCGGGGCTGGGTGCTCGGCGTGCTCGTTGAGGCCCTAGCACCCCCCCAACCCTCCCCTCGAGGCCGGCTTTTCTTAAGCACTCTTTCCAGCCTCGCTGCCTGCTTTGCTGCTCTCCCTCTCATTCCCTTGCTGGTGTGAGGGTTGACGGTCGCTGCTTTGCGGTGAGTGGATTTTATTTATTTCACCATTTTTAACTGCTATGGTGGGTGATGTGCATGTTGCCACTTCTATCTGTTCTCATGTCTTCTAGGTGGGATACCTTCTTTTGAAGTTTAAAGAGGGAGTTCTCCCGGTCCTAGGGTGCCTTAGAGTTTAATTTAGGGTTTCCAAAAAAAAAATTAAAAAAAAAAAAAGCTTAATAGCGTAAATCCCTCTGGTCATTGCGACTACATTAAAATCACCATATGGAGGCTTCTCAGGATACCGGGCTTGGGCTCCCCTCGGGGCAACCCCGGCAGTGTGTGGGTTGTGGGGCATCCCTTGCGGGGGATAATGTACTTGTTTGCATACCTTGTGCTCAGCGGGCCATAACGCAGCAGTCGGGGGGGGGGCCCAGGCGTCTGGGTCCGGGGTCTCATCTCCTTCCCCACCCTGCCTTATCCGTACCCCTAGTGATGTTGTCACAGGTGGGGAGTCGCAATCTGATGTATGTGCCAGACTGGCTAATATTGAGAAATTTATTTCTGGCTCTGTTGCCAGAAAGGCCTCGGCTAAGCGAAAGCATTTGTCTCCAGCCGCGCCGGCCTTTGAGTTTGATGATTATGATTTTCTTGACTGGTCTGATTATTCCCCGCTAGAAGAGGGGGAATTATTTGAGGGTTCTGACAATCAGCAGTTTGTTGGTGCTGATACTGAGCAAGGGCAGGGGGATGCTGTGGATACCCCGAAGGTCTTGGCTCACCTTTTTGAGGTTCTGGCAATTTCTCCTCCTGAGGAGGCCGCTCCTCAAAAAGGGGAATTCTTTGGGACTTCCAAGCCGCGCCTGGAGTTCCCAAATCAAATTTTGATGGCATTATTCTTAAGGAATGGTAGAAGCCTACTCGGCTTCCAGGTATTCCTCAAGGTTGGGATAAAAATTATCCCTTTCCGGTGGACGTGGTAAAACGATGGTCGTCCCCTCCCAAGGTGGATGCCCCGGTGCTCGGGTTATCCAATACTTCTATTTTGCATTCTCCTGACTCCACCACTCTCAAAGATGGTGAGGATAAACGCATTGATCAGATGGCTTGCCACGCGTTTGCTAGTGTCGGTTCAGCCTTGCGGCCTGTTTTGTGCTTCGGTGCTTTTGGCAGTGGCTACCAGGTCTGTGGTTAGAGACCTGTTGAGTACCTCCAGGCTTGACCCGGCTAGTGATGAGTTCGCCGGCCTTAAGCGGTGTGAATTGTTCATGTCCTTTGTGCTTGCCGCCTTAGATGACACCATGGTCATGTGTGGTAGAACCTCGGCCTTGCTTGTAGCTATTCGGCGGTCGGTATGGTTGCGCCAGTGGGCGGCTGATTTTGTGGCCAAAAAGTCGCTTACAGCACTTCCCTTTGTGGGATTGTGGCTCTTTGGAGAAAGATTAGATTCTGTCACGAAAGGAGGGAAGTCACCTTCTCTACCCTCAGAGGTGATTCCTGGAGTAGAGGCAGAGGTTGTGCCCGTCCAGGTCACAATCGGAGTTCCAAACCCATGCTCGCTGCTAAGCCAGCTCAGCAATGAGGGGGCGCCCTCACCCTTGCGGGTGGGGGGACGGCTGCGGCACTTCTTCCAGGTCTGGGACCAGGAGGTCTCAGACAAATGGATTCTGGGGTGTCCACTGTCATTGGATCAGTCTTGTGTGCTGTCTCCCCAGGCTCAGCAGTCCCTTCAGTGGTGGCTAGTGTCAAGCAATCTGTTGAAGGGCAGATCCTTTCTGACCCCTTGTTGGGAAACGGTCACCGCGGACGCCAGCCTGTCAGGCTGGGGGGGCTTCTGGAGGGAACATCAGTTCCAGGGGTTATGGGGGCCTTGGGAGGCTCATACCCCTATCAACGTTTTGGAGCTACGGACCATTTGGTTGGTTCTGTCTCGCTTGACTCTTCTATTGCAGGGATTGCCAGTTCAAGTCCAATTGGACAATCGGACGGCGGTTGCTTACATCAATCACCAAGGAGGGACTCGCAGCAGGAGTGCCCTCAGGGAGGTATCTCTGATCCTTGTTTGGGCAGAGAGCAATGTCCCATGCATCTCAGCTATTTACTTCCCGGGAGTGGAGAACACAAAGGCGGATTCCCTGAGCAGGAGATCCTCTCGCCGAGGAGAATGGTCTCTCAGTTTCAAGGTATTCCAGTCCCTTTGTCACAAGTGGGGGACTCCGGAGGTGGATCTTTTTGCCTTTCGTCACAGTCACAAGCCTTTGTGTCTCTGTCTCAGGATCCCCTGGCCCTGGCAGTGGATGCCATGTTCCTGGCTTGGAGGGAACTGGGGTTTCTGTACCTGTTTCCCCCCCCCCCCCTTCTCCATGGTGGGCAAGGTGGTGCGCAAGCTAACTCTAGAAGGGGCACCAGCAATTCTGGTGTCTCCAAGGTGGCCAAGACGAGTGTGGTTCGCAGACGTCGTGCGTCTGGCAGTAGATCAGTTTTATCTGCCTCTTCTTATAGATCTTATCACCCAGAGTCAGCTACGCTACCCCAATTTACCAACGCTGGCTTTGACGGCATGGCTGCTGAAACCTCCATCTTAAAGGAGGAAGGTCTTTCTGATGCGGGGTTCAGACTCTTGTTAGAGCTAGGATCTTCCTCTAACGTCTACTATAGGACTTGGAGGTCTTATATTAACTGGTGCGAGGCTAGGGCCTTGCCTTGTAGGGTGTTTTCTATTCCCAGAATTCTGGAGTTTCTTCAACATGGTCTGGACTCGGGGTTCCAGCTTAGTACTTTGAAAGGGCAGATTTCTGCCCTAGTGGTTTTCTTTCGAAGGTCTTTTGCCCTTCATCCCCTGGTTAAGACATTTTTCCAGGGGGTTACTCATGTGCGGCCTCCTAGAAAGCCCTTGTTTGGGATTTAAACTTGGTTCTGTCGGCTCTCCAGGGGCCCCCTTTTGAGCCGGTGCATGATATTGCTCTTTCTCTGCTAACTCAGAAAGTTGCCTTTTTGGTGGCTATTACCTCTGTTCGGCATGTCTCTGAGTTGGCGGCCTTGTCGATTCATGCTTCTTACTTTGAGAGGCACCTGGACAAGGTAGTTTTCCGCTTTAAGCCGGATAGCCTTCCTAAGGTGGTTTCGGCCTTCCACCTCAATCAGGATGTAGTTCTCCCTTCCTTGTGTCCTAAGCCTAGTAATGACAAGGAGAGGACCTTACATTCTTTGGATGTGGTTCGATGTGTGAAATATTATTTGGTGGCTACTTCTCCTTTTCGTAAGACGGACGCCTTTTTCGTTGTGCCCTCCGGGCCCAGGAAAGGTCTGGAAAGTCTTCCATTAGTAAATGGATTCGACAGGCCATTGTTGGGGCCTATTTTGCCAAGGGGAAGGTTCCCCCTTTGCGTGTTACTGCTCATTCTACTCGTGCTGTTGGAGCATCTTGGGCTTTTCAGCATTAGGCTTCTGTTGAACAAGTTTGCAAGGCTGCTACTTGATCTTCTGTTCATACTTTTTCCAAGTTTTATAAGGTTGATGTGCGGGCCTCAGCGGATGCTGTTTTTGGCCGCAAAGTTCTGCAAGCTGCAGTAGTTTAAGTTTGCATTATTGCCTTTTTGGGATCCCCACCCATTATGGGCACTGCTATTGGATGTCCCAAGTGTCATGAATATTCGGAGGCGGGGTGTGTGACATACTGGGAATAATACCATTTTGTGATTACTCACCTGTAAAAAGGTTATTACAAGTATGTCACACACCCCGCTTCATCCCGCCCTTTTTTGTTTTTTCTGGGATCCTTTATGTGGTGAACCTTTTTCTTTGCTGTTTACATTTGGCTCTTCCTGGTCCCTTTACTGCTGTCTTATACTGGGGAATGGTGGGAGGTCCCAGGTTTTTATGGACCGGGAGGGGTTCCTTTTTTTCATGTCATCTCTGCAAGATCGCCCTCTACAGGACAGTTACCCAAGTGTCATGAATATTCGGAAGCGGGGTGTGTGACATACTTGTAATAACCATTTTACAGGTGAGTAATCACAAAATGGTATTTTTATTGCCTTCTTGTCTCGCTATGGACGAGGGTGTCTGGCTCGGCGCCAGGGTTTGACCCTGCTTGTTGCGCCCCGTTGCTATCTCTGGCAGTGGCAATGGTCGGCTGCCGCTGCGGCCAAGAAGTTGCTCACTAGTATCCCCTTCGTGGGGCACAAGTTATTCGGGGAGCGTTTGGACCTCCTGGTTAAGGATGGGAGACTCCCTCAACGTCGGAAGCCTGCGCGGCCTTTCGGGGGTTCATCTGTCTATCGCTCCTTCTGGAGGAAGAGGCGCTTTCTTTCAGGAGGCCGCAGAGATTCCTGGGGCGAGGTAGGTCCCGCGGCCGCCCCAATCCCTCTGGGGATCCAAGTCCAGACCCTCTGCTAAGGCTCCTCAGGCTTGAGGAGGCGCCCTCACCCATCCGGGAGGGGGGATAGCTTCTGCTATTGTTCACGTCTGGAGACAGCATGTCTCGGATCGGTGGATTCAGGAGGTGGTATCTTCCGGTTACAAATAGAGCTGGCGGTCAGGCCGCTCCAAAGCTTTCTTCAGTCTCGCATGTCCCCGAATCCTGCGATGGCACAGGGCCTGAGAATGGCTGTACTCCATTTCCTGCGACTAGGTGTGATTTGCCATGTACCTCTTCAGGAGCAGGGTCAGGGGCCTTACTCCGACCTGTTCACAGGTCCCAACGGATGGAACGTTTAGACCTATTTTGGACCTGAAGGGTCTCAACAGGTTGTAAATGTCCGGCATTCCCGTATGGAAACCTTACGGTCAGCGGTGAGTTTGCTTCGGTCTGGCGATTTCATGACCACGGTGGAAATCAGGGATGCATATTGCACATCCCGAGATTCCAGGGACACCAGAGGTTTCTGAGATTGCTCTGGAGGGCCAGCACTATCAATTGTTGCTCTACCATGTGGGATATCCTCTGCCCCCCGGGTTTTTTCACCTAGGTGCTAGCGGGCATCAGGGCTATTCTGAGGAATCAGGGCGTTCGTGTGCTGTCTTATCTGGACTATTTACTGATTGCGTCTCAGTCCCTTCAGCAGGCCGAGAGCAACACCCAGATTCGGCTGGGTAATCAACTACCCCTGGTCTTCGTTATCCCCCTCAATGGTGAAGTCCTTCCTGGGCATGAAGATAGACACCTCTCGGGTCCAGGTGTTCCTACCACAGCGGAAGGTGGTGGGGCTGCAGGCACAGGTGCAAGCCTTGCTGTCTTGTCTATGACCCTCGATCTGTTTGGGGATGAAGCTGGCGGGCTTTCCGGTGTCCTGCTGCTAGGCTGTGCCCTCCGCTCAGTTCCACACGAGACCTCTTCTTTTGAACCTGCCTACCGGCTGGGATCGGATGCAGGAGTCGCTGGAACTGGAATTTGCTTGTCCCCTCTGGCCAGACAGTCCTTTTTGTGGTGACTGGACTCCAGGAACTTACTGGTGGGCCATTCCTTCTGGCTCCCCGGTGAGAGATTCTTGCCACGGATGTCAGTCTGACTGGCTGGGGAGGCGTCTGCTGGCCGCAGAAGTTCCCGGGTCTGTGGGTCCGCGGGAGAACCACTTGCCATAACTCTCCTGGAGCTGAGAGCGATACGGTTGGTGCTTCTTCATTTGACTCTCCACTTAAGGGGTTGTGCGTTTCTGGTTCACTCGGATAATCAGACGGTTGTCGCTTCAGTCAATCACCAGGGCGGGACTCGGAGCCAGTGAGTCCTCAAGGAGCTGACCCAGATTCTGACTTGGGCAGAAGAGAATGTTCCCTGCATCTCGGCGGTTTACATCCCCGAGGCAGACTCCCTGAGCAGGAGAGCCCAGGAAGGGGTACCAACCATCCTGGTGGCCCCTCGTTGGCCAAGAAGGAGTTGGTTTGCGGACATAGTTCTTATGTCAGTGGATCGATACATCATGCCCGACGACCCAGGGCTTCTCATTCAGGGGTCGCTGCGGCACCCCAATTTACAGACGCTGGCTTTGACGGTTTGGCTATTGAAACTTCTATCCTGACGGAGAGGGGGCTGTCGGACACAGTTGTGCAGACCATAATTCAGACCCGGGAGAGGTCTTCTTCCATGATATACTACAGAGTTTGGCGCGCTTACTTTGCTTGGTGTGAATCCAAGAGTCTCCCTTGTCGCACATTTTCTATCTCCAGGATATTGGAATTTTTACGTGGCTTAGACTTGGGTCTCCATCTGAGCACCCTTATGGGCCAGGTCGGTCTTGGCCATCTCTTTTCAAGATCCTTCGCCAATAGTAGATTGATCTAGACCCTTCTAAAGAGTTACTCAGGTATGTCCACTGCGTAGCCTGTATTACCAGTGCGGGACTTGAATTTGGTGCCTTCTGCTCTTCATGGTCCTCCCTTTGAGCCCTTGGCGAGGCGGTATTGTCTATTTTGACCCTAAAAGTGATCTTTTTGGTAGCCATCACCTCGATGCGTCGCGTGTCAGAACTGGCCGCGCTTGTATGAAGCCCCCTTACTTTGAGGATAAGGATAATAAGGCATAAGGATAAGGTGGTATTGCGCTTTAGACCTGATTTTTTTTACCTAAGGTCGTTTCTCCCTTCACCTTAATGAGGAAGTTGTCTTGCCTTCTTGTGTCCAGCACTGGCTAATTCCAAGGATCGGACCCTCCCTGCCCTGGATGTGGTCAGGGCCATTAAGTATTACCTGTCTGTGACTGAATCTTTCAGGAAGTCGGATTGCTCTTTGTCCTAACAGAGGGCTCTAGAAAAGGTTTGCCACCAGCCATGTCCACTCTCAGTAGGTGGATCAGACAGGCGGTGGTGCAAGCATATTCTGCCAAGGGAAAGGAACCCCCTTTTCGTATTACAGCTCATTCTACTAGAGCTATTGGTGCCTCCTGGGCTTTTCAGCACCAGGCATCTGTTGAACAGGTTTGTAAGGCTGCCACTTGGTTTTCAGTTCATACCTTTACCAAGTTTTACAAGGTTGATGTTAGGGCCTCAGCTGATGCTGTCTTTGGCCGAAAGGTGCTTCAGGCGGTCGTGAAATGAACTACATGCTGTTCGGCACTGGGGATCCCGCCCTAATGGACACTGCTTTTGGATGTCCGACATGTCATCACTTCATCACACATAGTGAAAAATACAATTCTGTGAAACTCACCTGTAGAATTGTTTTTGAATATATCCAGTCCAGGTCGTCCCACCCCGCCCTTGTTTCATTATCTCTTGTTTGCTTTTATGGTGATTACCTTTTTTGTATTGGACGTTGTCCTTAAGGTTTTTTGTTGGAGAGAGTACATGCTGAAGCTTTGTGAATAACCATGGTTTCTTGCATCCCGGCCTGTCTCTTTTATTACTGCTCTTTGACCACTTGGAATTCTACTGAGACGGCTCCTTTTATAGGGGGCCGGGAGGAGTTACAGCTTTTGATCTTACATTAACTGCACCACCTGGTGGCAGACTACCCACATGTCATCACTTCTGGGACGACCTGGACTGGATATATTAAAAAACAATTCTACAGGTGAGTTTCACAGAATTGTATTTTTATGGAGGACACAGCAGGAAGGTAGATTTACGATCGATACCTAAAGATCTGATGGAAACATGTGCTGCTTAGATTCCTGTAAGATATAAGAAGCCATTTTGTGATTTGGCACCATGGGTGAAGTATCCCTATCATATGAAATGAATCCTGAAGTATATCACTCGACATAAAGCAGTAACACATTTAATCTTAGACATAGGCAGATTAACGCTATTGACTAATTACCTAACATTTGTTTGCACTTGCGGACTCCCATCCTTAATCAAAGACCTAATAACTGTTTCCTAATTGAATCTCTTGACCTGGCTTCCCTGGGTGTCGTGGTGCTACTTGATTTACTGCTAACATTGTGGCCCTGTGGTCCTAATCCCCCCCCCCCCCCCCCCCCCGTATTGTTCTGTCTGTGACTGTCTGTCCCCCTGGGTGTTCTGGGTAGGCCCTTGGCTGGGTGTCCTCCCTTTCCCTCTGGATCTGTTTTTTTCTCTCTGTGTTTTTGAACTCTCTGTTTTGTCTTTTGGATCCGGTTCTAGTTCCTGAAACTAAAGAAGTGGTGAGCCATCGATACAAGACCCCCATGGTAAGTAACCTTGGGCTCTGCAGTTGTGTCTTTGGGGAGGGGGGCACAATTGTTTACACTTTGTATGCTAGCTGCTGAGTTGTCATATGGTTGGCTCAGCTTTTTTTTATGCATTTTTAGTCACAGGTGTACGGTTCTGAAACAAGCTGTGCAGGGTCTTCTTTATAAATATATAGTTCAGAGGAATTATATAAGCTTGTACGGGCGCTTCTCACTCCTATTGTTTTATTTACAATATTCACTGTAAACTCTGTTGCAACATATGCAGTAGTATGTGTACTGTATGTTCTACCCTGTTTGTAATCAGTACTTTGTACTGTGCTACAGAAGCTAATAAATAATAATAAATGTGAACTAGAAATGCTGCACTAGAAAGTTTAGTAAAACAAACTGACGAAAATACAGGTGATTCAATCAATATGTTCTCAGGTGATGAGCGCATACAATAATAATACGAATACTTAAAGTGGAACTTCAGTCAGAAGGTGCCCTCCCGCCCTGCCAACCTATCCTAGCGCTGAGGCAGGACGGGAGGGTTAGAAAGGAAAAAAAACCCTTCCCTGCACTGCTCTTCCTGCACTCTGGATCCTGGGGCGGTGCCATCTTGCTTTGTGCTTTTCTCAGTGGGGACCACACAGAGACCAGGGCACTGGCCCAAGAAGGTAAGGTTTTTTTTTTCTTTCAATCCCCCCCCCCCCGCCATCCTGCCTCAGCAGGGCAGGGGAGGCACATTCTGACTGAAGTTCCACTTTGACTTTAAACAAATCCTGAGTTCTGACAATGCGGTGCACTCCCCACCCCAGGATGGTAGACAATTGCTGACAGTAATGTGCTCAACATTATGAGAGCTGTAGCCCTCATGACACATTAAAGTAGAACAAAACTCAGGATCTTCACTATCCCAGTTCTGGTCCTTCCCTCTGGGGCACCCGGTTTGGGCTTCCCTGCTGTGTGAACCCCCCCCCCAAAACACCGGGCAGACGCACCTCTCCTTGATCCCACGGTGGGGGCGCTCCTCCAATCAGCTTCTGCCGTCGTGCATATTAATGTGCATATAGAGAAGCTGAATGGAAATCCTAGCCGCACATACCAACGGCGCCCAGCATCTTTCACTTCCTTCGTCTCTTTGCGGCCCTGTACAGCCATTCAGTTGTGGCGCGTGGGGCTGTGTACCGCGAGAAGGGATGCAAGTGGTGCCGGCCGAGCATGTGCTGTGGCCTCGGGGGGACTTTTGCGTGCCCTGGGGGGTTTTACACAGAAAAGTTGTGGTGGTGTCTGAAGGCAAAATGCAGCAGAGTTGAAGAAGTGCTCAAGAATGGCTGTAGACAAGGGAGCTGCAACAACCTTCTTGGATGACCACAGAGCAAAGATTGGCTCCATTTATTGCAATGGAGGGGGGGGGCGGGGGCATCGCCACGGCTGACAGATCCAGAAGGAGACCGCACAATAGACGAGAGGAGGGAGATGATCGGCTAGGTGGTGCTGGATGTTGATATAACAATGAGGTAAGCCCTGCAGCCCCAGACTAGCCCCTTTGTGGGACTTAAGGTGGGCATAGCGTTTTTTTGGGTGCTGAAAAATGACTTTAAAGGTTAAGAGCTCTTTCCTAAAACAACAAAAATATTTCCATGGCACATATGTACCAAGAATAACAGGATTTACCCATAATTCATAGCAGCAGGCAGTGCAATGCAAATCCGACAGACAACGCTTGTGTATATCTTGTGATATTTACACTGCCAGCACTGCCTGCTTGTGAGCGTGTGTTTTAGGCTAGTGTCTCTCATCAGCACAGGAATGTAAGGCTCCTCTGAATTAATGGACACCTTACAAATCTTGTGCATGTGTCTCACCCCCTCTCCCCCTGTTTTAACTTGTTTCCTTCTGGCACCACTGCAGTCAGGACAGTACATGTCACGGCCTAATGCATGGAAGGTTCCATAAGTGGGATGGCTTGATTTTCCTGCTCCTATAAACAGGATTGCGAACTCTGGTCTATCGGCTTTTTAAAGTCAGCCAAAACCTCCAGGGCAGGCTTAATTGCTCCGTCCCCCCCCCCCCCCCCAGGGCATACAGATTCGGGATGTCCAACTGTAGCGCCCCCCAGGGCACCCAGTAAACTCACCCCTCTCCCTGATCAAATGCGCATGTGCGAGCGACTGCCACTCCCTGCTATACCTTTAGCAGGTCGTGTGCCCTCACCTACCATTTGTGATTGTCAGGCACACTCCCTGTTAGAGGGTAGCAGGGATGCTGCAGCTGGTGCGCTCGACTAGACTTGGCTGGGGCCGAGTGCTGAGACGAGCCTAGACGAATTTCTTTCAATGCAGTTGAGCACGCCGATTGGATGGGAGGTCATAGGACCAGGCGATTGGAGTTGGCGACCTAGGGGGGTTCACACAGCGGGGGCAATGATGAAAATCCCAGGATAGTCAAAATCCTAGTGTAAGAGCGAATCATTGTTTGCCTACCTGCCATGCAGAAGATGAATTCCGGTGAACGGCAGAATGCAGCTGGAAATCCAGCCCCTCTTTTGGATATCAGACTCTGTATTTTATTAGTTTATACCCATCTTTTTAAACATTGAGAGGTGGACCTATACACTCGGGGGAAGAAAGAAGAATCAGCAATTTTTCCCTGCGCACACAAGCGTCGGTGTGTTCCATGTAGTCTGACTAAAGAGGAGTGGAGATGGGCCCATCTGTCGCAGATCAACATTTTGTGGGATATTTATTTCCATTGTATGTTTGTGCACACATAAGAATTTTTTCCTCCATTTTTAAACCATCCATGCAGTGAGACAGACACAAGCAATGAGTGTACACATGCCCAGAGTGGTGGGCTGCCCTAGCGGTGGGCGGGGGAGGGGTGTTAGATGCTGTGCTCAAGAGCACTACATTTATGTCCTGGCCGGAAATCAAACCTGCCACCTTCCGGTCTTAGCCCCACCCCCAGGTATATTCCTTACCTGTAAACCGTGACTGCCCCTAAATATAGATATTTTCACCATCGCACCAGGATGAATACTGTGCATGGCAGGTAAGCAAATAATTATTTCTTTTCACTTAGCCTTCAGGTAAGTCTAAGGGGCCATGCCCTGAAACGAGTAACACCTGGTTGCTTTGGACACTTGGAGGACAACACAGAGGTAGCTATTTTAACAGAACTTGTAAAAGTTAAAGTGGACCAACAGTATGAAAATACAAAACTCCATATAAACCCCTTTTGCCGCTCGAATGCTATTGTACACTCAATAAAAGCATTAACACATGTAAATGGTAGAACAGCAGCGCTTACCATGTGTTATAAAAGTTTTCTCCTGCCTCCACCATTTTCCTAGCAGGAGCGCAGCAAACCTTGCACATGCACTGTTAATCCCCTCTCATCCTGGCTGTTGTGCTGGCGAAGAGTTATGTCTCAACTCTTGAGTGGCTGACTTTAGCTATGGGCTGCCCTGATTGGCTGGGACAGCCCCGCCCATAAAGCCCATTTAACTTACAATAGTACAGGAGTTGAGCTATGGGAGGCCGCCCTGCCCCAGCCAAATCAGCGTAGCCCATAGCCCAGCTCCTGGACTTTTGCCCGTTAAATGAGCTGTATGGGCAGTGGTGCTGCGGCCTTCCAGCCAATCAGAGCAGCCCAAAGCTATTCAGCTCAGAGTGCGGAATCTGCAGGCCAGGTACCTGGAAGCAACCATGGAAGGTTGCTTCATTTCCAGGTAAAACATTTTCCTGCTATTTAAAAGCACAGCACAGGTGACCATTTTTTAAAATCTTATTTTTATAAATAATATATATTTTTTATAATCACACTATACACACTTAATGCTTGTTTGCCTTGAAGCTGGTTTTAAAGTTATAATAGATGTTAGGTCTGCAAATGTGACCCCCAATTCACAATGCTTCTAAGTGTAAAAGGAAATGGGAACCCTGAAATCAGGCTAAAATGCGTATCCTGTATGCGTGCCAGCCCTGTGGGTAAGCTGCAGCTAAGAGCAACCCCTGGTCCCTTGTATGCATGGAACTGCACAACCAATCACGTTTGAACCTGGTTAGCTGTTGGCAATCAAGTATTTGCATTGTGATATCTGCTTGTTCTCAGGCTTCCTATTTACAATTATGCAGAGGGGTATCACAAATTGAGAAGCCTATGAGGGATGCTGCACCGTCATTTTAGAATTTATAATGCACAAAGGTCATCAGACTCCACCCTGCATAAGTGGTAAAAGGGGGGCCCTGCTTGGCTAGTGTGGTACCGCAATCTCTATATCAAGTAGAAAGTCTAATGATGTAGCCAGCGGTCATTAAAACTGAATGTATTGATATAATCATTGAAAAGCATTACAGAAAAACAGTGGTTATGGCCCATTAAAGGTTTGGTACAGATTCCCCCCCGGCTAGAAGTGCTAGATGTTAAATGATATTTATACAATACCTGTCCTTAATGGCTGCCGGACTCCTCCCATCGCTGATCACACATTTTAGGATTTAAGATTACTTCAAAGCAGCCCAAAAGTCACGCCGGCCGGCCCCGCAGTCTAAAAGGCTGGCCAGCCGCTAACCTGGCCCCAGGGTATCCTAAGTTGGGATGCCCCTGCCTCACAAATCTGGGAAAGCTGAAGAATGCATCCCCGGCTTTCCTGTAGCGCTGCAGCACTCCTAACCATTCAGATAGGCTAGGGGCATAACAGCCAATCGGCGAAACTGTGGGCGCCGGTGGAACCTGCCAAGCTGTACTCATCGCCAGAGATATTCGGGTGGGGGGGGGGTAGAGTTTTGTGCCACTTTAAGGCCCTGTATAAACTTACAGGAGTTTGGCATATAATTCTCATTGTGGAGATGCTGTGTTTTATGCTTTTACCCATAGACTATAACCAGACATAAGGCTCGTATGCACTGGCTTAAGAGAGACAGGAATTTAGTATCAACCTTGCCTATGTGCAATAAATACCAATTATTAGGAGACTTTTAGAGTTGGAAGTGCGACTTGACAAATAGTTTGTCCTGTTGAGTAATGTGTTAGCGCGTGCTCGTGTGATGGGATCGTATTCCTAGCTGAGTGAACAGTAGTTTCATGCTATCTCCGGCAACACACATGGCATATCCATTATGGGAAACCAATACTTAGTGATGTCAACTTGTGTTGGACATTACAGCTCGGGCTAAATGAAGCCTTCAAGGTGATTTATGGATGGCTTGAAAGATGTCAAGTACATCACCGGTCACATAAAGATAATTGTGTTGTAGGTTAGCTAGGTGTCATCGCTGCATATCACGCTTCATTAATTAGGCATCGCCAGTTATCCATTTTTTCACTATATCCAGTCCAGGTCGTCCCAGAAGTGATAACAGTTGGGGTAGTCCGCCACCAGGTGGCGCAGTTACTGCAAGATCCAGAGCTGTAACTCCTCCCGGCCCCCCATAAAAAGAGCTATCTCTATAGAATTCCCAGAATTCATCTTGCAGTAGCTGCTGCTAGGATTGTCTTGGATACTCTCTCTGGATACTGCAGCTGAGCGGGGCATTTTAAGCCTGTCGGCCGCTGCACCTCTATTTCCACTGTTCCCGTGGACCACCTAATTGGCCGGGGTTTATGCCCTTATCTGTGCCCACTAGCTTTATATTCTTAGTATACAGTACGTCCTGCTTCAGATTAGATTACTTACACTTGGGTATTACTCCGCCAGATGGCGCTGGACTGCAGAGACATCGAAAACAGGCTCCTCCCGGCCCCTCAAATACCCAGGGACCTCTCACAATCCCCAGATCTTCTCTGCAGTCTGGACTGCGAAGATCAAGAAGATGGCTCTCTCTTCTCGCAGGTGAGTGGGGCTATTAGCCTGCGGCCCTGTAGGACAGTGGTCCCCAACCCTGTCCTCAAGGCCCACCAACAGGCCAGGTTTTGCAGATCTCCACAAAGATGCACAGGTGGAGTAATTAGTGCAGCTGCAGAGCAATAGAGCTGGCTATTTGGAGATCCAAAAAACATGACATGTTGGTGGGCCTTGAGGACAGGGTTGAGGACCACTGCTGTAGGACTATTCCCACCCGTTCCATTAGTAATGTGCCTCCCAGCCTTGGCTGCGCTGGTCGGGTGATGGTAGGCAGCACCGCTGTCAGGTGCTTAGGAGCGCTGCTCCACCGCAATCCCCCACCAAAGGGTAGGTGGTTTAGGCATATGGTGAGCCTCTATGGGATGCCCCTCCCGCCCTATTGCCCCTTGCCCCTGTCTATCGGTGGGTTCTGTAAAGTGGCCGCTGTCCTCCCTCGCTCTCCCTTGTAGCTCTCGGGGGGGGGGGGGGTGTATGTGCCTTTGTGCTTCACTGTATTATGTTCTTATGGTTGGTGTCAGTCGCCGCGCTGACTTGGTTGCACTGGTTGTCTTTTTTAAAATTACCGCCGCCGCTGTGCGCGCTTCCACTGTGTTCCGCGTTTGGCGGCGGGGTTGCCTCAGGCGCTGGTTCGCCGTTATTGGCTGCTTGTCACGTGTGCGGCTTCGCGCTCTTCGGGGGGGCGGGCACGCGTTTGGCGCATCCCGCATCACTGTCCCTGCGGCCTGCCCCTCGAGCTATACCCGGCGCCATTTTTTCTTGGATCCGGCTGCTACGTGACTGGCATCTGCCTACTGTGGGCCGTGAGTGCCTCTGCGGGCGGCTTTATTTACCATTGTCATTTACATGTCACTTACGGTTCACTTTTGCTTATGTCTTTCAGGCGGGCAGAACCCTATTGGCTTCTCCCAGCCCTACTCCCTCTATTTAGTTATTTAACTTGTGAGGCCTATTGTTTAATTACTCCCACCCAGCCTAGTGGGTTATTGGGGCATCCCGGGTTGCTTTTATAGCGTCAATCCCTATCGGCCTATTGTGCCGCTATAATCACCATATTGAGGCGTCTCGGGGTTCCTTCGGGACAAGCCCGGCTGTGTGTAGCTTGTGGGGTGTCCCCTATTAGCGCTGACAATGTGCAAGTCTGTGTACCTTGTGCCCAGCAGGTGCTTGAACTGCAGCCTGGTTTTCCAGTGGCTGGGCCGGCGCCTCGTATGGCTTCACCTACACCCCCAAGCTTAAATCTCACTCTCATTGAGTTGCATACAAGTGGGGATTCTCAGCCTGATGTGTCTTCCAGACTGGCTAGTGTTGAGAAGTTGCTTGCTAATACCTTGGTGCGTAAGGCCTCTGCAAGAAAGCGGCACTTAACGCCTGATGTCACTCTTTTCCCTATGGAAGCTGATGAGTTTTTGGAACTGTCTGGCTTTACCCCTTTGGAAGAAGGGGAGCTATTCTCTGACTCAGAGTCATCTGATGAGAGGAGCCAGAATCGTCATGACCCCTGGTATGCTGTTGGCTCAGGTTTTTGAGGTTCTGTCTATTTATCCCCCGGTTGCGGCCCCCAGGCAACAGGGGGAATTGTTTCATACTGCTAAGTCACGTTTGGAATTTCCTGAGCAGGCCCATTTTAATAATCTTGTGCTCAAGGAATGGGAGCGCCCCAGCAGGCTTCCCGGTGGACCTAAGAGTTGGAATAAGAGGTATCCCTTTCCTGCTGATGTAGTGAATTGTTGGTCATCCCCTCCTGAAGTGGATGCCCCGGTCCCAGGGTTATCTAACACCTCTGTCATGCACTCCCCTGACTCTACTACGCTGCGGGATGCTGAGGACCGGCGCATTGATCAGCTGGCATCCCATGCCTTTGCATGTGTGGGGACGCTGCTGCGCCCGGTCTGTGCCTCTCCCATTACGGCTGTGGCTATTAGGACCCTGCTCAGAAGTATCCTTGATGGTGCCCCTGATGATGTGTCTAGTGAGGAGTTTAATGCACTCTCTCGTTGTGATGTTTTTGTGACTTATGTCCTCTCTGCCTTGGATGACACCATTAGAATGTGTGGCAGAATCTCTGTCCTTGTGGTGGCTATACGCCGCTCGGTTTGGCTGCGCCAGTAGGCTGCTGACAACGCTGCCAAGAAGGCCCTCACTGGTTTTCCCTTCAAAGGACTACGCCTGTTTGGGGACCACCTGGATCTGTTGGCTAAGGGAGGCAGGTTACCCTAGCGCAGGCAGCAGTCTCGGCCCTTTCGGACGGTCCTGGGAGACGGTCACCACGGATGCCAGTCTGGCAGGTTGGGGGGGTTTCTGGAAGTCCCTGAAGTTCCAAGGGAGGTGGGGCCCTCGGGAGGCCCACACACCTATCAACGTTCTGGAACTGCGGGCGATCAGGTTGGTTCTGACTCAGTTGACTCATCACCTTCGGGGCCTGCCTGATCAGGTGCGCTCGGACAACCAGACGGCAGTTGCCTACATCAATCATCAGGGAGGGACCCGGAGCAAGAGGGCCCTCCAGGAAGTGTCTCTGATCCTGACCTGAGCGGAGGCCAATGTTCCCTGCATATCAGCTGTGTACATCCCGGGGGTGGAGAATCTGCAGGCAGACTCTCTGAGCAGGGGGACCTCTCGCCTGGGAGAACGGTCCCTCTGCGACAGGGTGTTTCAATCTCTGTGTCACCGTTGGGGCCAACCAGATGTGGATCTGTTTGCGTCCCATCTCTCTATCACAAGCTCCCTGCCTTTGTCTCCCTGTCCCAGGATCCTCTGGCCTTGGCCACGGATGTGCTAGCAATGTCATGGCAGGACTATTCCTAGTATGTCACACACCCCACTTCCAAATATTCATGACACTTGGGAACCCGGCCTGTAGAGGGCGATCTTGTAGAGATGACATGGAAAAAGGAGCCCCTCCTGGTCCATAAGTACTGGGTTCCTCCCACTATTCCTCAGTCTTTTCGTCTCTGCAGTCGGCGAAGCATTCAGAAGATGACTCTCCTTCAAGCTGCAGGTAGCCGGGTTTGCTCCCGGCCCCCTTTTTTTCTCTATTTCTGTCTGAAACTCTTTAAACCTGTTTGGTTATATTGTATGCCTCCAAGCCTGGCTGTATGGTTCAGGCAAAGGTAGATACATACTCCTCCGTGAGACCCAAATGTGGGTAGGCGGTTTCCGGGTTGGTTTTCCCAGCATGGGATGCCCCTGTCCCTTTATAATCCCCTTGTGCCTTATAGGTGCATTTCTATCCTCTCCCCTTTAGTTCTCCTTTACCCTGCTGGGGTAAAAAGGAGGGGGGCGTTATCTGGGCTTATTTGTCACCATGCACACAAATAAAAATAAAAATAAGATATATAAAATAAATCTTTATTACATATATATTATTATGTATATTTACTATACTATTTAATAGGATATGTTTTATTTAGATTTTCCTATTTCTGTCTAGGCAGCATTCTTTTTTGCTTACCCTTTAAAGCTCTTTGTTTCTGGCTATGTTCAGATTTGAATTTCCCTCCATTCTTGGTCATGTGATTCTGGGGGTGGGCGGGGCTTAGGCACACAGCATCATTTCATTCCCAGAGCACCCTGGTGTGCTTTCTTTGTCTGCCTGGCTCCTGCTGCTTCCCTATGGTCTTCCCTCATGGTGCAAGCTGATTTCCTGGTGCTGTGAGTACCCCTCAGCTTGCTGAAGGGAGTTTTCTGCCATTTTTTTCATGCTTTGCCATTTATTGTATTGTGTGCATTGGTGACTGTTTGTTTTCTTTGTAGGTGGAAACTCTTTATTTTAAAAGGGGTTTCTCCTGGTCTTTAACCCTTAAAGCCTTATTTGGGGGTCCATTTGTGTTAATATCCTCCCACTTGGGACTATTTAAAGGGGCATCCCGGGTAGCAATTGCGTAAATCCCATATATACTTGGCGACTATAATCAATTAGAGTATAATACTAAACACCATATGGAGGCATCTCAGGACAACGGGCATGCAGTTCCCTCTGCACAGACTCGGCAATGTTTTGGATGTGGGGCATCCCTTGTTGGGGATAACGCAATTCTTTGCATCCCTTGTGCTCAATTAACTATTATGCAGAAAACTGGGGCCCAGGCTTTGGCGTCTGCGGCTTCTGCCTTATCAGTGATATTGTCATGGGTGGTGAGTCGCATTCTGATTTATGCGCCAGATTGGCTCATTTTTGAAAAATTAATGTCTAGCTCTGTGGCCCAGAAGGCCTCAGCTAAAAGGAAACATTTGACTCAGGCCGTTCCGGTAAGTGAGTCGGATAATTGTGAAATGCTTTATTGGTCTGATCCTTCTCAGTTAGAAGAAGGAGAATTATATGAGGAATCAGATGTTTCTGATGAACAGCAGTTTGTTGGTACTGTGATTGAGCAGGGTGAAGCTAGTGTTGTGGATACCCCAAAGTCTCTTGCTCAGTTATTTGAGGTTTTGGTTATCACTCCTCCTGAAGTAGTCCCTCCTCAAAAAGTGGAATTCTTTGGAGTCTCTAAACCTAGTTTAGAATTTCCAAATCAAAAGCATTTTGATGAAATTATTCTTATAGAATGGGAGAAGCCTGCGTGGCTTCCTGGCATTCCCTTGGGCTTGGACAAGAAATATCCCTTCCCAGCTGATACTGTTAAGCGTTGGTCATTACCACCTGTGGTGAATGCCCCTGTGCTTAATTTATCCAATTCTTCTGTGTTGCATTCTCCTGACTCCACTACACTTAAAGATGGAGAGGATAAGCGTATTGATCAAATGGCGTGCCACGCTTTTTCCAGTGTGGGCTCGGCCTTGCTGCCTGTTGGTGCTTCAGCGCTCATGACAGTAGCTATTAGGTCTGTTGTGAGAGACCTAATGAATTACTCAGGGCTTGATCTAGCCTCTGATGAGTACGCCGCTCTTAAGCGATGTGAGATGTTTGCATCTTTTGTACTTTCTGCCTTAGATGATACTCTGCTCATGTGCAGCAGAACCTCTGCCTTGTTAGTCGCCATCCGGCGGTCAGTATGGTTGCGGCAGTGGGCAGCTGATATTGTAGCCAAGAAATCGCTTACAGCGCTCCCTTTTGTGAGATTGCGCCTCTTTGGAGAAAAATTGGATTCTGTCACTAAAGGAGGTAAATTACCTCAGCGTAAGAAACAACGTAGTTCCTTTCGTGGAGTGGCCTCTTTTAACGCTTCTTTTCGGGTCTAGATCCGGTAGAGGATCGGCCTTTTCAGCGCCTTGAGGGAATGCATGGAATAGAGGAAAGGGACGTGGCCGTCCAAGTCAGAAATGGGGGTCCAAAACCAAATCTGTCACTAAGCCTGCTCAACAATGAGGGGACGCCTTCACCCTTACGGGTGGGGGGACGGCTGCGGTTCTTCTTCCAGGTCTGGGTTCAGGAGGTATCAGACAATTGGGTTCTGGAAGTAGTCTCTTCCGGTTACAAACTGGAATTAGAGTCCTGGCCTCCTCCCAGATTTTTCATGTCCCGGATGCCGTCAGATCCGGCAATTGCGCAGGGACTGCGGGCAGCAGCAGCGAATCTGTTAAACATGGCTGTCATCTGCCTAGTGCCTCCAGCGGAAAGGGGTTTTACTCCAACCTATTCACGGTACCCAAAAAGGACGGCTCTGTTCGGCCTATCCTAGACCTAAGGAGACTCAATCAATTTATCCGTTTCAGAAAATTCCGCATGGAGTCTCTGCGATCAACGATCGATGCTCTCCGTCAGGGAGACTTCATGACATCCATAGACATCAAGGATGCTTATTTGCACATTCCTATTTTTCCGGGTCACCAGAGATTTCTCAGGTTCTCAATAGAAGACCAGCATTATCAATTTGTGGCCCTGCCGTTCGGCCTTACCTCGGCCCCAAGAGTCTTTACCAAGATGCTGGCAGGAGTGATGGCTATATTCAGGGTCCAGGGCATCCACATTGTGCCGTTCCTGGACGATCTTCTTATCGCGGCCTCCTCCCTCGAACATTCAGAGTTGGACACCAGGACGGTGGTCTCTACGCTAGAGAGGTTCGGATGGGTAATGAGTTACCCCAAATCCTCTCTCTGTCCGTCCAGGGAAATTCCCTTCCTGGGCCTGATTCTGGATACATTTCAGGCCAAGGTTTTTCTTCCTCAGTCCAAAATGGTTCTGATTCAGGACTTGATTCGTCTATTCTTGTCCAACCCTCGTCAGTCTATCCGTCTAGGGATGAGACTAGTGGGATTGATGGTAGCTGCATTCGAGGCAGTCCCGTTTGCCCAGTTTCACATAAGGACGCTTCAGCTCTTCCTCTTGGCAAAGTGGGACAGGTGCCCACTATCATTGAATCAGACTTGTCTATTGTCTCCCCACGTTTTGCAGTCCCTTCAGTGGTGGTTAATATCGCACAACCTCCAGAAGGGCAAGTCATTTCTGACTCAGCGTTAGGAACTGGTTACCACGGATGCCAGCCTGGTGGGCTGGGGGGGCTTCTGGAAGAAGCATCAGTTTCAAGGATTGTGGGGGCCTCAGGAGGCTCATTCTCCAATCAATGTATTAGAGCTTCGGGCCATACGTCTTGTTCTACTTCGACTGACCCATTTCTTACAGGGTCTGCCAGTTCAGATTCGGTCAGACAACCGAACAGCTGTTGCATACATCAATCACCAGGGAGGGACTCGCAGTTGGGGTGCCCTCTGGGAAGCGTCTCTGATCCTTCAGTGGGCAGAGATCAATGTTCCCTGCATATCAGCAGTTTACATTCCAGGGATAGAGAATGTGGAGGCAGACTCCCTGAGCAGGGGATGTTCTCGTCAGGGAGAATGGTCTCTCAATCCAAGGGTCTTTCAGTTCCTCTGTCACAAGTGGGGGACTCCACGGTTGGACCTGTTTGCTTCTCGCCACAATCACAAGCTGCCAGCTTTTGTGTCTCTATCCCAGGATCCTCTGGCAGTGGCAGCGGATGCCATGTCTCTGGCCTGGAAGGATCTGGGGTTCCTATATCTGTTTCCCCCATTCTCCGTGATCAGCAAGGTGGTGCGCAAGTTAGCACTGGAGGAGCCGCCAGCAATTCTGGTGACGCCAAGGTGGCCAAGACGTCTGTGGTACGCAGACGTCGTAAGGCTGGCAGTGGATCATTTCCATCTGCCTCTTCTTCCAGATCTTATCACTCAGGGTCAACTTTGTTACCCCAATTTACAAACGCTGGCTTTGACGGCATGGCTGCTGAAGTCTCCATCTTGAAAGAAGTTCTCTGATGCGGTTATTCAGACTCTTATTAGAGCTAGGAAGAAGTCTTCCTCTGTCATTTATTACAGGACTTGGAGGTCCTATATTGATTGGTGTGAATCCAGGGCTTTGCCCTGTAGAGTATTTTCTATTCCTAGAATTCTGGAATATCTGCAACGAGGTCTGGATATGGGATTCCAGATTAATACTTTGAAAGGGCAAGTCTCTGCCTTGGCTATTTTCTTTCAAAGGTCATTTGCTCTTCATCCTTTGGTGGCACCTTGAGGAAGTGACAATCCGTCACGGAACGCATGCGTGATTGATTGTCCCACTCAGCAGGAGGTCATTCCCTTTTTTCACTGAGGTGACTATTTCTTTGTTAGTTTTGCATTTTTTGCACATTTATATTTAGCACTTTAATATCGCACATAGGCACTTTAGGATTTTTTAGATGCATCCATGTGATGCCAAAATAATGGGTCAAGCACAGATGGTTAGGATTGATTGGGTTCCTCTTGCTGGGTTGGGCTGTGTATTGTTAAGTCTTTTTTAAATGTTTGTGATGGTTAATGTATGTTTTTTAATGAGATTTCTTGATGAATTAAACTATTGATATTAATTAGTGATGGTGTTGGTTTATTAGTTGAGGAGGAGTGGTGCCTTTTTTTGCTTGGTGCCTGTTCTTGTGGTATACTGGGCCACAAGCTGTTTTGTTTTGTATACTGTGTAGTTGGGACACTTAAATTGGCACACTCCTATCCATATATATATATATATATATATATATATATATATATATATATATTTGATTTAGATGGTGCTGAACTAGATGCACTCTGTGCAGGTTTTATATGCTCTTCATCATTTGATTAAGACCTTTTTCCAAGGAGTCGCGCATGTGCGGCCTCCCAGAAAGCCTATGCTTCCTGTTTGGGACCTTAACCTGGTGCTTTCAGCTATGCAGGCTGCTCCCTTTGAGCCTTTGCAGGATATTCCTCTTCCTATTCTTACTCAGAAGGTTGCCTTTTTGGTTGCTATTACTTCTGTCCGCCGAGTTTCTGAACTGGCGGCTTTGTCTATTCTAGCCCCTTATTTTGAGAGGCATCAAGATAAGGTTGTTTTCCATTTTAAACCGGATTTCCTTCCTAAGGTGGTGTCTGCTTTCCACCTAAATCAGGATATAGTTCTTCCTTCCTTGTGTCCTAAACCTAGTAACGACAAGGAAAGGGTCTTACATTCTTTGGATGTAGTTCGTTGTGTTAAGTATTATTTAGTTACTACTTCGGCCTTCCGCAAGATGGATGCCTTTTTTGTTGTGCCTTCTGGGCCCAAGAAGGGTTTTGCTCCTGCCAAATCTTCCCTTAGTAAGTGGATACGTCAGGCCATCATTGGGGCCTATATGGCTAAGGGGAAGGTTCCCCCTTTTCGTGTCACCGCTCATTCTACTCGTGCTATTGGAGCTTCCTGTGCTTTTCAGCACCAGGCTTCTGTTGAACAAGTTTGCAAGGCTGCGACTTGGTCTTCTGTGCATACTTTTTCTAAGTTTTACAAGGTTGATGTGCAGGCCTCAGCGGATGCGGCTTTTGGCCGCAAAATTATGCAAGCTGCAGTAATTTAAGTTATGCATTATTCCTTGGGGATCCCCACCCACTATAGACACTGCAATTGGATGGCCCAAGTGTAATGAATATTTGGAAGTGGGGTGTGTGACATACTAGAAATAATACCATTTTGTGAGTACTCACCTGTAAAATGGTTTTTACGACCACTTCCCCTGCCCTTTTTTGTTCTAAGGGATCCTTTATATGGTGATTATTATTTTCAAACTATTTTTCAATTATTGAATATAATTTGCTCTTCCTGGTTCTTCACTGCTTTTTAAAAAGACTGAGGAATAGTGGGAGGAACCCAGTACTTATGGACCAGGAGGGGCTCCTTTTTCCATGTCATCTCTGCAAGATCGCCCTCTACAGGCCGGGTTCCCAAGTGTCATGAATATTTGGAAGTGGGGTGTGTGACATAACCATTTTAAAGGTGAGTACTCACAAATGGTATTTTCAGCTCCTGTATGTCTTTCCTCCATTCCGCCTGTTGGGCAGGGTTCTGCGCAAGATTGCTCTGGAGGGGGTGTCAGCAATTCTGGTGGCCCCCAGGTGGCCAAGAAGAGTGTGGTTCGCAGACGTGGTGCAGCTGGCAGTAGAACAGTACTCTCTGCCCAGGGTGCCAGACCTGCTCACTCAGGGTCACTTACTCCATCCCAATTTACAAACTCTGGCTTTGACAGCCTGGCTGCTGAAACCTCATTCTTGATAGAGAAGGGGCTGTCTACCTCTGTTGTTGATACCATGATAAAGGCTAGGGAGAAGTCTTCTTCTTCCATTTATTACAGGGTTTGACGTGCCTACATTGACTGGTGTGAGTCTAAGTCTCTTCCCTGTCGTGTGTTCTCTATTCCCAGGATCCTGGAGTTCCTGCAGCATGGGTTGGAGATGGGGCTCTGAAGGGTCATGTTTCTGCCCTGGCTGTTTTCTTCCAGAAGTCCTTTGCTCAGCATTCTCTGATCAGGACTTTTTTCCAGGGGGTTACTCATGTGTGTCCCCCACGTAAGCCTATGTTGCCTGTTTGGGATTTGAACTTGGTTTTGTCAGCCTTGCAGGGTGCTCCCTTTGAACCTGTGCAGGATGCTGCCCTGGCCGTTCTTACTCTCAAAGTTGTCAAGTCTAAGTATACAGTACGTCCTGCTCCAGATATAATACTAACACTTGGGTTATCCTCCGCCAGATGGTGCTGTGCACTGCAGACATGCAAAAACAGACTCCTCCCGGCCCTTCATATACCCAGGGACTTCCCACAAATCCCCACATTTCTCTGCAGTGCTGACTGCGAAGACATGAAGTATCACTCGCAGGTGAGCGGGGCTATTACAGCCCGCGGCCCTGTTGGACTACTCCCACCCGTCCTATTTGTGATGTGCCTCCCAGCCTGGGCTGCGCTGGTCGGGTGAAGGTAGGCAGCACCATGCGTGCTTATGGAACCCTGCTCCACCGCAGTCCCCCACCAAAGGGTAGGCGGTTTAGGCTGATGGTGAGCCTTTAGGGGATGCCCCTCCCGCATCATTGCCCCACGCCCCGTATAGCGGTGGACCCTGTGTAAAGGGTCGCCATCCTCCCTCGTTCCCCCCTTAGCCCGGGGGGAAAGAAAGGGGGGGGTTTGTGAGTATGGCGGCCTCCGTGTACCCTATTACACGCTTATGGCCTTAGTATCGCGTTTGACTGGGAATGGGTGTCAGAGCCGCGCTGTTTACTTTTTACTTGTATTGGTCGCCGCCGCGCCTTTCCTATATGGTTGTACTGCATGGGCGGCGGTGGCTTTGCAGATGCTGCGGCGTCTCTATTTTAGCCTGTAGTGGCTCTGCTGCGGTAATCCACTCGATCAATTTCCTTCAGGCGTCACTGCCCTGTATTCTCTATTGGCTACGCGTTTTTGGAGCTTCGCGCTCTCCGGTCAGCTCTGGCCCGCCCTTCGAGGTTCGCTTGGCGCCATTTTTACTCGCGCGTGCGTGGTGAAGACCGTCCTCCCCCCTCTGTCTGTAAGTGCCCTCGCGGGCGACTTTATATTACCTTTATTACTCCCTTGTGCATGGCTCTGACATTCTTGTTCCCTTTATGTCTTTCAGACCGTGGATTCCGGTGGCTTCTCCCGGCCCGGTGTAGCTCCCGGTTGAGACTATTAAATTTACTCCCACTTCCCCGCGGGTTATTGGGGCATCCAGGGTAGCTTACAGCGTCAATCCGTACTGGCCTATTGTGCCGATTAAATCACCATATGGAGGCATCTCAGGATATTGTGAACAGGGTTCCTTCGGGACAAGCCCGGCTGTGTGTAGCTTGTGTGGTCTTACCTAGCAGCGGTGACAATGCACGGGTCTGTGTTCCTTGTGCACAGCAGGCGCTATCGGTTCTTCCCGCCTCTTCCGTGGCTGGGCCTGCACCTCGCCTCACTTCACCTACTCCCCCAAGCTTGAGTCTAACCCCCAATACAAGCGGGGATTCTCATCCTGATGTGGCTACTAGACTGACCAGTGTTGAAAGATTTCTTGCTAGCTCATTAGCGCGTAAGGCCACCGCTAAGAGCCGGCATTTAACCCCTGACTCTGCTCTTTTCCCTATGGAATCTGATGAGTTGTTGCATCCTTACGGCCATACCACCTCGGATGATATTGACAGACTGCTGGTTCAGATTTTTGAGGTTTTGTCCATCTCCCCCCCCCCCCCCCCGTTGCGGCTCCCAGGCAAAGAGGTGAGCTTTTTCATACTGCTAAGGCTCGTCTGGAATTTCCAGAGCAAACCCATTTCAATAGCCTCGTGCTTAAAGAATGGGAACATCCCAGCAGACTTCCTGGGATCCCTAAAAGTGTGGATAGGAAGTATCCCTTCCCGGCTGACTTGGTTAAGTGCTGGTCATCGCCCCCCGAGGTCGATGCTCCTATTCTAGGGTTGTCCAACACCTCTATTATGCACTCCCCTGACACTACTACGTTACGGGACTCTGAGGACCGGCGTATTGATCAATTGGCATGCCATGCCTTTGCATTTGGGGGAGCGACCCTGCGCCCGGTTTGCACCTTAGCCATTACGGCAGTAGCGCTCAGGGCCATGGTCAGGAATGCACTCGATGGCACAGATGAGTTGCCACCTGATACTGTCAATGCACTGTCTGTGATGCATTTGTAAACGTTATCCTGTCTGCATCGGACGATGCTATAAGGATGTGTGCCAGATCTTCTGCCCTGGCGGTAGCTATACGCTGTGCGGTTTGGTTGCGACAATGCCGCTAAGAAAGCCCTTACTGGGCTTCCATTTAAGGGGCTGCGCCTGTTTGGGGACCGTCTAGACTTCTTTGCCAAAGGAGGCAAGTTGCCCCAGCGCAGGCGGCAGATTCGGCCCTTTCGAGGCCAGGGCACCCTTTCAATCCCCTACCGTGGGGCTAAACAGGGAAAAGGGGTGCCCTTCGCTGGGTCCCGCGCAGATTCCTGGCACAGGAATGGAGGACGCCGTCCCGGTTCCTCCTGGGGGCCCAAGCCCAAAGCCCCTCCCAAGACCCCTCAGGCATGAGGGGGCGCCCTCGCCCGTCAGGGTGGGGGGACGTCTGCAGCACTTCGAGCATGTCTGGAGGCGCCACATCTCAGACCGGTGGATTCAGGAGGTAGTGTCCTCCGGCTATAGAATTTGCTGTACGGCCCCCCACCAGATTCATTGGGTCCCGAATTCCTCAGGACCCTGCCTCAGCTCAGGTCTTGTTGCTGGCCGTGCAGGGTCTCCTGGATCTAGGGGTCATTTGCAAGGTCCCCTTGAAAGACAGGGGCAAGGGGTTCTATTCCAACCTCTTCACAGTACCCAAGAAGGATGGGTCAGTTTGTCAAGAACAGGCACTTTCACATGGAAACTCTGCGCTCGGCCATCGGCTCTCTGCGCCCAGGGGACTTTATGACGTCCGTAGACATCAAGGATGCTTACCTTCACGTCCCGGTGTTTCCAGGACACCAAAGGTTTCTCAGATTTGCACTGAAAGATCAGCATTACCAATTTGTGACCTTGCCATTCGGTCTCACGTCGGCTCCCAGGGTGTTCACCAAGGTGCTGGCAGGGGTGATGTCCCTGATAAGGTCAAGGGGCATACGTGTGCTACCCTACCTGGACGATATACTAATCACCTCTCGGTCTCTGCGGCAGGCAGAGCTGGACACTCGGTTGGTACTGTCCACCCTGGAGTCCTTAGGCTGGGTGATCAATTACCCCAAGTCCTCTCTACCCCCCTCCTCGGTGACTCCGTTCCTGGGAATGATTCTGGATACGGTTCAGTCACGGATATTCCTTCCTCAACAGAAGGTGGAAGCTCTGACTGCGCAGGCGAGGTTCCTGCTCTCGTGCCCCCAGCCCTCCATCAGGCAGGGAATGCAGCTGGTGGGCCTGATGGTGGCGTGCTTCGAGGCGGTGCCCTTTGCTCAGTTCCATTTGAGGCCTCTGCAGCTTCACCTTCTGTCAGTGTGGGACAAGAACCCAGCATCCTTGGAAGGGGTCTGTGTGCTTCCCTCCTCGGTCAGACAGTCCCTTGCGTGGTGGCTGGACCACAGGAACTTGATAAGGGGCAGGTCCTTTCTGGCCCCCTCCTGGGAGACGGTCACAACGGATGCCAGTCTGTCAGGTTGGGGGGGATTCTGGAAGTCCCTGCGCTTCCAGGGGAGGTGGAGCCCTCAGGAGGCCCTTCTACCCATCGACATTCTGGAACTACGGGCAGTCAGGTTGGTACTGGAGCGGTTGACTCACCACCTGAAGGGTCTATCGGTGCAGGTGTGCTCAGACAACAGGACGGCGGTTGCCTACATCAACCATCAGGGAGGGACCCGGAGCAGGGGTGCCCTCCAGGAGGTGTCTCGGACTCTGACATGGGCGGAAGCCAATGTCCAATGCATTTCGACTGTGTACATTCCGGGGGCAGAGAATCTGTTAGCAGACGCTCTGAGCAGGGGGACGTCCCGTCAGGGAAAGTGGTGCCTCTGCGACAGGGTATTCCAGTCCCTGTGCCACCGTTGGGGGTCTACCGGATGTGGACCTGTTTGCATCCCGTCACAATCACAAGCTCCCGGTCTTCGCATCCCTGTCACAGGATCCTCTGGCCTTGGCCACGGATGCTCTGTCCATGTCATGGAAGGAGTTTCGGCTCCTGTATGTATTTCCACCACTCCCCCTGCTGGGCAGGGTTCTGCGCAAGATTGCTCTAGAAGGGGTACCTGTGATTCTAGTGGCCCCCAGGTGGCCAAGAAGGTGTGGTTCGCAGACGTGGTACAAATGGCAGTAGATCAGTACGACCTGCCAGGGGCACCAGATCTGCTCACTCAGGGCTCCTTACGCCATCCCAATTTACAAACTCTGGCTTTGACGGCCTGGCTGCTGAAACCTCCATCTTGATTGAAAAAGGTTTGTCTACCTCGGTGGTGGGTACTATGGTTCAGGCTAGGATGAAGACTTCTTCTGCCATCTATTATAGAGTATGGCATACCTACATTGACTGGTGTGAGTCTAGGTCTCTTCCCTGTAGGGAGTTTGCAGTTTCTAGGGTTCTGGAGTTCTTACAGCATGGGTTGGAGTTAGGTCTAAAACTCAGTACTCTGAAGGGTCAGGTTTTTGCCCTGTCTGTCTTCTTTCAGAAGTCCTTTGCTCAGCATCATTTGGTTAAGACCTTCTTTCAGGGAGTCACTCATTTGCGTCCCCCTCGTAAACCTATGGTCCCTGTTTGGGATTTAAACTTGGTTTTATCTGCCTTGCAGGGGGCCCTCTTTGAGCCTATTCATGATGCTGCTCTCGCTGTTCTTACTCTCAAGGTTGTCTTTTTGGTGGCTATTACTTCGGTTAGGCGTGTGTCTGAGCTGGCTGCTCTATCTATTCAGCCTCCGTACTATGAGAGACACCAGGACAAGGTGGTGTTCTGCTTCAAGCTGGATTTTCTGCCTAAGGTTGTGTCTGCCTTTCATTTGAATCAGGATATCGTTCTTCCTTCATTGTGTCCCAATCCTAGCAACGATAAGGAAAGGGTTCTGCATTCCCTGGACGTGGTCAGGTGTTTGAAGTATTACCTGGTGGTCACTGCGGCTTTCAGGAAGACTGATGCTCTCTTCGTTGTGCCTTCCGGGCCTAGAAAAGGTTTGGCTCCCGCCAAGTCTACTATTAGCAAATAGATTCGTCAGGCTGTGATTCAGGCCTATTCTGCCAAGGGGAAGGTACCTCCCTTCCGCCTTACTGCTCATTCTACTCCCAGCACCAGGCTTCTGTTGAGCAAGTTTGCAAGACCGCTACTTGGTCTTCTGTTCATACCTTTTCAAGGTTTTACAAGGTTGATGTTAGGGCCTCAGCTGATGCTGTGTTTGGCCGCAAGGTTTTACAGAGTGGTTTAATCTGCCTGCTTTTACTTTTTTTTGTTGGGGATCCCACCCTACTTTATGGATACTGCTATTGGATGTCCCAAGTGTAAGTATTATATCTGGAGCAGGACGTACTGTATACTTAGAATAATACAATTCTGTGAAATACTCACCTGTAGAATTGGTATTATACGTATACAATACGTCCTGCTCCACCCCACCCTGGTTTTTTGCATTATTCTGGATCCCCTGTATGGTGATTGTTATCATTGCCCGCCCCCCGAGGTTCGGCCTTGCTGCGCTCAGGCACCTTTTTCCTTGCTGCTCACTGTGTCATTTGGGGACCCTGCTGAGGGTCCCCACGGCTGACAACCTCAGTTTTCGCTACTCCTGTCTGCGCTTCTGGTGCCTGCCTCCCGGACCCCCCCCCCCCCCCCCACCTCACCGGTCGGTGAGTCCCTTGTGAGTTTTTCTCTGTTGGATTTTGATGTGCACGTGCTGTGGGATGCTCATGAATTTTTCCGTTTGTGTCTTCCAGGTGGGCCCCCTTTCCATTGCCAGCTGAGGGTTGTCGTTCCTGCCGGTCTCCTACACCCCCCTCTCTCTCCGCACACTCTCTCTCCTCACCCTCTCCCCTTAAAGAGGGATTACTAAAAAGAGGGACTAAATTGGGGGTCACTTAGGTTTGGGCCGTTAGTGCCTTGTAACCTGTATTTATTCTTAGTATACAGTACTTCCTGCTCCAGATAAGATTCGTAACACTTGGTTATTACTCCACCAGATGTCGCTGGACTGCAGAGACAGCGAAATTGGCTCCTCCCGGCCCCTCAAATACCCCGAACCTCCCACAAATCCCCAGATTTTCTCTGCAGTCTGGACTGCAAAGGACGAGAAGATGGCTCTCCTTGCAGGTGAGCGGGGCTATTAGCCTGCGGCCCTGTAGGACTATTCCCACCCGTTCCATTATTAATGTGCCTCCCAGCCTTGGCTGCGCTGGTCCGGGTGATGGTAGGCAGCGCTGCTCCGCCGCAATCCCCCACCAAAGGGTAGGCGGTATAGGCATATGGTGAGCCTCTATGGGATGCCCCTCCTGCCCTATTGCCCCTTGCCCCTGTCTATCGGTGGGCCCTATGTTAAGTGGCCTCTGCCCTCCCTCGCTCTCCCTTGTAGCTCTCGGGGGGGGGGGTTTGATTATGCCTTGGTGCTTCAATGTATTTTGTTTTGTCTGGTTGGTGTCAGTCGCCGCGCTGACTTGGTTGCACTGGTTGGGTTTTTACAATTTGCCGCCGCGTGCGCTTCCACTGTGCTCCGCGCTTGGCGGCGGCGTTACCTCAGGCACTGGTGCGCCGTTATAGGCTGCTTGTCACGTGTGCTGCTTCGCACTCTTCGGGGGGGGGGGGCGCGGTTGGCACGCTCCGCGTCACTGTCTCCGCTGCCCGCCCCTCGAGGTATACCCGGCGCCATTTTCTCTGGATCCGGCCACTGCGTGACTGGGGTCTACCTACCGCTGTCCGTGAGTGCCCTCGCGGTCGGTTTTTATTACCCTATGTCATTATGCATGTCACTTACGGGGTTCTCTTCGCTTATGTCTTTCAGACGTGCCGACCTCTATTGGTTTCTCCCGGCCCTACTCCCTCTATTTAGTTCCTAAAACTTGTGAGGCCTAGTGTGTAAATTACTCCCACTTCCCTAGCGGGCTATTGGGGCATCCCGGGTTGCTTTTTACAGCGTGAATCCCTATCGGTCTATTGTGCCGCTATAATCACCATATTGAGGCGTCTCAGGTTATTGTGCTCGGGGTTCCTTCGGGACAAGCCCAGTTGTGTGTTGCTTGTGGGGTGTCCCCTATTAGTGTTGACAATGTGCGGGTCTGTGTACCTTGTGCCCAGCAGGTGCTTTCGCTGCAGCCTGGTTTACCAGTAGCTGGGCCTGCGGCTCGTATGGCTTCACCTACTCCCCCAAGCTTCAATTTGACTCCCATTGAGTTGCATACCAGTGGGGATTCTCAGCCTGATGTGTCTTCCAGACTGGCTAGTGTTGAAAAGTTGCTTGCTAATACCTTGGCGCGTAAGGCCTCTGCTAAAAAGCGGCACTTAATGCCTGATGTTGCTCTTTTCCCTATGGAGGCTGATGAGTTTTTGGAACTGTCTGGCTATACCCCTTTTGAAGGGGAGTTCTCTGACTCGGAGTCATCTGATGAGAGGCCCAGGGGTCATGATGATTCTGGCTCTGACCCCTGGGCCCCAGATGATACTGATAGGCTGTTGGCTCAGATTTTTGAGGTACTGTCTATCTCTCCCCCGGTTGCGGCCCCCAGGCAACGGGGAATTGTTTAATACTGCTAAGCCACGTTTAGAATTTCCCGAGCAATCCCATTTTAATAATCTCGTGCTCAGGGAATGGGAGCGCCCCAGCAGACTACCCGGTGTACCTAAGAGTTGGGATAAGAGGTATCCCTTTCCTGCTGATGTGGTGAAGCGTTGGTCATCCCCTCCTGAGGTGGATGCCCCGATCCTAGGGTTGTCTAACACCTCTGTCATGCATTCCCCTGACTCTACTGCGCTGCGGGATGGTGAGGACCGGCGTATTGATCAGCTGGCGTCCCATGCCTTTGCATGTGTGGGGACGGAGCTGCGCCCGGTCTGTGCCTCTGCCATTACAGCGGTGGCCATTAGGACCCTGCTTAGAAGTATTCTGGACGGTGCCCCTGATAATGTATCTAGTGAGGAGTTTAGTGCACTCTCTCGTTGTGAGGTTATTCCAAGTATGTCACACACCCCGCTTCCAATATTCATGACATATGGGTTATAACCAGTAGAGGGCGAACTTCTGCAGAGATGACAGGAAAAAAGAAGCCCCTCCCGGTCCATAAATACCTGGGACCTCCCACACATTACCCAGTTTTCGTCTCTGCAGACGGCGAGCAAGTCAGAAGATGGCTGCGTCTCTTCCTTGCAGGTAAGCCGGGTTTACACCCGGCCATTTTGTCTCTATTTCGGTCCGGACCTTGTTTGTTTTAGTCCCCATGCCTCCCAGCCTTGGCTGTAGGTCTGGGCGACGGTAGACTACACCTTTAGAGGTGTATTAGGGAGCCATGCTCCCCCGTGAGACCCCATATTTAGGGGTAGGCGGTATTCAGGTTTGGTGATCCTGGTTTGGGATGCCCTGTCCCGGTTTATCCCTTCCACCCTGTAGTGTGGGATTCCCCCCCTTCCGGGTCTCCCTGTTCCCCTCTACTTGGGGGGGGGGGGGTGCTTTTCCTTCTCTCCAAAAATGTATTTTAGAATGTGTGTTGTGTGCGAGTATGGGCTTGCTTCTTCACTCGTCGCGTAGGGTGTGTGGGCATTTGGCCGCATGTGGAGGCCATTTCACAAGGGGAGCTTCTTGTCCTTCCATATGTTATATATATATATATGTGACAGACGCTCTGCCTTTTGGATGTCATCACTATTCCATTGCCCACCGGGTCATTCACTGGCCTTTTCTTAATTAGGTTCCAGACAATGTCATTGTATTTTGATACTGTTACAGGCAATGTCATTGTAGTTTGGATTGTATTACAGGCTGCCATTGTGTTGATTGATTACGTCACAGACAATGGCATTGTTCTGATTGAGTGTGTTACAGACGTCTATTGTGTTGCTGATTGCGTCACCGGCAGAGTTGAGGGATTGTGTGCCCTGCTGCTATTGGTCGTGTATTTGTCATGCAGTCCTCCATCAGGTCCACGGGGGAGGTCCCCTTGCATGGAGCCTTGCATATAAGGCCCAGTGTGGCACTAATAAAGTTCACTTCACCTTCACCCTCAATGCTGAAGTTCTGTCTCTTATTGGGGGAAAGGCTATATTACAATTCACTAGCCCTTGTAAGGGCTGTTCCTGTTTCCTCACGGACGACTCTGGAATTCCAGCAGCACCTCTTACGATTAGGAAAAGGATGTCTCGGGCGGTGAAGCCCTCCGGCGATAAGGGTTATCGCTACAAGTGGTGGCAAGCGGTCGGATGGTCCTTTCTACCCAGAGAGAGTGCTACCCTGATGGAGAGTCAGTATGACAAGTTGAAAGGGCGGACCCTGAAGGATCTACTCGAGAGCCGGGGAAGGTCAGCTAGCAACCGCCCACGTCAGGAACTAATAGCCGAGCTGATCGAAATGGATCGTGCAGCAGTGAGGACCGAAACCAATATAGAGATCGATGAAGACGCTGCTCTTGTTCAAGCGGTTCGGAACAGATTGTCGGTCTATGGCCCGAATCCATCACAGGAACTGATTGACCGAGTCTTTGCCGCAGCGGAGGCAGAGGCCAGTAAGCGAAGGGAAGATCGGCGACTTTCAACCCAGCAGCCTCTCAGCCTCAGTTACACTGGGGGGAGAAAGATTCCATTTGCAGCATTTAAGTCCTTCCAGGAAAGTGACGACGAGATTGACGGATTTTTGGCCGATTTTGAACGGCAGCGCGCTTTACACCGGGTACCCACGGAGGAATGGGTCACCATATTATCAGGGAAACTATCTGGGAAATGCTTTCCGGGCCATCCCTGATGCGGACTTACCACACTACCATCTGGTAAAGGAGGCTTTGTTAGCCCTGTACGCCCCCCCCCTTGGAAGCCTACAGGGGACGATTTCGGGAATCCCAAAAGAAGGGAGGGGATTCTTACACGGAGTGGGCATGTCGCCTCCATCGTACAGCATCACACTGGGTCACTGGATGCAAAGCCACGACCGCTGAGGATGTACTACAGTTGTTTTTACTAGAACATTTTCTCAATGCCCTGCAACCAGAGCTAAGAGAGTGGGTACATGACCGGAGGCCTCTAACGCTACCTGAGGCTGCTCGTCTAGCCGACGAGTACACCGATGCTCGCCAGACAGAACAGTCCGCTCCAAAACCACCACCTCCCATCAAATTTCAAGCACCTGTGGCTTCAGCGGCAACTCGTGACTCTGGGCCACATAGGCCAGCGCAGCAACCGAACCGCTCCACAGTTCAGTGCCATCGTTGCAAACAATGGGGACATTATCGCAGGGATTGCGCCCTAGAGCCTCCCCAAAACACGTGGGGGCAAAAACAACCTTCCACCTCCCGTACTCCTGCGGCACACTGTTTGGAAGCTGAGAGCAGTTCGGAAGAGTATCTGGGGGTACTGTATGAAGCTGATCCCGTACAAGCGGCCATCCAAGACAACCGACAGCACCATTGCCAGGAGGTACGAGTCAATGGGCGCACCGCGTAAGGATTACGCGACACCGGAGCCACACTTACCTTGCTCCAACCTCATTTGGTCAAGAACAAAGACCGCACTGGACACACCGTTGCAGTAAGGGTGGCGGGGGGAGCTGTGTTTCGACTCCCCACCGCCCGAGTACATCTTGACTGGGGCGCTGGATCCGGCAGGGTACAGGTGGGACTTATGGACAACTTACCAGCAGAAGTACTATTGGGAAATGATCTAGGACCAATGACTTCTGCCTACGCTACCTCTGGGCCAGCCAGCGTCAACCCTGTTACAACCCGGTCTCCAGCCCGAGCTGCCGACTCCAGCCCACTGGTCGGGGAGACCCAGGGGTTTCGTCTGCATCACGTCATGTCTGTTACACAAAGTCAAGAAGAGGATCGGCCATCAGGTTACGTCCTTCCAGAAGGGAAACTTATGCCAAACACTATTTTTGTTGGGGGCATTGACCATCGGATTAATCAGCCTGAAATTAAGGATGTTTTTTCAAAGTATGGCGCTGTAAAGAATGTCAAAATTATTAGGGATGCCTCTGACGTTTCTAAGGGTTATGGGTTTGTCTACTTTTACGATGATGTAGATGTGCAGAAGATTGTGGATTCTCCGATCAGCTTCCATGGAAAGAGATTGAAACTTGGACCAGCTATAAGAAAGCAAAGCACCTGTGCACACATCCAACCAAGGACTTTGGTGCTGAACTCACCAACGCCACAATATCCCAATGTTTGGACCCCACCCATGACCGATTCCTATGTACAGCCCACGTCAATGTTTAGTCTGGTTACTCACTATTTGCAGACTTGTCCTTACACAGAACTCTGCCCATAACAAGAGTCCGGACAGCCCCACGTTAACCCGAACAGGGTCAATCCGGGTCTGCCGGGTGTTCCACAAAAAGGGGGCATTGTGACAGATGCTCTGCCTTTTGGATGTCATCACTATTCCATTGCCCACTGGGTCATTCACTGGCCTTTTCTTAATTAGGTTCCAGACAATGTCATTGTATTTTGATACTGTTACAGGCAATGTCATTGTAGTTTGGATTGTATTACAGGCTGCCATTGTGTTGATTGATTACGTCACAGACAATGGCATTGTTCTGATTGAGTGTGTTACAGACGTCTATTGTGTTGCTGATTGCGTCTCTGGCAGAGTTGAGGGATTGTGTGCCCTGCTGCTATTGGTATTTGTCATGCAGTCCTCCATCAGGTCCACGGGGGAGGTCCCCTTGCATGGAGCCTTGCATATAAGGCCCAGTGTGGCACTAATAAAGTTCACTTCACCTTCACCCTCAATACTGAAGTTCTGTCTCTTATTGGGGGAAACGCTATATTACAATTCACTAGCCCTTGTAAGGGCTGTTCCTGTTTCCTCATGGACGACTCTGGAATTCCAGCAGCACCTCTTACGATTGGGAAAAGGACGTCTCGGGCGGTGAAGCCCTCCGGCGATAAGGATTATCGCTACAATATATATATATATATATATATATATATATATATATATATATAGTCATATTTTAAGTACTTTGCATGTGTGTGTGCCTGCTCATGGGTCCCTTCACATTGTGTCTTTCAGGAGGACTCCCTATCAATTATATTAAAAGGGGGTTCTCCCGGTCCAAGGGTCTCTTGCAGATAAATTTGGGGTTCTATAAATCCTCCCACTAGGGACTTAAAGGGGCATCCAGGGTTGCTCAAGCAGCATAATTCCCTCGGGTCATTGCGACTACCTTAAAATCACCATATGGAGGCCTCCCAGGATACCGGGCTTGGGCTCTCTTCGGGGCAATCCCGGCAGTGTGTGGGTTGTGGGGTATTCCCTACGGGGATAATGTACTGATTTGCATACCATGTGCTCAGCAGGCCATAACGTGGCAGTCGGGGTCCCAGGCGTCTGGGTCTGTGCCACCGGCCTCATCTCCTACCCCACCCCGCCTTATCCGCTCCCCAAGTGACACTGTCATTGGCAGGGAGTCGCAATCTGATGTGTGTGCTAGATTGGCCAACATCGAGAAATTGATTTCTAGCTCTGCGGCCAGAAAGACCCCAGCTAAGAGATGACATCTGACTCCGGCCGCGCCAGTTCTGGATTTTGATGACTATGATTCCCTTGACTGGTCTGATTATTCCCCGCTTGAGGAGGGGGATTGTTTGCTGAATCTGATGCTGAGGATCAGCAGTTTTTTTATGCTGATATTGGGCAGGTGCAGGGGGATGCCGTTGATACCCCCAGTGTCCTGGCCCATTTATTTGAGGTGCTGGATATTCCCCTCCGCTGAAAGGGGAATTCTTTGGGACTTCTAAGCCTCGCTTGGAGTTTCCAAATCAGAATCATTTTGAAAGCATGATTCTTAAGGAATGGGAGAGACCTAGCCGGCTCCCTGGTGTTCCTCAGGGATGGGATAGGAAGTATCCCTTTCCGGTGGACGCGGTGAAGCGCTGGTCCTCCCCTCCCGAGGTCGATGCGCCCGTTCTGGGATTCTCCAACACCTCTGTTGTACATTCTCCAGACGCCACCACTCTAAAAGATGGTGAGGACAAGCGCCTTGACCAAATGGCCTGCCATGCCTTCGCTAGTGTGGGTTCAGCTTTGCGGCCTGTTTGTGCGTCTGCGCTCATGGCTGTGGCTACCAGGTCTGTGGTTAGGGACCTGTTGAGTGGTCCCCAGCTTAACCCTGCCAGTGATGAATTCACAGCCCTTGAACAATTGACACGGCTTATGTCTTTTGTTTTATCCGCCTTGGATGACACAATATGCATGTGTAGTAGAACCTTGGCGTTGCTAGTGGCTATTCGCCGATCGGTCTGGTTGCGCCAATGGGCGGCTGACATTGTGGCTAAGAAATCACTTACAGGACTACCCTTCCTGGGTAGGGTAGGTTTGGAGATAAGTTGGATTAGGTGGCAAAAGGGGGAAAAGTTACCACAACATAAGAAGCAGCGTCGCTCCTTTCGGGTGGCAGGCTCTTTTAATCCCTCCTTTCACAGTGCCAGAGCAGGCAGAGGTTTTGCCTACTCTACCTTCAGAGGTGATTCCTGGAACAGAGGCAGAGGACGTGCTCGTCCTGGACCTGCCAGGGGTTCCAAGCCCACTGCCAATCCAGCTCAGCAATGAGGGGGCGCCCTCACCCTTGCGGGTGAGGGAACGGCTGCGACACTTTTTCCAGGTTTGGGCCCGGGAGGTCACAGACAAATGGATCTTGGAAGTGGTCTCTTCCGGGTACAAACTGGAATTCGAGTACCGGCCTCCTCACAGATTCCTCAGATCTCGGGTGCCCTCGGATCCCCGGGCTTCGCAGGGGCTCCTGTTGGCAGTACAAAATCTTCTGGACATGGAAGTCATATGCCCGGTGCCTTTCTCGGAGAGAGGCCGGGGCTATTATTCCAACCTCTTCACGGTGCCCAAAAAGGATGGATCCATAAGACCCATTCTGGATCTGAAGCTTCTCAACAGGTTCATCAGAACCAAGAAGTTTCGCATGGAGACTCTGCGCTCAGCTATCAATTCCCTTCGTCGGGGTGATTTTATGACGTCCATAGACATCAAGGATGCTTACCTTCATGTACCAATCTTCCCAGCACACCAGAGATTTCTCAGGTTTGTGGTGGGAGATCAGCACTTTCAGTTTGTGGCCCTCCCTTTTGGGTTGACTTTGGCACCAAGGGTGTTCACCAAGGTGCTGGCGGGCATAATGGCCCTTCTCAGAGCCCAGGGCATTCGCATTGTGCCGTATTTGGACGACCTCCTCATTACGGCATCCTCTCTGTCAGGCGGAGCTGGACACCAGGTTGGTGGGGACGCTGGAGAGGTTCGGCTGGGTGATGAACCATCCCAATTCTTCTCTCTCCCCCTGAAGGGAGATCTAGTTTCTGGGCATGAATCTGGATACCATTCGGACCAGGGTGTTCCTACCTCAGTCCAAGGTGCAGATGGTTCAGGATCTGATATGTCTTGTCCTGTCCAAACCTCGTCCTTCTATCCGGCTAGGGATGAGACTGGGTGGGATTGATGGTGGCTTCCTTCGAGGCAGTTCCCTTTGCTCAGTTCCACATGAGGTCGCTCCATCTATTGTTGACCTGGGACATATGTCCCCAGTCATTGGATCAGTCATTCCCGATATCTCCCCGGGTTCGGCAGTCCCTTCAGTGGTGGCTGGAACCAAGCAATCTGATGAGGGGCAGATCTTTTCTGACCCCTTGTTGGGAGACGGTTACCACGGATGCCAGCCTGTCGGGCTGGGGAGGTTTTGTGGAAGACACATCAGTTCAAGGGGCTGTGGGGTCCTCAGGAGGCTCACACCCCCATCAATGTCTTGGAGCTGAGAGCTATTCAGTTGGTTCTGTCATGCTTGCATCAATCACCAAGGAGGGACTCGCAGCAGGAGTTTCTCTGATTCTTGCATGGGTGGAGAGCAATGTTCCATGCATCTCAGCAGTGTACATTCGGGGAGTGGAAAACACGGAGGCGGACTCCCTGAGCAGGGGATCCTCTCGCCGAGGGGAATGGTCTCTCAACCACAAGGTATTCCGGTCCCTCTGTCAAGTGGGGGTTTCCGGAGGTGGATCTCTTTGCCTCACATCACAATCACAAGCTTCCAAAGTTTGTGTCTCTGCCTCAGGATCCTCTGGCCCTGGCACCATGTATCTTGCCTGGAGGGATCTGGGGTTCCTGTATCTGTTTCCCCCCTTCTCCATGGTAGGCCCGGTGGTGCGCAAGCTGGCTCTAGAGGGTGCGCCAGCAATTCTGGTGGCCCCAAGGTGGCCAAGACAGGTTTGGTTCGCAGACGTCGTAAGGCTGTCGGTAGATCAGTACAGGCTGCCCCTGTTTCCGGATCTGATCTCTCAAGGTCCGCTACGTTACCCCAATTTACAAACGCTGGCTTTGACGGCGTGGCTGCTGAAATCTCCATCTTAAGGGAGGAAGGTTTTTCTGAGGCTGTGATTCAGACTCTTGTTAGAGCTAGGAAGAGATCTTCCTATAACATATACTACAGGACTTGGAGGTCCTATATTGACTGGTGTGAGGCTAGGGCTTAGCCTTGCAGGGTGTTTTCGATTCCTAGGATCTTGGAGTTTCTTCAACACGGTCTGGACCTGGGGTTTCAGCTTAGTACCCTGAAAGGGCAGGTCTCTGCCCTGGCGGTCTTCTTTCAAAGGTCTTTTGCGCTGCATCCTCTGGTTAAGACCTTTTTCCAGGGGGTCACTCATGCGCGGCCCCCTAGAAAGCCTTTGGTGCCTGTTTGGGATTTTAATTTGGTTCTGTCGGCCCTCCAGGGGCCTCCTTTTGAGCCGGTGCAGGATGTTGCACTTTCTGTGCTTACACAAAAGGTTGCCTTTTTGGTGGCTATTACCTCTGTTCGGCGTGTCTCTGAGTTGGCGGCTCTGTCCATTCAGGCCCCTTACTTTGAGAGACACCAGGACAAGGTGGTTTTTCGCTTTTCCTTCCTAGGGTGGTTTCTGCCTTCCACCTCAATCAGGATGTAGTTCTCCCTTCCTTGTGTCCTAAGCCTAGCAATGACAAGGAGAGGGTTTTGCTTTCTTTGGATGTGGTTCGTTGTGTGAAGTATTTGGTGGCTACTTCTCCCTTTCGTAAGACGGACGCCTTGTCCGTGGTGCCCTCCGGGCCTAGGAAGGGTTTGGCGCCCGCCAAG
This sequence comes from Gastrophryne carolinensis, assembly GCA_027917425.1. Taxonomy (NCBI): domain Eukaryota; kingdom Metazoa; phylum Chordata; class Amphibia; order Anura; family Microhylidae; genus Gastrophryne; species Gastrophryne carolinensis. Next base: position 128,500,033 of record CM051241.1, on the reverse strand, counting down.
TCTACCATTAGCAAATGGATACGTCAGGCCATTGTTGGGGCCAATTTTGCCAAGGGGAGGGGGTCCCCCTTTTCATATCACTGCTCATTCTACTCGTGCTGTTGGGGCTTCTTGGGCTTTTTAGCACCAGGCCTCTGTTGAACAAGTTTGTAAGGCTGCTACTTGGTCTTCTGTTCATACTTTTTCCAAGTTTTATAAGGTTGATGTGCGGGCCTCAGCAGATGCTGTTTTTGGCCGCAAGGTTCTGCAAGCTGCAGTGGTTTAAATGTGTACATTATTGCCTTTTTGGGATCCCCACCCATGTTGGACACTGCTATTGGATGTCCCATATGTCATGAATATTGGAAGCGGGGTGTGTGACATACTTGGAATAATACCATTTTGTGATTACTCACCTGTAAAATGGGTATTATAAGTATGTCACACACCCCACTTCATCCCGCCCTTATTGTATTCTGGATCCTTTATATGGTGAACCTTTTATTGTTAAGATTTTTGGATTTGGCTCTTCCTGGTCCCCTTACTGCTTTCCTATACTGGGTAATGTGTGGGAGGTCCCAGGTATTTATGGACCGGGAGGGGCTTCTTTTTTCCTGTCATCTCTGCAGAAGTTCGTCCTCTACTGGTTATAACCCATATGTCATGAATATTGGAAGCGGGGTGTGTGACATACTTATAATACCCATTTTACAGGTGAGTAATCACAAAATGGTATTTTTGCTTCTTCGTGCTGCGTGGCTGGCGCCTACCTACCGTGGTCCATGAGTGCCCTCGCGGGCTGTTTGTTCATATTTTAAATGTTATGTATGCATGTCGCTTACGGGGTTTTTTGCTTTATGTCTTATAGGCGGGTCAAACTCAATTGGTTTCTCCCGGCCCTACCCCCTCTATTTAGTTTATTAAACTTATTGAGGCCTAGTGTGCTAATTCCTCTCACTTCCCTAGCGGGCTATTGAGGCATCCCGGGTTGGGGTGTCCTCTACAAGTGTTGACAATGTGTGGGTTTGCGTACCTTGTGCCCAGCAGGTGCTTGCGCTGCAGCCTGGTTTACCAGCAGCTGGGCCTGCGCCACATATGGCTTCGCCTAATCCCCCAAGCTTACATTTGACTCCCAGTGAGCTGCATACCAGTGGGGAGTCTCAGCCTGATGTGTCTACTAGACTGGCCAGTGTTGAAAAGTTGCTTGCTGATACTATGGCGCGTAAGGCCTCTGCTAAGAGACGGCATTTGGCGCCTGATGTCACTCTTTTCCCTATGGAGGCTGATGAGTTCTTTTTTCTGTCTGGTTATACCCCCCTAGAAGAAGGGGAATTGTTCTCTGACTCAGAATCGTCTGATGAAGAGCCCAAGGGTTATGCTGATTCTGGCTCTGATCCCTGGGCCCCAGATGAAACTGATTCCATTACAGCTGTGGCTATTAGGACTCTGCTTAAAAGTGTCCTAGATGGAGCTCCTGATGATGTTTCTAGTGAAGAGTATAATGCACTCTCGCGTTGTGAGGTATTTGTTGCTTATGTCCTCTCTGCCTTGGATGATACAATTAGGATGTGTGGCAGAGCCTCTGACTTGGTGGTGGCTATATGCCGCTCAGTTTGGCTGCGCCAGTGGGCAGCTGACAACGCTGCCAAGAAGGCTCTCACTGGTTTTCCCTTCAAAGAACTACGCCTATTTGGGGACTGCCTGGACCTGTTTGCTAAGGGAGGCAGGTTACCCCAGCTCAGAAGACAGTCTTCGGGGCCCGGGCGCTTTTTCTTCCCCCTACCGTGGATCCAGAACGAAGAGAAGGGTCTCCTTTACTTGGGCCCGAGGAGATTTCTGGGGTAGGGGCAGAGGACGTGGACGCCCTGGCCCATCCTGGGGCTCCAAACCTAAGCCTTCCCCCAAGCCCCCTCAGGCATGGTCACCAAGGTCACCATTGAGGTCAGCCAGATGTGGATCTGTTTGCGTCCCGTCACAATCACAAGCTCCCAGCCTTTGTCTCCCTGTCCCAGGATCCTCTGGCCTTAGTCACAGATGCTCTAGCAATGTCATGGCAGGACTTTCAGCTTCTGTATGTCTATCCCCCATTCCCCCTGTTGGGCAGGGTTCTGCGCAAGATAGCTCCGGAAGGGGTGCCAGCAATCCTGGTGGCTCCCAGGTGCCCGAGAAGAGTGTGGTTCGCAGACATAGTGCAGCTGGCAGTAGATCAGTACGCTCTGCCCAGGGCTCCAGACCTACTCACTCAGGGACATTTACGCCATCCCAATTTACAAACGCTGGCTTTGACGGCCTGGGTGCTGAAACCTCCATCTTGATGGAAAAGGGGCTAACTGCCTCTGTTGTTGACACCATGATTAGGGCTAGGAAGAAATCTTCTTCCATTTACTATAGGGTTTGGTGTGCCTACATTGACTGGTGTGAGTCTAGGTCTCTTCCCTGTCGTGTGATCTCTATTCCCAGGATTCTGGAGTTCCTTCAACATGGTTTGGATCTGGGGCTTCAACTCGGTACTCTGAAGGGTCATGTTTCTGCCCTGGCTGTTTTCTTCCAAAGATCTTTTGCTCAGCATTCTCTGGTCAAGACCTTTTTCCAGGGGGTTACTCATGTGCGTCCTCCACGTAAGCCTATGTTGCCTGTCTGGGACTTGAACTTGGTCCTTTCTGCCTTGCAGGGTGCTCCCTTTGAACCTGTGCAGGAGGCTGCCTTGGCCATTCTTACTCTCAAGGTTGTCTTTTTGGTGACTATCACTTCTGTTAGGCGTGTTTCTGAGTTGGGGGCGCTTTCCATCCAGCCCCCCTACTTTGAGAGACACCAGGACAAGGTGGTGTTTCGCTTCAAGCCAGATTTTCTGCCTAAGGTTGTGTCTGCCTTTTATCTTAATCAGGACATTGTTCTACCTTCCTTGTGCTCTAATCCTAGTAACACTAAGGAGAGGGTTTTGCATTCCTTGGATGTGGTCAGGAATCTGAAGTATTATCTGGTGGCTACTGCACCATTCAGGAAAACTGATGCTCTTTTTGTGGTCCCTTCTGGTCCTAGGAAGGGTTTGGCTCCTGCTAAATCTACTATCAGCAAATGTATCCGTCAGGTTGTGATTCAGGCCTATACTGCTAAGGGGAAGAATCCTTCCGCCTTACTGCTCATTCCACTCGTGCTATTGGTGCCTCTTGGGCTTTTCAGCACCAGGCTTCTGTTGAACAAGTTTGCAAGGCCGCTACTTGGTCTTCTGTTCATACCTTTTCCAAGTTTTACAAGGTTGATGTTAGGGCCTCAGCTGATGCTGCTTTTGGCCTCAAAGTTCTGCAGGCGGCAGTGGTCTAAACTGTCTGCTGTTACTTTTGGGGATCCCACCCTACTTTACGGACACTGCTATTGGATGTCCCAGACGTAAAGAATCTTATCTGGAGCAGGACGTACTGTATACTAAGAATAATACAATTCTGTGATTGCTCACCTGTAGAATTGATATTATGAGTATACAGTACATCCTGCTACACCCCACCCTTGGTTTTCATTATTCTTGGATCCCCTGTATGGTGATTGTTATCATTGTTTATTTAGTTAATGGTTGGTTATGTTATCATTCTCCCGGCTTCTCGTTAACTGCTTTTCAATACTGGGAATTTGTGGGAGGTCCTGGGTATTTGAGGGGCCGGGAGGAGTCAATTTCTCTGTCTCTGCGGTCCAGCGCCATCTGGCGGAGTAATACCCAGACGTAAAGAATCTTATCTGGAGCAGGACGTACTGTATACTGAGAATAATTCATTTCTGTGATTATTCACCTGTAGAATTGATATTATGACTATACAGTACGTCCTGCTCCACCCCAGACTTGGTTTTCATTATTCTTGGATCCCCTGTATGGTGATTGTTATCTTTGTTGGTTTAGTTAATGGTTGGTTATGTTATCATTCTTCCGGCGTCTTATTAACTGCTTTTCAATACTGGGAATTTGTGGGAGGTCCTGGGTATTTGAGGGGCCGGGAGGAGCCAATTTCGCTGTCTCTGCAGTCCAGCGCCATCTGGGAGAGTAATACCCAGACGTAAAGAATCTTATCTGGAGCAGGACGTACTGTATACTCATACTACTACAGGTGAGTAATCACAGAATTGTATTTTTCAGTGGCATCAGAAGTTCCTGAGGTTTGCGCTGGAGGATAAGCATTACCAGTTAGTGGCACTACCGTTCATGATAGCCTCAGCTCCCTGTGTTCACCAAGGTGCTGGCAGGCATCCTGGCCATTCCGAGGAACCGGGGCATTCGTGTTCTTCATTATCTGGACGATTTGCTGATTGCTGCTCAGTCCCTTCCGCAGGCCGAGAGCGACACCCGGACGGTGTTATCCACTCTCGACGATTTTGGATGGGTAATCAATTACCCCAAGTCTTCTATCACTCCCTCAATGGTGAGGTCCCTCCTGGGCATAACGTTGGACACCTCTCAGGTCAAGGTATTCCTCCCCCAGCTGAAGGTGGAGGGCCTCCAGACGCAGGAGCAGGCCCCACTGGCTTGTCAGCGACCATCTATCCGTCTGGGGATGAAGCTGATGGGCCTCATGGTGTCCTGCTTCGAGGCAGTGCCCTTCGCCCAGTTCCACATGAGACCTCTTCAATTGAATCTGTTGACGAGTTGGGACCGGACGCAGGAGTCCCTGGATCAGGAATTTTCACTGTCCCCCATGGTCAGACAGTCCCTCTTGTGGTGGTTGGACTCCAGCAATCTGTTGGTGGGCAGGTCCTTTCTGACTCCCCGGAGGGAGATAGTTACCATGGACGCCAGTCTAACCGGCTGGGGAGGTTTTTGGCAAACACTGAAGTTCCAGGGTCAGTGGGAGGCCGCAGGAGGCCCACTTACCCATCAATCTTCTGGAGCTGAGAGCGATTCGGTTGGTGCTTATCCAATTGACTCCCCATCTAGGGGTTCGTGCAATTCAAGGTTCGTCTCCCTGTCAAGAAATCCTCTGGCCTTCGCCACAGACGCTCTGGCAATTCCGTGGACGGAGTTCAGGCTCCTTTTTGCATTTCCTCCGTTTCCACTCCTGGGCCGAGTGCTGCACAAGATAGTCCAGGAGGGGGTACCAACCATCCTGGTGGCTCCTCTCTGGCCGAGGCGGAGTTGGTTCGCGGACATAGTTCAGATGTCAGTCGATCGTTACATCATGCCTGAAGACCCTGGGCTTCTCAGGGATCGCTGCGGCACCCCAATTTACAGACTCTGGCTTTGACGACCTGGCTATTGAAACCTCAATCCTAATGGAAAAGGGGCTGTCGGCCACGGTTGTTCATACCATGATTCAGGCGCGGAAGAAGTCTTCTTCCATGGTTTACTACAGAGTTTGGCATGCCTACATTGCTTGGTGTGAATCCAAGAGTTTCCCTTGTCGCACATTCTCTATCTCTAGGATCTTGGAGTTTTTACAACATGGTTTAGACTTGGATCTCCAGCTGAGCACCCTCAAGGGCCAGGTTTTGGCTTTGGCCATCTTTTTCCAAAGATCCTTCGCCAATCATAGACTGATCAGGACTTTTTTCTAAGGAGTTACTCATGTACGTCCACCGCGTAAGCCTGTATTACCGGTGTGGGATTTGAATTTGGTGCTTTCCACTCTGCAGGGTCTTCCCTTTGAGCCTTTGTGCGACGCTGCATTGTCTATCTTGACCCTAAAGGTGGTCTTTTTGATAGCTATCACCTTGGTGCGTCGTGTGTCAGAACTGGCCGCTCTTTGTATGAAGCCACCTTACTTTGAGCAGCATAAAGATAAGGTGGTTTTTCGTTTTAAACCTGATTTTTTTTGCCTAAGGTCGTTTCTCCCTTTCATCTTAATGAGGAAGTTGTTTTGCCTTCCCTGTGTCCGGAACCGTCTAATTCTAAGGAAAGGGCCCTCCATGCCTTGGATGGGGTCAGAGCCATTAAGTACTTCTTGGTTGCGACTGAATCTTTCCGGAAGTCGGATTCACTTTTTGTTCTCACTGAAGGTTCCAGAAAGGGTTTGCCTCCGGCCAAATCCACTCTCAGTAAGTGGATTAAACAGGCGATGGTGCAAGCTTATTCTGCCAAGGGGAAGGATCCCCCTTTTCTTGTTACAGCTCATTCTACTAGAGCTATTGGTGCTTCCTGGGCTTTTCAGCACCAGGCATCTGTTGAACAGGTTTGTAAGGCCGCTACTTGGTTTTCTGTTCATACCTTTACAAAGTTTTACAAGGTTGATGTTAGGGCCTCAGCTGACACTGCTTTTGGCCGAAAGATGCTTCAGGTGGTAGTGAAATGAACTACTTGCTGTTCCGCACTGGGGATCCCGCCCCCAAGTGGACACTGCTTTTGGATGCCCCAACTGTTATCACTTCTGGGACGACCTGGACTGGATATAGTGAAAAATACAATTCTGTGAAACTCACCTGTAGAATTGTTTTTGAATATATCCAGTCCAGGTTGTCCCACCCCACCCTTGGTTCATTATCTCCTGTTTGCCTGTTATGGTGATTACTTTTTTTGTATTGGACCGTTGTCCTTAGTTTTTTGTTGGAGAGAGTACATGCTGAAGCTATGTGAGTTAACATGGTTTCTTGGCCTCCCGGCCTGTCTCATTACTGCTTTTTGACATTCTGGGAATTCTATGGAGACAGCTCTTTTTATAGGGGGCAGGGAGGAGTTCCAGCTCTGGATCTTGCTGTGACTGCGCCACCTGGTGGCGGACTACCCCAACTGTTATCACTTCTGGGACGACCTGGACTGGATATATTCAAAAACAATTCTACAGGTGACTTTCACAGAATTGTATTATTTAGAGGTGGGATGGATGTAAGTATTGTACATAGGACCCATTACATGGACGAGTTGTAGAAAACAAATGGTAATTACTTGCATCTAAAACCATGTAAAAATTAATACCAAGTATATTTACTATGTCTCAGCACACAACTAACAAGTGAAAGGCAAATGAAAACAGCTCATTCTACTTACACGGACCCAAAATAATCACACAGAACGATGCAATAAACTTTTATTAAAGGAGCTGTATTCCAAAATATTTCAGATTTGTATGATCATGCTGGATAGAGAAAAAACAAAAATCAGTGACATGGTTCCAATGCCTGTAAGGCCAGCCTATGCGGAGTAGTAGCATTACCCACTCTAATTATCTGCAAAAAACGCTGCATGATGGGTAAAAGCATATGCGTGCCTCAATAGCAATAAGTTGAGTTGAAGTTGAGCAGATATCCCCTGTAAAAGTAGAATGGTACATTCCAAACCAGTTACGCGAATGCGTCTTCCTTCCTTAAAGTGGACCTTCACCCCGAATAAGAGCATATCTTATATGTTTCCCACACCCTGTACATACAGATTGCTCACACTAAAAGTCATGCTACCTGCATCTACTTCATGTTATGAGCCTTTAAACATCCAAGATGGCGGCTCATGGGGCTTCAGGCAGCCTGCAAACAGGAAGTGTCTTTTGACTGTGTCGCTCTGCATTCTGGGACAGCTATAACCCCGCCCCCGTACTTTATCCTGCTCTTCTCTCCCCCGTATGTGATGCTTCTGAGTCAAGATGGCGTCGCCCGTATCCTAGAGTCTTGAACAGAGTTGCAGCCCGGTGGGGGAAAGAATAATAAAGTGACTAAAAACTTAAAATATATAAATTTTAGATGCTGGGGAATAGTTTTTTTTAAGGATCTGGGCTTTTCATTAAATCATGCTGAAGATCCGGTTTAAAAGAAACAGGCTTGGCTGGAATTTGATGCAGGGTGTGTAAGTGATCCCCTCCTCTTGCTAATTTGCATATTAATTTGGATTTTATTATTGGACCGTTTTTTCGCAATAACGCTCCTTTAAAGTAATTGTCCAGGCAAAATATAAAAACGTTATATACGCACCTTTTATCTCAGTAAACGATCGCTTTTAGTCTGGGGCTTCCGCTCTTACCTGATTGTTGGACCCAGGTTCTGTTTTGAACAGCCCGATTGCTCATCTCTTCCGTGTTCCTCAACGGGGGCCTTGTCCCCTCCGCCATCAATTACTGTAGCGCTGGCTCGCCCCCTCGCAAGACCTGACACAACCCTTTGAGTGCACCGTACAGCCAAACAACAAACATGTTAAATATACAAAATGTAACCCCAATGCATGTGGTAAGCTACTAAATACCAGTGTGTTTCAGAGCACAGTACTGCTTCCAGGGGTCAGGAGATGAAGCTGTAGCATTGCAGGGTCTGATTATGGTCAGGGGTGGGTGCTGTAGCTTTAGTATTGTATAGAAAGACACTCTGGCAGGGATAGTTATGACTTACAGCCTTGAGTGCTATGGCAATACAGGGTCAGATTATGGTTTGGGGTGTCTTGGCAGAAGGCGAATATGAGGGGAGAGGTTTGGGGAAGATTAAAGGCAGGGAGCGGAGAGGCATGTTAGAAGAGGAGTTAGTGAAACAGGGCTGTTTCTAGGGGAGGGCCAGCAGGGCAATTACCCTGGGAGCCAAGGCCATTGGGGCGCCTTTATCCCAGCTATGCTATTTTCAGGGTCACTGTTAGTGGTGGCAGCCATAAGTCAGACCCCTCATCACCCATACTGGGCTTAGTCTTGGGGAAGGGGCACTGCCTGCTGCTATGGTAGAGACACAGCATGGCACATACCTGTATGGAACAGCAGCAGCACCATATGATGAGTGAGAAAAAAAAAACAAAGGTTCTTTTTCATGTTTATATGGATATTTAGTGAAAAAGGAGAAATATATTTTGTATTAATATTTGCTGCACATTAATATCCACTATTTCTATAGAGATTAATATGAATATCACAAATACTAACAATCATATCAGCCCAGCGGCCACTAATCTGACTCAAAACAATGGCCGCTAAGGCTCTCCCTACACATCCAGTGATGTGTCCTAAGAAGAAGTATGTTTATGCCTTAAATACTTTGCAACTACAATCTATTGTGTGAGAATTATCCACCACACACACAGTAAGATGTATATATTAAAGACGGGTTTAATTAGCAGCACAGTAATTAACCTTACTAACCCAATATTTTCCTAAAGTTCCCCATTATATATATATATATATAGGCAGTTGTTACATTAATGATAAAGTAAGTCACAAGTTACATTCAGTACAATAAATGTTATAATGGTAAGAGAGATATAGTGGATATATAGAGAGAGATAATGCAGATACACAGAGATACAATAAATGTTATAATGGTAAGAGAGATGTAGTGGAGATATAGAGAGAGATAATGCAGATACACAGAGATACTTATGGTTTCAGTTCATGGTCATTCAGGTCCAGGGCCATTCATCGACTCACTGCCCCCCTGGACACAGCTTAATGTATGAACAATAGGGGGAGTGGCCAGTATTCCCCACCTCGTGGGAGTGTCTGCCAAGGTCAGCCCACATCAGGTCTCTTATGAAATTAGATGTATATTTCATAAAGGGTATAACTCCCACAATATGCATGTTATCATATATCGTATTGTAACTAAGAAATTCATGATCCCCATTAATTTCTTAGTTAAATGAACCCGAACACCCCATATATATCATTCAGGGTTCGGTACTATGTGGATTGTCAGGCCTTGGACAATATATGTATGCCATTGTTGATATCAAATGAAAGGCCTCGTTGTCCTGAATAAGACCCTCTCATAACTGACATATTACAAGAGTTACAATACTTCCCAGAAATAGCAGTTAATGCCCATATACACACTGTGTGTTCAATGTCTGGAGACCTTATTAGGAATTCAAAGATTCATTTTCAAGTACCTGTTGCCAGCTAGGTGTGCTAGGCGTCTATTGTTCTTATAGACATGGCAGGATGTGGGACCACTATTTGAATGTTAATGTGTCCTTTAACATTTAGTTAAAGAGAATTTAGCAATAGAGCCCCTTTAAGGTCTGTAGATTTTCATTAAGACTTCACAGAAAGTTTGATATTTAAAGTCCTGCGTGGAAATAGTGTCTCTAGTTGTAACATTTGTATTTACTTTTCATTAGGCCCACGAGATCTGCTATTCCGTCCTGTGTCTCTTCTCCTACGTGGCCGCCATCAGAGGAAAAGAAGTGGAGATGAAGAGCCGACCCCCTCGGCCTGTGTCCAGCTGACCTTTCCCCCAATGACCAACCTCTGATCACACACCATGTGCGCTATACCCCCTTCCTGACAACTAGCAGCGTTGTTCCATGGGTGTCCTGCTGTAACATTCCTCCTCCAGTATCTAGGGGACCGCACAGCCTCCCCTGTAGTAACTGCACTTGGGTGTTGTGACTGTGTTTTCTTGCCCCCCCCCTCGCTTTAGTGTTGTGTGCTTTGTATGTACCTGGCTTCTGTGCAGTTAGTACAACAATAACAACTCTTTCAGGACTTTAGTGAAGTTGTGCTCCCTCACACCTTGTGTTCTGTTGTGCATTGATGTTAGTGTTGCTGACTGCTAGTATACAAGCTCTTCAAGCCTCTCTGGATTTATGGTGCAGAAGCTGTAGCCTCTCCAAACAGTGTGTCTGACATTCAAGCAGAGAGAGACCACTTCAGATCCTTCCCCAGGGGCTGATGGACTGAGCTGAACTGCAGCAACCCATCATGGGCTTCTTGCAACTGTCAAGGTTTAACACATTTCGTGAATGTTTCAGGCCAGTGCAAAACTACAAGATACAGAGTGTAAATATGGATCATATAATTCCCCTCCTGCCCATCGCCCACCACTGCATGGAGAGCAAGATGTAAATATCCAGGTCTTTCTTATTTATAGAAATCTGTACAGATCCTGAATGTGCAATAAACTGCCATCCCAATGCTGGCTGGACATTGACTTCCTTTGTCCTGTGTGATGTTATTCAGATATATTGGTCATATTCATGTATTTCATGCTCTACCTTTCTCCTCTATTCTAAGTATGCAGCACATCCTGCTCCAGATAATGATTCATAACACCTGGGATTCACCTCCACAAGAGGGCGCTTTACTGCAGAGATGGCAAAAAGAGGCCCCTCCCGGTCCATATATACCCGGGACCTCCCACCAATTCCCCAGTTTCTTCTCTGCAGTGGCTGCGAAGGACAAGATGATGGCTTCTCTTCTCGCAGGTGAGCCGGGCTTCACAGCCCCTGGCCCTGTAGTACTATTCCCACCCGTTCCACCCTTTATTCTGCCTCCCTGCCTTGGCTGCGTGGTCGGGTGATGGTAGGTAGCACCTATTAGAGGTGCTTCATTAAGAGCTTGCTCCACCGCAAATCCCCCACCAAAGGGTAGGCGGCCCAGGTTTTTGGTGAACTTTAATTGGGATGCCCCGTCCGCTATTGCCCTACTTTACATATTTAATGTATTTATGAGCATCCTACTTCCCCCTTCTCCCACTATCCTGTTCGTCGAGGGGGGGGGGGGGGGGGTGAGTGCCTGTGAGTGTAAGTGCTTTGCCTTACACCACTTTGCAATGATGTGGCTGTGTGCTTTTACAATCTCGCGCTGGCACTCTAACCAGCGCAGCTCCTTTTCCCTTCACATATTTGAATCTCCCGCCACTGACTCGCGCGCCCTGCGGTGTCCGTGGTCAGCGGCAACATCACTCCAGGGCCTGATGTACGCTGATTGGCTGCGGGGTGGATGACATTCAGCCTGTCCCCGCGCTTCCTGGAGGGGCCGTGGCTTAACGCTGGGCGCGCTCCGCGTTTTCACCTCATGCGGTCAGCCCCTTCAGAGCCCTCCAGCGCTATCTTGCCTCTGCTGCCGGATCGATTGCGAGCTCTTCGGCGGTCCGTGAGTGCCCCAGCAGGCCTTTATTATACTTTTATTATACTTTTATTTTCTGTATAACTGGTTGGGTGTATTGTCTTTATATCTTCCAGGCGGGAAAACTGGTTAGAGGTTTCTCCCGGTCCTGTGTCCTCTATTAGTTCTAGTTAACTTCATTAGAGGCCTAAACAATTAAATCCTCCCACTATCCTAGCGGACATTTAAGGGGCATCCCAGGTAGCTGTACAGCGTAATTCCTATTGGCCAGTTGTGCCACCAATAATCACCATATGGAGGCTTTACAGGATATTGTGCTTGGGGTCCCCTCGGGACAAGTCCGGTTGTGTGTGGTGTGTGGGGCATCCCCTGTGAGCGATGATGTGCAGGTCTGTGTACCCTGCGCCCAGCAGGCTCTTGCGCGGCATTCTGGGCTGCCTGTGTCTGGGTCTGCGCCCACCATGTCTTCTCCCACACCCCCTCGCTTGATTTATGACTCCCAGTGAGATCAATACTAGTGGGGAGTCTCAGCCTGACGTGTCTTCCAGGCTGGCCAACATTGAGAGATTGATTGTTAGCTCTGCGGCCCGTAAGGCCCCAGCTAAAAGACGGCACGTAGCGCCTGCTGCGTCAGCTTTTCCTATGGAGTCTGAAGAATTTCTCGATTTATCTGACTATACCCCACTTGAGAAAGGGGACTTGTTCTCAGATTCAGAATTTTCTGATGATCAGCATTACCTTGGCGCTGATGCCCGTAGACTCGAATCTTTGAAGTACTTTCCATTTCCCTTCCTGCTGCGGCGCCTAAGCAACAGGGGGAATTGTTCGGTACCGCAAAACCATGTCTGGAATTTCCAGAACAGGCACATTTCAATAATCTGGTTCTCAAGGAATGGGAGCGGCCTAGCCGGCTCCATGGTATCCCTAAGGGATGGAATAAGAGGTATCCTTTCCCCTCGGATGTGATCAATTGTTGGTCAACTCCTCCAGAAGTGGATGCCCCCGTGCTGGGGTTGTCCAACACTTCTGTGGTGCATTCCCCTGATTCCACTACCTTGAAGGATAGTGAGGACCGGCGTATTGACCAGCTGACTTCCCATGCCTTTGCCTGTGCAGGATCGGCCCTGGGCCCGGTCTGTGCTTCTGCTATTACTGCAATGGCCATTCGGACTCTGGTCAAGGGCCTTTTGGAAGGCTCTCCCGATGATTCTTCTAGTGCCGAATTTAGAGCCCTATCACAATGTGAGATGTTTATCGCTTATATTCTTTCTGCCTTAGATGACACCATTAGGATGTGTAGCAGGACCTCGGCTCTGGTTGTTTCTATTCGCTGCTCGGTCTGGCTGCGCCAGTGGGCAGCTGACAGTGCTGCTAAGAAGGCTCTCACAGGGCTACCCTTTAAGGGGCTGTGCCTTTTTGGTGACCGTTTGGACCTTTTTGCAAAGGGAGGTAAGTTTCCCCAATGCAAAAGACAGCCGCGGCCCTTTCGGGGTTCAGGGTCCTTTACTCCCTCCTTTCGTGGATCCAGGTCAGGGAGGGGGGTATCCTTTGCGTGGCACAGGGGACACTTCTGGGGCAAGGGCAGAGGCCGTGCCCGTCCCAGATCCTCCTGGGGCTTCAAGGCCAAATCTGTCATCAAGCTTGCTCAGCCATGATGGGGCGCCCTCGCCCTTACGGGTGGGGGGACGGCTGCGGCTCTTCGCTCATATCTGGGGGCAACAGGTCTCAGACAGGTGGATTCTGGAGGTTGTGTCCTCCGGCTACAAGCTAGAGTTTGCTGCATGGCCCCCTCCAAGATTCCTCAGGTCTCGGATTCCTCTAGACCCTCTGGCAGCTCAGGGTCTGTTTCTGGCTGTACAGAACCTATTGGATATGGGGGTAATCTGTCCGGTCCCTCCGGGGGAGAGAGGTCAGGGTTATTATTCCAATCTCTTCACAGTACCCAAAAAGGATGGTTCCATCAGGCCAACCCTGGACTTAAAAGCTTCTCAACAAGTTCATCAGAACCAGACGCTTTCGCATGGAGACCCTGCGCTCCGCGATCAGCTCTTTGCGCCCGGGGGACTTCATGACCTCCAAAAACATCAAGGATGCTTACCTTCATGTGCCAGTCTTCCCAGGGCATCAGCTGTTCCTCAGGTTCGCCGTGGAGGACCAGCACTACCAGTTTGTGGCACTTCCCTTCTATCTCACCTCAGCCCCCAGAGTGTTCACCAAGGTGCTGGCGGGGGTGATGGCCCTCCTCAGAGCCGGGGGCATTCGCATTCTCCCTTATCTGGACGACCTTCTCATTACATCCCATTCTCTCCAGCAGGCAGAATTGGATACCCAGACGATGGTAACTGCCCTGGAAACATTCGGATGGGTGATCAATTATCCCAAGTCCTCCCTCTCCCCAACCCGGGTGACCCCCTTCCTGGTCATGAATCTGGATACCATTCAGGCCAGGATTTTTCTTCCTCAGCAGAAGGTGGATTCTCTTCAAGCTCTGGTTCATTTCATGCTGTCCAGTCCTCGTCCTTCCATCCGACAAGGGATGCAATTGGTAGGACAGATGGTGGCCTGCTTCGAGGCAGTCCCTTACGCTCAATTTCACATGAGACCCCTTCAGCTCCATCTCCTTTCAGTCTGGAACAAGAGTCCCCTGTCTCTGGATCAGGCCTTTGTTCTCTCTCCTCTGGTCCGGCGGTCCCTCCTGTGGTGGCTGGACTCGAGGAATCTTCTGGGGGCAGATCATTTCTGACACCATGTTGGGAGACGGTCACTACGGATGCCAGTCTGTCAGGTTGGGGGGGCTACTGGAGAGCCCTCCAATTCCAGGGGCTGTGGGGCCCTCAGGAGGCTCATGCTCCTATCAACGTCCTGGAGCTGAGGGCGGTTCGGTTGGTGCTGGCGCAGTTGACTCCTCCCCTTCTGGGCCTGCCGGTACAGGTTCGCTCCGACAACCAGACAGTGGTCGCCTATATCAATCATCAGGGAGGGACCCGGAGCAAGAGTGCCCTCAAGGAGGTGTCGTTGATTCTTTCCTGGGCCGAGGACAATGTCCCGTGCATCTCAGCAGTTTACATTCTGAGAGTGGAGAATCTGGAGGCAAATTCCCTGAGCAGGGGGACCTCTCCCTGGGGGGAATGGTCCCTTAACAGCGAGGTCTTCCTATCCCTTTGTCACCGTTGGGGGATGCCGGACGTGGATCTGTTTGCTTCTCGTCACAATCACAAGCTGCCAGCATTTGTCTCCCTGTCCCAGGATCCTCTGGCTCTGGCGGTGGATGCTCTGTCTCTGCCCTGGCAGGGACTCGGTCTCCTGTACCTCTTCCCCCCGTTTCCTCTTCTGAGCAAGGTTCTGCGCAAGTTGGTACAGGAGAGGGTGCCAGCCATTCTGGTGGCCAAGACAGGTGTGGTTCGCAGACGTCGTGCTGCTGGCAGTGGATCAGTACACTCTACCCTTGGTTCCGGACCTTCTTACGCAAGGACGCCTAAAGGATAAAGGACTGTCTGATTCGGTTGTTCATACTCTTGTCAGGGCTAGGAAGAAATCCTCCTCTACTATAGAACCTGGTGGACCTACATTTACTGGTGTGAGTCTAGGGCCTTTCCCTGTCGTGTGTTTTCCATTCCTAGGATCCTGGAGTTCCTTCAACTTGGTTTGGATATGGGTTTTCAGCTCAGCAATTTGAAGGGTCACGTGTCCGCCTTGGCTGTTTTCTTCCAGAGGTCCTTTGCTCTACATCCTCTGGTCAAGACCTTCTTCCAGGGGGTCGCTCATGTGAGCACTCCCCGCAAACCCATGTTACCGGTCTGGGATTTGAATTTGGTATTGTCTGTCCTTCAGGGTCCTCCATTTGAACCTGTGCATGAGGCTGCCTTGTCTATCCTTACCCTGAAGGTTGCCTTTTTGGTGGCTATCACCTCTGTCCGGCGTGTTTCTGAGTTGGCGGCTCTGTCTATTCAGGCCCCCTACTTTGAGAGACACCAGGATAAGGTGGTTTTCCGCTTTAAACCAGACTTCTTGCCTAAGGTTGTCTATGCCTTCCATCTCAATCAGGACATTGTGCTTCCTTCTTTGTGCCATAATCCTGGTAATTCCAAGGAGAGGGCCTTGCCTTCTCTGGATGTTGTCAGGAATTTGAAATACTACCTGGTGGCTACTGCGCCTTTCAGAAAGACGGACGCCTTGTTTGTGGTTCCCTCGGGTCCCAAGAAGGGTTTGGCTCCTGCTAAGTCTACTATTAGCAAATGGATTTGTCAGGCTATTGTTAGGGCCTATTCTACTAGGGGGAAGGCCTTCCAGCACCAGGCTTCTGTTGAACAAGTTTGTAAGTTTGTACGTGGTCTTCTGTTCATACCTTTTCCAAGTTTTACAAGGTTGATGTTCGGGCTTCAGCGGATGCTGTTTTTGGCCGTAAGGTTCTGCAGGCGGCAGTGGTTTGAACTGCACGTTTGTTGCCTTTTTGGGATCCCCACCCGTTTATGGACACTGCTATTGGATGTCCCAGATGTTATGAATCATTATCTGGAGCAGGATGTGCTGCACACTTAGAATTGGTATTATAAGTATGCAGCACGTCCTGCTCCATCCCACCCTGATTGCTTTATTCTTGGATCCTCTATATGGTGATTGTTTTCCTTGTTAACGTAGTTGAATTTGTTATTGGCTTCTCCTGGTTCCCTTACTGCTTTTCTATACCGGGGAATTGGTGGGAGGTCCCGGGTATATATGGACCGGGAGGGGCCTCTTTTTGCTATCTCTGCAGTAAAGCGCCCTCTTGTGGAGGTATATCCCAGATGTTATGAATCATTATCTGGAGCAGGACGTGCTGCATACTTATAATACCAATTCTACAAGGTGAGAAAATTGTATTTTCTCCTCCCGACTGGCTTTCTCAATTTACAGTGAACAAGCGCCTCTGTATTTCACCCTATATCTGCTCAGATCCTGTTGTTAAACTCGGGGGGGGGGGGGGGGGGGGGCAGGAGGGTGAGGAGGATGCAAGCGGCACAGGAATGGCAACAGTTGCCCTCTTATTGCTTTCTGGCCAAGCAGCCGCACCCCCAGCGATGATGCACTCATTCACAGTATACACAGCTCAACAATGGGGAGCACTTCAACCTAACTGCCATTAGTGCTGATTCAGCACTGTAAGAATTTTTTTCTTTTTCCTTTTCTAGTGAGAAAAAAATGTATCTTTTTTTCCTGCATCTTTTTAGCATTATTTTTTGCTGTGCAAATTACTGTATTCTTCGCCATATAAGACGCACCTAGGATTTGGAGCAGGAAAATAATTTGTGCTAAAACACCCCCCCCCCCCCCCCCCCCACAAAGAACCAACTAATAGGCAAGTGTGACATACCCCCTATCCCTTTCCCATAGGCAGTGTGACATTCCCCCATCCCATTCCCATAGGCAGTATGCCATTCCCCTCTCCCATTTCCTATATTCAGTGTGGCATTCCCACATCCCATTCCTTATAGACAGTGTGGCATTCTCACTACTCCCATTCCCCTTGTAAAAAAATGTGAACTCACATGCCCTGGTGCTTCCGCCCTGCTGACCGAGCTTCCACAGCCGCCCGGAGGCCAGAAGATCCAGGAGCGGCAGGTGGGAAGGGTAACTTAAATCTGCCCACTGTCCCCGCTGCTGCCTCCACTGCTCCTCCCGGGGGTAAAGGCACCCCGCCCCACGTGTGCATCTTAAAGGGAGAAAAATGTTATTTAAAAATGTGCATAGGATGGTGCTAAATTTTACGAAGGAAAAGTCATTGAAAAGAAAAATGTTTATTCTTAGTATACAGTACGTCCTGCTCCAGATAAGAATCATTACTCTTGAGTATTACTCCGCCAGATGGCACTGGACTGCAGAGACCACGAAATTGGCTCCTCCTGGCCCCTCAAATACCCGGGACCTCCCACAAATCCCCAGAATTTCTCTGCAGTCTGGACTGCGAAGGACAAGAAGATGGCTCTCTCTTCTCGCAGGTGAGCTGGGCTATTAGCCTGCGGCCCTGTAGGACTATTCCCACCCGTTCCATTATTACTGTGCCTCCCAGCCTTGGCTGCGCTGGTCCGGGTGATGGTAGGCAGCAACGCTGTCAGGTGCTTAGGAGTGCCGCTCCACCGCAATCCCCCACCAAAGGGTAGGCGGTATAGGCATGTGGTGAGCCCCTTGCCCCGGTCTATCGGTGGGCCCTACATTAAGTGGCCACTGCCCGCCCTCGCTCTCCCTTGTAGCTCTCAGAGGGGGGGGGGGGTGTTATGCGTTGGTGCTTCACTTGAATGGTGTGCTTTGTTCAGGCTCCGCACTGATTTGGTTGCACTGGTTGCGGTTTGAATATGCCGCCGCAGCGCGCGCGCTTCTACTGCGTTCCGCAGGCGGCGGCATTACCTCAGGCGCTGATGCGCCTTCATTTGCTGCTTGTCATGTGTGCTGCTTCGCGCTCTTCAGGGGGGCGGGGCCTGCGAATGGCGCGTTCCGCGTCACTATCTCCGCGGCCCGCCCATCGAGGTATGCTCGGTGCTATTTTTTCTCTGGGTTCCGAATGCTGCGTGGCTGGCATCTACCTACCGCGGTCCGTGAGTGCCCTCGCGGGTGGTTTTATTTATCCTATGTCATTATACATGTCGCTTATGGGGTCCTCTTCGCTTATGTCTTTCAGGCGGGTCGAACTCCATTGGTTTCTCCCGGCCCTACCCCCTCTTTTAGTTACTAAACTTTGTGAGGCCTAGTGTGCTAATTACTCCCACTTCCCTAGTGGGCTATTGGGGCATCCCGGGTTGCTGTTATAGCGTGAATTCCTATCGGCCTATTGTGCCGCTATAATCACCATATGGAGGCGTCTCAGGATAATGTGCTTGGGGTTCCTTCGGGACAAGCCCGGCTGTGTGTAGCTTGTGGGGTGTCCCCTACTAGTGCTGACAATGTGCGGGTCTGTATAACTTGTGCCCAGCAGGTGATTGCGCTGCAGCCTGGTTTACCAGCGGCTGGACCTGCGCCACGTATGGCTTCACCAACTCCCCCAAGCTTGAACTTGACTCCCATTGAGTTGCATACCAGTGGGGATTCTCAGCCTGATGTGTCTGCTAGACTGGCTAGTGTTGAGAAGTTGCTTGCTAATACCATGGCGCGTAAGGCCTCTGCTGAAAAGCGGCACTTGATGCCTGATGTCACTCTTTTCCCTATGGAGGCTGAAGAGTTCTTTGAACTGTTCGGTTATAACCCCTTGGAAGAAGGGGAGTTGTTCTCTGACTCAGAGTCATCTGATGAGAGGCCCAGGGGTCATGATGATTCTGGTTCTGACCCCTGGACCCCAGATAATACTGATGGGCTGTTGGCTCAGATTTTTGAGGTACTGTCTATCTCTCACCCGGTAACAGCCCCTAGGCAGCAGGGGGAATTGTTTCATACTGCTAAGCCACTTTTAGAGTTTGCGGAGCAAGCCCATTTTAATAATCTCGTGCTCAAGGAATGGGAGCATCCTAGCAGGCTCCCCGGAGTCCCTAAGAGTTGGAATAAGAGGTATCCCGTTCCTGCCAATGTGGTGAAGCGTTGGTCATCCCCTCCAGAGGTGGATGCCCCGGTCCTAGGGTTATCTAACACCTCTGTCATGCATTCCCCTGACTCTACTACGCTGCGGGATAGTGAGAACCGGCGTATTGATCAGCTGGCGTCCCATGCCTTTGCCTGTGTGGGGACGGCGCTGCTCCCGGTTTGTGCCTCTGCCATTACAGCGGTGGATATTAGGACCCTGCTTAGAAGTGTCCTAGATGGTGCTCCTGATGACGTGTCTAGTGAAGAGTTTAATGCTCTTTCTCGTTGTGAGGTTTTTGTGACTTATGTCCTCTCTGCCTTGGATGATACCATTAGGATCTGTGGCAGAGCCTCTGCCCTAGTGGTGGCTATACGCCGCTTGGTTTGGCTGCGCCAGTGGGCAGCTGACAACGCTGCCAAGAAGGCTCTCACTGGGTTTCCCTTCAAAGGACTACGCCTGTTTGGGTACCGCCTGGACCTGTTTGCTAAGGGAGGCAGGTTACCCCAGCGCAGGAGGCAGTCTCGACCCTTTTGGGGCCAAGGCTCCTTTTCTTCTCAAACAGGGGAGGGGGGTCTCCTTTACTGGGGCCCAAGGAGATTTCTGGGGTAGGGGCAGAGGACGTGGACGCCCTGGCTCATCCTGGGGCTCCAAGCCTAAGTCTTCTCCCAAGCCCCCTCAGGCATGAAGGGGTGCCCTCACCCATCCGGGTGGGGGGAACGGCTTCAGCACTTTGCTCATGTCTGGAGGCTTCATGTCTCAGACCAGTGGATTCAGGTAGTGTCCTCCGGTTACAAGATAGAGTTTGCTGCCTGCCCCCCCCCCCCAAGATTCATCAGATCCCTCATGTCTCAGGACCCCATGTCAGCTCAGGCTCTAATTCTGGCGGTGCAAAGCCTTCTGGAGCTGGGGGTCATCTGTCAGACCCCTTACGAGAAAGGGGCAAGGGTTCTATTCCAACCTTTTTACCATGCCCAAAAGAGATGGGTCAGTCAGGCCCATCCTGGACTTGAAGATCCTCAACAAATTTGTCAGACGCTTTCGCATGGAAACTTTGCACTCTGCTATCAGTTCCCTGCGTCCAGGGGACTTCATGAACTCTGTGGACATCAAGGATGCTTACCTTCATATTCCTGTGTTTCCAGGTCATCAAAGATTCCTCAGGTTCGCTCTGGAGGATCAGCACTACCAATTTGTGGCATTGCCTTTTGGTCTCACTTCAGCTCCCAGAGTGTTCACCAAGGTGCTGGCAGGAGTGGTGGCTCTGCTCAGGTCTCAGGGCATTCGCGTGCTGCCCTATTTAGACGACATTCTCATCACTTCTCAGTCCCTCCAACAGGCAGAGCTGGATACTCAGCGAGTAGTGTCCATTCTGGAGTCATTTGGCTGGGTGATCAACCATCCCAAGTCTTCCCTGTTTCCCTTCTTGGTGACTCCCTGCCTGGGAATGAATCTGGATACAGTTCAGGCAAGGATTTTTCTTCTTCAGCAGAAGGGTGGACGGTGCTGGTGCAGGTTCAGTCCCTGCTCTCTTGCCCTCATCCCTCCATCAGGCAGGGAATGCAGCTGGTGGGCCTGATAGTGTCGTGCTTCAAGGCGGTTCCTTTTGCCCAGTTTCACATGAGGCCTCTGCAACTCCACCTCTTGTCACTATGGGACAAGGATCCTGCGTCCCTGGACCAGGTCCTTGTTCTACCCCCCCTAGCCAGGCGGTCCCTCTCATGGTGGCTGGACTCCAGGAACCTGTTGGTGGGCAGATCCTTTCTGGCCCCCTGCTGAGAGATGGTCACCACGGATGCCAGTCTGACAGGTTGGAAGGTTCTGGAAGTCCCTACAGTTCCAAGGGCGCTGGGGCCCTCAGGAGGCCCACACACCTATCAACATTCTGGAACTGAGGGCGATCAGGTTGGTTCTGGCTCACTTGACCCAACACCTTCGGGGCCGGCCTGTTCAGGTACGCTCGGACAACCAGATGGCGGTTGCCTACATCAATCATCAGGGAGGGACCCGGAGCAAGGGGGCCCTCAAGGAAGTGTCTCTGATCCTGTCCTGGGCGGAGGACAATGTTCCCTGCATATCAGCTGTGTACATTCCGGGGGTGGAGAATCTGCAGGCAGACTCTCTGAGCAGGGGGACCTCTCGCCTGGGAGACCTCTCGCCTGGGAGAATGGTCCCTCTGCGACAGGGTGTTTTTAATCTCTGTGTCACCGTTGGGGCCAACGAGATGTGGATCTGTTTGCGTCCCGTCAAAATCACAAGCTCCCGGCCTTTGTCTCCCTGTCCCAGGACCCTCTGGCCTTGCCCACAGATGCTCTAGCAATGTCATGGCAGGACTTTCCCCCTGTTGGGCAGGGTTCTGCGCAAGATAGCTCAGGAGGGGGTGCCAGCAATCCTGGTGGCTCCCAGGTGGCCAAGAAAAGTGTGGTTCGCAGACGTGGTGCAGCTGGCAGTAGATCAGTACGCTCTGCCCAGGGTTCCAGACCTGCTCACTCAGTGTCATTTACGCCATCCCAATTTACAAACTCTGGCTTTGACAGCCTGGCTACTGAAACCTCCATCTTGATGGAGAAGGGGCTGTCTGCCTCTGTTGTTGATACCATGATAAAGGCTAGGAAGAAGTCTTCTTCTATTTACTATAGGGTTTGGCGTGCCTACATTGACTGGTGTGAGTCTGTCGTGTGTTCTTTTTTCCCAGGATCCTGGAGTTCCTGCAGCATGGGTTGGAGCTGGGACTTCAACTCAGTACTCTGAAGGGTCATGTCTCTGCCCTGGCTGTTTTCTTCCAGAGGTCCTTTGCCCAGCATTCTCTGATCAGGACTTTTTCCCAGGGGGTTATTCATGTGCGTCCCCCACTTAAGCCTATGTTGCCTGTTTGGGATTTGAACTTGGTCTTGTCTGCCTTGCAGGGTGCTCCTTTTGAACCTGTGCAGGACGCTGCCCTGGCCATTCTTACTCTCAAGGTTGTCTTTTTGGTGGCTATCACTTCTGTTAGGCGTGTTTCTGAGTTGGCGGCGCTTTCCATCCAGCCCCCCTACTATGAGAAAGGTGGTTTTTCGCTTTAAGCCAGATTTTCTGCCTAAGGTTGTGTCTGCCTTTCATCTGAATCAGGACATTGTTCTTCCTTCCTTGTGCCCTAATCCTAGTAACGCTAAGGAGAGGGTTTTGCAAGAACATTGTTCTTCCTTCCTTGTGCCCTAATCCTAGTAACGCTAAGGAGAGGGTTTTGTATTCCTTGGATGTGGTTAGGTGTCTGAAGTACTATCTGGTGGCTACTGCACCTTTCAGAAAATCGATGCTCTTTTTGTGGTCCCTTCTGGTCATAGGAAGGGTTTGGCTCCTACTAAATCTACTATCAGCAAATGGATCCGTCAGGCTGTGATTCAGGCCTACTCTGCTAAGGGGAAGAATCCTCCCTTCCGCCTTACTGCTCATTCCACTCGTGCTATTGGTGCCTCTTGGGCTTTTCAGCACCAGGCTTCTGTTGAACAAGTTTGCAAGGCCGCTGCTTGGTCTTCTGTTCATACCTTTTCAAAGTTTTACAAGGTTGATGTTAGGGCCTCAGCTAATGCTGCTTTTGGCCACAAGGTTCTGCAGGCGGCAGTGGTCTGACCTGTCTGTTGTTACCTTTGGGGATCCCACCCTACTTTATGGACACTGCTATTGGATGTCCCAAGAGTAATGATTCTTATCTAGAGCAGGATGTACTGTATATTAAGAATAATACAATTCTGTTTTTACTCACCTGTAGAATTGTTATTATGAGTATACAGTACGTCCTGCTCCACCCCACCCTTGGTTTGCATTATCCTTGGATCCCCTGTATGGTGATTGCTATCTTTGTTTTAAAGTTACTAGTTGGTTCTGTTATCATTCTCCCGGCTTCTTGTTAACTGCTTTTCAATGCTGGGGATTTGTGGGAGGTCCTGGGTATTTGAGGGGCCGGGAGGAGCCAATTTCGCAGTCTCTGCAGTCCAGCGCCATCTGGCGAAGTAATACCCAAGAGTAATGATTCTTATCTGGAGCAGGACGTACTGTATACTCATAATAACAATTCTACAGGTGAGTAATCACAGAATTGTATTTTCTCGCAGAAAAACGGGAGAAAAAAAATCCTCATGGTGTGGAATCGGCCCTAATGTGACTATTTTGTTGTAACTGAACTAATTAGCATATGGCTGCCATTCATCATAAACTACTTCCTGATGGCCTTTTTTCATCATTGGGCAAAGGTTTTAGTAAAAATAAAAATAGGTACAGGCTGTTTTGGGCACTGGGCTTTGGGATGGTAGGTGACTGCATATACTTACTTCCTTCCTAAGTATAAGTGCACATTAAAAATGAATTAGCAACCACTGTTCATTAGGAGGATGATGTCCATTTATGTCAAGACTACACTTCAATCAACAATCATTCAGCATACACATAATGAACTAGAAACTCTCTGGGTTACCATGCAGACTAAGGAGGGAGCTGTGGTCAGAATTGGTGTGATATATAGGCCCCCTGGACAATCTGAGGATCTAGATAACCTGTTAATAGATGAAATAAGTGGGATGGCAGAGAAGGGGGACATTGTAATTACAGGTGACTTCAACATGCCTGATGTGGACTGGAATATCCCAAGTGCATCGACATGCAAGAGCAGGACTATATTAGAGGCACTTAATGGAGTGTCTCTAAAACAACTTGTGACATTGCCAACTAGAGGAGATAACATTCTGGACCTAGTTCTGACCAATGGGGATCTGGTGTCCGAGGTCAGGGTAGAAGAAAATCTGGGTTCCAGTGACCATCAATGCTTATGGTTCAGAATAAAAACAGACATTGTGCAATCACACACCAGAACGAAAGTGCTAGACTTTAGGAAGACAAACTTCAAGGAAATGGCGGAGTATGTAGAAAGAAAATTAGGTGAGTGGAACAGAGTAGCAGAAGTGGTCACTATTAAAAATGGCCATCTTAAAGGCAACTAAGCAATATGTGAAACAAACTAGCAAGAAAAAAAAGGAAGAAGAAAGCATTATGGTTTACTAGGGAAGTCAGCACTATCATAAAAGATAAGAAGTCTGCCTATAAGAAGTATAAAGTAAGTGGAAGTGTAGCTGACAGAGAGGCATATAAAATTAAACAGAGGAAGGCAAAACTAATTATAAGGACTGCTAAAGGGCAAAAAGAGGAAGAAATGGCCAAATCTATGAAGAGGGGAGATAAAACCTTTTTCCGATATATTGGTGACAGAAAGAAGAAAAACAATGCAGTCTCAAAAATTAGAAATAGGGAAAATAAATATATTGACGGAGATAAGGCTGTGGCTGACCATCTGAATAGCTACTTTTGTTCGGTATTTTCAGATAGTAGCAGGCACGGCCATAGCGCAGCATCCTGCTGGGAGGGCAGAGCTCCGGAGTTTCTGGAGGCTGATGTCCTATCCGAGCTGGCACATCTAAAGGTAAGTAAGGCGATGGGTCCAGATGGAATCCACCCCAGAGTTCTAAGGGAACTTAGGTTTGTGATTGCAGCCCCTCTAACTGATTTACTTAACCATTCCCTTTCAACTGGTGAGGTTCCAGATGATTGGAGAATGGCCAATGTCGTACCAATCCATAAAAAGGGGAGTAGAGAAGAAGCCAGTAATTACAGGCCAGTTAGTTTAACATCTATAGTGGTCAAATTAATGTAAACACTCTTAAAAAAACAGATAATTTCCCATCTAAAAATTAATGACCTATTGGACCCAAAACAGCACGGCTTTACTGAGGGCAGATCATGTCAGACCAATCTTACTGATTTCTTTGACAATGTCACTAAAGTGTTAGATGAAGGTGGTGCTGTGGATATCGCCTATCTGGATTTTAGCAAAGCCTTTGACACTGTACCACATAAGGAGCTCATAGATAAGTTATTGAAGGTAGGACTCAATCCCTGGATAGTTCAGTGGATTTCCAGTTGGCTGAGGGATCGGTATCAGAGCGTTGTTGTAAATGGTGTGCAATCTGAACAAAGGAGAGTTACAAGTGGTGTGCCGCAAGGCTCTGTCCTGGGCCCCATTCTTTTTAATATATTTGTAAGTGACATAGGAGAAGGCTTGGTAGGAAAAGTTTGTCTGTTTGCTGATGATACAAAGGTTAGTAATAGGGTGGATATTCCTGGAGGTGTCTGCAACATGGAAAATGATTTAGCGTTACTGGATAGATGGTCAAAACTGTGGAAACTAGAGTTTAATGTCTCTAAATGTAAAATCATGCACTTGGGTAGAAGGAATCCCTGCTCTGAGTACCGTATGGGCAGTACTGTGTTAGCCAGGACCTCGGAGGAGAGATTTAGGGGTACTGATTACTGATAGCTGCAAGATGAGTGGACTGTGTAGCCAGGCAGTGGGAAAAGCAAACAGGATGCTCGGCTGCATAGCTCGAGGCATCACCAGTAGGAAGAGGGAGGTTGTGATGCCCCTGTATAGAGCCCTGGTAAGGCCACAGCTAGAATACTGTGTGCAGTTCTGGAGACCTTACCTGCAAAAAGACATTATTCAAATAGAACGTGTCCAAAGGCCGGCAACGAAAATGGTGGAAGGACTTAAACTTAAAACTTATCAGGAGAGGCTTAAAGAACCTTATTTGTACAGTCTGGAGGAAAGAAGGGAGAGGGGGGGACATGATTGAGACCTTTAAATATGTGAAAGGATTGAATAAGGTTCAGGAGGGAAGTGTTTTTAAGAAGAAGCTTAATGATAGAACAAGGGGCACAACCTGAAGCTAGTCGGGGGGAAGATCAGGAGCAATGTTAGAAAATATTATTTTACAGAAAGAGTAGTAGATGCTTGGAACAAACTTCCAGCAGAGGTAGTTGAAACATCAACAGTCACTGAATTTAAACATGCCTGGGATAAGCACACATCTATCCTAAGATAAAGAGTACATACTTGTGTATGCCCTCCTGCGCCTTATCTATAACTTATGTTTTGGAAACAAAATGAGCTTAAAGGGTAAGTACACTTTTGATGGAATTTTTGAAAATGTATTTTTTTTGTGCGCCTAAGTGATGCCCTCAGGGTGCTGAGCTTATCTAGTATTTTTTTTATATTTGCCTATGTTAGAAAATGTGTGTTTATGGAAGCAGTTTTCACTACCTGCAATCTGTTGCCATTGGCAACATACACCAAGTAAGCCTTTTGTATACAAAGCTATCACAACTCGATGCACATATCAACAGCCTCAACGCATCACAACTCTAGGTACATATCAACAGCCTCAACGGGTCACAACTCTATGCACATATCAATAGCCTCAACGCATCACAACTCCAGGTACATATCAACAGCCTCAACGGGTCACAACTCCAGGTACATATCAACAGCCTCAACGGGTCACAACTCTAGGTACATATCAACAGCCCCACTGGGTCACAACTCTATGCACATATCAACAGCCCCACTGGGTCACAACTCTATGCACATATCAACAGCCTCACTGGGTCACAACGCTAGGCACATATCAACAGCCTCACCGGGTCACAACTCTATGCATACATCAACAGCCTCACCGGGTCACAATTCTATGCACATATCAACAGCCCCACTGGGTCACAACTCTAGGCACATATCAACAGCCTCACCGGGTCACAACTCTATGCATACATCAACAGCCTCACCGGGTCACAATTCTATGCACATATCAACAGCCTCACTGGGTCACAACTCTAGGCACGTATCAACAGCCTCACCGGGTCACAACTCTATGCATACATCAACAGCCTCACCGGGTCACAATTCTATGCACATATCAACAGCCTCACTGGGTCACAACTCTAGGTACATATCAATAGCCTCACCGGGTCACAACTCTATGCACATATTAACAGCCTTACCGTGTCACAACTCTATGCACATATCAACAGCCTCACCGGGTCACAACTCTATGCACGTATCAACAGCCTCACCGGGTCACAACTCTAGGTACATATCAACAGCCTCACCGGGTCACAACTCTAGGTACATATCAACAGCCTTACCGGGTCACAACTCTAGGCACATATCAATAGCCTCACCAGGTCACAGCTCTATGCACATATTAACTGCCTCACCAGGTTACAGCTCCATGCACATATTAACTGCGTCAACAGGTTATAGCTCTATGCACATATCAATAGCCTCACCAGGTTACAGCTCTATGCACATATCAACAGCTTCACCAGGTTACAGCTCTATGCACATATCAACAGCCTTCCCAGGTCACAGCTCTATGCACATATTAACTGCCTCGCCAGGTTACTGCTCTATGCACATATCAACAGCCTCACCAGGTCACAACTGTATTTACATATTAACTGACTCACCAGGTTACAGCTCTATGCACATATTAACTGTCTCACCAGATCACAACTCTATGCACATATTAACTGTCTCACCAGGTCACAGCTCTATGCACATACCAATAGCCTCACCAGGTTACAGCTCTATGCACATATTATCTGCCTCACCAGGTTACAGCTCTATGCACATACCAACAGCCTCACCAGGTCACAACTCTATGCACATATTAACTGTCTCACCAGGACACAGCTCTATGCACATATTAACTGCCTCACCAGGTTACAGCTCTATGCACATATCAATAGCCTCACCAGGTCACAACTCTATGCACATATTAACTGTCTCACCAGGTCACAGCACTATCCACATATCAACAGCCTCACCAGGTCACAACTGTATTCACATATTAACTGACTCACCAGGTTACAGCTCTATGCACATATTAACTGTCTCACCAGGTTACAGCTCTATGCACATATTAACTGCCTCACCAGGTTACAGCTCTATGCACATATTAACTGCCTCACCAGGTTACAGCTCTATGCACATATTAACTGCCTCACCAGGTTACAGCTCTATGCACATACCAATAGCCTCACCAGGTCACAACTCTATGCACATATTAACTGCCTCACCAGGTTACAGCTCTATGCACATATTAACAGCATCCCCAGGTCACAGCTCTATGCACATATTAACTGCCTCGCCAGGTTACAGCTCTATGCACATATCAATAGCCTCACCAGGTCACAACTCTATGCACATATTAACTGTCTCACCAGGTCACAGCTCTATGCACATACCAATAGCCTCACCAGATTACAGCTCTATGCACATATTAACTGCCTCACCAGGTTACAGCTCTATGCACATACCAACAGCCTCACCAAGTTACAGCTCTATGCACATACCAATAGCCTCACCAGATTACAGCTCTATGCACATATTAACTGCCTCGCCAGGTTACAGCTCTATGCACATATCAATAGCCTCACCAAGTTACAGCTCTATGCACATATCAACAGCCTCACCAGGTTACAGCTCTATGCACATATCAACAGCCTTCCCAGGTCACAGCACTATGCACATATTAACTACCTCGCCAGGTTACAGCTCTATGCACATATCAATAGCCTCAGCAGGTCACAACTCTATGCACATATTAACTGTCTCACCAGGTCACAGCTCTATGCACATACCAATAGCCTCACCAGGTTACAGCTCTATGCACATATTATCTGCCTCACCAGGTTACAGCTCTATGCACATACCAATAGCCTCACCAGGTTACAGCTCTATGCACATATTAACTGTCTCACCAGGTCACAGCTCTATGCACATATTAACTGCCTCACCAGGTTACAGCTCTATGCACATATCAATAGCCTCACCAGGTCACAACTCTATGCACATATTAACTGTCTCACCAGGTCACAGCTCTATCCACATATCAACAGCCTCACCGGGTCACAACTGTATTCACATATTAAATGACTCACCAGGTTACAGCTCTGTGCACATATTAACTGCCTCCCCAGGTTACAGCTCTATGCACATATCAACAGCCTCCGCATGTCACAGCTTTATGCACATATTAACTGCCTCACCAGGTTACAGCTCTGTGCACATATTAACTGCCTCCCCAGGTTACAGCTCTATGCACATATTAACTGCCTCACCAGGTTACAGCTCTATGCACATATTAACTGCCTCACCAGGTTACAGCTCTATGCACATATTTACTGCCTCACCAGGTTACAGCTCTATGCACATATTAAATGCCTCACCAGGCTACAGCTCTATGCACATATCAATAGCCTCCCCAGGTCACATCTCTATGCACATATTAACTGTCTCAACAGGTCACAGCTCTATGAACATATTTACTGCCTCACCAGGTTACAGCTCTATGCACATATTAAATGCCTCACCAGGCTACAGCTCTATGCACATATCAATAGCCTCCCCAGGTCACAACTCTATGCACATATTAACTGTCTCACCAGGTCACAGCTCTATGCACATATTAACTGCCTCACCACGTCACAGCTGTATGCACATATCAACAGCCTCACCAGGTCACAGCTCTATGCACATATCAATAGCCTCACCAGGTTACAGCTCTATGCACATATCAACAGCCTCCCCAGGTCACAGCTCTATGCACATATCAACAGCCTCACCAGGTTACAGCTCTATGCACATTTTAACTGCCTCACCACGTCACAGCTGTATGCACATATCAACAGCCTCACCAGGTTACAGCTCTATGCACATATTAACTGCCTCAACAGGTTACAGCTCTAAGCACATATCAACTGCCTCACCAGGTTACAGCTCTATGCACATATCAATAGCCTCACCAGGTCACAATTCTATGCACATATTAACTGTCTCACCGGGTCACAGCTCTATGCACATATTAACTGCCTCACCAGGTTACAGCTCTATGCACATATTAACTGCCTCACCAGGTCACAGCTGTATGCACATATCAACAGCCTCACCAGGTCACAGCTCTATGCACATATCAATAGCCTCACCAGGTTACAGCTCTATGCACATATCAACAGCCTCACCAGGTTACAGCTTTATGCCCATATCAACAGCCTCCCCAGGTCACAGCTCTATGCACATATCAACAGCTTCACCAGGTCACAGCTCTATGCACATATTAACTGCCTCACCAGGTTACAGCTCTATGCACATATTAAATGCCTCACCAGGCTACAGCTCTATGCACATATCAATAGCCTCCCCAGGTCACAACTCTATGCACATATTAACTGTCTCACCAGGTCACAGCTCTATGCACATATTAACTGCCTCACCACATCACAGCTTTATGCACATATCAACAGCCTCACCAGGTCACAACTGTATTCACATATTATCTGCCTCACCAGGTTACAGCTCTATGCACATATCAACAGCCTCCGCATGTCACAGCTTTATGCACATATTAACTGCCTAACCAGGTTACAGCTCTGTGCACATATTAACTGCCTCCCCAGGTTACAGCTCTATGCACATATTAACTGCCTCACCAGGTTACAGCTCTATGCACATATTAACTGTCTCACCAGGTCACAGCTCTATGCACATATTTACTGCCTCACCAGGTTACAGCTCTATGCACATATTAAATGCCTCACCAGGCTACAGCTCTATGCACATATCAATAGCCTCCCCAGGTCACAACTCTATGCACATATTAACTGTCTCACCAGGTCACAGCTCTATGCACATATTAACTGCCTCACCACGTCACAGCTGTATGCACATATCAACAGCCTCACCAGGTCACAGCTCTATGCACATATCAATAGCCTCACCAGGTTACAGCTCTATGCACATATCAACAGCCTCACCAGGTTACAGCTCTATGCACATATCAACAGCCTCCCCAGGTCACAGCTCTATGCACATATCAACAGCCTCACCAGGTCACAGCTCTATGCACATTTTAACTGCCTCACCACGTCACAGCTGTATGCACATATCAACAGCCTCACCAGGTTACAGCTCTATGCACATATTAACTGCCTCAACAGGTTACAGCTCTAAGCACATATCAACTGCCTCACCAGGTTACAGCTCTATGCACATATCAATAGCCTCACCAGGTCACAATTCTATGCACATATTAACTGTCTCACCGGGTCACAGCTCTATGCACATATTAACTGACTCACCAGGTTACAGCTCTATGCACATATTAACTGCCTCACCAGGTTACAGCTCTATGCACATATTAACTGCCTCACCACGTCACAGCTTTATGCACATATCAACAGCCTCACCAGGTCACAACTGTATTCACATATTAACTGCCTCAACAGGTTACAGCTCTATGCACATATCAACCGCCTCCGCATGTCACAGCTCTATGCACATATTAACTGCCTCACCGGGTCACAGCTCTAAGCACATATCAACTGCCTCACCAGGTTACAGCTCTATGCACATATCAATAGCCTCACCAGGTCACAATTCTATGCACATATTAACTGTCTCACCGGGTCACAGCTCTATGCACATATTAACTGCCTCACCAGGTTACAGCTCTATGCACATATTAACTGCCTCACCAGGTTACAGCTCTATGCACATATTAACTGCCTCACCAGGTTACAGCTCTATGCACATATTAACTGCCTCACCAGGTTACAGCTCTATGCACATACCAATAGCCTTACCAGGTCACAACTCTATGCACATATTAACTGTCTCACCGGGTCACAGCTCTATGCACATACCAATAGCCTCACCAGGTCACAACTCTATGCACATATTAACTGCCTCACCAGGTTACAGCTCTATGCACATATTAACTGCCTCACCAGGTTACAGCTCTATGCACATATTAACTGCCTCACCAGGTTACAGCTCTATGCACATATTAACTGCCTCACCAGGTTACAGCTCTATGCACATACCAATAGCCTTACCAGGTCACAACTCTATGCACATATTAACTGTCTCACCGGGTCACAGCTCTATGCACATACCAATAGCCTCACCAGGTCACAACTCTATGCACATATTAACTGCCTCACCAGGTTACAGCTCTATGCACATATTAACTGCCTCACCAGGTTACAGCTCTATGCACATATTAACTGCCTCACCAGGTTACAGCTCTATGCACATATTAACTGCCTCACCAGGTTACAGCTCTATGCACATACCAATAGCCTCACCAGGTCACAACTCTATGCACATATTAACTGTCTCACCAGGTTACAGCTCTATGCACATACCAATAGCCTCACCAGGTCACAACTCTATGCACATATTAACTGTCTCACCAGGTTACAGCTCTATGCACATACCAATAGCCTCACCAGGTCACAACTCTATGCACATATTAACTGCCTCACCAGGTTACAGCTCTATGCACATACCAATAGCCTCACCAGGTCACAACTCTATGCACATATTAACTGTCTCACCAGGTTACAGCTCTATGCACATACCAATAGCCTCACCAGATCACAACTCTATGCACATATTATCTGCCTCACCAGGTTACAGCTCTATGCACATATCTACAGCCTCCGCATGTCACAGCTTTATGCACATATTAACTGCCTCCCCAGGTTACAGCTCTATGCACATATTAACTGCCTCACCAGGTTACAGCTCTATGCACATATTAACTGCCTCACCAGGTTACAGCTCTATGCACATATTTACTGCCTCACCAGGTTACAGCTCTATGCACATATTAAATGCCTCACCAGGCTACAGCTCTATGCACATATCAATAGCCTCCCCAGGTCACAACTCTATGCACATATTAACTGTCTCACCAGGTCACAGCTCTATGCACATATTTACTGCCTCACCAGGTTACAGCTCTATGCACATATTAAATGCCTCACCAGGCTACAGCTCTATGCACATATCAATAGCCTCCCCATGTCACAACTCTATGCACATATTAACTGTCTCACCAGGTCACAGCTCTATGCACATATTAACTGCCTCACTACGTCACAGCTGTATGCACATATCAACAGCCTCACCAGGTCACAGCTCTATGCACATATCAATAGCCTCACCAGGTTACAGCTCTATGCACATATCAACAGCCTCACCAGGTTACAGCTCTATGCACATATCAACAGCCTCCCCAGGTCACAGCTCTATGCACATATCAACAGCCTCACCAGGTCATAGCTTTATGCACATTTTAACTGCCTCACCACGTCACAGCTGTATGCACATATCAACAGCCTCACCAGGTTACAGCTCTATGCACATATTAACTGCCTCAACAGGTTACAGCTCTAAGCACATATCAACTGCCTCACCAGATTACAGCTCTATGCACATATCAATAGCCTCACCAGGTCACAATTCTATGCACATATTAACTGTCTCACCGGGTCACAGCTCTATGCACATATTACCTGCCTCACCAGGTTACAGCTCTATGCACATATTAACTGCCTCACCAGGTTACAGCTCTATGCACATATTAACTGCCTCACCACGTCACAGCTTTATGCACATATCAACAGCCTCACCAGGTCACAACTGTATTCACATATTAACTGCCTCAACAGGTTACAGCTCCATGCACATATCAACCGCCTCCGCATGTCACAGCTCTATGCACATATTAACTGCCTCACCGGGTCACAGCTCTATGCACATACCAATAGCCTCACCAGGTCACAACTCTATGCACATATTAACTGCCTCACCAGGTTACAGCTCTATGCACATATTAACTGCCTCACCAGGTTACAGCTCTATGCACATATTAACTGCCTCACCAGGTTACAGCTCTATGCACATACCAATAGGCTCACCAAGTCACAACTCTATGCACATATTAACTGTCTCACCGGGTCACAGCTCTATGCACATACCAATAGCCTCACCAGGTCACAACTCTATGCACATATTAACTGCCTCACCAGGTTACAGTTCTATGCACATATTAACTGCCTCACCAGGTTACAGCTCTATGCACATATTAACTGCCTCACCAGGTTACAGCTCTATGCACATATTAACTGCCTCACCAGGTTACAGCTCTATGCACATACCAATAGCCTCACCAGGTCACAACTCTATGCACATATTAACTGTCTCACCGGGTCACAGCTCTATGCACATACCAATAGCCTCACCAGGTCACAACTCTATGCACATATTAACTGCCTCACCAGGTTACAGCTCTATGCACATATTAACTGCCTCACCAGATTACAGCTCTATGCACATATTAACTGCCTCACCAGGTTACAGCTCTATGCACATATTAACTGCCTCCCCAGGTTACAGCTCTATGCACATATTAACTGCCTCACCAGGTTACAGCTCTATGCACATACCAATACCCTCACCAGGTCACAACTCTATGCACATATTAACTGTCTCACCAGGTTACAGCTCTATGCACATACCAATAGCCTCACCAGGTCACAACTCTATGCACATATTAACTGTCTC
This sequence comes from Gastrophryne carolinensis, assembly GCA_027917425.1. Lineage (NCBI taxonomy): Eukaryota > Metazoa > Chordata > Amphibia > Anura > Microhylidae > Gastrophryne > Gastrophryne carolinensis. The sequence goes on along the minus strand of CM051241.1, from coordinate 128,465,532 downwards.
ACCAGGTTACAGCTCTATGCACATACCAATAGCCTCACCAGGTCACAACTCTATGCACATATTAACTGCCTCACCAGGTCACAACTCTATGCACATATTAACTGCCTCACCAGGTTACAGCTCTATGCACATACCAATAGCCTCACCAGGTCACAACTCTATGCACATATTAACTGTCTCACCAGGTTACAGCTCTATGCACATATCAATAGGCTCACCAAGTCACAACTCTATGCACATATTAACCGTCTCACCGGGTCACAGCTCTATGCACATACCAATAGCCTCACCAGGTCACAACTCTATGCACATATTAACTGCCTCACCAGGTTACAGCTCTATGCACATATTAACTGCCTCACCAGGTTACAGCTCTATGCACATATTAACTGCCTCACCAGGTTACAGCTCTATGCACATATTAACTGCCTCACCAGGTTACAGCTCTATGCACATACCAATAGCCTCACCAGGTCACAACTCTATGCACATATTAACTGTCTCACCGGGTCACAGCTCTATGCACATACCAATAGCCTCACCAGGTCACAACTCTAGGCACATATTAACTGCCTCACCAGGTTACAGCTCTATGCACATATTAACTGCCTCACCAGGTTACAGCTCTATGCACATATTAACTGCCTCACCAGGTTACAGCTCTATGCACATACCAATAGCCTCACCAGGTCACAACTCTATGCACATATTAACTGTCTCACCGGGTCACAGCTCTATCCACATACCAATAGCCTCACCAGGTCACAACTCTATGCACATATTAACTGCCTCACCAGGTTACAGCTCTATGCACATATTAACTGCCTCACCAGTTAATATGCACATATTAACTGCCTCACCAGGTTACAGCTCTATGCACATATTAACTGCCTCACCAGGTTACAGCTCTATGCACATATTAACTGCCTCACCAGGTTACAGCTCTATGCACATACCAATAGCCTCACCAGGTCACAACTCTATGCACATATTAACTGTCTCACCAGGTTACAGCTCTATGCACATACCAATAGCCTCACCAGGTCACAACTCTATGCACATATTAACTGTCTCACCAGGTTACAGCTCTATGCACATACCAATAGCCTCACCAGGTCACAACTCTATGCACATATTAACTGCCTCACCAGGTCACAACTCTATGCACATATTAACTGCCTCACCAGGTTACAGCTCTATGCACATACCAATAGCCTCACCAGGTCACAACTCTATGCACATATTAACTGTCTCACCAGGTTACAGCTCTATGCACATATCAATAGCCTCACCAGGTCACAACTCTATGCACATATTAACTGTCTCACCGGATCACAGCTCTATGCACATACCAATAGCCTCACCAGGTCACAACTCTATGCACATATTAACTGCCTCACCAGGTTACAGCTCTATGCACATATTAACTGCCTCACCAGGTTACAGCTCTATGCACATATTAACTGTCTCACCAGGTTACAGCTCTGTGCACATACCAATAGCCTCACCAGGTCACAACTCTATGCACATATTAACTGTCTCACCAGGTCACAGCTCTGTGCACATACCAATAGCCTCACCAGGTCACAACTCTATGCACATATTAACTGCCTCACCAGGTTACAGCTCTATGCACATATTAACTGCCTCACCAGGTTACAGCTCTATGCACATATTAACAGCCTCCCCAGGTCACAGCTCTATGCACATATTAACTGTCTCACCAGGTTACAGCTCTATGCACATATCAATAGCCTCACCAGGTCACAACTCTATGCACATATTAACTGTCTCACCAGGTCACAGCTCTATGCACATACCAATAGCCTCACCAGATTACAGCTCTATGCACATATTAACTGCCTCACCAGGTTACAGCTCTATGCACATACCAACAGCCTCACAAGGTCACAACTCTATGCACATATTAACTGTCTCACCAGGTCACAGCTCTATGCACATTAACTGCCTCACCAGGTTACAGCTCTATGCACATATTAACTGCCTCACCAGGTTACAGCTCTATGCACATATCAATAGCCTCACCAGGTCACAACTCTATGCACATATTAACTGTCTCACCGGGTCACAGCTCTATGCACATACCAATAGCCTCACCAGGTCACAACTCTATGCACATATTAACTGCCTCACCAGGTTACAGCTCTATGCACATATTAACTGCCTCACCAGGTTACAGCTCTATGTACATATTAACTGCCTCACCAGGTTAAAGCTCTATGCACATATCAACAGCCCCCCCCCCAGGTCACGGCTTTTTGCACATATTAACTGTCTCACCAGGTTACAGCTCTATGCATATATTAATAGCCTCACCAGGTGCACATATCAGCTCTGTGCACATATCAATAGCCTCACCAGGTTACAGCTCTATGCACATATCAACAGCCTCACCAGGTTACAGCTCTATGCACATATTAACTGTCTCACCAGGTTACAGCTCTATGCACATATCAATAGCCTCACCAGGTCACAACTCTATGCACATATTAACTGTCTCACCAGGTCACAACTCTAAGATCATATTAACTGTCTCACCAGGTCACAGCTCTATGCACATATTAACTGCCTCACCAGGTTACAGCTCTTCAACAGCCTCACCAGGTCACAACTCTATACACATATCGACAGCCTCACTGGGTTACAACTCTAGGCACATATCAATGGCCTCATCGGGTTACAGCTCTATGCACATATCAACAACCTCACCAGGTCACATCTCTATACACATATCAACAGCCTTACCAGGTTACAGCTCAATGCACGTATCAACAGCCTCACCAGGTTACAGCTCTATGCACATATCAACAGCCTCAAGAGGTCACAGCTCTATGCACATATTAACTGCCTCACCAGGTTACAGCTCTATGCACATATTAGCCTCACCAGGTCACAACTTTATGCACATATTAACTGTCTCACCAGGTCACAGCTCTATGCACATATTAACTGCCTCACCAGGTCACAACTCTATACACATATCAACAGCCTCACTGGGTCACAAATCTAGGCACATATCAATAGCCTCACTGGGTTACAGCTCTATGCACATATTAACTGCCTCACCAGGTTACAGCTCTATGCACATATTAAAGTGGACCAACACCCAGGATTTTGACTATCCTGGGTTTTGGTCCACTTCGGTGGGGCACCCCAATCGAGGGTGCCCCGCTGTGTGAAACCCCCCAGAAACCCCAAAAAACTCACCTCTCCTTGCTCCCACGTGAACGCCGCAGCCAATCCCCGCCAAAAAAAATACTGTTTAAAGGTTATTTTACAATATACAACATATTAAAACAAACATCCATAAGATATTAGGTCCGCCTAATGCAGACCTGGTATGTTGACCATATTGTACAATCCTAAGCTCTGAACCTCGCCCACTTCATACCATCTCAAAAGTAATGCTTGTGAAGAAAATGGGGAGAAAAGCTGCTCGCCCACTTCATACCATTCAAAGTTGGAAACATAAACAAACAGACAATTTCAAATTGTGTGCCTGTGTACAAACTACAAAAAAAAGTTGCTTAGGAAAAAAATGGTTCCCACTCCAATAACATAACAGGAATAAAAGCTTACAAGCACACAATTTAAAATGATTGATCCAATGAACAGGCCAAAATATGAATTTTAACCTTTTCATTGTTCATTGTAAAAGGGAGAAAAAGCTTAAAAACCGGTTCCCAAAGCATTGTCACTGGAAAGGCACTGGCTGTATAGAAATGCTAATCGGCCTGGGAGTGACGCTCTGCAGCCCCAGCAACAGAGCATTCCACACAGCCTGTCAGTGACACCTGGGAGAACTCCTACATACACTAGGCTGGCACTAGTTACTAAATATGCGCAATCTGTAAAATATAGTGCAATCATAAAAAAATACTAAATTTACACTTTAATGGTAATCAGGGATATCCGAAACCCTGTCCATGCCAGCTTAGCAGTTCAGGTCTTTTAACTAAAAAAACAAAAATGAATTTAGATTTTTGATAACCTGACTGCTTTTATCAAATTAATCTTTGAGGCTTATCCTTAACGTGTGCACATAAAAAAAAAACCAACACAAAAAAAACCCACGTTAAGGTCCTCAAAACCTAATGGAAAAATCAAAGCGTTAATCTGAGACTTAGCCGGGGTTTTATCCAATGGACCTAAAAGACAAAACACATAGAATTAATAACCCCTAACTGGGTGTCTATCTAAAACTTTTTGTCTAAGCCTTGGCTCATCCGACATTCTTCTGTTCCCCGACATACTTACCTCCTCTCTTATGGCCATAACCTGTTGGATCAGTGAGCTCATATTACTCCTCAACTGCAGATTTTCTGCCATAAGGTATTCATTTCGCGCTCTTAACCATTTTACTGGGACACACTTTACAGGTTTGCTTTGACTATAATGCTCCCTAGCAAATTTCTTATGGCTAAAGCTTCCTGTCCCCAATCTAGCAGAATACACCAATGTCTGCCTTTTGTGGGTTCTATACCCCTGGGTATTATTATTATTCATTTGTTTTGCAGAGGGGCAGAGCCTGGAAATGTGACCCGATTGGCCACAGGAGTGGCACCTCACACTTCCAACTCTCTTTAAATTGTCTCTGCAGGCTGCAGCAGAGTTAATTATTCTAGGCATTGCTTTTTGTAATGGGGACCTTGCGACTGCCATTTGAGCTTGTGAGACTGCACTAACCTTTGGGGCTACCTTTGGGTAATTTTCACTCATACAATTACCCTGCACCCCTGAATCTATATGCTTATTTGGTGAAGACGTACATGAAACCTCCTCAGCAGCAGTAGGAAAGACATCTTCCTGTCTCCTGATATCCACAGACACAAGTTCAACTTCTTTTTCTGTGGCTATCAGCTTTTCTGACATTGCCTGATTGTTCCTGCGCAATTCTATGCTCTCAGCTCTCAGCTGCTCCACAATTGCGCCCAAACTTTCAGTAGATGCCCTCATGGCTTCTAGCGCTTTATCCAGGGAGTGTACCTCCTCTTTGAGGCTTTCATTTTGTATTTTCACCAAAACAAACTCCTTTGCAATCCACACTGCCCCATAAATCAAAAAGCATTTGCCCTCTGATTTCGAGATTTGCTTAGCAGTAATGCATTTAGTCACATAATCCTGGGCTTCAGCCCATGGGTTACTGGATCCCTGCATTGCTCTAATAATCCCCTCTGCATTCTTTATCTTGTTCATCTTTTTTACAAGACCCTCCATGACTATACAATAAGGCACTTCAAATCAATTGCAACACTTTAAAATATGCTATAGTTACCAATAGCAACAGCGGTCTGTGAACTATAGAAATTGAATTGCACACTGTATTATATACTACAATACACTCAATATTCACCACAACACAGTGCTCTGCAAATACACAAGATGCCTCGTGCCTGGCTTAGCCAATTGTAAACAAAATTAATATTAATAACTAATATTAATATCTCCTGCCTGGCGCACCAATTATGTAAACAATCCAACCTCTCCTGAATGGCACGTGCCAATTATGTAAACAATTTAACTAGCATCAACAATATTAATATGAATAACTAAAATATTAATAATATTATATGTATATATATCTATTTATCCTGCCCGGCTCGACTAAAATAGGCAAAGCCCTATACAATTATTATCAATATCTGGCCAATGATCACGCAATGGATACACGCATAAGACTATAAGACTGTAGGTTCTTTTGACTTCTGGTATATGCAAGGGACACTGAGACACGTAGTAAATAAAGAGATATATTGTTGACAAAATAACACAATAATGCAATCAAATCTCAAATCAAACACAATACAATCCAGTTATGAGACTGGCATACATATATACAGGGAAAGACACATTACCCTCCTGAAACGGACACTCACAAGCAGCAGACCTTTTCAGCTGGTAGCCTTCATTCCCTCTTTCTCCTGTGTTGCTCTCCTGCCTCTCGCCTGGCCTTTCTCATGTGCAAGCAGTCTCAGGTCCAAGCCGTCTCCTTCCTTCTACCCCCGCGGTCTCTCTCCCAATCTGGCTGCACTCACCTCAATTATACTTCCCTGCCCTTTGATCTCCAGTGCTGCTGTCCTCCCCACTTGGGCCTGTCCTACCGGTTATGCCAAAGAGGGTGCATCACGGAAATTCCCAGAAGCCGTTTGTATATTTTGTGGTGCCAGCGTCTATTGTCTGTCTAACCCTTTGATGTCATTTTGCTAAGAGGGTGCATAATGGGATTACCCAGCAGCTACTCTTTCAGGTCTTGTTTGCATGTCTATTTACAACATATTTATGGTAGGGTCACAGAATGTTGATATTATCTAGTGCCCTCTCATACCTCTTTTGTTCTTATTATCTGGTTTCGGAATGCAGATATTATCTAGCTTGGAGAACCTGCCTTAGGCCTTCCCACTTCATGTCATGCCATGCTGTATATATATATACAGTATATATATATATATATATATATATATACCATTATTAACAATATTGATTTTCCATAAAGGCCCATTATTTACACCAGTGATGACTACATTTTGTTTCACAAATTAAAATACTTCAGGCACTTTTCCAAAGTATTCTGCACAACAGAGTCTCAATACTTTTTTATATGTTGTAAAGAACTGAAAATGGTCTTTTGTTAAATCTGCAGCAGTAAAAGGTCACATTTCCTGAAATCAAAAGCTACTTCAATCAAAAACATCTCAACAGGACAATTGACCTTGTAACATAGGAGCTCTTCTTTGATATCATCTTCAACCTTTTTGCGTCCATTGAACTCGTGAGTTTTTGGAGAGTTTCTGCTTGAAGTGCACCAATAGTAAAAAAATGACTTAAACCGGACCAACACAACAAAAAAAAAAACAGTGCTCATATGCATCCCTCTCCAGGGTGGATTGCTGCACATAAAAATTAATTTACCTTTATCTAATTTCTACTGTAGTAAATGTGTAGTGCATTTTGCAGGCCACCTGCAAACAGGAAGTGCTGCCGGGCTTTCTGTTACTGTGCGATGTCAGTTAGGTCTGTTGAATCCAGGTTGTAGCATGGCTGAGATGCTGGGAAAGGAAGCTTCAAATGGCCGCTACCTTTCTTTTCCATCTGTGCCAGGCTGTTGGTCCGGTTTAAGTTTCTTTGCAGGATGTCTAAAGCTAGCTTCCCATAACTGCTGTATTTAAACTGCCTCCCACCTTCCTATATCTTTGCTTGAGTATACGTCAAAGGTTAGAAGCCATGTTTGCACCTGAGCGGGATGCTATTTTGAGTGGACTTCCTCACGGTACCCAAGACTTGTACATGAAACATTTTGATAAAATCACAAGAATTTATTCTATATAATATTAAAATACATATTTTTTTAGATAAAGTAGCAACCGCGTCCTAGAGACTGATGGGCGTCTCTGGGACAGGTCTCTACCACAGCAGAAGATATCTTGAGCTGCTCCTCTGGGATCTCTGATAAGCACCTTCAAGAATATATATGCTGGTACCAGCAAACAGCAACTTTTCTTCTACCTACAGGCTATAGGTGGTCATATAATGCTCATATACTCAGCATATACTGGATGATGAGGCTCTGCAACCAAGATTGCCTCTGTCGGGTTTGAATTCTATACAATATAAAGAGAGATAGAAGCACTGTTCAATTGAAGAAGCCCCCATTGAAGAGTGCTAGGGGCGAAAAAACTGGGGGCTTTTCTTGTACACAAGCTATTATGTATATTGTGACCAGCATATAAACCATTTCATGTATTGATAACTTTTAACTTTATTACTGTAACTTTATTGCTGTAAGCTCCTTTGTTCTGTAAACATTTTTTCTATAAAAATATGTATTTTAACATTATATAGAAAAATCAAAATGTTTCACGTTTGAGTCTTAGGTCCTGGGACAAATAGCACCCTGCTTAGGTGCAAACATGGCTTCTAATTAAGTGAAAGGACCCCAAACCATACAATACAGTTACTGTATTTTTGCATATTGTTTCAAATAAATTGTTGCAAAATTTTACCCAACAGAAATACAACCATAGGTTGAAAAACTTCAAGAAATACTCTAAAGGTTCTCAACAGGGCGGAGGTCAGGGGAGGGTGGTGGCCACACCATGAGTTTCTCATAGCAGCCAATGGCCCAGAGATGTTCTTTGCAGTATGAGACATTTTAAAGGAATTGTCCAGTGTGGGCATGCAGCGGAGAAAGCAGTGAAAGAAGTGTATATCTCTCCCAGAATTCTAAGCTGGGCCAGTCAAGAGATCCTGGAAATGCCATTCCTTTCCTTGCTTTTAGAGCAATTAAAAAGCCAGCCCAGCCTAACTCTTATTGTTTATGGGAGCAGCCATGATGGAATTGGTGCATAATGCCGCACTATTGTCTTCTATTGAGAGGAGAAGGGAGGGGAAGTGATCTGTATCATACATCTCAATAGAAGACAATGGTGCGGCATTATGCAGTAATTTTTTTATCATGGGTGCTCTCATGAACAATAGGATTTAGACTGGCCCTTGAAGTCATTGATAACATTTTTCCTGGGCCTGGATTTTGATGAAGCGGTGGCTAGGTTTGGCAGTATGACCTGCCGTTCCTCTCTGTCCGTGCCAGAGTTTTTCCTATACGTGTCAGCCCACATAGGTGGCCAGGACTGACCCATCTCTGTCTCCAGACCCAAGTAGTCTGGGGGAAACTGGGTGACGGAAGTCCGTATGAAGATACAAGTCGGTGAAAGAGAGACTTTCTATACTGTCGAGCTGCTAAACTGTGTATCTGCTTTCCTGGGGAGGAACCCGTTTTTGTGTTTAACCCTGGATGGGAAGGATTGATGCTCGCACGCTTTTGTATAGTGAAATGCAGTGAATTTATGATAAACTTTCTAAGATTTCTAAAATAAACTGCACTATACTTCAATTTTGAACTGTTTCCATAGTTTGCCATTAGCATCCCCGATCCTGACAACTGGTGGAGGATATGAAGAGTAAATCATGGTTGCTGGGGACCACTGCTTGACAACGAACTCTTGGTGAAGTTTTGAAGATGTGGATGTTCTGGGTGAAAACGTCAACAAAGATCTCTCACCAGCCTCAAATGGAGGAGCTAAGAAAAACGATTGGTCCTGTCGCAGTCACAGCAGCAGGCTATGGTTCAGCAGCAAGCAGTGGCCTGCTGGCTGAGCAGATTGCAGCGCTATGACCTGTTGGGGCCCAGCAGACTGGGGGTGATCCAGCAACCCCTGATTTTGGTTGATAGACCAAGGAAAGAAATTATCTTTACAAAAGGATGACTGTTACTGATAACATGGAAGCCTACCTAAATGTGAGAGGGGCAATAAATGCTCCCAGAGAAGCTTTGGGGGTCACACCTGCTGTCCATGCCCCAGGGGTGCATACCTGGTGCATTGATGTGGATAAACATCCCAGATTTCATATGTTCAATTTATTTAATATGTCTGGATTCCGACTCCTCTATCCTGGTGCAGATTGTGGGAAAGGTGGTCGTGGATCAATACACTGCAGCATTGGGTTGTTCAGGGAGGCCCTACTGACGCAGACCAGCTAGACCAGTGGTCCCCAACCCTGTCCTCAAGGCTCACCAACATGTCATGTTTTTTTGATCTCCAAATAGCCAGCTCTATTGCTCTGCAGCTGCACTAATTACTCCACCTGTGCATCTTTGTGGAGATCTGCAAAACCTGGCCTGTTGGTGGGCCTTGAGGACAGGGTTGGGGACCACTGAGCTAGACCACATGGTTCAGAGATATCTTACAACAGAGACCTACCTCTGGGATGTCTCTGCCACCTTGGATTGTCATACTATTGTCTTCCTCCGGTAAGAGGGTCCCAGAGACTGGGGGTGAGCCAAAGGAGAAAGATTGCCCAAGGATGGACTTTGGGCCTAGGCTACCTAAGATGCTACCCAGTGATGACTCGCTAGTAAGTTTTAATCAATGAAATTAGCACAGATATGCTGTGGCGGGGGCGGTAATGTTATTATTGTGTGCCTGGGCAGGGACTTCAATTATTAGACCTACTTTGTGATTGAGCTACATTAATAAGTTCGAAGAATATAAATTATGAAAGTGGAAGTCCAGTCTAGGATAAAACATTTCAGTGAATGGCTGGGTGGCTGCATGCACAGGGCCGCACACCAGGCTCAGAAACCCCAGGTGAACGCTGCTGGATTGCAGGCATCCACATGCACAAAGGCGCAAACAGGCCCAGAAACCCCAGGTGAACGCTGATGGATTGCAGGCATCCACATGCACAAAGGCGCAACCAGGCTCAGAAGCCCCAGGTGAACGCTGCTGGATTGCAGGCATCCACATGCACAGAGGCGCAAACAGGCCCAGAAACCCCAGGTGAACGCTGATGGATTGCAGGCATCCACATGCACAGAGGTGCAACCAGGCCCAGAAACCCCAGGTGAACGCTGCTGGATTGCAGGCATCCACATGCACAGAGGTGCAACCAGGTCTAGAAACCCCAGGTGAACGCTGCTGGATTGCAGGCATCCGCATGCACAGAGGCGCAACCAGGCTCAGAAACCCCAGGTGAACGCTGCTGGATTGCAGGCATACACATGCACAGAGGCGCAACCAGGCTCAGAAACCCCAGGTGAACGCTGCTGGATTGCAGGCATACACATGCACAGAGGTGCAACCAGGTCTAGAAACCCCAGGTGAACGCTGCTGGATTGCAGGCATCCACATGCACAAATGCGCAACCAGGTCTAGAAACCCCAGGTGAACGCCGATGGATTGCAGGCATCCACATGCACAGAGGCGCAACCAGGTCTAGAAACCCCAGATAAACGCTGCTGGATTGCAGGCATCCACATGCACAGAGGTGCAACCAGGCTCAGAAACCCCAGGTGAACGCAGATGGATTGCAGGCATACACATACACATGCACAGAGGCGCAACCAGGTCTAGAAACCCCAGGTGAACGCTGCTGGATTGCAGGCATCCACATGCACAGAGGCGCAACCAGGCTCAGAAGCCCCAGGTGAACGCTGCTGGATTGCAGGCATCCACATGCACAAATGCGCAACCAGGTCTAGAAACCCCAGGTGAACGCCGATGGATTGCAGGCATCCACATGCACAGAGGCACAACCAGGCCCAGAAACCCCAGATAAACGCTGCTGGATTGCAGGCATGCACATGCACTGAGCCGACTGCAATGGTGGGGGACTGGACGTCCGATTTAAGGTTTATTGCTCCATAAAAATGACATTGTAAATTCCTATTAGTGACTGTTACAGGCTCTGAATGCCCCGTGCCATCCCTGGACCTGCCATGCATTGCTCACATCTCCCTAGAAGCCCTTCTGCTCCCTCGCTTCCCCCTCCAGGTTGTTTTTCATGCTTTGCTTTCTCTCCGGCTGTCATAAACAGCAGGTGGGGACAGCTTGAACCTCCATATGTGGCGCTAAGGCCGAGTCTACTCCCCTAAACCTGTCAGCAGCTCTGACTGCTGCACGCGCACATTCAAGGCTGCTATGGTTGCGACAGGTCGGTGACTGGAGACGTCTCCTGGCTGCACCTAAAATAGCACCCTGGGTGTACAGAGGACGTTTTTGGGACATTAAGAACTGCTATGACTTTGATGGGTAGTGAGCTTCATCAAAGGGACAGAGCACTGCCTGTGGGAAACACCCCACACAGTCCTATCCAGAATTCTTTTCCCTTGTCAACTCCTGGGTACTGCTGGAGAACACATGTTTTCATCTCCTTTCTCAATTTTTCACACTCTCTTCATCTTTCTCTTCTTCCTGCAACCCTCCTTTTTTTCTTCTCTGATTCCCTCTTTGTTTCTCTCCTTCCTGCATTCCCTCCTTTTTTCTTTCCTTTCCACATTCACTCCATTTTATCCATTTTTAGCCCCTTTCTCACTTTTTCACATTCCCTCTATCTCTCCGTGTTTTCCAATGTTTCTCTCCTTTTCACATTCCTCCACAACTGTCTTTATTCTAAATTCCCTTCATTTTTCTTTATTATCGGCATCTTTCTAACCTTTGCACCTTTTTATCCATTTTTTTTTCTTAGTCCCTTCAACTTTCTCTCTTTTTTTACATTCCCTCTATCCCTCCCTGTTTTCCAAATTTCCTTAATTTTTTTATCCTTTCCACACTCCCTTCATTTTTCTTCCGTATTCTCTCCATCTCTTTTACTTTTGCACATTCCCATCTTCCTTTTAGTCCCTTCATCTTTCTTTTTTTCACATTCTCTCTATCTCTCACTGTTTTCCACATTTCCTCTATTTCCAATGCCCCCAACATTCCCGTCATCTTTCTTTTTCTCTCCATCTTTTGCACAAACCCTTCATCTTTGTTTAAATAATTTCTCGCATCTCTTTCTTCATCCAGCATTGCCTCATTATTTCTCCTTTTTTTCCCCACGTTCACCACATCTTTCTTTTCTTTCCACCTTCACTTTTTCTTTTAGAAAGGCTTTTTGAAAGGAGATGTCTCAAAGTGGGATTGTCCCACTAAAAGTGGAACATCTGGTCAGTTTAGCCCTGGGGGACCCAACTACATGGGTGTCATAGAGATATTAAGAAGGATATGAATTAATATATTATTTATTTGCACAAATCATGTTACCTGGGATTTTGTGAGTTATACTCCTGGGTTTGCACTTACCTTCCTTCCTTCCTTTTTTTTGTCATTAGTGTAATTATATAGGGCAATAAAATGGTGTATATTTATTATTTAACTTGGTAGTGGGCTACATATTTGTGGCCCTACAGGGTGCTCTTTGCTTACTGCTCATTGCCAGGGGTGGACCAAAAATCAGCCTGGGAATGAACTCACCCTGGCCAGGCCAAAAGCTGGCGCCCACAGTGGTTCTGAGCCACCCAATGAGTATGTTTGTCAGTTGAAGCTATAGCGGACAGTCTTAAAGAGATAGTGATAAATAGTGGTGGACTGGGGCCAAAAATCAGGCCCTGGCTGGCCTGAAACCTCCATGATGTTGGGGCTATAGAATTGGCGGCTGGGGTTCCTTGGCTTGTGGGTACACTGGGGGCTGGGTACTAGGGGCTAAGAGGGAGACTAAGGGGGCAGGGAATGAATGTAACTGTTAAAAGCAGCAGCCCAACTGGCACCAAAGCAGTGCGGCCCATCGGGCATTGTCAGGGGTCTCCCTATGGCCAGTCCGCTCCTGGTGATAAACCTTATTGCACAGGTTGATACTGTGGTGGCAAAACATGGGCTGGAGTGGCTTGGCTGGGGGCACATTGAGCCTGGGAACAGGAAGAGACTAGGGAGGTGTTAGAAGGGGACTGAGTTAATTATGGCATAAAGCCTGGGTGACATGCCAGCCCAGTTAACCCAAAACAGCATGGCCCACTGGGTAACCTTGTGCTCCCTATGCCCAGTCTTACCCTATCCATGGGTGTTAAAGAGAAGACAAAACTTTTTTTGGAATGAAAAGCTAGAAATGTCATGTTTGGACCCCTTCGGGTGTTGAGAGATAGCTGACCATTACATTTTTCTGTAGACTCAGTGACAAAGTGGGTGTAGGCAATATTAATCATGGGGAAATAGAGTCCAGTACAAAAAAAATCCAACTCCAGGATGATTTCCAAAAAAGTTCCCTTTTTATTTCAAAGCTTGAATGTACAGCAAGTTCCACCCAAGCTGTCCATATTGCATTTTTCTTGATTGTTGGGTGGCCAGTGCAACAGTAAGATTATTGTTAATGGTGGTTGAGCAGATGTATGCGCAATATTATTTGTGGAATAGAAGCAGCTTTTTACCTATTTTAGAGAACACAAACCCACAAATTTAGAGAACACGGGATCAGATTGCAATGTCACACATAGAGCAGAGGGGAGAAATATGTTGTATGGCATCCAGAAATTCACTTGGTTTGTCGTCCCTCAATGACGCCTTCCATGTCAGCTCTTTGTGGGCTTAGACCTTGCTTGTCTTTCCAGCCGCCATAATAAACATTCTGTAGAATCCTCTGAAGAGTAGCATGGTCCCGAGTCAGGTTTCAGAGACTTACTCCTGCTGGGATGGGTTGCTGCTTAAGGAGGATTAGAAGTAATTAGTGCCATTGCAACTGCTACTACATGCTGTGTAATGGAGAAATAATCCCAGAGGCCTTTGAGAAAGGACGGCAGTAACAGATACGCTAAACAGCAATTTGTTTTTGGGTGTCAGAATCTTTTTCCATGAATGTGGCAGATCTTTGCTTTAGTACCAGGGAAGGAGAGGGGCCCATGCTGAGCATCAAGGTTCTCTTGTGGTGCCTTGTCCAGACTGAATGTTTGTTTTAAGGTGCCTTGAAATGATAAGGACCACAAGACGCTCCACTGCTCCCCATAGTAGGGAGGTGAAAGGTTACCCTTTATAATAAAGGGAATAGTCTATCCAAAAGCATTATTATATCTGACCGTGCCCTGGTGTGAACGATAAATGGGCCCCAGTGTTCTTATACAGTAACATTTTCCCTGTAACACTAAAACTAAAACAGGGGTCCCCAACCTGTAGCTCGGGAGCCACATTTGGCTCATGGACCCCTGCTATGTGGTTTGCAGGTTGTTTTCCTAAACTCAAACACTTGTGAAGGTCACACTATTAAGCTGGGGGATACATGAATTTCCAGGTTTGACATTGCCAGTTCTGTGCATGTGCAAGGGTTAAATGTAAAGTCAGAAAGGCAGGGAAATCTGTTGGCTCTCCTGTTTTGGCAGCATCCAGTGCTGACCTTGTGTTCTCAGCAGTGTCTGGATTTTGACACTGCCATTTAAGAGTTTAGATTTACTGACTACCCTCCCCCTGATTTCAATTCAATTCAGCTTATTGTTCGCCAAGTACATCGTGAGATTAACAAGGAATTATTTTTGGCATATACACAGTGCAACAGTTAACAGTTAATTACAGTTTACATAGAAAAGGGACCATAGAAACTGAGATACAGATGGTCTTCCATAGCGCAATTGATACCGGCTTTGAGCCTGGGCCCATGACGCTTGGTTATTGTTCAGGATGCGGACAGCCAAAGGAAAGAAACCACTCCTAGACCTAGAAGTCCTGCAAGCTGATACCGCAAGACGCCGCCCAGATGGTAAATACTGGAATAGGGCGTGTCCAGGGTGGGAGGGATCCCGAAGGATCTTTTCTGCCCTTGTTTTTGTTCTGCGCTAGTGCAGTTCTTGCAGGGATAGTAAGGGGGTTACAATTATTCTTTCTGCTGTCTTTATTGTTCTTTAGAGTCTACGCTTGTCTCTTTTAGTAGATCCCTCAAACCAGACAGAAAACGAAAAACAGTACGGAACCTATGACAGCATTGAAAATGAGCACTAGCAACCTTTTTGACAGACCAGCCTTCTTCAGTTGCCTCAGGAAAAACAGTCTTTGTTGTGCTTTCCTCAGTAGAGCCGTGGTGTTCCTTTCCCAGCCGAGGTTGTTGGAGATGGTCACACCAAGAAATTTAGTCTCACTCCCTCCGGGTGCCGGATTCCTCCTGAAGTCCACTACCATCTCTAGAGTTTTTGAAGGGTTTATAACCAGATTGTGAACTGACAAGCTCCTCCACTGCTCCTCTGTAGATTTCCTCTTTGCCGTCCTTGACCAGACCTATGACGGTTGTGTCATCGGTTTTGTCAACTTCACAATTCTCACAGAGTTGGCCAAGCCGGTGCAGTCGTTGGTGTAGATGGAGAACAGGAGAGGTGACAGAACACAGCCTTGAGGGGCACCGGTGTTAGTGGGCCTGACACTGGATCGCAATGGTCCGAGTCTAACTGTTTGGGATCTATCTGTAAGAAAGCTTCTGACCCACGCACAGATATTTTGGGGAATGTTGAGCCTAGACATCTTTTCTACCAGCAGCTTCAGACTTATGGTGTTAAATGGCGAACTAAAATCCACAAAGAGAACTCTAACATAAGTGTTTGGCATATCCAGATGCTCGTACATATAGTGGAGGGCCATATTCACAGCATCGTCGGATGACCTGTTTGCCTTTTAAGCAAATTGCATGGGGTCCATAAGGCTGCCAGTGGTTGTTTTTAGATATTCCAGCACAATCCTCTCAAACGACTTCATGACCACGGAAGTAACTGCTAGATGGTTTCTTCGGCACTGGGACAATGATGGACCTTTTAAGACAATGTGGAACTATGCCCATGTCCAGGGAGGCAGTGAAGATTTTGGAAAACACTGGAGAAAGCTGGTCCGCACATGATTTGAGGAAGATTGTGGATACTCCATCTGGTCCTGGCGCCTTCCCTATGTTAAGGCCTTTAAGAAGTAGTGATACTTCATTCTCTGAGACCAAAAGTGTGCTTTCTGTGTG
The DNA here is from genome assembly GCA_027917425.1 of Gastrophryne carolinensis. Lineage (NCBI taxonomy): Eukaryota > Metazoa > Chordata > Amphibia > Anura > Microhylidae > Gastrophryne > Gastrophryne carolinensis. Next base: position 128,449,224 of record CM051241.1, on the reverse strand, counting down.
TGAGCCTTCAGTATGGAAGTTACGGTCTAATGTTGTGGGGGATTGGCTTAGGGACAGAGGAGGGGGGGCACTTTCCCATGTACGGAGTAGAATCAAATGTGCAATAGAAGCTGTTAAGTTCCTCAGCTTGCTGCCTGCTAAGGTTCATTATCTGGGTGGAACATTTGTAGTTGGTAAGATGCTGAAACCCTTGCCAGGCCTCTCTCGGATTACTGGAGAAGAACTGCTTTTCCAGTTTCCTTGCATAGCTTCTCTTTGCAGCCCTGATCTCTTTGGTCAATTCGGTTTGGGATGTCCTGCTTGTTATGCCCTAGAAAGCCCTGAAAGAAGTATTAATTACTCAGCACACACTCCAATGCCATTCTTGTTTCCCACTTCACCGTTGTGGGCTGGCCAGGTTTGCAAGATGCGCATATAGGGCCTCTTAGTGAACCCAAGTGGTTGCCAGAGGGATCAATGGATGACAAGTATTATAAAGCCCATTTTCAGGCCTCTTAGGAGTCATTTAGTTATGAAGCATCCCAAGTCGGTGTGTCTTGATCATTCAGGGGACCTAAAATCTTATTTAACCTTTTTATGGGTGGGGATCTGCTCATGTGGTGCGAGTATTTCTGAAGGCCTTGGGTACTTTTTGTTTTGTTATTTAAGACACATTCCTGTTCTCTAATTGGTTTAGGACTTTTATAATGTAATCATGGTAAAAGTGGCTCCTGCCCACTTCTCAGCATAGAATGTGGCTCTCAAGTAAAAAGTTGGAGTACCCCTGCCCTAGAGTGCATATGTTTAACTAAATTAGATACAATTACTGTTAAACACTGAGACATCAAATGCAAATGGTGCTTTGTTTCTGTACATGATGGCATGTACACACAAATGAAATAAATAAGGTGAAAAAGCACCAATCGGTCTAGCAATGTGCTTTGTAACTGAATGTAGGTCAGACTGTAGGGATGGGGTCCTGCGAAGGCCTGGCTCCCCCCCCCCCCCCCCCCTATTCAGCATTTCCTACAGCAGCCAGGAGCCAGAACTGCCCTCCATACACTTTATTCCTCACAGCCCTGGCCACTAACCTTCATTCCACCATACATGAAGCTTTAGTACCATGAGTGTCAGGACACCTCACTGGGCCCACTGACATGTTGCCCAGTGACCATATAAGCCTGAGCTGGACCTGGTCCTGAGTTTCGCTGGCACATTGAAGCCCTGGATATTTAAGCCCTGAGAGTGTATTCTGCAAGATAGGTGGAGTGAAGATGGGTGTAACCTCTTGGTAACAGGTGAAATGTTGACAAGGTTGCTGCTGTGTCACCTAAAATGTAGTAAATCCTGCAATAAATAATTGGTGATTATGTTTATGGTGTCAAGTTTTACGTTTCATTGATTCATGTTGATTGTGATGTATTAAGAGTAGGTCTAAATCAGGGGAAACCAACCACACCCATATGTGGTTTGCAGACACCTGATCTGTGGCTCACTGGTTGTCTGCTCACCAGAAACACTTGGGCATGTACCCCTCATCCTAGAATATTGATGAGGAGTACATGGCACCCAGGGCTGGGCATAGTTACCTCTGGGCATTGATGCATATGCATATTGAAGTTTTACATACTTTACTACATCATTTTTTTTAAAACTGTTTAATTCCTATGAAGATTATTTGGCTTCTGGCTTCTGCAATCTATTCATATCGAATGTGGCTCCCAAACATTTCTCAGGTGAATGTACCTGTCACATTAGGAAGGTTTGAAGACCCCTGCTTTAAATATTAAGATGATAGATCCCTCTTCTCTGTTAAAGTTTAAATGCCATGGGTGGCAAAATGACCATTTCTTCATACAACATTGTTCCCCTGCAACCACACAGCTTCTTCATGGTTCTCTGAATAGTGTGACACCGCTTTAGGCTATAGAAACTTTAATTTTTGGACACATATAGAAATAGATACATTGAGATCCCCTTGCTGTGTGCAGTGGTGTGCTTTGCCACCACGCATCCACGCAATTGTATGGGGCCCCTCCTCCCAGGGGGCCCCCAGAACTGCTGGGTGAATATTAGAAGCAGCTGACGTGTAATACTGGTGATGCTCTCAGTGCCGAGGCTGCATGAGAAAGAAAGTTGCATCTCTGCGTCATTTGTTCCTCTTTATTATTGTATTTTGTTATATAACTCTGCAAAATTATAAGCCCCCCGCTTGCTGTATGAGTGACTGAACCGGTTAGGTGGTAACTGGACACCACAAAGCTATCTGTCTACTTGGGGGCTACATAGCCTTATTCCTGGGCATATGCTGTCTTTCTTGCTAATAGGTGAAGCATAACCCAAGGGTAAGGTAGAACCTACTGGTGCTGATAGGTCAGTAGGGTCAAAGATGAACAGATGGACTTGGGTAAGTATCTCAGTGGGCAACACAACATCAATAACAAGTTCAGATCTTCAGCATTGGTGGGCTTCATTGCCTGTTCATGTGGGCTCTTCATAAAAGACCTGCATAACACCTGATAGTGGGGCAAAATTGTCTGAAAATTGCAGGTCAGCCAGGTATAAAATGGACAGCTGGGCGAAGTATGTATATAATTATGTTGTACACAACATGTAATAGACTTTCTAAAAGCAGCTGAAAATCCCTTTATCCTCTGTAAAATAAAATGAAATAGCTGCTGGGTCAGTTTGCAGTCTGCGGGAGAGTGCACAGAGATGAACCATTTTCCAGAATATACCCACAGCAGTGCTCCCCAATATTCAGTCTTGTAAGTGGGAAGAATTCTCTATTTCTCTATTTCTAGCTAGATACTGCATCAGGTCCTCTTCTGCATGGCACCTGCCTCTCATGTGGTCCTGCATCTTAAAGGAGGACTATCGCAAAAATGGGCCAATGATGGATGGCGGGAGGAGGGGTCACTTACACACCAGGCATCAAGAAATATCCAGCCAGGCCTGTTTCTTTTTATTTTACTGGAAGGAAGAGGAAATCAGGGGTACAGGAGAGGAAACCACAAGTTTGACAGGTGTTTATTCAGTTTGGGTGTATAAGTGACCCCTCCTCCCCCTTAGCTGACATGTTTATATTTATTTTTAATATTACACACTTTATCATAGTGCTTCTTTAAAGGGGAAAAGGATGTGGTCAATGTTCTGAGATGATTCAGTATTTTTATGTGTGTTTTATGGAAGCAGTTTTCTCTATCTGCAATCAGTTGCTATTGGCAAGATACACTATGAACCAGGTGAGAATTCTCACTCCTTTTTTTAGGAGAGAAAACTGCCTTTGACTATCATTGTCTACCAGATGTAAATTTTAACCTGGCTCTGAATCAGCCCCAAGGTAGACAATGAAAGGGAACGGCAGTTTTCTCTCCTAACAAAGGCGTGAGAATTCTCTTTTTCGACCCCCAAGTCTGTACACCAAGAAGAGAGAAGTGAAGCTGCTGAATTGGGGGAGCTCACTCAACCTTACACATCACCAGCAATGTGCATGTAACTGCTATTGGCAATGTACAAAGTCTGCACTTGGTGTACGTTGCCAATAGCAACAAGCTGCAGATAGTGAAAACTGCTTCAATAAAACACATTTGCTAACATTAGAAAAAAAATTAGAAATATACACTTTAAAAAATTCAATTGTAAGTGGACTTACCCTTTAAGGAAGGTTGGAGGTAGTGCTCTAGGTGTGATTCTCAACCTTTTTTACGCCAAGTACCCCCTAGTGATAAATACCAAATACCCCAAGGGCGTAATCACTTATAAATTGTACCACAAGGCCTACTTATTTTGGTACTATTATATCAATAAGGGATCATTTTTTACTGTTATATTATAGCTGACCAGTCAGACACCCCCTGTTACTGTGCCCCTGAACACTGCCGTATACCCCTTGGGTACGCGTAGGTTGAGACACAGTCGTCTAGGTGTTGCGATCTTTCAGTGTATTCATTGTTGGGCTGAATCTCTAGGTCAGGAGTTTCCAACCAGTAAGACCACCAGGGGATGAAGAGAGGTGGCACATGAAGCACTGCAGGCAGCATACTGCCTTCCTCCAACAGGATGAGCCAAGGCAACAAGCTGCAGGCATGCAGCATCTTGGGATGCCAGTATAGCTTGCAGAAGAGTTTGTGCCATTGTACCAGGTGCAATGTCGGTCCTTCTTAAAGCGAACCTCCACCATCCAGGGGCATTCTGTACTGGGTGGTGCTTGAGATCATTGGAAAATAGTACTTTGTGATCAATGGTACTTTGTGATAAAATGGTTTGGATGGTGTCCTCCGCGTATCCATTGCGTATTTTGTGCCGATGTTGGAGTAGCGAAACATCTTACGCGAGGCTCTGGGTTGTGTCAGGAATTTCCTAAAGATTTGAATATATGGTATAAAGGAAAACTCTATTTTGAATATTTGGAAGGTGATTTTTTGGAAGGGCTGAGTGTTTTAAACCCTGTTGTGAGTATAACCTGTAGATATTTTTCTGACTAATATGCAACACTCCTCAAGTCTGAGCAAGTGGGAAGAGATGGAAGTTGGCCGGCTCTTTGCAACTGAAATGAAGACCATTTATTAGATACTTGGCGCTGCTTCTGTGGCTGGCTGTGATAACGACGTGTAATTTATAGGGACGGGATGTTCCCGCTCTATGAGCAGGTCCTTGCACAACATATTGTAGAGCTTTCAGTGGAAGTAAGATTTGCAGTCACTCAAGACACTCCATAGTGTAAAGGGTTTGAATAGTGCAGCATAACCTGTTACCTTCCAATCATACTTAAATCCCTATGCGCTCCGATCAATTTAGAACCTCTTTCTAGAAGTTCTATGGTTTGGGGTAAGGAAAATGCATCTCTATCCATGGGTTTCAAAGATGGATGTCCATGAGGATGTGGCAGCAGGTGGATCCATATTGGAAGCATTAGGCTGGTTGAACTTTTCCTAGAAAAATATAGAATATTTATGCAAATTCCTGGGGTGGGAAGTAGAAATTGGCAGTAAGCATTAGGAGATATTATATGCCAATTTGGGACCCCTGTTGTGTGAAACCCCCCAGGTTGCCCATTAAAACACACCTTTCCCCAGTCCTACAACACATACACGGGCTCTCCTCCAATCAGTATGCCAGCGGGTGCATCCCTGATACCCTCAAACATTGTGCGTGTCCATGCCGGCCATTCACAGATGCCTGGTGTGGGTGCGTGCTATGCTAAAGGTATAGCTAACAGCTGCTTTAGCTCGCTCATGTGCCATTGGATCGGGATATAGTAGGTTTATGGGACTGGAGGTGTTCACATAGTGAGGTATCCCGTTTTGGGATGCCCTGGGGGGGATGAATGTTATAGGTTCCAGGGCCGGTAACCGTAGATTTTGGTCAGCTTTTACACATCTGTTTGGAGTGTCAAAATGAGTAAAGGTTCTGGCCTCAGCCAGAGTATCTGTAGCCGGGTGCTGCATTTCAGCCTGTGGGTGGGAATATTCAGTGTACAAGGCTAGAACTAGGTGCCCATTTTTCTGGCTAACAGGACAACGATCATAGGTGTCAGAAGGTGTCCTGGAAAATGCCAGAACAACTCACATTTGCATGATGTGAGCCAGCTTCAGCAGTCGGCCTTTCCATGTGGGCAGTCAATGATATGTGATTGCGATTGGCAGACTGTGGGCACTTGGGATCAAGTTCTGACACCTAAATCCATGGAAGGACGAATCAGTAAATATGGAGTGGCTGAGAATAGGTCTGGGGGGGCATGCATGAGGGGCATCAGCAATCTGGAGGGGCATGCATGAGGGGCATCAGCAAGACCTGCTGCACCTGGGGCATGTGCCCCCCCTGGGCTGGGCTAAAGACTACACATTAAAGACACACACTGAATTCATTTTTAGTTTTATTTCACCTTCTAACATCACTTGAAGCAAATACACATAATAATAATAGTTTAGCTCATTATAACTGGACTGTAATCAGAGCTCCCCTACCTCATAAATATCAACAATAAACCCCTAGAACAATACAATCTTCTATGTTCAGCAGAGTTAATGGTTGTGTATCGCTGTGGACAGCACAAAACAATCTCCTGAAATGCAGTCACAGCAGAGTATATGAGTCTTGTGTTTGTTGTGTTATTCAGTTACTGTGGTCTATAGACGACACATTTCAAATCCTTCTTCTACTCGCGGCACCTGTGAAGAGGATCATCAGTTAGTTCTTCATCACATAAATAAAATGAGATGTTAAATCAATGCTAGGAGTACATGGTTTTCTAGAAGAGATATAAAAAGGTCAAGTCATAGGCCGCACACACTCGCAGAGCTGGAACACTACGTACTATAATATTCTGCGAATAATCGAATTTGTCAACAATTGAAATTAATTTTAGAAATCTGACCCTGGACCTAAATGAAAACCCTCTAAAGCCAACCTAACCAAAACCTCTTCTGGCCTCTAAACATAGTCCTAAAACGAACATGTCCCCCCAAAAGAATTCTTACTTTCGACATATTTCATTAACCCAATATTAATATTGTCTTGACCCCCAACACCAGCCTGTAAATTGAATCTATAAACCTGACCATGACCGCAGCATAATCTTGCATTTTCCAAAGGTAAATTTAGCACTTGAGGGGATGGAAATCAGAGACAAAACACTGGGTGAGCGTAAGGATAACTTGAAAGACTCCTGGCCACAGGAAGTGAGTGTAGACAAGTTAGTGGTGCATTAATAGAACGTTGTGTGTACAGAGAAGTGATGGCTTGAGTGACAGGTATTGGGACCAGGGGCATCATCAGTTTAGATCAGTGCTCCCCAATCCTTTTCTTGAGAGCCACCAACAGAGCAGGTTTTGCAGATATCCACCCAGATGCCGAGGTGAAGTAATTTGTGCCCAGGCAGAACTTATAGAGCTTCCTGTGTCTGAGATAGACAAGTCATGACCTATTAGTGGTTCTTAAGGAGAGGGTTAGGGAACACTGGGGTCAAAGGGTCAAAGCAGCAGGTAGGATTCCATGGTGATCCACAGCTGTGGAGTCAGTCAGAGAGGGCTAAGAGGAAATAAGGGTGTCAAGAACCTGTTTGAGGAAGTGCGACCAAGCCTTGTAAATAAAGTCTGGTTTCAATAGCAAAAAAGGGGAAACTGGACCAATAACCTTTTAGGACTACAAAGTCCAGAGCAGATATTGTGTTAGTAACATGCAAGTGTAGTGTAAGGAAGTATCTGGTGAATAGTTGAGGATAGAGTATTGTAGAGAACAGTTAGAAGTTGGTTCGTTTTGAGTCTGAACTGGAGAGTATTAGCCTATACTAATGGATTAACACTGTAACAAAACTAGAGAGCACATTTATATACGTAAGTCTATAGTTCAGTTGGAAGATGTAGTGGGGCAAGGAAGAACTGGGCAGGATGGAGAGGAGACTGAGTAGCAACTGGAAGCCTAGGCTGAGCTGGAGGCAGACACAGGAATTGTGGAGGAAAAAGAGTCGATCAGGCAATAGGATCACCACCAAGGGTGCAGGTATGTCGTCAATGACATGTGGAGAAATAGGCGGATCAAGCTGCTGCTGATATCATCTTGTGTGACTGTTGCCTGGTTATACAACTCAACTGTACTATGCAGAGGCTCCAAGGAGTGTACTGTACTAAATTTCAGGTGGAGTTATATGTTTTATTGAGATTTCTTTGGGTGTCTTGCTGAAGCTGGTTCTCAACAAATCATTAGTCAACAGGGCCTGTGCTCCAAAAGGGTTAATGAGTTGTGTGCATTTCCACCCATCCCACAGAGCACCTTACCCTAGTGTAACACTCACCCTGTACCAGAAGCTACCTGCCCAGTAGCAATTAGATCACCATTTGGAGTAGTCCTGTAACGGGGGGGTGGATTAGCTCTTAGGTTTGTTAGAGGAGGTTTAGTTAGACCTTAGCGGTAGGGACATCAGAGAGGGTGTATGGATACTAGGTATAATCCCCATCACAGCACAAAGTGGTAGCTAGGTACATAACAGCAAAGTGTCCTGCCCGTGCCTGCTGATTGGTTGCCGAGTCTATAAATAGACTTGGGTGGTCTGTAAGAGCAAGAGCTGGAGCAAGAGGCTCATCTATTAGAATGTCGTCCAGGAGTGCAGGAGATTCACATCCCAGACTGCATTCCTGGAGGACCTCAAAGTTCAGATCAGAGAAGCCCCCCATCGTAAGGAATAGAGAGATTGGCATGCTTTCTGTGGCCCTTTGGGGAGGAACTCCATGTCTCTTCCCCTAGCCCAGGGAGAGTCCCTTTACAAGCTGGGCCCTGTCCGGGACACCTAAAGCACACCAAACTGCACCAGGTATCCCTGTTACAGTCCTGATCCAGGGCAGAGTATAACAGGGTGGAGGTGGAGTGTTAGCTGGGACAGCCAAGCTTCAGCTCCACATGTGTTTGTCACAAGACTTCAGCTGGACAGTGAGGTTTGCAAGATGGGAGTGTTTGAGGTCAACGTAAAACATATTTGCTCCTGCCAAGAGAAACCTATTGGTCACCTCACCAGTGATGATGTGAAAGTGCCATTGCATCTACAGATAAGCTCCGAATGTGAAGTAGTAACTTGTGCTAATTTTTTGGGCTCCTTGTAGGTGGACATCACAATTTGGAGGTAGGTTCAGGGTTCAGCCTTAGGTTCTGCACCTACACCACAGATCTGTGTACTAGAAGGCACAAGTGCATGTTAGCCAAAGCTCTGTACTTGCTTCTCCAACACTCGGTACATGCACCCCCCCGCTCCTCGCTGTCACCTCCTCATCTCAAGTGTTCTGATTGATATGGACTCCTCACTGCAGAGATGTTATTTAGAGCATCATGTCTCACCCCATGAAGACAGCTGTATTTTCAGGCCTGGTATTCCTCCACTACAAGTATGGCAGTTATGGGATCGGCGTAGCGCAGCATCCCAGCTGAGGTCTGGCTAGCGTTACATAAGGAGGCAGATGCCAGTTGGCCCGGTACCATAGAGCTGTATTGTGCCATGCTGTCAGCTGTCATGGAAGAACGACAAATGTCTCCAAAATGCAGGATGCCAATTATGTAAAAATACAGCAGGTTTTTTTTTTTAATTCAATCTTTACCTAGAGTCTTAAAAGGCAATTTGGGACGCAGCCCCCAATTGAAATTTGAATATTTGAGATGAACTACCAGGACATTTATATTTAGCATTTAAACCCCCCAACCATTTATCACCAGCAGAGCACCTACCTGCTATCATCCATCAATGTTTTTTTTACTGGGGCACTGCAAAGAAAAGAGAGGAAATAGTATTTGTATAGTGTATCATAGTGCTTTTACAGGATCATTTAAAGGCAATTCAACACCATACGGCTTATAGAGGCTTTTAGTTCCTCTTTCCCAACATCCATAGTTATGGCTAAAAAGGCTTCCCCTCCCCGCGCATGCTTCTGTTTATGTCAGTACAACAGTATTTAGAGACCTCTAAATACAAATATATGAGAACGGCATGGTCTACAGAAGAGTTACAGTAGATCTTCTGCTCATAACTAATGGCAGCCAATGTTCTGTAAGGTGGGCTGAGACTTCAGGGCCTCTGGAGTATTGGACATTGTATATCATACTACAGAGGCATACATCGTGCAGTAGCAAACTTACCTCGGACTTCTAATCTGCATTCTGTCTCTGCGACACCATGTTCATTTACAGCTTTGCAAGTATAGACGCCACCATCAAATGGGCTTGGCTTTCTCACTTCTAACGTCAGTACACCCTGCTTACTGAAAGATCGGAATTTGGCCTCTCCTGACAGGTCCATCTTGTTCTTGTACCAGGTGACCCTGGGCTAGAGAGAAAGAAAAATAATTTTTGTTGAACATGAGAGTAAGGGGGTGGCTCAAGTCACTCAAGCCATCTCACATTTCCAAGATGACCCACCAGGCACCATTAGTTAAACATTATATCTACTCCACAGGAGCCACCCACCACAGGCATTGATGGCTAACCATCAAATCCCTCACTACATGCGTAGATGTCTATTACATCCACTCACTATAGGGGCTGATGGCTAACCATTATACGCACACACCACAGACACTGACGCAGGAAGGATCTTAAGTACCATTATTTATCCATTTGGGGAGTAATCACTGTATTGGGCAACCTGGGTCTAGAAGGTCCCTCTCCTCACCACACCCCACTATGTGAATGTGCCAAAAAAGTATTTTAGGTAGGCAGGTGGGGTTAAAGCTCTAAAAGCTATTTGGATGCTCCAGGGACCATGACGCCACACATCACTAGGCTTGGTGGAAAAAACATGCTAACCAAACCTTTCCTCTGCTCAAGGCCTAGGTCAGCTACCCATGTAGAGAGTTATGGGGCTGCTTTTGGATATCTGTGGCTGTCATAGAACCATGGAGCCTCTTCAGGGCTAGCTGTACTTCCTCACCGTACTGTATCATAGGGAGAATGCCCCACACATTTGACATGAAAGCTCCCTTTCTTTTTCGTTTTGCTATAATCTCCAATCACTTATTACCTGGCAAGGGAAGGACAAAGATGCCTCATCTATGAACATAGCTTGCACTTTCCTGCTACCCATACATCCAATTCTAATAACCCCCAGTAGCAGATTTAATGTCCAACTGTCCACTCGTATCCATACTTTCATTTAACAAGTGTCCTGATATGGTGCAGCATACCTTGGGTGATCCACGCACAGAACAGCTAAGAGTTGCATTGTATCCTGCAACTACAGAGCGGTTCACCAATGGGTGAGTAAATTTAGGAGCTTCCTCAAACTCATGATCCTTATAACTGGGAGGTTTGTATTCAGTGCCTGAGGAAACATACAAAAAATAGTCAATTTAAGCCCAACTCCAGATAGATTTCGAAAGAACAGACTAGGGCCTATTTAAAGCTTGCTTTGCTGCCTCTGACCCCAAGGGCGAAGATCTACATTCACGTTCAGCTTGGTCACCAGAGACTAGATGCTAATTCAGATGAAAATCCATGGATGCCACCAGGAAAGAAAATATGGCAACAGCACAACATGCGCAAGTGACAGCTCATGTTCTTTTTAGTTCTACAGTCATAACAGACAAATAGGAAACAGGTATGCATGGAGTATGGAGGGTGTTACTTTATCACACAGGCAGAAACAGATCTTTATTTTAAGGGGGGGCAAACTTTGGGATGCCCCACCCGATATGAGCAAAATCAATAACACAGTTCAAAAAATAACTGATCCATCCCAAAGAATGAAAAATGCCCCGAATTATCCTTTTTAACAATATCCTGGGAATTTTCTGGTCTTGGGATCTGATCTGACTGCCTGGGATTCTCCTAGCATCTCAGTGCATTACTGTGATACCATGAGAAACAAGGGAAATACCTCCTCAGGATATGAATGGCCCTCTCTGTGGAAGCAAAGACAGTTTGCTGGTCTATAAGCAACACGACAACTGCCTTGCCAACTGCCAGGGAAACTTCAAGCAGTACGCCGATGACCAGGAAGATTTCAGGGCACATATAATGAGGGTAAGAAGACAAGGCCCCTACTACTTGTGTCCCAGGGACCCCATATATCAGTTCAAAGGGTAGGGGATAGATAGCCTGCCCCCATGGGCCAGGGGTTTGCCAATACTCCTGTCACATTACTGGCACCCTCTTCCATGCAGCAGTGATGTAGGAGAGTCTGGTGCCCATTGACACCAGGGGTTATACAAATTTGATCTGGGATTTTCCAAAATTTGGTTTTGGTCAAACCGAATCTGGAAAAATTTGAGTTTACCTTAGCTCAGCACAATAGAATTATACACAATAAAGTACGATCGTGAATTAACCCTAATGAGTATAAACGGAATGTCTCGCAAACCGAATGTGCTATGTGAGATACAATGCTGCAAGGAGACATCTGGCATGACCTTGTATCCAGAGACCATCTAGTTAGACTGATTGTGTTGTTATGATGTAAACATTAGAGGAAAAAGGTATATCCTATTTAGTGTGAATGTTCTACCTGATCTTATGTTACTATTTTATATATGCATACAAAGAATTGTATCGCATCTCAAGATATTAACATACCAGTACATTGAAAGCTTTGGAAAGACTATCCGATACATATTAGATGCTCTACCTGATTTTACTATGTTTGCAAAGTCCTTGGAGGTTGCAGGCTTCTCGCTGAGCCCACACATATTCTCACTGAAAACCCGGAAATAATACTGGTTACCCATGATCAGATCAGATACTACACAGTGAAGGCGCCTGTAGTGTTCAAAGACTGTGAACCATTCCTGAAATTAAAAAAGGAGAGAAAGTGTTTAGACAAAAAACTCCTGACAAACAATATGTGAGCTTGTCATGCATTCGTGTTTTCCGAATGAAGCTTAGCAGAGCCACCAGTACACTCCTACCCACCTACGATTACTAATTGTGTCCTTCAACCACAATTCCAGCACCCTTAAAGGGTCTCTCTGGAACCCATAGCCCCCAATACAAATGACGTCACTAAGTTTCCTGTAGCATGTGCCATAGCTAGAAGAATATCTGGAGCACTGACAGGTCCTAAACCACAGTGAGGGGCAATTCTACCAGTAGCCCAAGCTCCTTTAAGCTCTCACTTTCTGCTTGCTCCCTCGGTGTGTAATGTCAACAGTCATGGGTGGGCTATGTCTTGTTGGTTACATACCGCTCACAGACGTCTGCTAGTGGCAAAGCCATCTTTCCTGACATCTTCGCTAGTAGCTGTGCAGCATTAGTGCCTCTACAGTTTATTTACACAGGAGGGCGACACAACAGAGCCAAAGAGACCTCGATTTACTGATGGTCTTTGGACCTTTGGTGTTACAAAAAGCCAATGAGCCCAGGTTAAGTTTAATGCAGCCAATGGCCACCTCTTGCCCATGATAGCATTACTCGTGTGGGGTTTCTGTTCATGGCTACCAGGGGTGGTCTGGCCATAGGGAATTCCTAGTGAGCTGCTTTACTTTGGGGCTGACTAGGCTGGTTATTACCCCCCAGCATACAGCAGGGGCGTAGCTAGGGGGGGAGGAAGGGGGGCACTTGTCCTGTGTGCAGCGGGTCAGGGGGGCGCCAAAGGATGGCCTGAGCACAGGTGGGGGGCGCCATTTCGAATCTTTGCCCCAGGTGCCAGAAAACCCAGCTACTTCCCTGACGTACAGCCCACATTTAATCCCATGCTTACCCTTGTCTCCTGACAACTAACATTGCTGACCATGCTTGCCCACTGAATATAGATAAAAGGGCATAATAAAACTGACCCAAATCCTCCTTGGTGACTCTGTGCCAGGTAGGGACCAGGTCCACAAGGAATCTAATCCACTGACTCTCACCACCCGTGAGTCCTGTCTTGGAATGGACCATTAACTCCAGTCCAAAAGTTTCTCAGTGTGAAAGCCTACCTTAGTACAGAGACACATTCTCTAGGATGGGGATAGCGCCATAACAAAACAAAGAAATGAAGTAGAAAAAAAGGGAGAGACTACTCTGGAGCAATGCTGGTCCAGTCCAAAGTATAACTCACCATGGTCTTTTTGTCTGCTTTTTGAATTGTATAGCCTGTAATTTCTGCATTTCCGTCATCCTGGGGTGGGGTCCATTCCAGAGCCACATTGAACCCCCATACTTCTACAATCTTTAGGCTCTGAGGAGCACCAGGCTTGTCTGGAAGACAAGACATCACATGAACAAACAATTATATGGCATTGCTACAGCCTGGGATTGTCTATGTCCTCTTCCAATACTGACCTACAATCTGGATCTGGATGCTGGCTGTGTCCTCGCAGTTCTCAATTTGGATTTTAACTGTGTACTGACCAGAGTGGTGCCTTTCAGATGACCTGATAAAAAGGATGGTGTCCGCTTCACTGTTTCTGATGCCAACTTGTTTTGGGTCAATGGGTTGTCCATCCTTTAGCCAGGTGACCACAGGACGTGGTTTTCCCTAAGCATTCAAAAATAAGTTTTGTAGCACAATGCTAGTATTTTATTATTTAAATAGAAATAAAAAATATATATTTTTTAAAATGGACCACTATCACTATCCAATCATGGTAGAAATAAACAATGCTAGTATTTTATTATTTCAATAGAAATAAAAAATATATATTTTTAAAATGAACCACTATCACTATCCGATCACGATCACTATCCTGGGTATCCCTGGGGCATCCTGATTTGGGTTGTGCTGCTGTGTAAAACTCTGGCTGTGGCCCATTATATGTTCCACTCTGGCAATCCCACAAAACTGGATGTGTTGGAGTGGCTCAGTAATCAGACCACTTCAAGGTCAGCTTTCCCAAATCAGGATGTCCAACCAGAGAGGAAAACACCCAGAAGAGTGAAAATCCGAAGTGTTGTTCCTCTTTAATGACAAATGTATATCCAGATCCTGATTGTATTTTCCTTTGCCCAACAGAGCGCCACAATACCAAACAGTGCCCAAATGCTTTTAAGTCTTATCAGAAAGGTTTGCTGGTTGCAGAAGCTGGTCAGGGAGCTAGGACTGTAATTGTCATTAGATGGTATATGATAAATTACACTTAGGTGACTTCAAGTTTACATTTGAATCAACTGTAATCAAAGGTTGGGCTCTTCTATGAACAAAGACAATGATATCATCACTAGGAATATATGGCATCATCTGGTTTGTGTAACATCAACCACAGAAGCCAACGGTGCAGAACAGAGAATCTTGGTGGGAATCCACAGTGAAAACAACACATTCAGTGGATCAGTGCAGTCACTGTTGGTGATTTGGACATACCTGGAAGGGAATAACGATGTTCACAGTTTCCCCAACCCTCTTTATGAGTTTCTGTCTCAGGTAACGAGGCAACCAGATCTTTGGCTTTTCTGAAGAAAATGAAAGACATCATTTGAATGAGCAGTATTTCCTGTTATATCTGCATAGTATATTTAGGTTTTGGATGATGTGGTGTTTGTGTGCCTCAGTGCTGGTATACTCACGCATGATCTCGCGGATGGTCACAGGTTCCTTCATGATGCATGGCTCACTGGGTCCTGCCAGGTTTATTGCCTTGACTCTGAAGGTAAGCCTGGCCCCAGTAGGCAGGTCTCTTATCACAGAAGAGGTCCTCTCTGTCAGGCCTGCCAAAGCTGGTACCCATTCAGTGGCTGTGGAAGACATCAACACAGTAAAAGTTTTTTCTTTTATAGACATGGGATAGGTAATGTACATGGCATAGTTGATTTTGTGATCCTATGTTCATATTTGATTTGAAAAATTTCCTAGAGTTTACGCTGGACATTAGTAGACTGTGCTTAGAGTCTCGTTACTTACCTTATTCTGCACTACCATGGATTGATCTACCACATGATCAATAGTTAAAAATGCCATGTAGTAGATCAGCCAATAGACTAACAATAGGGAGTAGTATTACTGGACTCATCAAAGACCCTGAGAAATTATCATTAGTGCGAGAGATGTTCCTTAATGACTGGGGTTATTATGTCTATGCCAATAATTGTATGGAGTATAAGTCCTACTGCCGTTAGCAACTGATGCAGTGGAAACAATAAACAAAAAATAAATGATGCTTTACTGTTGACATTGTGATGGAGGAAACTGGGTGTCGTAAATGTCAGGCCATAGGATTTCCCTGCCATTTCCTCAGTTACATTTTGCAGCAAAAGTCATGGCCCATAAACAGCATACAACAGGCACGGGATTTTACCAGGACCTGGCATCTCTGCCGCTTCCTGGCCAATCAACCAGTGTGCTCCAAGACTAAGGCAATATCATTAGGGTGAGTTCATGGGCTCGGGTTGCTTGGGTGAGGGGATAGCGTGGTTAAGGGAATGAGGGTCTGGGATTGGATGGGAGAGTTAGAAAAGATGAAAGCCCAGACTGCACCCAAAGCAGTGTGGCCCACCAGGCATTTGTCCGGGTGCCCTATGGCCAATCTGCCCCGTTAAACAGGTATCAGTCAGAGAAGAATACAAAAAAATACAAAGTGTGGAACACAGTGAAGATGTCAAGTAGACAATATTTGGTACAACAGTGCCATCACCAAGAATGGGATGTCCCCCAAAAATTGATGAAAAGACAAGAAGCAAAGTGGGAGGCTGCAAAATGGCCTACAGCATCATTAAAGGATCTGCAGGAATTTCTGACTGTGTACTGCATGTGGTAACAAGCCGCCAGTATTCATCATATGTCTGGGCTGTGGGGTAGGTAGGTAGGTAAGTCTTTTCTTACAAAGAAAAACAGCCTGGCTCTGCTTTGCCAGAAGCATGCGGGAGTGTTATGGTCTGATGAGCCCAAGGGTGATATTTTTGGCCATAATTTAAAAAAGTGCATTTGGTGTACTGTACATCGCCAAAAGAACACCATACCCTCAGTGAAACGTGGTGGAGGCAGAAGTTTGCTTAAGCTTGCCACAAAAACCTCCTCTGCTTAAAACCCAGTATTTTGACTATTCGGGGTTTTGGTCCTTGCCCTCGGGACACCCTGATTAGGGACGCCCCACTGTGTGAAACTTTTCCCTGGTCTTACAACGCATGTGCGACTTCCCGTCTGAGCAGCCCGCTCGACTGTACTGACGCGTTCTTGGCTTGCGTCTTGCTAAAAGGATAGTGGGGATGTAGCGCTGCTCAGCATACATCGTTGGACTGGGGCTGAAGGTGATGATACCAGGTGACCTGGGGTTTTACACAGTGGGGCATTCTGATTATGGATGCCCTGGGGTGAGGGAATAAAGCATCCAGGAAATCTTATAGATTCCCAGGGCGATCTCTGTGGATTTTGGTTCAGTTTAAAAGCTAAAGATGACTAAGACTTTCACCTTTCAGCACAATGACCGAAACCCATACCTCCTCATCAGAAGAAGATGAAAGTTCTGGAGTCACGTAGCCATTCAAAAAATGTGGGATGGCCAGAAGGGACAGTCATGGCTAGTGGTAAAGAAGCCCTGTGAGCGGAGGGTGGCAGGTTTATTTTCTGGTCGGGCCCTGCTTCTTGGGTGCCCTGGGTTTTTGTGTGTTCAAGCTTACAATGGCCATATATGAACACAGAAGATGTCCTCACAATCTGTGCCATGCTGAAAGACTTCTACCCAAAAGACTGAATGCTTTCACAGAGTCTAGAGTAATTCAACAATGTATTCGTGTACAGCTGTGAATATTTATGCCACCGCATTATTTTACATATTTTCCACCCTGTTTATTGATGGTATTGTACAGATTATGGTGACATTACAGGTGGAAAAGTTCTAAAAGGATTCTTCTTGATCTGATTTTTTTTACTGCCATGTGTAGACTTTCATATCCACTGTATATACAGTATATATATTATATATAGCCGGTATCTTAATACATGTGTTGCAAAGCTATTGTGGTGGTAACATTTATTAATACATGCTACACGTTCCACAAGAATTCACACACTCAGGCATTTTTTTATGTACTTGGCAGCACGGGTTCTGTACTTCATCTCCTCACTTGTTGGCAGGATATGGGTAACATGAACCCCCGGCCTCAATTTTCATTTCAGATAAAGGTTTCAGAAGGGTGCCAACTGATGTGAGAGGGTCACCCTCTACAGTGTCTGCCAAGCAGCTGTGAATCCTCTTGGTCTCTGTGCCCGGGGCACCCTGGCATCACCTCCAGTAGTGCGTGCTAGGTCAGGCTTGAAGTAGCATAGACGGAAGCTCAGCTAAAGATGACAGAAGTCGGAAAACATCCAGCCCAAATCTCATTAAACAATTACTAGCTGGGCTGTGGCCAGACGTAAATGGAGAGTGCGTGCGGGCCACATGAAGCACCTGATTGCAGACAGTAAGCCCGAGCCAGGGTGACATATCATCCTAACATTACTTGTGCGTGTTTGTGCCCATTAAAATCACGATGGAAATTTTATGGTGGCAGAGATCCAGATCTGAAGATGCTACGAGCAAGTCAAGAGGGTAAACTTTAATCTGCCGTATAAAGACTGGGATGGATTTATGGCTACATAAGGAGCTCAAAATAAGCCAATTCTAACACACTAAATCCAGCACTGTGCTTCTTCCCAACCTCTACCCTTCATTCACTAACATGCCCATCATAATGATGGTCACCTTCAAAAATAGGAGTGCTGGACAGCCAAAGATTAGTGGTGTCTGAGGATTGGGGATTATCGTGTTCTAGTTCGTTAAAGGACTTTAAAGCAGTCCTACACCAGTTCCCCAGTGGGGCCGCACAGTGACAAACTTGGGGGGGCATCTAGATTGCTGAAACCTCGGCAACCCCAAAAATCCTTACTTGACCTCATTCCTCGGCTAAAATCCTGTCCTCTGCTTGGCCCCTGGCGGTCATGTGGGCTGGTCTTGACCGATGGCCAGGAGAGACAACCCGCGGATCAGAGGACCGAGGTTCAGATAAGAATTTCGAGGTGCTATGAAGGGTATTGCACGGGGGGGGGGGAACAGTAATCAGGAAGCCCCATGATCCTGTCACTATGTGGCCCCGCACCGGATTGCTGGGGAACAGGTATAGAACTGCTTTAATATCTACAAACATCACAGGTTTTCAGTAGTTGGTAAATTACCTCTAACTTCACTGACTAAATGCCAGTCCAGGACAAGTTTGGAGTCAGGGTCAGCTTTGCCGGGAAGCTGCAATGAACTTGTGGTAAGTCAGCCAATGTATCCTATGAGGTATCTTAAGGCTAAAGCTTTGCTGGTGAGATTGGCTTGGCTGGTAGGAACCAGGAGACAAAACCAGGTGCATCTACTCTATGGTTTTGTAGGAGCAAGTTGAGTGTTACGCTGCAGAAAACAGAGCCACGTATGTCTGTATTTAAGGAACCCGCATGTATTTTTATGTTCAGCTAAATTAATATTTAATTGACAAAGACGTGTGAAGCTAATATGTCTGGCTTCCAGCGGTCACGAATAATATGTCAGGACTTTCTAGCACTCTGAATGTCTGATGTTGTGTCAATTTTTACTTTGGTTTCTTAGCAATAGGGAGGGTTCCAGTTACTGTGTATTTATTATACAGGGGTGATGGGGAGCCACTACATTTATCAGCCGTATATTCCATGATGGTCCTTAACACCACTGTTTGCATGCCGCATTTATTAAGCAGTATTACATCAGACCTTTAAAAAATTCCATTGGTGGTAGATTAAGGGACAAAAGAGAAGGTCAGTTAGCTTAACTTCTAGTAGGTTATATAGAAAACAAGAGGCACATGGTGTAACAGTTAAAGGATAAAGAAGGTGGAAGAGCTTACAGTCTATTAGGACAGGAAAAACAAACAAAAGGCCTTATAACCCACAGAGGTATAAGAGGGGCTGTAGTAGGCCGAGAAACGTGCAATCTAAGCGGGCAGAGATGTAGCAGATGTATAAATCGTTCAGGCCCCTCCTATAGCTCTTCCATTTCCTGCATGATCTCTCTGACCTCACTTTTTTTCTGCTATTATTGACCTGTGTCATTCTTCGGCTTCTTGTAGTTCTTAAATAAATAACCATAACTACACAATCTAGTGAGCTCCTCAGCAATTATAACAATGGACCGGCAATCAACAATGGCTCTTAGTCCTCTGTGAGCTTTTGTGGGGGTCTGAGGGCAATGAATTGCTGTATGCCATGCACTGCACCCCCCACCCCATTACACACCTACTTCCTGTACAGTTTTGTGGCCCCACATGACCGGCAGCAGTCAGTGAAGTTTGCAGGAAGATCTTACACGTGAATGATGTGCATTTGCCTGACCAACTCCGCTGTTCAATGGTGGTCTTGTGGAGTGGCGATACAGCAGCCAAAATGGATCATTGGAAAAGCAGGTGAGTATGAGGACTGGGGCTCGGGCTTCTCCTGCTGCTCTGTGGTCCTGGGCATTTAGCAGTTGTTTTTGACAGTCAGTCCAATTTTAAAGAAGATGCACAAATTGAATAACAGGGGCTTGCCTTGCTATCTTGAAAAATCCAGCAATTTATCTCTCTTAATTGTTGAGGCTGTAGGGAGTAAGAAAAACAACCTGGGTGGTCCTGCATCCAGTGTTTGACTGGCCCAAAGTTCTTGCAGGTTCACTGTCCTGGGGGGCTAACACCTCTGTGGCCCCTGACTGTTTCCAGGAGACCCGAATAGCATGTGCTACCTCTCTTGGCCCTATACAGGCACCCATGCATAATAGTCTTGTATTGAGCCTGATTGCTTCTGAAATAAAAATTAGATTATTCTCAATGACTGCTTCATACTGAGCTGTACACAGACCATGCCCCCTGCAGGCCAGACTGAGAAAGTGCAGCTTCCAGTCTCATCATATCTTGGGGCTGTGGACAGATCGGCAGTGGCAGGTGAGCTGGAAGCCAGGTCCCTGATCTGCAGAAAGGTACACGATAGCAGACACTCCCTTTAGAGTGGACCAACACCCTCCACAACAACATGTCTCTGATCAGTTAAACATAAAAAGACACTTACCTTTTGATGACTTTTGCAGCCTTCTGTCCCTCGCAGCGCCTGTATTCTTCAAAAATCTCGGCCGGAAGTCCCGCCCTCCAGCTCTTGTCCGTTCATTTGCATGCTGTCTGTCTTGCTTGTCCGTTCATTTGCATGCTGTCCCTCTTCCTTGTCCGTGGATAAGCTTTCCTCCTCACTCGCACGATTTCACCTACCTACTGCGCATGCGCCAGATTTGCTTTAGGGAGAGGTCAAACGATCTCTTCCTTTTACAAGCAAATCCAAGATGGTGGCGAGAGATTCAAAAGGAAGCGACGCAGCGCTGGAGCATTAGAGATAAGTTATTTTTCCATTACTATTGATAACGGGTCCGGCAGCATTATTGGCATATTTTTAAAAGGCACAAAAAAACGGCAGGGTGTTGGTCCACTTAATTAGTACTTACTTACTAAGTAATTATGATCTACAATGAAATGATGTATACTGGGAAAGGTGTATGTAGACTATGCTTAGTTGTGTTGAGCCATGAGAATTTCTAAACCATTTATTACATATGACACAATGCAAATGTAGAGCCTCTAATACTTACAACCCTCCTTGCAGTACTCCACCATGTAGCCATCCAATCCTCCGGCTCCGATCCTCTCTGGAGGCCTCCACTTCAGGGAAATGCTGGTGTCACTGACATCCTCCACCGTCAGCTGAGTGGGCTCACTAGTGGGAGCTTTCCAGGACAAAAAGAAGACAAGTTATTAGAAGAGATGTAATCAGTCATCAGTACAAACAGGGGCATAACTAAAGGGGTGTAGAGGTAGCAACGACACCTAAGGTCCCATCATTGTAGCTCCTCCACCTTATATATTAGATTTACATGGCATCGTGTACAGGAAAAAGAAGCACCATTTGGCCCTGCTGTATCAGTCGTTAGTTATCTAGTTGTATACGATCAATGTAAAATGACAAAAAAAAAGAGTTACTGTATGAGAAGTGACAGGGCCCCATTTAATTTGCATCAGGGCCCGCTCACATTAAAGTGTACCAAAACCTTGGATTTTGACTAGCCCGGGATTTAACCTTTGCCCCATGGCACTCCGATCCGGGATGCCCAGCTAGGTGAAACCCCGCAGGTTGCTCAGTCTAACTCACCTGTTGCCAATCCTGCAGCGTATGCGCAGCCTCTCGTCCAATCAGTGTGCTCGGATACCCTCACATCAACTTGTCTAAAACACGTCTCCAGCCAAGTCTAGCTGGGTGGAGCTGCACGTACCAGCGGCCGCATCCCCGCTACTCTCTAACAGGGTGTGTGCCCGCTCCAGCCATTCACAAATGCCTGGCATGTCCTGCTAAAGATATAGCAGACGCCGGCCGCTGCTCCAGCAAGCAGCCATCGGATTGGTGGGAAGGCAAGTTTACTGGGTGACCTGGCGGGTTTCACACAGTAGGGCATTCCGAATTTGGATGCCCCAGGGAAAGGGAATCAGGTGGCCCTCGAAACGTATAGATTTCAGGACCGCCAGCCATGGGTTTAGGTCCACTTTATGTTACACCACTGTGTACAAATATTGCACATATTTATTGAAAAAATCTATTCATTTCTATTATGAGAAATATATTTACCTTAAATTGGACTATAAAGCCACAACTTTTTTTTTGTTTTAAATTTAGTGGGTGGAGTAAGGCAGTGATTGAATATAATATACTTTCTGCAGTCTGCAAAGTTATAATGGAGCTTTACTCTCACTTCTAGATATCTAGAAGTGAATCCAATAGAGGGGTCACAAGAACCAGAGCGGTGTAATGGGCACAGGACCCCTCATAATGACACCTATACATGTTCAATGTACAATGTTTAATTCATTCCTGACTCCAGGAGTGAGTCTTGCACTATTGGGGTCACAATCAGCAACCAGAGAGTTACGCTGGCCCAAACCCTCTCCTTCCTCCCAAGACTAAAAAAAAAAGGATTGACTTGGCTGACCTAAAATCAAACCTTGAATTGATCAGGGTGATCAGAGGTGGTATTCAGCCAGCTATTAATTATTGGTGGAAGCACACTTAAAGTATATAAAGAACTAGGAGTAGAAAACAAAGTTAAATATCTTATGGGGTTCAAATGTTCCACTCTCGCCACACCTATGACTACTTAGGTATATATGAAGAGAGGAAGATTAACACCCAGGAGGCGCAACTGTCTGCCAAAAGAATGGATTTTTTAATGCCATAAACAAACAAGGTTACAGATACAAAGTATATATACAAATTAGTTCAGAATCTTATAGTAGCATATTCATCAAATAGACCACTTGGTATGTTTACATCTGGTATCTTGCAAGGCATGGTGAGATACACATGGCTAGCTTGATTGAATAAAGTTGCAGGATACGCAGATATAAGTTCAAAACAAGCCATGGTAAATCTCATACCATCCTCATGGAAATACAGTGCAAATCAAGATGATCAAAAATAAGAAGAGTCAGAACAGGCTTACAGGTTATAGACACCAGAGACACCAGGTGGATATAAAAGTCCACGCGCCTGCGAAGGCTCCGAGTGACTTTTACATCCACCTGGTGTCTATAACCTGTAATCTTGATTTGCATTCTTTTGGCATACAGTTGCGCCTCCTGGGTGTTCAATCTTCCTCTCCTCATATATACCTAGGTATTCAGCCAGTTCTCAGAAATGGGAAAAGCACCACACCTACTTTAGTTCAAGCGGTGAAGGTATATTTGAATTCCACCCCGGAGTTTTATGATCTGGCCCTGGATCCCCCATAACATATGCACGTATTGAATGGAGAAAGGAGGTGCAGGTGGATTCTGGGGGAAAATTAGAAGCCAGACCAAATTTTGTAGCAAGTCAGCTCAGTTTACTGAATCATTAGGGCAACAATAAATCTACCTCCAAACTGACCAAAATAATCTGCTGCCTGTGGTCAGAGGTTTCAGAGATGATTTTAGGGCCTCTATATAAAATTATTCTATGAAGAGGACCCGCTTGGCTAGGCTCGTGGCTTATCGCAGCTGTGCACAGGCTCTCAGTTTACTACTATGACTAAATCAATGTAAAACTTGTAAAACGATACCCTCCAAAATATTTCTCCCCAAAAAACTGCAAAAAAAACCATAGGACTGGGTTCTGCTCTGACTCATTGCACCACTTGTTCAGCCAATTATATATATATATATATATATATATACACAACCCGGTGTGGATTAGTGCTGAATCCCCCAGCTAGGGCAGCCCGCCATAAGAAAGAAGCTAACACTATATACTATAGAAGGATACAGAAATTCAATAACTTACAATCTATTGGGAAATTAGGAAGAGGAGCTTACAATTTATACATACAAGCTAACCTGATACATAAGTGGAAAATTACACAATCAGGACATAAGAATACATCTATTATGGTAGTAAGGAGTATAGATAAAAGAAAAGCTAACATTGCATGGTATATATATATATATATATATATATATATATATATATATATATATGTATAAAGAGACTGGCAAGCTTCCAATTTATTAGCGTAAAAGGGCGAGTTTAGACTTTAAAAGAGCCTACACGCTATTATAGAATATAATAGAGAATATTTTCTGCATATATATATATATATATATATATATATATATATATATATATATATAGTATAATAAATAATATTTAGTATAATAAAGAAGAACTAACACACTATGGAGCAGAATACAGAGGAGGAAGAGCTTAGAACACAATTAGGTTTATGGTAAGTGAAAAGAAGAACTTACAATCATCTAGAAAAGGGGAAAATGTATATCTGTTTGCTAAAGGTTTATAGAGACACATATAAAAAAAGCTAAAGAGCTTACATTGTATTCACTAAAATGTGGGGAGCTCTTCATCTCATGTGTCCATATCTGAAGACCCATCTCAGGTAACTGGGATTTACATAAGTTTGGCAAGCTCTCCCTCTCAGTACAAAAATTCAAGGAGACATTTTCCATACATTAGGGGATAAGTATTCTCTACAGGTGGTAAGTCTGCCTCATAAGGCAACAAAGCATCTTCTATATAAGAGAGCGCTCACCGTTTTAGTGAAGATAAACACTTTCATGCATCAAATTCAAGTTTCAATGTTTATCACAAAACAAAAGATTCCATCCTCGACGCACAAAAGAAAATAGTAGACAATTTAATATTTCTGAAAATTAAAATGTGATTTTTAAAATTATAATGAATGGGCTTTCTGCCAGATATCCGAAATATCACCTGTACTATAGGCTTTAAGTGTTACTGTGAGAAGACCTCAAACAAGGAATCACAAGCATGCAAGTCTAAGAGTCCAACATGGTTCCACCACAATTACTGACAACTGATGGAGTTCACTGGAACAAACCACCACAGACCCACCAATGAACAGTGAAACAGATATAGTCCACACCTAGGATTTCTTTGGTTTGCCTCTTCTTCCTAGCAGTTCCCGGGGATTGGACCTTAGCAGGTTCCTCATTCGACACTCGAGTCATGGTGGAAATTTCTCTAGGCAGCTCAGATGGAGCCTCTAGATCCTGAAACCAAACTCACTGCACAAGTGTGGGGATGGTGGAAGGGAGGCAGAGGTCTATGAATTTGGGATGCATACAGGGGAGGGAGGAGGTAAGAGAGGAAGAGCTTATCCTGGACCCCCACCCCACCCCTTCTCTGTAGCTAGGAATATTTCTGAGCCTTCATCCTCCCTCACCCTAATGCTCTCACCTCTAAATATAGCCGACACACTCCCATCAGCACATTTACCAGACTAAAGCCAGACTAGATGATTGGAAGGTCCTGATAAGTCAAGAATGGAGTGTAAATGCAAAGGCAAGGGACGAGATAATCTGCCACCGCCATTATTTTACTGCATGATAACATACAATGAGTAGAGAGCGCCAAGGACTGATTCTCCCCAAGTGAGTCACCTCCCCAACACAGTGTGAAAGTGACATTAAGTGACATAACATTTAATGAAAATAGAAAACTTACGAATAATACCAGCGAGCATATGGCAGCAACAGCAGCTGCGCTACATCGCGAAGATCTGACTCAGGTATAATTCAGTCGTATGACTCGTTATGGGATAAACTTTGGGCAACACAAAAATAAATCATTGAGTGATTGATGAGCTGTCATGCTGCCACATGTACATGGGGTTCAGTGTAGGGGGGGGGACGTCTTGCTCCATACCAAACAAACTGAGTCCCCTTTCAAGCCAGGCTTGTGGGAATTTCCTGACACTTTTTTGAACATCTAAGTCTAAGGGTAGTGGTCTGAAAAATATGTTCTACCTCTTTAGTTGTGTTGCAAACACAGCTGCCTTATCATTGTGGAGTACGGAGGGATCCACTTACACTCTGCCTTATCATTGTGGGGTACGAATGGATCCACTTACACTCTGCCTTATCATTGTGGGGTACAGAGGGATCCACTTACACTCTGCCTTATCATTGTGGGGTACAGAGGGATCCACTTACACTCTGCCTTATCATTGTGGGGTACAGAGGGATCCACTTACACTCTGCCTTATCATTGTGGGGTACCAATTAATCCACTTACACTCTGCCATATCATTGTGGGGTACGGTGGGATCCACTTACACTCTGCCATATCATTGTGGGGTACAGAGGGATCCACTTACACTCTGCCTGATCATTGTGGGGTACAGAGGGATCCACTTACACTCTGCCTGATCATTGTGGGGTACAGAGGGATCCACTTACACTCTGCCTTATCATTGTGGGGTACGGTGGGATCCACTTGCACTCTGCCATATCATTGTGGGGTACAGAGGGATCCACTTACACTCTGACATATCATTGTGGGGTACAGAGGGATCCACTTACACTCTGCCTTATCATTGTGGGGTACAGGGGGATCCACTTACACTCTGCCTTATCATTGTGGGGTACAGGGGGATCCACTTACACTCTGACATATCATTGTGGGGTACAGAGGGATCCACTTACACTCTGACATATCATTGTGGGGTACAGAGGGATCCACTTGCACTCTGACATATCATTGTGGGGTACAGAGGGATCCACTTACACTCTGACATATCATTGTGGGGTACAGAGGGATCCACTTACACTCTGACATATCATTGTGGGGTACAGAGGGATCCACTTACACTCTGCCTTATCATTGTGGGGTACGGTGGGATCCACTTACACTCTGCCTGATCATTGTGGGGTACAGAGGGATCCACTTACACTCTGACATATCATTGTGGGGTACAGAGGGATCCACTTGCACTCTGCCTTATCATTGTGGGGTACGGTGGGATCCACTTGCACTCTGCCATATCATTGTGGGGTACAGAGGGATCCACTTACACTCTGACATATCATTGTGGGGTACAGAGGGATCCACTTACACTCTGACATATCATTGTGGGGTACAGAGGGATCCACTTACACTCTGACATATCATTGTGGGGTACAGAGGGATCCACGTACACTCTGACATATCATTGTGGGGTACAGAGGGATCCACTTACACTCTGCCTTATCATTGTGGGGTACAGAGGGATCCACTTACACTCTGCCTTATCAATGTGGGGTACAGTGGGATCCACTTACACTCTGCCTTATCAATGTGGGGTACAGAGGGACCCACTTACACTCTGACATATCATTGTGGGGTACAGAGGGATCCACTTACACTCTGACATCATTGTGGGGTACAGAGGGATCCACTTACACTCTGACATATCATTGTGGGGTACAGAGGGATCCACTTACACTCTGACATATCATTGTGGGGTACAGTGGGATCCACTTACACTCTGCCTTATCAATGTGGGGTACAGAGGGACCCACTTACACTCTGACATATCATTGTGGGGTACAGAGGGATCCACGTACACTCTGTCTTATCATTGTGGGGTACAGAGGGATCCACTTACACTCTGACATATCATTGTGGGGTACAGAGGGATCCACTTACACTCTGACATATCATTGTGGGGTACAGAGGGATCCACTTACACTCTGACATATCATTGTGGGGTACAGTGGGATCCACTTACACTCTGCCTTATCAATGTGGGGTACAGAGGGACCCACTTACACTCTGACATATCATTGTGGGGTACAGAGGGATCCACGTACACTCTGTCTTATCATTGTGGGGTACAGAGGGATCCACGTACACTCTGACATATCATTGTGGGGTACAGAGGGATCCACTTACACTCTCACATATCATTGTGGGGTACAGAGGGACCCACTTACACTCTGCCTGATCATTGTGGGGTACAGAGGGATCCACGTACACTCTGTCTTATCATTGTGGGGTACAGAGGGATCCACGTACACTCTGACATATCATTGTGGGGTACAGAGGGATCCACTTACACTCTGACATATCATTGTGGGGTACAGAGGGATCCACTTACACTCTGCCTTATCATTGTGGGGTACAGAGGGATCCACTTACACTCTGCCTTATCAATGTGGGGTACAGTAGGATCCACTTACACTCTGCCTTATCAATGTGGGGTACAGAGGGACCCACTTACACTCTGACATATCATTGTGGGGTACAGAGGGATCCACTTACACTCTGACATATCATTGTGGGGTACAGAGGGATCCACTTACACTCTGACATATCATTGTGGGGTACAGAGGGATCCACTTACACTCTGACATATCATTGTGGGGTACAGAGGGATCCACTTACACTCTGCCATATCATTGTGGGGTACAGAGGGCCTTCTCACTGTTCTCCAGATAAGGTGCAGAATTTTTATGGGGATTTTTTTCCTTTTACACATTTTTAAGAAGCCCTATATGGAGTATTTACTGTAACTTATCCAGAGCTTTATCCAAGACTGGAGAGGTGCTCCCCATTTTTACAAATACTTTATTAGAAATCTGCAAAAATCTGTGAAAAAACTCATATAAGAATTCTGTACCTCACTTGAAGAACGTCTCCATCAATTGGAGAGTCATTTAACATTGTAAATAATGAGGCTGCAGTGGTCTTAATATGTGGAGAGCCCCCTCCCCCAATACTAGTGAATGAGCCCCTGTTTGCTGAGCTAGGTATTGGTACAGACTCATAGAAAACAGTGGCACCCAGACAGCAGTCTGCACGGTGAACCTAAAAAAGTCCCCCGGCATGTCTGGTGTCATCACTTTTTGCCGGCAGGAGAAATAATGTATGTGAGGCGGCACGGGTGGTGTGCACATTGTAAACGATCTCCTGATGCTCACTAACAGCTGTACGTAATTCAGGAAGCCTTCAAGTTACTGTGACACATTGGGTAAAGACACCACTCATATGTCATTCTGACATTTCTTTTACTGTAGCAGCAGCAACAGTGCCCCCCACAGGTGGCCGTCTTAGTCACAGGCCTGGGGCTGCCTAATGGGAAAGGACCTGGGGAAGGAGCTCCTACATTTTTTTTGGGGGGGGGCAACAAATTAAGATATTGAAATAAAAACAATATAATTTAATAACTCTTTTGATCAATTTTACAAATCAATATGAACTAAATTTCATAGATAAATATACATATGAATATTACAGTTATTATTTATTATCTTGAAATTCCTTTCTTTTTATGTCTAATTATTTTCCAGTTTTCAGCAATTAATACAGCAGCTGCAACTGTTTCTCAAAGCTCATGGCACTAAGAGGTGAAAAATCTCCCATTGAATTGAATGGTGCAATGATGTCACAGTGCAGATACCAAACACTCACAGACACAGCAAATACAACCGATCCCTTCCCTCGCCATAGGTATGCTGTAACCAGGGCCGGTCTGGCCATATGGAGACCCAGGAATACCCAGTGGGCCGCACTGCATTGGGGCAGTCTGGGAACACATAGACATAGACATAGAAGGTTGACGGCAGAAGGAGACCATACGGTCCATCTAGTCTGCCCTTATGTGTATACTCTGCTGGAAGTTTGTTCCAAGCATCTATTACTCTTTCTGTAAAATAATATTTTCTAACATTGCTCCTGATCTTCCCCCCGACTAGCTTCAGGTTGTGCCCCCTTGTTCTATCATTAAGCTTCTTCTTAAAAACACTTCCCTCCTGAACCTTATTCAATCCTTTCACATATTTAAAGGTCTCAATCATGTCCCCCCTCTCCCTTCTTTCCTCCAGACTGTACAAATTAAGTTCTTTAAGTCTCTCCTGATAAGTTTAAGTCCTTCCACCATTTTCGTTGCCCGCCTTTGGACACGTTCTATTTGAATAATGTCTTTTTGCAGGTAAGGTCTCCAGAACTGCACACAGTATTCTAGCTGTGGCCTCACCAGGGCTCTATACAGCGGCATCACAACCTCCCTCTTCCTACTGGTGATGCCTCGAGCTATGCAGCCGAGCATCCTGCTTGCTTTTCCCACTGCCTGGCTACACTGTCCACTCATCTTCCAGCTATCAGTAATTAGTATCCCTAAATCTCTATCCTCCGAGGTCCTGGCTAACACAGTGCTGCCCATACGGTACTCAGAGCAGGGATTCCTTCTACCAAAGTGCATGATTTTACATTTAGAGACATTAAACTCTAGTTTCCACAGTTTTGACCATCTATCCAGTAAAGCTAAATCATTTTTCATGTTGCAGACACCTTCCGGAATATCCACCCTATTACTAACCTTTGTATCATCAGCAAACAGACAAACTTTTCCTACCAAGCCTTCTCCTATGTCACTTACAAATATATTAAAAAGAATGGGGCCCAGGACAGAGCCTTGCGGCACACCACTTGTAACTCGCCTTTGTTCAGATTGCGCCATTTACAACAACCCTCTGATACCGATCCCTCAGCCAACTGGAAATCCACTGAACTATCCAGGGATTGAGTCCTACCTTCAATAACTTATCTATGAGCTCCTTATGTGGTACAGTGTCAAAGGCTTTGCTAAAATCCAGATAGGCGATATCCACAGCACCACCTTCATCTAACACTTTAGTGACATTGTCAAAGAAATCAATAAGATTGGTCTGACATGATCTGCCCTCAGTAAAGCCGTGCTGTTTTGGGTCCAATAGGTCATTCATTTTTAGATGGGATATTATCTGTTTTTTTTAAGAGTGTTTCCATTAATTTGACCACTATAGATGTTAAACTAACTGGCCTGTAATTACTGGCTTCTTCTCTACTCCCCTTTTTATAGATTGGTACGACATTGGCCATTCTCCAATCATCTGGAACCTCACCAGTTGAAAGGGAATGGTTAAGTAAATCAGTCAGAGGGGCTGCAATCACAAACCTAAGTTCCCTTAGAACTCTGGGGTGGATTCCATCTGGACCCATCGCCTTACTTACCTTTAGATGTGCCAGCTCGGATAGGACATCAGCCTCCAGAAACTCCGGAGCTGTGCCCTCCCAGCTGGATGCTGTGCTATGGCCATGCCAGCTACTATCGGAAAATACCGAACAAAAGTAGCTATTCAGATGGTCAGCCACAGCCTTATCTCCGTCAATATATTTATTTTCCCTATTTCTAATTTTTGAGACTGCATTGTTTTTCTTCTTTCTGTCACCAATATATCGGAAAAAGGTTTTATCTCCCCTCTTCATAGATTTGGCCATTTCTTCCTCCTTTTGCCCTTATAAGCAGTCATTATAACACTCCCATCCAACCTGAAAAACCCATCCCCATCACCACTTTATCCTCTCATCCAAGCAACCCCAGCCCATGTCCTCCCCCCATTGATATAGACTCAGTCTTGGTGTACAGTGGTTGACTGGCAGCAGCAGAGATGACACGGGCTGGTCATGGGCAGGTGCTGGTAAAATTCCAGGATGATTTATGGCCACAGTCCACCAATAGCTGTAACCCACTCATTGCTTTACTACTTTACTAATGGTCACATTCCTCCTGCTTTAAATTTTATGAAAGTGAAAACTAGTTAATATCTAAATTCATGTCTGTAGTTAACAATTAATAGTGCATCTAAATTAATGTATATAGGTATTATGTATTAGTTCCTTGAATTTTATTCTAACATTTTTAATTTTTCACCCAGTCAAATATAGAGCACCTTGGCGCCCACCAGTTGAAATATTTTATGGGGCCACCAAAGGAAATCATCCTTGGGGCCCACCAGTGGGAATCATTCACACATTACACCCTGATGGTGATCTTGGGTCGGTGCCACTGGCCCACTCGGGGGGATCCCCTGGTGCTCTGGTGGGTCAGTCCAAATCCCCATCCTAGCCCCCTGCCCCTAGCCCCTTGCCAAAAAGAATTCTAATACATTATATCCTACTGTTTCTCTTGGACTGCTTAGGTACAAACAGAGGCCAAGTAGTCTACAGCCACAGCACTTCTGTATAGTCTCATAGCTTAGATATGTGATATATATATATGTAATGGCTTACCAATCGGCATGAAAGGCTGGGAGGGCTGGCTTGGCAGAGACATGCCAATGGCATTTACAGAATAGATCCGCATCTCGTAGACGGCTCCCTCAATCATCCTTTTAGATTCATAAGACAATTCCTTTACTAGGTCATAGTTTAGTCTCATCCAGCGGTAGCTCTTCTTCTTTTTCCTCTCCAAGATGTAACCTGCAAGAACAGCCATGGCAGAAATATAAATATATATATATATATATATATCAGATGAAACCCAGCCTGCCAATGAATGATACGGTGGCCCTAGTAAATCATAGACTTAGTAGCATGCAGTGCCAATCTTGTGTTTGCAATGTCAGCAAAATCCTCTCTTATAATAAAGAAGGCAGTTACTGTAGAGAGGGATGTTACATATCATTAGTGAGGAGGAACATATGGTTTACTTTTGGGCTGGTTCATAGAAAAGGATATGTACATTGTCTACAGATATATAAATGGTACATATATGCATTTACTAGAGGAACGGCGTAGGCTACAGCTAATTCTTACCAAGCACTGGCATGCCTCCATCATACTTGGGGGGCTCCCACTGTACAGTACAGAAGTCCTCTCCAATGTTAGAGATCTTGGGGGCCTCAGGTGGGTCTGGCACCTCTGTAAAATAAAGAAATGTTAATATAGCATGTGGTTGTGTGCAGGGCAAGCTTATCACTTTTGCAACATCGTGTCTGGGGGCCCATATGAAAGGGGGCCCTTGTGAAAGGCATTTTTATGTAACAAAATACAATATTAAAGTGGACCAAAACCCAGGATTTTGACTATACTGGGTTTCGGTCCTTGCTCCTGGGGCACCACGATTGGGGATGCCCCGCTCAGTGAAACTCCCCAGGTTGCCCAAACAAACTCACCTCTCACGGTCCTACGACGCATGTGTGGCCACTTGTCCAATCAGCGCGCTCAGATGAGCTAGAGTCCCTTCATCCAGGAGCTCTTCTAATGCGAGTGGATCTGAGCGCGCTGGTGGCCTCTAACAGGGAGTTTGCCCGTGCCTGCCATTCACATATGCCTGGCACGCGCCCTGCTAAAGGGAAAGTGGGGATGCTGCCGCTGCTTGCGCATGCACCGTTGGACCGGGAACGAAGGTGAGTTTTTGGGCGACCTGGGAGGTTTCACACAGCGGGACCCGATCAGGGGGCCCCGGGGGGAGCGAGTATGTCTGCCCTGGAGTCTCAAAGACTAGGTTTTGGTCCTCCCTAAAGAAGAACAGGTGATGGAGAGAAGCAGCTTTCTTTCTTATGTAGCCTCGGCACTGACGGCTTTACCAGTATTACAGTAAGGCCCTGAGAGGTGGGGCCCCATGCAATTGCATGGCTTGCGTGGTGGCAAACCTCGCCACTGGTTGTGTGAGAGTTCTAAACAATTATCCACCTCCATATAAAGTAGATAAAATAACTGGAAGGTGTGGGGAGCCAGGGCTGTCCTAGATCATCTCTCCAGGGAGTAAGTCGCACTATGCCTCCAGCAAAATTCCCTCTTATTAGTTGCATTTTTATATATGTATTTTCATGTTCTATAGGCGTTCCGTTATTACCATCTACTGGTGGTTGTTAAGAATGCAGGTTTTTAACGGACTATGGAACATGTGCTTAGCTATTCCCTGAGTATTGCCCTTATTCATCAAGCGATAGCGCCAGGTAGTGTCTGACGAGCGCCAGGTAGCGGCAGCTAACGGCGACTACCGACTCAAGTACGCCCGCGGCGGTCACAATGACGCATTTATCAAGCAAAATGAGGCTAGCGCCGGCGAGAGCGACGGCTAGCGCGGCATTCATCATGAAGCCGCCTGGACCGAACAGCGCCGCTGCAAATTCCCTCACAGCGCCAGGTATGAGCTGTCGCTCCCTGGCGATGTCCAATGCATTTCAATGGAGCAAGCTATAATTAATCATAATTAATTGGCATTTTTTTTTTTATTTTTTTTTTTAATGTCAAAAAATCGGAGAACACTTCTGCAATGTTAGGATTTATTTTTAAGTCAAAAAAAAAAAAAAAAAAAATATGTGCAGAATTGATCTAACAGGTCTGAGATTAATGTATTCATATAACAAAATGATTCTAAAAACATGTACCGTATAATGTTACATTCAAAAAATATGGTTGTTTAGGGGTTAAAAACTAGTTAATACAGATCGCCGCCAGCGCTCTGGGGTTTAAACAAGGAATGGACAGCGACAGCACATTCGGAGCGTGATTTTTTGATGAATATGAAGCTAGCCGTTCGCTCTGGCCATTCGTTGTCAGGCGCTCACATACAACGCTGGACCTGTGAAACAGCGACCCCCCAGCTCGTATTCAACATTACCGCACACCGACTGAGTCGCTGTCATCAAGCTAACGCCGGCCAAGCACAGCGAATACTGGCTGGCGCTGAAAAAATCACGCTACAGTCGCTCATCTGTCGCTACCTGGCGCTATTGATGAATCGGCCTCCCCGTCTTCGTGGAATCGCCATAGTCCAGCTATGATCCTAGGGTATCAGAAACCATTTCTCAGTAGCAGCCAGGCCATGGTTCCTGTGAGGTTCATCCATCAACACTGTCTTTTATTCATCCCCAAAATAGCAAAGCTGGTAAGTCTAACTTATCTCAATAGATCATATCTTGTCATATTTTGTCCTTGCTTCTTGCACATAGGCAGCCCATTATCCCTGACATTAATCTGCCACTTGCAGCTTATTTTCTATGTTCTCATACAGAGAAATGTTCTCATACATACATACATACTTAAATATTGTATGCACATCCAATTATATAGTCGTACAGTTTATATTGATTGCACCTGTATAAGTGTTATGTATAGCCTGTGTATTGGAGTGATGATGTACCTTTCTGTACCTGACTATTGTAATTTTTTATTGTTTTCAGTTTTACCCTATCCCTGCACTAAAAGTTGACAGGACAGTCCGATCAGTGGCAATAATAAGGCAGCAAGGAGGTCACCTGAAGCCTGCCCCATGTGCCTCTCCTCCATTTATTCCATCTATTCTATTCCTTCATTACTACCTCCAAATATGGTCACATGGACAACCCTGTCCTTCAGTTCTACCATTACTGAGCCCGAAAGCCACAGTGGTCTTGCGTGATGGGCTAAGCGCTGCTAAGTCCGCTAAGAGACATTAGGAGTGGGGTCATAGAAAGTAAAGGATGCAAAAACGTTGGAGACCTGATTCAGCATCTACAGCATGCTGCTGGGATTGGAAACATGAGACATACCCTAGGTGTGAAGCTTGCTGCATTATTATTGCTATTGTCTGGGATGACCCATTAAATCCGTCCCAAACCCTGCAAGGTGGTGTGAGGCCGCTGCTCATGTCTGGAGGTAGGCACCATTATTGGTGGTACCCCACCACATATCCACATATCTGAGTAATATCTGAGTAACCAGGCCACCAAATTATACCTTGTGACTGGTTCCATTGGTGGCCAGTCCCAGATCTACATGACAGCGGTTTGGCAAATGCTATGGCCCAGCCAGAGACAGCTATTGGCTGATGCACGTTATGTGGGGCCGGCACCAGCCACCAATGGTACCAGTGATGGAATAGGTACATTTTTGGGACCTGGGTTCTTGGGTTTGGGAAGGTCTATATGATCCCAGATCTATTGCACTGCTATTTGACAGCTATTGGCTGCAGGTGGTCACATGGATCTGGAACCCAGAAGAGGCGTATGGATGAAATGAGTTCCTGGGTGCAGGTTTTCGGGGACTATGTGTGGGAGGGGGGAATCACCAATCGGTCTGCCACCCCTAGACATGAGCAGAGATGCTTTTACCGCTTTAAAGGGGCCAAAAAGGGGCAGTAGTTGCCGAGTGAAAGGGAAGCGATCTTGTGACTAGAGGGTTGCAGGTTTGATTCTTGGCTCAGCAACGCAGCCCACAGCTCCGGGTATGTGTACACTCACTGCTTGTGTTGGTCTCACTGGACAGGTCAGTTAAATGTGCAGGAATAATTGCTATGTGTGCGCACCTATACACAAAAATCCCCCCCACTAAATTAAAGCGATTCCAGAGCGTGGGATTATTTTAATGAGTTGCTTTGAGGAAGTTTAGAATGCATCCTCCATATTCAGGTTTGGTTACAACATCTGTTCCCATTTTGGTCTATAGCAGCGAAACTGGCGGACTGGGATCGAAATGCGGACCTCAGCACCAGATTTCCCGACCTTGTCCTGACAGCCCTGCACTCAGTGGTTTCTGTGTTGCCATGCTCAGAGCTGCCCCTTTGATTGGGGATATAGTGCTTTAGTCTCCGTGCCAGTGTCATGGCTCCCTGGCAGCTAGCATTGCAATATGACGTACTGCACGGGTGGGAAATGGCAATACACACAAATGTTGTTTATCGGCCTCTCCATGCCCTTCCTGGTCTGTCTATACAGCTTCTCTTCCATTTATTCCTCTCCCCCGAGCCCTATCTATCCATCCTTGTTACCAGACTTTATTGCCAGTAACATTTTGGGCCTTAGTCCACCCATGTACACAAGCAGTGTGCAGGGGGCCACAGCTGTAGGTTCTTTGGGGCCCCCAAAAATCTTGTTTTTCCGAGTGGCCAGTAGGATTTTTGGGGTGCGGTGGGGGGAGGGGAAGCAGCCTTGTTCACCTTTGCCCGAGGAGTCTATAGCCCCTCTCCCAGTGTGATTTCTAACTTTCACCCCCCCCCAAACCTCCACCTCTCACTCAAACAAAACCTTGTCCTGCCCCAACCATAGTAATATATATATATATATATATATATATATATATATATATATATAGTGGTTTGGTGGTTTGGATGTGACTTACCAACAACCTTGATGTTGATATTGGCCGTGTCTTCTCCGGCAGGGTTCTTCACTATCACAGTGTAGGCCCCTTCATCCAGCTTCTCTGCTCCCTCAATGATGAACACGCAGTGATCTGGATGGTTCTCCACATGGACTCTGCCGTCATTTTCTGAAATGAGCTGGAAGGTTTCGGGAGTGTTAGTCTGTACATCTTCATGCTCAAATGTTGACTTGGAAACGCAATGGATCACATGGGTGATACGCATGTGATCTTAGATGCTAGGTTCGGTTTTGGTCCACTTTAAGAAAAAATAGCAAGTCTCTTTGCCTTGAATTATTGTTACATACATACCAAAATGGGGATAAAACAACTTTCCCAGACCTATATTGTGTTAATAGTTCCTGGAAGACATTTGATAAAACCTTTATAACACAAATGGAATATATGTAATAAGAGATGACCAGCATGTCTGCAATGTTTCGCATTGAGGCAGATCATAGTAACAGGTCAAAGCAACTGGATTTCTTTGGTTTTCTTGAAGATGTTTCACCCTAAAGTGTATCTAAATCCAGTGCATGATGGGGTGCAAGATGGCGCTGCCTGCTGGAAGGTTGCCCGCGAGGTGTGTATACACTGCCCAATTGTGAAACCGGAGGGGAGGGGGGACAGTCCCGATCTTCATCTCTAAAGTGGATTTTGACTTTCCCAGGTTTGGTTCCGCGCCCCAAGGGCATCCCAAATAGAAGTGCCCTGCTGTATAAATCCCCCCACCATATCACCCTTTCGAACTCACCTCTTTCTGGCCCATCAGTGTATGCGCGGGCTCTTGTCCAATCAGAGCAATTCGTCATGCATATTAATTGCTCAATTTACACGTAGAGCCCGGCAATGGGAATGAGAGCATGCGCATACCCTGCAACATGCACGCTCCCCTCCCCAGCCTATCTGAATGGCTGGGCACGGGAACGCCTGCACAACCCAAAGAAATAGGGATGCAGATGCCCTTGTTTGCAGTGCTGAGGCGCCCCTGGGGGGAGTTCACACAGCAACAGCAGGGCATCCCGATCTGGAATCTTTTAGATATCACTAACGCTATATTTTTCCTTGGTGCAATTGTATTTAGCTTTGCAATTTATTTTACAGCTAAATATGATGCTGAATTGCACTGAAGAAAAAACGTAAAAAGCATTTTCTCTAAAAAATAAATAAATAAAAAAAAAGTAAGAGAATACAGTGCTGAATGAAACCTTATGTGAGGCACGCCATTCCCTATGTCAGCGGCTTTTGTCGGTTTTTGTCTGTTTCCTCTCTGACAAGCTGGAACATCTGTGCCAGTGACTAGTGAACATGCAACAACAAAAAAGACCCCCCCCCTTCCTTCATAGACGTACCAATCCCAGCATACCAATGTTTCACAAAGGCAGAGAGAAAACTGCAGGCATGGCTGAACAACAGGAGACACCAGCAACACTCTTCTGAGAGAGCAGACTGGCAGAGTATAGGAGGGAAGACTCTATAAGACTCTAGGGCTGGTAGTCTCCCTTTGTTTGGGGCATCCCGATTTGGGATAGATCTGAAACTCTTTTTTCCCGCGATCCCATGGTACATGTGCAGGCCATGACGGTATGCCATTTGGAGTTAATCGATGTAACCATCAATGGTTTCCAGTGCTTAGACTCTGCGCTGCGATCCAAACCACATCCCACAAGGCAGTTCCCACATTACTATAAGCTATTCAAGAAGAGACATTTGCATGCAGCCACCCCTTGATTGCACCTAGGCAAAGGGTTAAATTAGCCTGATTTCTGTTCATTCCATGTTGGCTGCCAGGGGCTGCATCATTCATTCAGCCTGCTTTATATTTCTTATTAAGTCCTAGTGAACTCTCTCCATTCTACTAGCCCCCCCCCCTCTCCTCACACAGACACATAAACAAGGAAATACATGGAGGGAATGAAGAAAACATTGAGAGACAGGCGGAAAATGGAGACAGATGGATGGGGGGGGGGGGAAGAAAAAGACAGGTAAAAAGAGGTAATGGAGAGAAAGAAAGACAGAATTAAACCGGACCAATACCCGGACCAATACTGGTGTTGGTCCCTCAGACCAAGAACGCTCAATATCCTTACCTTCACCTCAAGTCAGCGCCAGGAAAGCAGACCTGCGTTTGGCCACTGGGCAGTCACATGGGCCATGGGCCCGTCCTCGGAACCGACCACCAAAACGTCCAGCCCATGTGAGCGCTGGCGGCCAATCACAGAACTCCTTTCCTGAAGTCAAGGTTCCATCAAAGGAAAAATGGCTGTTCGGTCCAGTAAAAGGTCGAAAAGAGAAATGGTAAAAAAGAAGTAGAGAAGGTGAAAAGAGGGAGAGAGAGAAAAACACAGAAAAGAGAGAAAAGGATGGAGGGGAAAGAGGTAGAAAAAATAGAGACATAATACTGAAAGAAAGTAAAAGTGGAAGTTGAAGGGGAGAAAGAGAGTGGGGGTGGAATGAGAAGGACTGAAGTATGGTGGAAAAGAGGGACAAGGAAGTGTGGAAAAAAAGGAGAGAAATTGAAGGAATGTAACAAGAGAGAGAGCGAGAGGAAGGAAATGTGGGATGGAGTCAGTGGAGGGAACGTGGAAAAGAACTGAAAAAGGAGAAAGAGAAAGATAGAGGGATCAGGGGAAAAAAACATAAAACAGAGACGGGTAAAAGAAAAAAGAAAGTGCTGAATCTTGAGGAAGCGAGAGAGAATAATGGGGGAGCGTGCAAAATATAAAAGGGGGGAGTGAGAAAAAGAGAGGCCTGATAAGAGCTTTCTTTGAAAAGCATTTTCTAATAAGAGCCCCCTTACAGAGAGTTTGGCATGCCACCGAGCGCACAGCTCACACCCCCCCAGGGCCAGCCATGAGCATGACTCAATGGGACTCACTGCATGTCTCAATGTGACAGTCCCCTCATAATTGTATTCATTTTGGGGACTGAAAAAGATGAGTCAGCAGAAAGAAGTCAGTTTGTTTATCAATGAATGCAAAGTGCTGGTGAATGAAAGATGCCCCAGTGACAGCCAGCATGGGGCAATCCGAAAACAGACTCATCTCAACCTTTGCCCACAATTTGTCCCTTTAAAGTAACCATGGCAATGGTGCAAGAGTGCAAATATCAAAGACAATACAAATAGTAGACAAGTGACATGAGCGGTTAGAAACTTCTCTCTGATTCGGATGCAGTTAATCAGAAGTGCTGAAGTGATGGTAAGCTGTGTGTGATCACACATGGAATGGTTGGCACGCGTGGGATGAGTACATGTGACTTTGTTACCCGCAACTCAAGGCACCAAAGTGCCTCCACTTACATCCACATCTTCGTTCATCTCCACCCCAGATTCACTGTCAGCCTTCACAGGCCTCTGCTTTATAACCTAATTGTGAGAAACAGAGCTGAGACCGATGAAGGGAAAGGTGGCTTCCAGATCTGGGGATGCTTGGGATCATCTGTGTCAATCTACAGAACATGGATTTAAAGTGCAACAGCAGATAGCAACCAATCAGAGATCATTTTTCCTGCTCTATACTGCTAAGTGGTATTGGAGCTTACCCCCCATTGGGACCCACTGGCAGGTGAGAAGGGGGGGAACATGTAGCACTGTGGAGCAGCTTCAATGCTCTGTCTACCAACTACAATAGCAGCATCCCAAGATGCTCCAACAAGATGCTAAGCCATCAGGAATGCCAACATGGCTGTATCATTGGGCCAACTGGCGCACATTCAGCATAGCTCTGTTATGGATCTATACTATCTAAAAAATCCCACCCTGTCCATGGAGGAAACCAAGCACAGTAATCTTGGGTGAGCTATATCCCCTAGCAAGCTCCACTATCTGGTTTCCTGTATCCTCTGGGCTCTATCTGATATAAGACAGAAGAAGTCAGTAGTATATTCCCTATTTGCATAATAATGAGGCCATTCAGTATATACATAGAAGGTGTAAACTTTGCTTTAATTATGTAGAGCAGTATTTTATTATTGATTATTGTGTGTAATAGTGTTTTATTACAGTTTCCATCTACAATGATGTGTTTGCCTATGAGCATTAGTTGACCATGTTCTACTCATTGGTTGACCATGTTCTACTCATTGGTCCTGGGGCGTAGCTAGGGGGGAGCAGGGGGTCACTTGCCCTGGGTGCAGCAGGTCAGAGGGGCACCATAGTCTACCCTGGGTGCATTGGCCTAAATCAGATACAGATGGCGCAGAATATTCTACCTTACACTGCGTATGTCTTTCTCAACTGATTGGTTGATATCGGTCAAATCACTTTTTAACATATATTTTTCCAGCATGCAGTAGCACGTTTATACGCATGTTGACAACCCACTGTTACCTTGTCTCCTTTGGTCCAGATGCAAATTGGTGCCGGATCTCCAGAAATAGGAACGTCAAGACGGAGCTTGTTGCCGGCAACCACAATAATGGTGTCAGCATTTCCAGTTTTGCAGTCTAGTTTAATCTTTGGTGGCTCTTTAGGAGGAAACAACACGGAGAAACGCCATAAGAGGCATACAACATATAAGGCCAAAACTTGAGAGAAAGGCGCAAATCTGAGGATTTCTGTCTCTTAAAACCTGACCATGTTAGCTAGTCACTAAGTCATATTTCTCAACTTTTCAGGGTGGGAAAGAGGGACATTTGTTAAATTAGGCCACGCCCCCTCATTGAGAGATGGATAGGAGATTGGGTGTAACAGTTACAACAATAGAAACACTTTAATCATTTATTGCTACAGATCTGCATGTTAAACCTCAAAGAGGGACAAATGAGAACAATGAGGGACAGGGGAACATGAACCCAAAAGAGGGACTGTGCCTCCAAATGAT
Organism: Gastrophryne carolinensis; assembly: GCA_027917425.1. NCBI lineage: Eukaryota > Metazoa > Chordata > Amphibia > Anura > Microhylidae > Gastrophryne > Gastrophryne carolinensis. The sequence goes on along the minus strand of CM051241.1, from coordinate 128,407,818 downwards.
GGACAATGGGAGGTATGCTAAGTTGTTGTTATAAATGTCATGCCCTCAGAGACTAAAGCTGATAGAGGACTTATGGGACAGGAGGCCATGTTTAATAGCCAACAGTAAAGTCCTCCTCTCTATCCAGAATATAAGGTTTGAAGGAAGTGCCTTAGCCAGACCAGTGACATGCAGAGCCATGGTAACAGACATGTTTTTGAACTTTGGATGGTGTATTAAATTGCCTAACCAGGAATAATGATGGCATAATGACCCTTTCTAATGTTTAGGGGGACTGTAGCAGTATGGGACTCATCGTGTAGGGTTGCCATCTGGTTGGTATTTTTTTTTTTACTTTACAGGCCACTGGCCTGGCGGTGCCTGTATTTGTATTTTTACTGGTAATTTAATTGCGGGTACACTTTCACCATCCTCAGTTACCAGTAAAAAAACAATTACCTGCACCGCCAGGCCAGTAATGTAAAAAAAAAAATTACCAACCAGGTGGTAACCTTAGGTTCATGAGACCACTGACTTTCAAAAAGTGTTTTGGCAGGAAACTTTACACAGACAGTTTCACCTGAACTAAACATACGTTGTTTTATTAACATTTAATTGAAAAATAAAACAATGCTTGATCAAAACGCCTGCATCCCCCTGGTCCGGATAAATAAGGATCTCCTAGCCAGAGAAAGCACAGCCTCTAATTCCAGTGCACATAAAGAAAGAGCAAGGCCATGGCTGGCAAACCTGGCCAAGTACATGGGACCACTATGTCTTAAGGGGCCCAAATTAAGGCTCTAATTAAGAGGGCCAGGGTGATGGCAACCGTGATGTGCAAAATGCCACTGGGAGTTCCACTTACTTTTTGAATATTCTTAGGATTAGCATCTGCTCACTAATATTTGGTGACTGCGAGGATCTGATTGTTCTCTGCCTATTATTTTTGGGGTTTTGGGTGAAGTTCATTTTTTTGGGTCTAGGACATTTGCTCACACTCAGTCTGCCAAGGGGCCCACTGACACTATCGCCCAAAAGTGAGCCTACGTTAGGGGTTGATTTCAGTTTACAGATATGTCTGGCAAAATCTGGAACTACCCTGGCACCCCATGACCAGCTAGTGGCATCAATGCTGCTGCCAGTCAACCATTGTGCTCCAACACTGACTGTCATTAGGGTGAGGACATGGGCTGGGGTTGCTTGGGGGAGGGGATAGAGTGGTGAAGGGAATGGGTTGCTGGGATTGGATGGGAGTATAAGTAAAGGTAGCAGCCCAGACTGCCCCAAAGCAGTGTGGCCCACCGGGCATTTGCCCATGTCTCCTTATGGCCAGTAAGTATGTAAATCCCATTCACTTCTTCCCTAGGTGTTGGCACATTTGTGTTAATGGGTTTGTATGGAAGTAAATATAAATTATATTTTACCTTGCCTGGGGACGAAGTCAATCTTTACCTCTGAAGAGAGAAAAACAGGAAATAAGTGAAAGTTTATATTAATACATACCCTATTTCCCCTGAAAATAAGCCCTAGTGAGTTTTTTCAGTATTTTTTGCTAATGTGTGTAATATAAGCCATACCCTGAAAATAAGCCTAGTTACAATTTATAATCCAGATGCCAGGCTTCAGTAATGGAATGGGAGCGGCTGTAAAGGAGGGTGAGGACACATCAAGACACAGGTAAGCTTGTCTGTCGGGGCTCTACCCCAGGCTGCCGGCATCCCCTGAAAATAAGCCCTAGCACCTATTTTTGGACCTGACTTGGAATAAAGGACTTGAGTGCTATGATTTAGCTATTAGTTTGGACATAAATATGTCCAAAATGTCTAACAAACCGCCACCACATTAATACAGTGTGGGGTCACAATGAGATGCCCTGGTGCTGTGCCAGTCTGACCTGCAAGGTTCACTGCTATCTGCCAATCCTGTTGCTGACTCATGCCAAGTCGACCACATCTGATCTACGGCCCTGTTGCCAACCTGTGCCACATATGACCATGTCTGCTCTGCTGACCTGTTAGTGAAAGGTGTCATGTCTACTCCTTACCTTTACCAATCTGGGCCATGTCTGACTAGGTCTACTCTGCTGCCCTATTGCCAAGCTGTGCCACATCTCACCATTTCTGCTCTGCCCTGTTGCTGACTTGTGCCAAGCCTGACCATGTCTTCGCCACTGCCCCGCTGCTGACCTGTGCCACAAATTATTGCATCTGCTCTACTGGTTGTTGCTGCCCTGTGCCACGTCCAATCACATCTGCTCAATTCCGGTACCAACCTGACCATGTTTGCTCTGCTGCCTTATTACCAACCTGTGCCACATCTCACCATTTCTGCTCTGCCCTGTTGCTGACTTGTGCCAAGCCTGACCATGTCTGCTCCACTGCCACACTGCTTACCTGTACATCTGCTCTGCTTTCTTGTTTCTACCCGGTGTCAGGTCCAGTCACATCTTCTCTATTCTGGGACCAACCTGCGCCATGTCTGAACATTTCACGTACAAACACGTTTCCTCTGTTCCGTTACCAACCTGTGCCACATCTGACCACTTCTGCTCTGCTGCCAGCTTGTGCCAAGCCTGACCATGTCTTCTTCCCTGCCACACTGCTGACCTGTGCTACGATATACCACATCTGCTCTGCTTTCCTGTTTCGATCCTGTGCCAGGTTCACTCACATCTTCTCCATTCTGGGACCAACCTGCACCAGGTTTGACCATTTCTACTTTGCTGCCCTTTGCCAAATTGTGCCAAGCCTGACCATGTCTTCTTCCCTGCCCAGCTGTTGTGCACATGTACCACGTCCAATCACGTACATTCTGTTCCATTACCAACCTTTGCCACATCTGAACACTTCTGCTCTGCTGCCCTGTTGCCAACTTGTGCCAAACCTGGCAATTTCTTCTCCAATGACCTGCTGATGATTTGTGCCATGAATGACCATGTCTGCTCTGCTGCCCTGTCCCACGTTCAATCACGTCTGCCCTATTCCGTTACCTTCCTGCTCCATGTCTGATTATGCCTGCTCTGCTGCCCTATTGCTTAGCCTGTGCCACATCTGACCATGTCTGCTCTGCTGCCCTATTGCTTAGCCTGTGCCACATCTGACCATGTCTGCTCTGCTGCCCTATTGCTTAGCCTGTGCCACATCTGACCATGTCTGCTCTGCTGCCCTATTGCTTAGCCTGTGCCACATCTGACCATGTCTGCTCTGCTGCCCTATTGCTTAGCCTGTGCCACATCTGACCATGTCTGCTCTGCTGCCCTATTGCTTAGCCTGTGCCACATCTGACCATGTCTGCTCTGCTGCCCTATTGCTTAGCCTGTGCCACATCTGACCATGTCTGCTCTGCTGCCCTGTCCCACGTTCAATCACATCTGCCCTATTCCGTTACCATCCTGCTCCATGTCTGATTATGCCTGCTCCGCTGTCCTATTGCTTAGCCTGTGCCACATCTGACCATGTCTGCTATGCTGCCCTGTTGCTGATCTGTGCCACGCCCCATCATGTCTGCTCCATTCCTCTATTACCAACCTGCACTACGTCTAACCATCTCTACTGCATTTTTGCTGATTTTTTTTAAATACTTTCCTGGGCATGCTGCACTCCAGTTATACAAGAGATTCAACCCAAGATAAGTGGTTTCATAGACTCTATTGGTAAGTGACTCTGGTGACTCATTACAGATATTTGTTTAAAAAAGCAGTTTCACTTACCCATAAAGTGCAGTTTGGCAGATAAGTTAAAGGCAAATCCATTGGGGATGAAGGAATAGTCTCCTTCATCCGATGGCACCACATCGTCAATGGTAAGTCTGTGTACCCTATGATCAAATAAAAGACTTTGTTACTAAAACATTCTTTACCTTATGAAGCTTCCTAAAAAAAATAAATAAATAAATATATATATATATATATATATATATATATATATATATACACAAATGTAGAAAGCATTATTGAGAGAAGGCCCTGTGCTTGTCATCATAACACATGTGAAGGCTTTTAATAGCCCTTCAGGGGCTTACAGTGATGAACGTTGGGCATTGTGGCGCACAGACAAAATTAGATTAGCCCATACATACTGTATGTTTTTCTTCTGCTTGGAGTTGAAGATAACCTTTGTTGTATCTAAGATCTTCAGCCTTGTTACATTGCATGTAATACACAGGGCCAGCATTAGCGGGTGGCAACCCGGGCCTTCAGTGCCTAGTATGTTGTCTTTTGTTGCTGATGTAGAATTGGATGCTGGTAAAAGGTTGGCAAGGGGGTTATTAATTAAATGTCAGGGGGTGGATTTGCTAATGTTGTTGGTACAAGATTTTAGAATTCAGGGCACCACTTTTACATTTTTCCCAGAGCCCTATTTTGCCAAAAACAGACCCAATATGTCATAATATTTTTCCTGAGACTGGCGTCACACCAGCATGGATGCGGAGAGCTCGTGCTTTTGGCCAAGCACACAGAAAGGCCTGTGAAAAGCTGCTAATAGTAATCTATGGACGCTTTCACATTTGAATTGGGCATCTGCGGAGCGCTCAGCAAAAGCCCTGCCAGCAGCATTCTGAGGGTACGGCGCTAGCGAACCCCCTCCATGTGAGTGGACAGCAATAGCGCAGAACGCCCTCCACACAACACAAAGAGCGATTGCAGGGCCCTTGTCCGAAAGTGCGAACACTCCACAGTTGCGCTGGTTTGAAACCAGGAACTAGGATCCAAAGGCACATAGGCGGATGGAAAAGAGACCACGCTGTCTGACACTGACAGCAGTCCTATTTAGTGAATACTAAGTTTACATTTTCACCTGTTAGCAGGGGTGGACTGGGCTTGACATTTTAAACCTCCTCCACTTCTTGCCTGCCCAACTACCCAGCCAAGACACCCCATCCCATGCTATGGGAGGCTAAAGCCTCGGCATCATGGCTGTGGGGTCCATTCCCACCACTGCCACAGTATCTGCTCCTGCAATACTGATAGAGTGCCTGTACTAGCTTTAAGAGTGTCCGCCATCTCCATGATTTGTCCCATTTTGTGCCATAGCTACAGCCGAAGATTGCATTCGTTGATTGGCGGGATGCACATTGAGGCAATGCCCAGCAGGGGCAAATGTGGGATGCTTACATTGTGACAGCTTAAAAAATCAAAGTTAATTTTCGAGAGCAGCAACATTGGTCAAATATCTTTGCTGTCACTATCGAAAATTAACCCAGTGATTTGTTTCTTTCCAAATTTGTCGCCCTCACAAAATGGTCAGTTTACTTATGGACTTTATCGGCTGACAGCAGAAAATTCCGATTTTTGGCCTCAGTCCTTCCCTGCCTGTTAGGGAAAGTTGTAGGATTAGGGGTCAGTTTAGGTTCACAAATTGAGTGAACAAAACCACACAACCTACCCAATAAAAAACATAATCACAGTGAAAGGTGCACATAGGTGCGGTGGTGCTGCATAAAGCCCATGAACATCCAAGCCGATAAAAAAGGAAAGACCAAGACCATAGATGCAGAGGTTCCTTTTTGGATTTTCAGTTTTGTCTATCATCTTTAGCCCTTTATGGGCCTCTTGCGCTTTGTATATTATTTTTACATTCTATTTACAATATTACGTTTTATGCTGCTGATGTCAGATGCAAGTTTTGGCCTTTTCTGTTGGTGGATGATGATTTTGATTGTACATGAATATGTATGGTGTCTTCTATTCTTCTTTGAGGCCCCTGTGAAAGGGTCTTGTGCTATCCACAAATACTGATATACTTTTCGTGGATTGTATTTAGAATTTCTACAGTGTTCCAACTTTTTCTCTATAAGGTTAGGAGCAAAGGTTGAATTTTGGGCATAGAGTTGTGGTAGGTTTATTTTGGAGTTAGTGTTACCCTGGCAGTTTTAAATGTTGTCACCAAAATAGGGCCCCTCCTTATGGTGTGACACTAAGAGCTGTCATGGACCCCACCACTAACATGATATATAATGTCACTTTTTGGAAATAATAAAGCCTACAGCTACCGTCCCAAGAAAAATGTGGGAAAACATCTATACACAATGTTCAATAGACTTCCAGTATAAATACATTATAGGAGAAGCTGGTTTGTCCAAGCAACTACACCAACTCTGTAAAAACAAGTAGTGGCCCATAACCTGAGCCCATAGTGTTTTTTAACCCCATGACCCTAATAGAAATAACAATCAGACCTCCCAATGTGTGTGATCTTGATCCTGTTATTGGGAACAACTTCGACCCCATTCTTCACCCATATACCAGTCACCGTCTCGTCAGACACCTCACACTTGAAGACGGCTTGCTCCTTTGCTTTAACAGTCAGGTCAGCCACGCCCTGCAGGATTTCCAACTTCTTTTCTGCAGTGGAGATAGAGAATGTGTTAATTATTTCTGGAAATGTCTTACAATTTAGGCTGGCTATAAAAAAAAGTAATCTTGGGCGGTGAGAGATGCAATGTTGACAGATGTAGTCGCTTGGCTGTAAATTGTTACCTATACTATGACATGGAGCCTCATGTGCCCCTCTCCTCCCTTTGTGTAATGTATTGTTTGCCCCCAATGTCTGTATGTTTTTAAAACTGTAAAACCTTTAAATAAAGAATATTAAAAAAAAAAGTAATCTTTCAGGTAATGACAGGAAATATCTCACAAGTACCTTTCTTTCCCACATTTCTGAGAGGTAACAGATTGGTGATATAAGGACCTTATTTCCAGGTTTTCTAGGGAGAAACCCACTTCATTTAGGAGTAGTGTTGGGTGAACCCAAACAGCAAAGTTCAGGTTCGTACCGAACTTTGCGAGTTCTGGTTCCCAAACCCCAACATGGACTTCATCCAGCGTTATGGCCCAAACATGGAAAACCCGTTTGATGGGCTGGTAAGCTAAACCTGCGTCAGCTAAAGTGTGCTGCAGCAGGAAGCCTGCTGTAACTTACCTGAGCCCCGTGATCTCGTTCCCATCAGCGGTTGGTGTTCCTTTTAAATGGGCTACAGACGAGGCCACAGGAAGATGGCCGCCGCTCCCATGATCACACTCAGCTGACAGTTCCCGACGCAGTACCCGCAGACGGGAACGAAATTGCGGGGCTCAGGTGAGTTACAGCAGTCCACACCCGCCATCACAATTTTCACAATTCCATGCATGCAGTGAGAACAACACACAAGTGAGGGGCACTAGTGAATCACATGTCTAGAGCAGTGGGCTGCACTAGCCATGGCACCCAGGGAGCGGGTGGAAATAGGTGCCTTGTTCAAGCATAATTCAGTCATGATCACAAGATTGTTCCATAACCACTGGCAATGATGATTCATTGGGATGCACCAGGGGCAAGTATTTAACCGGCTCTAGAGTCTTTTAGGCTATAGGTACTTTAAAAAATGGGTAGGTTATACTTTCAATTCAGTTGATCAGGCTGAGCTGGCATGGATGTGGCTGGAACTTGCGTATTAAACATTTGTTATATCACAAAGGGTGACCACATCTAACATCTGTTTCTGTTGAAGCTTGTAGAATATTCAAAAGAGCATTTGTGAAATAATTTAATTACAGCAATTGCTGTAATAGTTTTTTAACGTAATATATAATATGTGGCTGCATCGCCTGTCTGACGTAAATGTGGCTGAACAGAGGCAACTACAGCTTTTTTCATACTGAGTCAAGGCCAAAGGAATGTTTCCACATAATCCTGTGAATGGGAGGGAATCCTGGGGTGCAACGCAGTAACAAATGCGGCTGCATCGCCGGCCTGACTGGGACGTACACACTGCCTCCGACAAAGCCACCATGTGCCCCTCGGCCCTGTCAGTTCCTTTGGCCTGTGTCGACTTTGGGCTTTATTCATCAAGGGATAGCGACAGGTAGTGCCTTGTAAACAACAGGTAGTGCCTTGTAAACGACAGGTAGTGTCACGTAGCGTCAGGTGAGTGCCGGCCGCGGCACGTAATACCGCATTTATGAAGGTGATTCTGGTGAGCGACTCTAACAGCAACACATAGCGACCAATTCATCATCACAGATGGCTCAGCAGATCCCGGCGGCGCTCTGGCTTTTAAAACACCTGGTATTACCTGTCGCTACCTATCGCTCTCCCATACATTTCAATGGACGTTACTATTCTTCTCTTTAAACAGGGTTTTATTTTATTTATTTATTTTTTATTATTATAAAATATTCGTGTGACCTCTCCTGGCCTATAAAAAGTCATTTTTAAAAACTTTTTTGACTTTTTATATTTTTATGCAGAATTGTCATTACAGGTCTGGCACTAAAGTGTTAATGTCACAATGTAATAACAGTGTCATTCCATGTGTTTGCGCTTTGTTACCGGTGGATATATGTTCAAAAATGGACTTTAATCACACAGCGTCTGGCACTCTTGACTACAGCAACACAATTTTGAGCGCCGGCGCTGTGTGAGGCAATGTTACTACAGAGACTGAGGCGCTCTGTAATAGCGACTCACGGCCGTTCAGAGCAACTACTAGCGGTCGCTCTTAGCGCCACTGTACGGACGCTCATCTGCCGGTACCTGGCGTTAGTAATGAATCAGCCTGATAGTCCTGAATGCACTCAATTGCCCTAATATTCCCACATGCCATCCATCAACCTTGAGCTTCTCCACCGTAATCACTGTAATAATTATTTAAATTTTTAACATAATATGCGGCTGCGTCTCTTGCCTGACCTGAATGCGGCTGAATAGTAGCAACTACAGCTTCTTTGAAAAACATGACAAATATAGTCAAGGCAAAAGGATTCCTCCAAATAATCCTGTGAATAGGAGGGAATCCTGGGATGGCAAAGCAATCACAAATGCAGGACATTACTGGATCTTTTGCTTTGACTGCTCTCTAGTGGTCAGTCAATGCACTGCAATGCGGGATTGTAATTTCTTAGCTGGCGATGGCCTATGCAATCACCGGCAAAGGAAAACGTCCCCTTCAACTCTGTCCCATCTGTATGTTTTCTTTTGGACTGTTATTTTTGCATGATCCTTTACTATCAAAGCTGATTGTACCCTAAGACCATTATCAATAACTATCAAATTTTCTTCAGCAGTTCGATTACACCATCATTTCGGACAATCCCTTTAGACTGCCATCTCTAAGAGTGACTCCGCCAATATCGGCACTATCACAGTTCCCTTTTACCTCTATTTTTGACAGTCCAATTATACTATTATCAGTGACAGTCTTCTCTTGTTAATCAATAACCATCCCCGACAATCACAACTGCTTCTGTTCTCAAGGATGGGAATGAGCTTCAGGTTTGGCTATGTGGTCGAAGTGCTCATGTGTCATCAGAGCAGCATTTGCAACGTTCTCACACCAGATGTCTGTTGAATACATCTCGGCCTGTGATCAGGGGTGGACTGGCCATAGGGAGACCCAGGCAAATGCCCAGTGGGCTGCTACCTTTACTAAGACTCCCATCCAATCCCAGCCCCCATCCCCTTCACCACTCTATCCCCTCACCCAAGCAACCCCAGCCCATGTCCTCACCTTAATGATATAGCCTTACGGCCTTATTTATCAAGGGCTAGCGCCAGGTAGTGTCTGACGAGCGCCAGGTACCGCCAGCTAACTGCGGCTACCGATTCAAGTACGCCCGGCGGCGGTCACAATGACGCATTTATCACGCTAAATGAGGCTAGCGCCGGCGAGAGCGTCGGCTAGCGCGGGATTCATCATGTAGCCGACTGCAACGAACAGCGCCGCTGCTAATCCCATCACAGCGACAGGTATGACCTGGCGCTCCCTGGCGTTGTCCAATGCATTTCAATGGAGCAATCTTTAAATAATCATAATTAATTGCTATTAATGTTTTTTTTTTTTTTTTTTTTTTTTAATGTCAAAAATTCTGTGACCACTTCTGCAATGTTAGGTTTTTTTTTTAAGTAAAAAAAAAAAATAAAATAAAAATTGTGCAGAATTGATATTACAGGTCTGATATTCATGTATTCATATTACAAAATGTTTAGAAAAACTTGTATAATTTTTACATTAAAAAAAAAATGGTTGTTTGGGGGTTAAAAACTACTTTACACACATCGCCGCCAGCGCTCTGGGGTTTAAACAAGGAATTCACAGCGCGAGACATTTTTGAGCGTGATTTGTTAATGAATCTGCAGCAAGCCGCTCGCTCTGGCCATTCGCTGTTAGGCGCACCCATACAACGCGGAACCTGTGAAACAGCGACCCCTAACCCCGTATTCAACATTACCGCACACCGACTGAGTCGCTGTCAACAAGCAAACCCCGGCCAAGCACAGCGAATACTAGCTGGCGCTGTGAAAATCACGCTACTGGCGCTCATCTGTCGCTACCTGGCGCTATTAATGAATCGGCCTCCCCGTCTTGGAGCACACTGGTTGATTGGCCAGGAAGCAGCAGTGATGCCACTGACTGGTGATGGGCAGGCCGGGCACTGGTAAAATCCCGGCCTGATTTTTGGCCCCAGTCCGCCACCGCCTGTGATTGTCTACTATCCTTGGGTGGATTGTGCACTGCATTGTCAGAACTTTGTATTGGCTTTAAGTCACCTGAGAGCTGACATTTTATAGCATTTCTGTAGCTCTATTATATTGTATAATATTATTGTATAAAGCCACATTTTTCACTAAATGTTCTGGTGCTTCATTTGTTACATTTCACATCCCCTTTAGACCCTGACCTTTATAAAAAGCCTTCTTTAAAGAGGAACAACACACTGGATTTTCACTTTTTTTTTGGGGGGGGGGGTTGTTCCTCTCAGTGGGGGCATCCTGAATTGGGATCCCCCAATGTGTGTATGTCCCCAGGTCACTCAGCTTCCTGAAGCTCCCATGACGCAGACTTGGGCGAGAACAAGCACTCTGATTGGCTAAGAAGCCCATTCAACCTCCTTAACTCGGCTCTCTTTGGCTCTGCTGACGGCTATGCCCCCTGGACGAATAAGCAGCCGAGCAGCGCTGAAGAGAGCCAAGTGCGCCGCTGGCTGCATGCCCTGCTCACCTAGTAGCCGCCACGTTCCCGCGCCACCCATGCAGAAAGGCCGGGCGTGGGTGCATGCATGGCTAGAGGTGAGCTGGGATGAGGCTGTGGCGCAGAGACGTGGCGAGGTCTCCAGGACAAGGTGAGTGAAACAGGGCTTCTGGGGGGTTTTACACACCGGGGATCCCAATTGAGGATGCCCCAAGGAGTGGAACTCTGAAGACTTTAAGGGGCATTGGCTGTGGGTCCTTAGCCCCCTTTCAGATGCCTTACCCTGAACCAATAGCTCAGCCACTGACTCTCCTCCATTGGTCTTGACCACGTAGTTGCCGCTGTCTTCCAGTGTACTCTCATTAATAATAAGGTAGTGTTTCTTGCCATCTTTTTTAAAGCGATATTTAAAGGTTTCTTCTCTGGTCAGCTCCACTCCATCCTTCTCCCTGTAAAAAATAGGTTATTAGTCACAAAATGTGTCTAGAAGCAAGAGCTGAGCTGAGATGTTAGAACATATTTATGGATGAATGCATGTAGATGCATAAAGAGAGGGAGGTTGCCCAAACGGTTTATAATGTCCAGGGTTCTGGCTATTAACCACCATGGCCTAAGCCCTACAAATATTCCAAGAGATAATGCAAACAGTTGAGACACCTTAAAGTGGACCAAAACCCAGGATCTTGACTCATCCACGGTGGATCCTGATTTGGGATGCCATGCTTTGTGAAACCCTTCAGGTCGCTCGTAAAAACTAACCTTTACCTGGTCCTACGGCGCATGCACAGGCCTTCAGCCTGTTCATCATTTTTGGTTAAGAATCGGCTAAGGGCCGAAAGCTGCATGGCGCATGTGTCATTGGTTCACGGATTAGATAGGGTTTACTGGGGACTTGGGGGGGGGTTCACACTGCAGGGCACCCCAAATTGGGATGCCCCCGGGGAGAGGAAATCTGGTGACCCTGAAATCTTATGGATTCCAGGACCGCTTTTGTTCCACTTTAGCTACTTTTATATATATCAAAAGTTAAGATGTTAAGATTTTTCATAGTACAAAATAACAGTTACAATAATCCAGCCAATTTGGCATAGTACATAGGCCTCGATTCAATAAAGGTAGAAAAAAAATTCTCATGGTAGTAAAAATTTCAGTTCATGAGAAAAAAGCCTGAGAATGGCACTGTTACTGAATCACTAGATAAAAAGACAATGAAAGTCAATGGCAGCTTTTACTACAGTGTAGAAAGGAGGAAACAGTTCTCTACTTTTCTTAGGAGTAAAAAAGTGCCATTGACTTTCATTGTTTTCTTAGCTGGTGATTCAGTAACAGTGACATTCTCAGGCTTTTTTCTCATGAATTGAATCTTTTACTACCATTTTTCTACCTTTATTGAATCGAGGCCATAGTGTGTAACCAAATTGTGTAGATGATACAAATACAATAATGCCCACTAGAGGTCACTCAGCTCCTTATAGTTTGTAGACATAGAGGCCGATTCATTAATAGCGCCAGGTAGCGACAGTTGAGAGACTGTAGCAGTATTTTCAGAGCGCCCGCTAGTAGTCGCTGTGCTTGGCCGTTGTTTGGTTGTTGACAGCGACTCAGTCGGTGTGCAGTAATGTTGAATATTGGGTGAGGAGTCGCTATTTGACAGGTTCTGCGCTGTATAGGAGTGCATATTCATTAACAAATCACGCTCAAAAAATTCTCGCGCTGTGAAATGCATGCTTAAACCCCAGAGCGCTGGCGGCGATGGGTTAAAAGTAGTTTTTTAACCCCCAAACAACCATATTTTTGGAAACCAAAAAAAACAATTTTTTTAAATAATTTTGTAATATGAATACATTAATATCAGACCTGTAATATCAATTCTGTACAATTTTTTTTTTTTTTTACCTTAAAAAAAATATCTAAAATAGCAGAAGTGGTCACAGAATTTTTCACATTAAAAAAAAAAAAAAACATTAATAACAATTAATTATGAATATTTAAAGATTGTTCCATTGAAATGCATTGGAGAGCGCCAGGTAGCGAGAGGTCATACCTGTCGCTGTTCAAGGTCGGACGCTGGCGCTGTGGGCTGAGGCTGGAATAATGATGAATGAGTGGCTATATGGCGCTATCTCAGTCGCTAAGCAGGATTGGCTTGATAAATGTGTGATTGTGGTGGGGAGCCGGTGTTCTCATGGCGGGGCCCGTCATTACTGGCCGCTCACCAGTCGCTACCTGTGGCTATTCCTTCATAAATAAGGGCCATATATTATCATTTGGTAATAGTTTTCTAGCAAACAAGGTTTGTAGCTAATATAGACATGTTTTTTTTTTATAGCGCAATAGTTGGGCGCATAAGTGAGTGGTACACTGTATAATTAGAGTGACAGCATTAAAGTTTCATCTACCTACACCATAACTCGTGCTACCATAATAACACTGCATAGAACAAAAGTGAGGCTATATGTTTAGACAGAGTGCAGAGGTACCCCTACGTTTCAGGTCCAGTGACCCTTCCTCTAAGGCAGGGGTACTCAACCAATTCTTGTAAAGGTCCATTTAAAGGCATTTGGTGAGAGGTGGAGGTCCGGGCGGAGGGCTGTCGTGGGGGGGGGTGGATAGTTAGAAATCAGCACACTGGGAGAGGGGCTATAGATTCCCCAAGCAAAACTAAAAAAGGCTGCTTGCCCCTCCTTCCACTGCACCCCAAAAATCCTATTGGCCACTGGGAAAAACAGGAGCTTTTTTTAAATTTTGACCCAAAGAACCTACAGCTCTGGCCTGCTGCACACTGCTTGTTTACAGGGGTGGTCTAGGGCCCAAAATGTTAATGGCAATAATGTCTGATAAGAAGGATGGATAAATAGGCCTCAGGGGAGAGGGGTGAATCGGTGAGAAGCTGTAAGGAAGAGGGATGGATAGACAGAACAGGAAGGACAGGGAGGGATGGGACTGAGCTGGGGCGGGGGAAAGGATTGGATGGGGCAAAGAGACCGAAAAACAACATTTGTGTGTACCTTACAATGCCACCCGTGCAGTACGTCATATTGCAATGCTAGGTGCCAGGGAGCCATGACATTGGCAGGGACTAAGCACTACATCACAGATCATGGGGGCAGCTCTGAGCACGGCAACACAGAAATCACTGAGTACTGGGCTGTCAGGGCAGGGGTCCGGAAATCTGGAGCCAAGGTTCGCATTTGGACCCAGGTCCGCCTGTTAAAGTGGACCAACACCCAGGGGGGATCGGCCCGGGAATCTATAAGATTCCCGGACCGATCAGATCCCTCCCCGCGGGACATCCGAAATCGGGATGTCCCGCGGGGAGGAACCCCCCAGGAGGCCCACAATCCTTACCTTACCGGCGATCCAACGGCGCATGCGCGAGACGCGGCCGCGTCTCTCGCTGCCCTCTAGCAGGGCGCGCTCCCGCGCCGGCCGTTTTGTGAATGGCCGGCGCAGGCGCGCTCCCTGTTAGAGGGAAGCGAGAGACGCAGCCAATGACAGCGCTCTGGTATGCGCGTCCAAGCGGCTTTGGACGCGCATACCAGAGCGGCTCTGAGCGCTGTCATTGGCCGGACGAGGTCACGTGGGAGCGGGGAGAGGTGAGTTTTTGCGGCGATCGGGGGGGTTTCACACAGCGGGGCACCCCCGATCGGGGTGCCCCACCTAAGTGGACCAACACCCAGGATAGTCAAAATCCTGGGTGTTGGTCCACTTTAAGTATTGCTGCTCTAAGGGATACATCATTGAGGTATAGATTATAGGTATAGACTGTTCTCTTGTGGAAAACCCCTTGCAAGTGCATAAAACAAACCGATAAAAAATAAATTAGAAGGGGAGCGATAGCACGGCCTTCTATACACCTCCATATTCTATTCTTTTGAATTGGTGGCTCTCTCTGTTGCACCTGGCTGCTGTATTCTTCTATGGTAAGTTCTATAGAGCTCTATGGGCCAGGCTGGTGCTTTGAAAAGGGTATCAGTGAAATATGCTGAAATATGAACGACTTCATAGCTGCAACATAAATAAGATCTATTGTGAAAAAAAACCTCATAAATTTGCTGGATAGCAAGAAGAGGGGTCAACCATACACCCTGCATCGAAAAAATGCAGCCAACTTTTATTTTCTATTACTGGAAGGATAGATCCGGAAGACAGGTGTTGCATGTATGATTCTGCCTTTATAGGGGAGGACTGTTCCACTGCTTGTTTAATTCTATTGCTATGGTACTTGAGATCCTATCAGGTGGTACTTGCTAAGGGTGATAAAAACTATTTCTGCGCATTTTTTTAAATGTTTTATTCACTTTAAATGGCTGTTTTGTATGTTCTTACAATGGTCTTTGGTGACTGACAACGCACACGCAACTCACGTCTGAGTGGTACAATGATTGGGAGCCTTATTTATCTTTTTTTCCTGCAGGCGCTAGATGAGTTTCTCTTGTGAGACGCTCTCAGCGCCCGCACTGCAGAGCCATCCGGAAACATGGAGTGCTCTGCACTCGCTCGCTCCCAGCCGTCCACCGGACGCTAGCGCAGGCCTGTTGAAAGCCGATGCGTTAGTGACCCCTAGCGCTGGCGGGAATCTGAAGAAAAGTTACAAATTCATCAATAAAAAACACAGCGCCTGCACGGATGCTGTCAAAAGGGGATTAACATAGAAGGAAACATAGAAGGGTGACGGCAGAAGGAGACCATATGGTCCATCTAGTCTGCCTAAGGGTATACTGTATGTACTCTTTATCTTAGGATAGATGTGTGCTTATCCCAGGCAGGTTTACATTCAGTGACTGTTGATTTTTCAACTACCTCTGCTGGAAGTTTGTTCCAAGCATCTACTACTCTTTCTGTAAAATATTGCTCCTGATCTTCCCCCCGACTAGCTTCAGGTTGTGCCCCCATACAGTGTGTGTTGCAATCCCCGCTTTTTTGTTTTGGGGGGAAATGCCAGCACATTAAAAAGGAAAGAACACTTGGAATTGCATTAGGGACACATGAGAGACAGGGCACACGATTTGCACCGCCCCCAAATCTCAAGTTTACAGCGCAACAGAAAAGTGTCTAAAATGCATACAAAAACAATTCCAAACAGCCTAGGGATCCTGTGACACATGCACCAGCCCCTCCCCCCCCCCAAAAGAAATAAATGAATAACTACAAGCATCCCAGCCCATTGAAATGTATGGGATAAGGCCACACAGTGCATGGTGAGTGACTGGTCTTATCTGGGACTGTAGGGAACTCGGCACTCATCCCATTTCCAGGACTGATGATATATGGGACACTACCTGCCACTATCAGAGGCACTCTGGATTTTTGACTTGATAAATACACCTTTTGCACTGGGATCTGACCCTCACCTGCAAGCAGGATCATAGGGTGCAAGCAGGATCATAGGGTGCAAGCAGGATCATAGGGTGCAAGCAGGATCATAGGGTGCAAGCAGGATCATAGGGTGCAAGCAGGATCATAGGGTGCAAACAGGATCATAGGGTGCAAGCAGGATCATAGGGTGCAAGCAGGATCATAGGGTGCAAGCAGGATCATAGGGTGCAAACAGGATCATAGGGTGCAAGCAGGATCATAGGGTGCAAACAGGATCATAGGGTGCAAGCAGGATCATAGGGTGCAAGCAGGATCATAGGGTGCAAACAGGATCATAGGGTGCAAGCAGGATCATAGGGTGCAAGCAGGATCATAGGGTGCAAGCAGGATCATAGGGTGCAAACAGGATCATAGGGTGCAAGCAGGATCATAGGGTGCAAGCAGGATCATAGGGTGCAAGCAGGATCATAGGGTGCAAGCAGGATCATAGGGTGCAAGCAGGATCATGGGGTGCATCAAGAGGGGCATAGGTGCTCATGACCAGAGCATCAAAGGAGGGCAACTACGTTAATAAAAGGAGTGCGGGGGCCATGGTACCCTTAAAGATTGTCCAAGTTAGGTTTATTTAGTTTTGAAAAAAGACACCTGAGGAGTGATCTAATAACTATGTATAAATATATTTGGAGTCAATACAAAGATCTGTCCGGCAATCTATTTATACCTCAGAGTGTAACCATCACCCGAGGGCATCCACTAAGGTTAGAGGAAAGGTGCTTTCTCCACCGACATAGGAGGGGATTCTTCTCTGTAAGAGCAGCGAGACTATGGAACTCGCTGCCACAGGAGGTAGTTATGAAGGATACAGTAAAAGCATTCAAAAGTGTCCTGGATGCCTTCCTGGCATGTAATAACATTTCCGGCTATGGCCACTAGACCACTGGAAGGAGATAAACAGGCTGAACTGGATGGACTACAGTCTTTATTCAGCCTTACATACTATGTTACTATGGGGTTACTATTCATCAAGGGATAGCGGCAGGTAGTGCCTTGTAAGCGTCAGGCAGCGTCTGGTGAACGCTAGGCGCTGTACGCAATACCACATTTATGAAGGCGATTCTGGTGAGCGACTCTAACAGTAACATGTAGCGTAAGATTCATCATTACAGGAAGCTCAGCATATAGCGCCGGAGCCCTAGCTTTCAGAGCGCCATGTAGTACCTGTCGCTACCTGTCGCTCTCCTATACATTTCAATGGACTTTTATTCTGTTTAAACAGGGTTTTTTGTGTTCATTTTTTTTTCTTTTTTCTCTCAAATAATTGTGTCACCTCTCCTGGCCTAGAAAGAGTCATTTTTTATTTTTTTTTTTTTTATTTTTTATATTTTTATGCAGAATTGTCATTACAGGTCTGGCGTTAAAGTGGACCAACACCCAGGATTTTGACTATCCTGGGTCTTGGTCCACTTCGGTGGGGCACCCCCGATCGGGGTGCCCCGCTGTGTGAAACCCCCCCGATCACCCGAAAAACTCACCTCTCCCCGCTCCCAGCGCCGACGGACAAGCAATCTGACAGTCCCGGACAAGCGGCTCCTACGCCGCCGCCTCCCGCGCGTCCCTCTTGACGCGCGAGCGCCCGCGCCGGCCATTCACAGATCAGGTAAGGGGGTTTGGGGTGTTTGGAGTGGTTTCACCCCGCGGGACATCCCGATCTCGGATGTCCCGTGGGGAGGGAGGTGTTGGTCCACCCGTGGGTGTTGGTCCACTTTAAAGTATTAATGTCACAATGTTTCAACAATGTAATTCCATGTGTTTTTGCTTTGTTACTGGTGGATATGTGTTCAAAAACAGACTTTAATCACACAGTGTCTGGCGCTCTATGTTATAGCGACCAGATCCAGAGCGCCTATGCTCTGTGTGTCTGTTTTTTTGTTGAATATAGTGTGAGGCGCTCTATCGATAACCGATCACAGCGTATACTAGTGGTCGCTCTAAGCGCCTCTGTAGAGACTCTCATCTGCCGATACCTGGCTCTAGTCATGAATCAGCCTGCCCTTTACTATGTTGTTCATCTGGCACTATGTGGCCTTAGCGTTTCTTAATTAAACCCCTTAATTAGAAAATATAGTTTTAATTTACAGGTAAATTTTGTGAAAGATTATTTGCATATTTAACATCAAAACCCTTACAAGCAACATATACATATCTATATACGTACATAATAACATTAAATATTAATCAAATGAATTAATTCACACGAAATAAATAAAAATACCTATTTAAAATGTTCAACACGCCTTTGTAAATAAGGGTTACGGCTGTTTGGCATGAAAATGCAGTATAACCTCCCTACCTGCAGGTGGCAGGCTTACAGCAGCAATACAATACAGTTGCATTTAAAAAGTAGTGAAGTTGAAAAAGAAAAGGCAGGTGTTAAATATGACAGTTTGTATTTTAAGCAAAAACATTTTTTAATTATCAGCTTTTACATTTCGAAATGAAATAAAGGAATGCAAAACTTTGAGGCCCCTGCATGCTTTGTACCTAGAAAGCATAGGGCCTGATTTATCAAGCACTTCTGTTAGACAGTGCCACATCAGTGCAAATTAGAGTAGGAAAGAAATCAATGAAAATATTTTTTTTCACACTTGCGCATGTCGCTGCACTACAAGAAGGACATTTACTAAAACATTAGCCGTACAGCAAAATGCTGAAAAATGTATAAATCATATTTTGCACTACTCTAATTTGCACTGAAATTGCATTGTCTGGCAGAAGTGCTTGTAGCCAGCCAAGAGTCTTTCCACTCTAGTTTGAGGGATTTTCATCTATGCTTTCAATTGTGCTGCTTTGTTTAGGGATATCTACCAGTTTCAGTGATGTTCAGGTCAGGGGAGGACTGTGAGGAGTGACAGCTGTGGGATGACTTTAAGTTTGTGCCTTTTTTATGCAATCTATTAGGGATTTTGGGATGTTTTTAGGATCAGACTCGATTTGTCGAAGCCATCCTTAAAACTTTTAAAAACTTTTAAAAAATGTTCCATAACTGTGTGCCAATAAGATGTAATCAATGTTCTGAGCTTATCTGGTAATTTGTTGTTTTCTATTTGTTTGCAACTCTGTTTCCTTAGCAACAATGTATTTGCGCCCATCTCGCAGCACTTCACTTACCTCCATGACTGCATCCAGCCGTCATCCATCTCACAGCACTTCCCTCCCCTCCATGGCTGCTCCCAACCGTATCCCTTCCCCCCCATGCTTCCTCCTCGCATGGTCAGGTGCGCGCACGTCCCCATCCACTAGAGGGAGCGCGCCCCGGATTCCTGAGATTTAAAGGGCCTGTACACCACTGATTGGTGTCTGGTCATCCAATCCTGCATCCACGTCCCCTATTTAAAGGGGCACTTCCTTTCCATCAGTGCCGGATCTTGGTCTTTCCATGCCAGTTGTAAATCAGTTGCTTGTGGATTGCTCACCCGTGTACCAACCTCTGCCTGTCCCCGACTCTGAACCTTTGCTGCCTGCCCCGACCTTGGCTACTCACCTTTACCACGAACCTGTGCTGCCAGCCCTGACCTCTGCCTGTACTCACTACGTCTTTTGCCTGCCCCTGTGCACCACGCTGAACCTCGGCTAACTGTGGAACCGGGCCGCTGTTGGGGAGTAGCGACCTGGGGGTCACTCGCCGCTACAAGACCAACCTGCCTTGCGGTGGGCTCTGGTGAATACCGGTGGCCTCTTAGACTCCGCTCCCCTGACACGGCACTCGCCATCAGTTCCACAGTCAAAGCGGATCCACATCCAAGTCCGCTCCACCCGGTCTGTGACAGTGTCTCACTGCACACATGGGTTGAATGTGTAGAAACAGTTCCTATGTGTGTGCAAGCATACAATAGCTAATGGCCATATATGCTCCAAAAATCCCCCCCCCCCCCAAAAAAAAAATAAATTGTAGGCTAATCAACATCTGATTCCTCAGTAAAAGGTATTTGAGCTCAAAGTAACAGTCATTTTGATGAAAAAAAATTTGCAGGCAACCTGATATGCTCAAAGAACATTAATCAGCATTAAGTGATACTAAGCAAATCCCATTACAGAGCAATGCCATCTAGCACCACCTATTGACTACGAGAATATTGGGGGCGAATATTACCTTTAATAGTAATTTACATTGAACAGTTTGTTTTTCTCACCTTCAGAGATGTGGGTTTACAGGTGAAC
This sequence comes from Gastrophryne carolinensis, assembly GCA_027917425.1. Lineage (NCBI taxonomy): Eukaryota > Metazoa > Chordata > Amphibia > Anura > Microhylidae > Gastrophryne > Gastrophryne carolinensis. The sequence continues at coordinate 128,387,355 of CM051241.1, read as the reverse complement.
AACCACGCTTGATGGGCCCAGGCAAATAAAGAAGCTGGGGCAAACATATAAGATAGGCTCTTATTCAGAGTGAAGGTCCGGTTGAAAAGCCTATCACCTCTACAGATAGCATTTTTATGCAGGGTGTATCAGTAACTCCTCTCGCTAACCGTCATATTTATAGCAATTTTTAACATGAGACAATTTTATAATAGAGCTCCTCTAATATTTAATACTGTTTTTTTTTTTTACATTCTCATTATAAAATTGGTGAGGGGGGGTATTTAGGTTCCTGGGGCCCATCAGCAAAGTCATTGCTGACACAGCAGTCCTGCTCCTCTCCAAAAGTTTGTGAAGTCTGGAGACAAGTTTTGCCAGCTGTGAGATGACATGTCGGCATTCGGACTTGTGCAAGTTTAGTTTGGGAGCAGTTAGAGCACTGCGGGGAGGTGCTATTTTAAAGCTAAACACTATCCCTTCCATAATTATGAGGTTGTAGAGATGTTTGCTCAAATGCCAGCACTTCCTTAGAGACATTTTTGAGAACATCAGACGTACAGCACATGGCTTTTACGCTCATCATGATGAGAGAAGATGTAAACACGTTCAATGAGCAAAAGCTAAAGTTTCATTGTGGCAGAAGGTCAAGAGGACATTTTGGCTGGAAGGCACTCAAAGGTCCATTTGCACTGATGTGTGAAGGCACTTACTGAAAGTGCTAAGCTGGTGTTTACCAAACGGTTCTTTCAGTTGTGTCCTATAATCTTTGCAAAGTCAGATTTCCACCTGTTCTGCTAAAATAGTTGACTAAAATAGTGGCCCCTTCCAAATCCAGATGGATTGTTGTATCCACCAATGTACTTCCTATGATATCATTCAACAGTAATTTTTTAACCCTCCCCGCAGCAAGCCTGCTCCCCCGGGCTCCATACTTTGGCTTCTTGCTGTGAAGACTTTGGCCCTTATTTATGAAGGAATAGCGACAGGTAACGACTGGTGAGCGGCCGGTAATGACGGGCTCCGCCACGAGAACGCCGGCTCCCCACCACAATCACACATTTATCAAGCCAATCCTGCTTAGCGACTGAGATAGAGCCATATAGCGACTCATTCATCATTATTCCAGCCTCAGCCCACAGCGCCAGCGTCCGACCTTGAACAGCGACAGGTATGACCTCTCGCTACCTGGCGTTCTCCAATGCATTTCAATGGAACAATCTTTAAATATTAATAATTAATTGTTATTAATTTTTTTTTTTTTTTTTTTTAAATGTGAAAAATTCTGTGACCACTTGTGCCATTTTAGATAATTTTTTTAAGGGAAAAAAAAATTGTACAGAATTGATATTACAGGTCTGATATTAATGTATTCATATTACAAAATTATTTTAAAAACTAGTTTTTTTTTGGTTTCCAAAAATATGGTTGTTTGGGGGTTAAAAACTACTTTTAACCCATCGCCGCCAGCGCTCTGGGGTTTAAACATGCATTTTACAGCGCGAGAATTTTTTGAGCGTGATTTGTTAATGAATATGGTGGGAGCCAGTCGCTAGGGCCAGTCGCTATCATGCGCTCCCATAAAGCGCGGAACCTGTCAAATAGCGACTCCTCACCCACTATTCAACATTACGGCAAACCGACTGAGTCGCTATCAACTACCGAACAACGGCCAAGCACAGCGACTACTAGCGGGCGCTCTGAAAATGGCGCTACAGTCGCTCAACTGTCGCTACCTGCCGCTATTAATGAATCGGCCTGCCCGTTTCACCTGCACATCAGTGATTATTCGAGTCACACAGTGATGTGCAAGCCCCAGCAGAAAACTGCTGCCAGTGGTCACATGAAGCCTGGTCAGGGGTGTAACTATAGAGGGTGAAACCGCACCAGGGACCAGGAAGGGAGGCCAATTGATTTAAAGCAGAACAAAACCTGCCAGCAGACACACTGGAATCAAAATAATTCCAGGGCCGGCCTCTGGCTTTCCCCTGGGGCATCCCGAAATGTATGTGAAACTCCCTAGGGCACCTGTATTACATCACTTTTCCCCACTGCCAGGGTCGGCTCCAGGTTTATGTGGGCCCTCGGGTGGCATAGTCTCAGTGGCCCCTTTGCAGTGGAGAGCCGTGAGTCAGGGTCTATAAATTCAATGGCCAAAACTAAGAAGGGCTGCTTGCCCTCCAAACCCCATTGGAGCTGTTTTTTAGTTTGGCCCCAAATAAATGGGCAGAGTATTGAGGAAGATGGATGGACATAACAGGAAGGGCAGGAATGGATGAATGGAGAGATAGCTGGGAGGAAGAGGGATGGATGGGCATCATGAAAAGGCCAGGAATGGCTGGGTAGAGCTGGTGGGGGGGTAGATGAGCAGAGCTGGAAGAAAGGAGGATAGACTGGCAGAGCTGGAAGGAAGAGGGGTAGATTGGCGAAGCTGAGGCGTAGAGCTGATGGCATGGGACAGAGCTGAGGGTAAAGGGGTGGATGGGACAGAACTGAGGGGACAGGGTTGTGGGGCAGAGCAGAGGGTACATGGATGGATGGTGCAGGGGCCCGATGCAATGTTCCAATTCCTTGTTATTGTTGTCATTTATTTATCCAGACTGCCATGGGCCTTGAATGATAGCCAGTGGAGTCTGTAGACTACATGCTAGCTTCATGCATTATCAATTGCTGGCATTTTAAACATTATTTATTTCACTAGCACTTTAGAGTTTGTACTGATCAATTGCACAAATAGTATCTAGTATGTATTGTAGTTAGGCTATAATTATCTTTGTGTTTTATAGCACTTTATATTAGGCACTAGTAGCACGGTTACTTTATATATACAGTGTGCATTGTTATTAGGGGTTACTAAGGATTAATTAGTCACATTTTTTACTCTTGTGTTTTGTATATAGGAACTATTATGGGGTATGATGCATTTATAATAGGTTGAGAAGCCGCACATATTTTGTACTTATTTGACTTAATAATATTGATAGCATTGTAATTTATTTATTATTTATTAATCTTATATATGTATTGTAGTCTTATTTGCCCTGGGTGTTTTAGTGTTATGTTTTAAAGTGTTTTGTCATTGTGTCATTTGTGTTTTTTATTTTATTACTTGAAGGCTTAGTCTATACAATAAATATCTCAATTAATGTTTTATCTGGTTGAGTGCCCCGGTTCTGTTTGAACTCCCTGGTTGGGTTGTCCTTTAGCTTGCGCTGTATAAATGTGGGGAGCCCAGGGTGCACCTTCTGGATGTAATACAGTTTTGTAATTGTTAGTGGTGCCCTCACCTGTTTCTTTTATGTTCTTTAACCACATTATGTCAGTGGGCCCCCCTGGGAAGTGGGGGCCCTCGGCAGCTAACCGGGCTTGCCGAGTGCTGACGCTGGCCCTGCCCACTGCAACGGTGCATGCATGGGCTCTCGTCAAATCCGCTTGCCTTCCCAATTGATTGTTTTCAAAGGGGAGCGCATTCCTACCTTCTAGCTGGGACTGAAGCCTGCATGCCAGCAGGGAAACGGTGGCAGTGTGTGGTCCCTATTGAATTTAGAGCCCTTTACCAAAGAATGCAAACATGGCAAAGGGCTCTATTAGGACGAGAGCTTGTGTGTGTGCTGTTGGACCGAGGAGAGGTGAGTCTTACTGGGAGAACTGGTTTTACACAGCGGGGCACCGGCAATGCCCCACGGGCATGGAACAAAACCTGAGAACGCCTTATTCCCGCGCTTTGTTCTGCTTTAAAATACAAAAAAAAAGAAAGGTTTACTGTATGAAGCCTTGACAGGGCCCCATGTAATGTTCGCACCAGGGCGCCGTTGTATTTAGTTGCGCCACTGCACTTGACCATCAGCTTAAGGGGCCAGATATTGCGAAGGAGGGTGTTACAGTTAAGATATACTGCCAGGGGGTTTGTCTAGGGGATGCCTGCCCCGCACTCAGCAATTTTAAAATGGATGTCCAGTCTTATTATAAACACCCTTCCCCTGTCACTGAGACAGGATGGGGAAGGGGTGCAAAAAAAAAAGTTCTCCCAGAATTCAGCGTTGCCATCAACATTTGGGAGCAGTCGCACAGAGCGCCATTGTTCGCCCATTAACTTGAATAGGCAGGAGCGTGCACACAGAGTGGGGGGCCTGAGACGCTGGGGGAGTGGCACTAGATTACATGCAAGGTAAGTATTTATTCTGTAAGCACCGCCATCTCCCCCCCCCCCCCCCCCCCCCCCCTGTATCAGCATCAGGGGAAGGAAGCAGGGCGGGAAGGTTAGTATTAAACTGAACATCCACTTTAAAGCGGACCATTAGTTAAAAATGACTTAAACCAGACCAACTCGACAAACAGAGCTCATACGTATGCACCCCTCCCCCGGGGCAATTTACATTGCTGCACATAAAAATTAATTTACCTTTTTCTAACTCCTGCTGTGATAAGTTTTAAAAACAAAATGATGGTTCGTGGATTTGCAGACCACCTGCAAACAGGAAGTGCTGCTGGGCTTCCTGTTACTGTAAATTGTCATTTATGTCAGTTGAATCAGGCAGCAGCATGACTGAGATTCTGGGAGAGAAAGCTCCAAAATGGCCGCTACCTTTTCTTACCAACTGTGCCAGGCTGTTGGCCCGGTTTAAAGAGGAACAACGCACAGGAATTTCACTTTCCCATGTGTTGTTCCTCTCTGTTGTTCCTCTCCCGCTGTGTGTACCTCCAGGTTGCACTGTATCATCTTCCTTCCACTTCCACTCGGCTCCTTTTGATGCTGCTGACGGCCAAGCTGCCTGTACGGCTAAGCAGCCGAGTGACGCCACCAGCCGCATCCCCAGCCAACCTTGCAGCTGTGGCGTGCCCGCGAAGACCTGGCGCACGCATGGCTAGAGGTGAGTGGGGATTCAGCCAGAGCACAAAGGCGCGGTGAGGGCTCCAGAAGAAGGTGAGTGTTCCAGGGGGGTCATGGGGGTTTCACACAGCAGGGCATCCCGAACTGAACTGGAAGACTCCAGGGCCTCCGATGTTTCTCTTTAAGGTTTACTTTACTTTAAAATGTAATGAATTTGTTGCATTCCTCTAGTGAAAGTTTTAGGTGTGAATTACACCTCTAACTTCCTATCTCTTCAGTCGCACCCAGGGCTGGATTATGAGGAGGGTCCAAGGGGCGCACCTCCACCAATTGTTGGGTTATGGTCTGGTCCAGGAGGCTTTTCAGTCTATGGTCTGACGGGGCCAGCAACAAAGCTATCTGCGGCAGTGCATGGGCAAGCCTATGTTTTTGCAAACCATAGAGCATAGACCAGAGCAGCAAAGCCACCATCAGCAATGCTACAGTGATGGGTGCGTGCAGAGCTGTCACTGCACATAAGCCACCAAGCACAGCCGCTGGCAGCTCAATGCAGGGAACTGTTTTCTGCCGGACCAACTGGGTGCTGCTCTACCCCCCACCCACAACGGCAAAGAAGGAGATCCCGAGCAGCACACACCCGTACAAGGGTGGCACAAGGGAATCAATCTGACATTCGTAGGCGGGTGCCAGACAACCACCAATCAGTTACTTGGCTAGACTATTATTTTAAAGGAAGAAAAAATACTGTATCTGGGGCCTCCACCCGATTTTGTGCCCAGGGGCTCCCACCACACTTGATCCGGCCCTGGTCGCATCACTGTAATTAACTCCGTTATTCTGACATAAAGAGTAAACACACTTAATATTTTCAGAAGCTTTTTCAAGGAATTATTACTGGATCAGGGTCTAAGGCCAACAGCCTCCATATAAAGCAATAACTGCCATGATGATGGGTTTGCCCAGACCCTAAATTGGATATCACTGTTTCCTATTTGGGCCCTTTACTGTATACTTACCATTTCATTCATCCATATATATATATATATATATATATATATATATATATATATATATATGGGATACAACTGTGGCCAGGCCTACTACCATATATGTGTCATAAACAGAAGAGGGTCAGAAATGAGATGAAGAGTTGTAACGTCAGAAATCAACACTTTTGATAGAACAATGGGAGTTTCTTACCATTTGACTTGCGCTCCCTCCTCTGACACCTCACACTCGAATTCTACTCTCTCTCCCACCATCACCGCCTGATCTTCCAGGGGTCGAAGGATCAGCACAGGGGGCTCTGAAAACAAAATGGAACCGTGACAATTTTTTCATGATTAGAGTATTTTTTTAAAGAATGATAAATGACTAAAGAGCTGCAATTCAATGACTTTTTTCATCAGTGATTCGCTCGTGCTAAATACTACAGCAGCTGGTTACGCTAAAAATGCTGAGCTGCACTTTGTAGAATAGGAAATGTTACATAGTTAAATAAAGTTCAGTTACACACTAACATTATGCATTAACTTTAAACCTAATCCTCATCGGGAACAGTGTAAAATGAGCCATTTTAAAGCATCTCAAAATCTCCAATTATAGGTAAATAGCTTATGTATTGTGAGTAAAGCCTGTTTCTTTTCTTCATTTTCTGCGTTGTGGCTGAGCTGGAAATGGCATGTCATGGCACAGCATTATGAGTCCTCCACATGCTCGGATGTGCTCAGAGCCAGCTGTGGGGCCACTATGGCATTTGTACCTAGAGCTCACAGAGCGGCCGTTAGACCACTTTTTTGTATTTTCTTTCATCACTACATTGTAATTTGTAGATTGAAGTTCCTGAATAGTTATTTGTGCTGTGTTGTAGAAATGCAAACTGTAACAATAAAACGACCACATCACTCTGGGAAACTGCACCTTGTGCACGTCATAGTTTCTTAAGAGTGGCCTCCAATGCTGAGGCGTTCAAATCCTCTATGCAGGAGGACAGGATAGCCCGCTCAGCCTACACCGTAACATCCATCACTTCTCTTACTGTATAGTTTTTGCCCTTTTCACCTCTGCCTCTCTCTACTCACCTTTGCTCACTCTTCCCACCTCAACTGCTAAGTAGCCCTCCAGTCAAGAAAATAATTTGCTCCCCTAATACTGTTTGAGAGGGCTTAACCCAGTGCAGATGTTGTGGAATAGCATGAAGATTCTGTGCTCCTAAACCCCATAAGAGCGACCATCTGGATACACCACTAAGAGTCCTGCTTAAACATAAGCATGAGGGGGTGGATGGGGGAGAGCCTTTGCTGGCACACAGACACTCTGCAGCTAAGCTAGGAGCTTCCTTATGATCAGTCAATCAAGCTGTACCTCTGATACAAACCTTTAACAAACAGCTCGGTAAAGCATTTCTCATCGCCAATCACACACTGATAAGTAGCATCATCAGCCAGGGAACAGTTGTTAATGGTCAGGATCCTTTTATTTCCGATACTCTCAAAGATGTACCTGGGCAATGAAGAGAAAAGCATGTGAACCTATGAATATGAGGCCCTAGTATAAATGCTATGAATATAACCAATGCCTGAACGCCTCCCAACAGTTGTTCTCAAATGTTTTAGTCTAAGGCAGAGACGTAGCTAGGCTTTCTGGCAACTGGGGCAAAGATTTGAAATGGCGCCCCCCTACCTGTGCTCAGGCCTCCCTTTGGCGCCCCCCTGACCTGCTGCTCCCCGCGAACGTCCCCCCCTAGCTACGCCCTCGGTCTAAGGCCCCCCCTTGTTCCAAACTAAGGTAGCCTTGATGTGCTTGTACATTTTGTTTCCTTTCCCTAAAAGTAAAGTCCTATTTTGACCTTGCAGTAATGTCAACAGTGTGGCATCTGCAAACAGGCCAGCATGGGGGCCCGATATCCTGCAGGCCCAAAAAGTTCTAAAAAGCCCAGACTGCTATCACAGACCTTCATCATTATCCCCCTCAAAGGAGGCAACAAGCAGATGTTTGGGGAGTTTTCCAAAACCAATGTTTTAGTGTCCTTCACCCAAACCTCCTCCTCTTCTTCATCCTTTTGCTTCTTAACCCCTTCCTAACACCTGCTGGTCTACAGCCCTGTGGCAACAATGGCTTCCTGGTAGCTGCGTGTGCATTATCTGGGCACAATTCGGATGCATTGAGGAGGTCCATGCTGCGTATTGTCAATGACCACTTAGACATTGATATATAAAACTGTTTCATGCTCCTTTTCAAAATAGGAACTGAGTGAAAATAATGTGATTCAGGAAAGGGCAGAAGAGCATAATTTGCACCTAAAACTTTGCGACAACTTATTCGTATTTATTTATTATTCGTATATTTACCCCTTGTTCACACCTGTCCCGTACCGCATGCGTTTCTGCGTTCGCAGCACCGCAATAAAAAAATCCATCAATGGCACTTCTATGACCACTTTCACACCTCTCCGATGTGGCAAGGAGAAAAACGCGGCTACAAAAAGTCCTGCCTGCTGCGGCCTGGCCAATTAAACACCCCTTTAAAAAGTGATTGTTTTGGAAGGAAGATGCAAAAGCGAAATCAAACAAAATGCAAACAAAAAACGTGAACGCAAAACAGAATTCTTGCTGCAAAGCGCATGCCGCAAACACGACCCAGCAGGTCGTGGTCTTAGTTTTATAGACAGTGGATCTTTTTCAGAGACACCTTTTAAGTACTTCCTTTGTTGAATCACACTATTAAATCATACTGTATTTTGAAATAAAGCATAAAATGGCCTTTTTCTCGATCTGCTTTATTTTAAAGCAGAACAAAATGCAAATCGCCAGTATTCACTCAACTCTCCCTGATCCAATGGCGCATGCACAGGTTCTCATGCAACAAAGCCATTTGACGAGCCTATGTCATGTGGGACCGGCTCTGATAGCAAAAATGGCCGCACCCCAGCAGTGTGCTCCTGCCCCAGAAATTCTGAATGGCTGGGGTGGGACTCAGCTGAAGATGCAGTGGATGCAACTCACTCTCCACTGCAAACAATAAGAGTTGTTTACCAAATGATATAGGCATGGCAAATGGTTCTGACTGGACGAGAGCCTGCACATACACCATTGGACCAGGGAGAGGTGAGTAAATGCTGGCAATCTGGGGGGTTTCACACAGCTAAAATATTTCAGGGCCAGGCACTGACCTTCCCCCAAGGCATCTCGAATTGAAAGGTCAGCACCTTTAGATTCCAGGACCATTCACCCTGGGTTTTGTTCTGCTTAAGGAAAGTTTTCTGAATCATGAGCTAGGTTAAAGGAATTGTCTTATAAGTATATGTCAGCTTCTGATGCTTACCTTCTCCCCTTATTTAGGATGAACGATATGCTGCTATTTTCTGGATGCTCCTAAAAATACACTTCTCAGAGGAAGCTCCTAAGCTTCCTAGTAATTATGTCATAGGATTTTCCACCAGGGAAAGGCCACTAACCCTCACAGGCCTTTCTCCTGTCATTACTTCTTGTGCACTCATTACTAAATATAACTCTTGTCTGTCATAAATCTCTGTTGTTGGGAGTCAGTGTTCTGTATTTGCACAAATTGAAAGAAGCTGCAGATTTGTTAGGGCATTCACTGAAATTAGCTAGACTGCAAATAGACTAGAGCTGAGCAAGGCTAGAGGTCTGACAATCTACAGGAATGTACAGATCCAAGTAGCACCAGATCTAAGGAAAGCTAAATGCATGACCATGCAGATATAATAAGCATTAAAGATAAAGCAAGTCTAGAGATTTGACATTATACGGGAATGTACAGATCCAAGTAGCACCAGATCTAAGGAAAGCTAAATGCATGACCATGCAGATATAATAAGCATTAAAGATAAAGCAAGTCTAGAGATCTGACATTATACGGGAATGTACAGATCCAAGGAGTACTAGATCTAAGGACGGCTAAATGCATGGCCATGAAGATATAATATGCATTAAAGATAAAGCAAGTCTAGAGATCTGACATTATACGGGAATGTACAGATCCAAGGAGTACTAGATCTAAGGAAAGCTAAATGCATGGCCATGCAGATATAATAAGCATTAAAGATAAAGCAAGTCTAGAGATCTGACCATCTACAGGAATGTACAGATCCAAGGAGGACCAGATCTAAGGACGGCAAAATGCATGGCCATGCAGATATAATAAGCATTAAAGATAAAGCAAGGCTAGAGATCTGACATTATGCGGGAATGTACAGATCCAAGGAGTACCAGATCTAAGGAAAGCTAAATGCATGGCCATGCAGATATAATAAGCATTAAAGATAAAGCAAGTCTAGAGATCTGACCATCTACAGGAATGTACAGATCCAAGTAGCACCAGATCTAAGGACGGCAAAATGCATGGCCATGCAGATATAATAAGCATTAAAGATAAAGCAAGGCTAGAGATCTGACATTATACGGGAATGTACAGATCCAAGTAGTACCAGATCTAAGTAAAGCTAAATGCATGGCCATGCAGATATAATAAGCATTAAGGATAAAGCAAGTCTAGAGATCTGACATTATGCGGGAATGTACACATCCAATGAGTACTAGATCTAAGGAAAGCTAAATGCATGGCCATGCAGATATAATATGCATTAAAGATAAAGCAAGGCTAGAGATCTGACCATCTACAGGAATGTACAGATCCAAGGAGGACCAGATCTAAGGAAAGCTAAATGCATGGCCATGCAGATATAATAAGCATTAAAGATAAAGCAAGTCTAGAGATCTGACATTATAGGGGAATGTACAGATCCAAGTAGCACCAGATCTAAGGAAAGCTAAATGCATGGCCATGCAGATATAATAAGCATTAAAGATAAAGCAAGGCTAGAGGTCTGACAGAGAGGGACAGATGCAAGAAGCACTGGCTTGATAAATTTGGAGATCTAATCATTCTATATAGATGGACAGATTTAAAACTCTCTAGATCTAGGGACTTACAGACTCCAGGCTAGGTTTTGGTCCACTTTAAGGCCCTTAGTCTCTTTCTTCCCATTTATCTTCAAAATATCTTTTAAGAAAATGCTAGCAAGGTTTGCATAGATCAGACCCCTTTTACTTGGTGCACAACTACTGGTCTATATACTTTATATACTGGCTTTTTATGTGTTGCCTGTTCATAATAGGTAACATGCAGTTCCTTATTTGTACAGTACTTATTGTTCAGGCCTTACAAATAATTCATAAAAATTCATGTCACAGGAATAAGGTATATACACAAACACTTACTTGCTAAAAGATTAGTGACCGAATCCCAAGATGAATTTCGTAAATTGAAGAAAAAAGAAAGAGAAAAATGTAAATACAAAAACGTATATATTAGATATAGATTAGATAAAGATATTGCTATTGATAGGTAATGTTTCAGAAAACATGAGCTTGCTTTAGGGGGTCACACTCATTATTTGGTGTAGGAAGTTCAACTTTGAGTGTGGGTTACAACCTACATCCAAGGGAGATGTTAAAATTTTAATTTTAACACACATTTATTTTCTGAAGTAGGTCAAACTTTGGGTACACTTGTGTGTGTGAACTGAAGCTTACATATCAGTGAGCTTTTTTTTTTTCTTTAACACAGAAGAAAAAGGTGCAAAAAAATCAGGTAAATCATTTTTCCAATGAGTTAAGGCCAATTAGAAAGTTTAGAGACAACAGCTCTCTATGAGCTATGCTAAAGAATTTGCCATTTTTTTTGCATAACCAATAGAGTGCTGTGGTTTCCAAACTTTCCAAAATCCACCCTGGAAAAATGCAAGTGATTTTTTTAAAAGAACAACACACTTTTTGTGTGTTAAATTCAAAAGGCTCATGTCCCGCATTTCTCACCCCATAATATGCACACTTATTCCCCAAGAAGTGTGCGTGTGTGTGTGTGTGTGTGTGTGTGTGTGTGTGTGTGTGTGTGTGGGGGGGGGGGGTTTGGTGTGCGCGCATTTTATGGGGCAAATGTAAAAAAACAAAAAAAGAGATCGAGAAGCGAGGGACGGTCAGGTCTACTGAAGCTTACCCACTGTCTCTACTGCCGCCACTGCTTCTCCCAGGGGGGCAGGTGGCTGTGGCGTGGACGTTTGATGCAGGCCCAGGTGTTAGCAGGGGCTTCCGCCCCTGGGAGAAGCAGTGACGGCAGCGGCAGTAGCGGGGAGGCTGCTGCGGGGAGGCAACGGGGACAGAGGGCAGGTTTCACTTAACCTCCCAGCTGTGGCAGCCCGGCCAGCAGTGCAGGAGTGCCAGGGTGTGAGGATACTTTTTTTTTGCTTGTTTTTTTTTACCAGGGAAATGGGAGGGGGGATTCCACACTGCCTATAGGGAATGGGAGGGGGAAATGTCACACTGTCTATGGGGAATGGGAGGGGGGAATGTCACACTGTCTATAGGAAATGGGAGGGGGAAATGTCACACTGTCTATAGGAAATGGGAGGGGGAATGTCACACTGTCTATAGGAAATGGGAGGGGGAAATGTCAAACTGTCTATAGGGAATGGGAGGGGGGAAATGTCACACTGTCTATAGGAAATGGGAGGGGGAAATGTCACACTGTCTATAGGGATTGGGAGGGGGGAAATGTCACACTGCCTATAGGAAATGGGAGGGGGAAATGTCACACTGTCTATAGGGATTGGGAGGGGGGAAATGTCACACTGCCTATGGGGAATGGGAGGGGGGAATGTCACACTGTCTATAGGAAATGGGAGGGGGAATGTCACACTGCCTATGGGGAATGGGAGGGGGGAATGTCACACTGTCTATAGGAAATGGGAGGGGGAAATGTCACACTGTCTATAGGAAATGGGAGGGGGAAATGTCACACTGTCTATAGGAAATGGGAGGGGGAAATGTCACACTGTCTATAGGGATTGGGAGGGGGGAAATGTCACACTGCCTATGGGGAATGGGAGGGGGGAATGTCACACTGTCTATAGGAAATGGGAGGGGGAATGTCACACTGTCTATAGGGATTGGGAGGGGGGAAATGTCACACTGCCTATAGGAAATGGGAGGGGGAAATGTCACACTGTCTATAGGGATTGGGAGGGGGGAAATGTCACACTGTCTATAGGAAATGGGAGGGGGAAATGTCACACTGTCTATAGGGATTGGGAGGGGGGAAATGTCACACTGTCTATAGGGATTGGGAGGGGGGAAATGTCACACTGCCTATGGGGAATGGGAGGGGGGAATGTCACACTGTCTATAGGAAATGGGAGGGGGAATGTCACACTGTCTATAGGAAATGGGAGGGGGAAATGTCACACTGTCTATAGGGAATGGGAGGGGGAAATGTCACACTGTCTATAGGAAATGGGAGGGGGAAATGTCACACTGTCTATAGGGAATGGGAGGGGGAAATGTCACACTGTCTATAGGGAATGGGAGGGGGAAATGTCACACTGTCTATAGGGAATGGGAGGGGGGATGTCACACTGCCTATAGGAAATGGGAGGGGGGAATGTCACACTGTCTATAGGAAATGGGAGGGGGAATGTCACACTGCCTATAGGGAATGGGAGGGGGAATGTCACACTGCCTATGGGGAATGGGAGGGGGGTGCCACACTGTCTATAGGGAATGAGAGGGGGGAATGTCACACTGCCTATAGGAAATGGGAGGGGGAAATGTCACACTGTCTATAAGAAATGGGATGGGGGAAATGTCACACTGTCTATAGGGAATGGGAGGGGGGGAAATGTCACACTGCCTATAGGAAATGGGAGGGGGAACGTCACACTGCCTATAGGGAATGGGAGGGGGAAATGTCACACTGTCTATAAGAAATGGGATGGGGGAAATGTCACACTGTCTATAGGGAATGGGAGGGGGGGAAATGTCACACTGCCTATAGGAAATGGGAGGGGGAACGTCACACTGCCTATAGGGAATGGGAGGGGGAATGTCACACTGTCTATAGGGAATGGGAGGGGGGGAAATGTCACACTGCCTATAGGGAATGGGAGGGGGGGAAATGTCACACTGCCTATAGGGAATGGGAGGGGGAATGTCACACTGTCTATAGGAAATGGGAGGGGGAACGTCACACTGCCTATAGGGAATGGGAGGGGGAATGTCACACTGTCTATAGGGAATGGGAGGGGGGGAAATGTCACACTGCCTATAGGGAATGGGAGGGGGGGAAATGTCACACTGCCTATAGGGAATGGGAGGGGGAATGTCACACTGTCTATAGGGAATGGGAGGGGGGGGAAATTTCACACTGCCTATAGGAAATGGGAGGGGGAATGTCACACTGTCTATAGGGAATGGGAGGGGGGGAAATGTCACACTGCCTATAGGGAATGGGAGGGGGGAAATGTCACACTGTCTATAGGAAATGGGAGGGGGAATGCCACACTGCCTATAGGGAATGGGAGGGGGAATGCCACACTGCCTATAGGAAATGGGAGGGGGAATGCCACACTGCCTATAGGAAATGGGAAGGGAAATGTCACACTGTCTATAGGAAATGGGAGGGGGAATGCCACACTGCCTATAGGAAATGGGAGGGGGAATGCCACACTGTCTATAGGAAATGGGAGGGGGAATGCCACACTGTCTATAGGAAATGGGAGGGGGAATGCCACACTGTCTATAGGAAATGGGAGGGGGAATGTCACACTGTCTATAGGAAATGGGATGGGGGAAATGTCACACTGTCTATAGGGAATGGGAGGGGGGAAATGTCACACTGTCTATAGGGAATGAGAGGGGGAAATGTCACACTGCCTATAGGGAATGAGAGGGGGAAATGTCACACTGCCTATATGAAATGGGAGGGGAAATGTCACACTGCCTATGGGGAATGGGAGGGGGGAAATGTCACACTGCCTATGGGGAATGGGAGGGGGGAATGCCACACTGTCTATAGGGAATGGGAGGGGGAATGTCACACTGTCTATAGGGAATGGGAGGGGGAATGTCACACTGTCTATAGGATATGGGAGGGGGGAAATGTCACACTGTCTATAGGAAATGGGAGGGGGGATGTCACACTGTCTATAGGGAATGGGAGGGGGGATGTCACACTGTCTATAGGGAATGGGAGGGGGGATGTCACACTGCCTATGGGGAATGGGAGGGGGGAATGCCACACTGTCTATAGGGAATGAGAGGGGGGAATGTCACACTGCCTATGGAAATGGGAGGGGAGAATGCCACACTGTCTATAGGGAATGAGAGGGGGGAAATGTCACACTGTCTATATGAAATGGGAGGGGGAATGTCACACTGTCTATAATGGGGAATGAGATAGGGGGAATACCACACTGCCTATGGGAATGGGGTGGGGGAAGGTCACACTGTCTATAATAGGAAATAGGATGGGGGGGAATACCACACTGCCTATATAGGGAATGGGAGGGGGAATGCCACACTGCCTATGGGAATGGGAGGTGGGAATGCCGCACTGCCTATGGGAATGGGAGGGGGTAATGCCACACTACCTATAGGAATGGGAGGTGGAAATGCCACACTGCCTATGGGAATGGGATGGGGGGAATGCCACACCCCCACTTATTTAGTGGATATATATCTGTCACAGGTATTACTTTATTTCCACTCACCAGTCTTAACCTGATGGAGCATCCTGTGCGCTCAGCCCCATGAAGAATCCATTTCCACTTTAGACTTATGGTAATTTGTAGGGTAATGTTATTATATACACATATGAAATACATGCACGAGAGGTTCATATATTCTCGGTTACTTGCACATTGCTAAGTTCAGAAGCACTGAAATATCTGTATAGTAATTTTTTTTTACAGACACTGCCGCATGTATTGCTCAGCTCACCTTCCAGTTACACGAATCTCCTGGCCATTCTTCAGCCATTTTACTTCTGCATCAGGGTTGGCCACTTCAACAACCAGCTTCATCTTCCCACCCTTATCAACCTGGTAGGCTGGATCCAACTTCTTCAGGAAAGCTAGTGGAACAGAGTCAGTTATTAGCAAGTAAGCAACTACAACACAACGTGATGAAGTTTGGTGCAGACCACTGGGCAGAAGGTCTAGTGGGGTCCCCCATAATGGTAGAGCTGCTCTTGTTAAAAAGTGGTGGGGGCACTGGGGTGGACGCCCTGGATTGCTACCCTCCCTTTATTCTGGCATTTACTTGTGTCTTTATAGTCATGGTGCAGACACTGGACATATATAAACCTTCATATTCCATAGTAGATTCCCAGTGTCTCATGGTGATGAACAGAAGCAGATTGGCCATAAGGAACATAGAAAGAATTCCCAGTTGACAGCACTGCTTCATGGCCACTTAGGCTAGATGAAGCCAATCTCATCTGACTGTGGGGTCCATACCCACCTGCCAAAGAATCATCCTCTACAACACTAAAGCTTTATTACTTATCACATATGTACTCCTGTCCTTGATTCCTGCAATGCTATAGCATTTAGCTGATGAATGCACTCAGTCATTGTCTAGGAAGCTCCTTGGGACGGGGTTAAAATGAAACAACGCAATTTTTTGCGTTTTAGAGGGCAACTCCGCTTTTGATGGCATTTTTGAAAATGTATTTTTTTGTGCCAAAAGAATGTCCTCAAGGTGCTGCACATTTTTTCCTATGTTAGATAGTGTGTGTTTTATGGAAACAGTTTTCACTAAATGCAATCTGTTGCCATTGGCAACGTACATCAAGTCTGTACACCAAGAAGAGAGAAGCGAGTCCTGTACACCCAGAACACTGCTGATGATTTGAGGGAGCTCACTCAACTGCACACATGTCCAGAAGCAGAGTTTTGTGTGTACAGACTCGCATCTCTTTTCTTGGTGTACAGACTTTGTGTACGTTGACATTGGCAACAGATTGCAAATAGTTAAACTGCTTCCATAAAACACACATTATATAACATAAGAAAAAAAAATATATATAAAATCAGCTTAGCACTTTTGCGGACATCAATTTGGCACAAAAAATATTTATTCTTAAAAATTCAATCGAATGCGGATAGAAACCCAAAAACGGGTTCAACGCTCAATCTATGCCCCCCACCGCCCGAACAGCTGGGTACTGCTGTTGGCTCGCCAGCTGATTGGCTCTCTCAAAAGTGCCACTGTGAAGAGGTGTTGCCAGATGGCCCCGGGGGGCTTCACACAGCCGGATATCCGACGTAGGATGCCCATGGGGCAGGCTAGTTGCTGGGGCGGGAATCTTTTAGATTCCAGGGTCTGGCCACAAGGGTTTTGACCCACTTTAAGGAGTGCATGGGCTGGTGATGGGCTGGTTGGGGCTAGTAAACTCCCAGGCTGATTTCTGGCCCAGTCTGGAAGCCCCAGGTAAGAGTTTACAAAACAGGGCCACACTTTTATTGATACATCTGGCAATATTTTGAAACATGAAAAGTTACAGATGCTTGGTCCACTTTAAAGTGGACCAACACCCAGGATTTTGACTATCCTGGGTGTTGGTCCACTTAGGTGGGGCACCCCGATCGGGGGTGCCCCGCTGTGTGAAACCCCCCCCGATCGCCGCAAAAACTCACCTCTCCCCGCTCCCACGTGACCTCGTCCGGCCAATGACAGCGCTCAGAGCCGCTCTGGTATGCGCGTCCAAAGCCGCTTGGACGCGCATACCAGAGCGCTGTCATTGGCTGCGCCTCTCGCTTCCCTCTAACAGGGAGCGCGCCCTGCTAGAGGGAAGCGAGAGACGCGGCCGCGTCTCGCGCATGCGCCGTTGGATCGCCGGTAAGGTAAGGATTGTGGGCCTCCTGGGGGGTTCCTCCCCGCGGGACATCCCGATTTCGGATGCCCCACGGGGAGGGATCTGATCGGTCCAGGAATCTTATAGATTCCCAGGCCGATCCCCCCTGGGTGTTGGTCCACTTTAACACCATGAGGAATGTCTTGGTAGACCTGCTCAGTGCTCACCGTCACTCTTCTTTTCCTCCTTTTTCATCTTTTTGAGACGTTTCAGCAGACCACGAAGATCGGTTATACCATGCTGGAAGGCAATCTTTTCATATTCAGAAGGTTTGGCGCCACGAAGGAGTTCCCAGACATCCACGTCGGGCTCAGTAGACTGCTTCGCCTCATTACTGTCAGAAGAGATTTTGTCAGTGACCGGTAGGGGTGGCCTCCAGCTTGTAACACAGGCTAGAGGATCAAAACCTCTTTAAGTTGTGTTACATTTTTTTTCCAGAAGATACTTCTCACAGCCTCTTAAACAAGTATGAAGGCTAAATTAGCAATAATTAAAATGAACAATATTGAGGCATACGTGGAGTTAAAGTGATCAGCAGTCAAAGAAGCAAACGGAAGTATACTCACCTTTTGTCTCGCTCAGTTGATCGGTGCTAGTCTGGTGATCAGCAACTAACCTGATCGATAGAGCCAAGCCGCTGTCTTCACTTCCTGTGTGGCCCTAGGCCTGATACTCCATTCAATCCATTTATTCACTCCATTTATTCTGTGCCGGCTCCCGCCCTCTGCCATCAGTCACAGGAGTGCAGGCACGCCTCAGCCCACCTCCTCAATTGCAAAGAATGGCGAGGAAATGGCAGTGCTCCTGTGACTGATGGCGATTCGCATGCTATCAATCCCAACCTCATGTTTGGGCGGCACAGAAAGTGCAGGCAGTGCTGGGGGCTTGGATCCAGCAATCAGGTGACTTGCTAATCGATGGACTAGCACCGATCAGCTGCGAGGGATAAAAGGTAAGTTCACAATTGTTTTTTTTCTTTGGCTGCGGAATCACTGGAATTAGTTACTGGCTATGCGCTGTGGGATCGCCAGTTGCGTAAGTATACTGGGTGATTCTGGGCATTTCAAAGAGCAGAGCATCCCAAACTGAGATGTCCCAGGGATGAGGAGATCTTTTAGGCTCCAGTGAGGTTGCTGTTCTTCTTTGACAGATTGTAATGTGGGTGGGCAGCACAGCACTAAATTGTACAACCAGAAAGTCAGGCAACCTGCCACAATTTGATGAAGTATAATGGTTATTGCACCCACGTACCTTACAATGAGATTTAAGACTAGGCAACATTAGATTGTAAATGTTTCCCAGCCTCCAATCTGCTTGTGAGGTAAGTGGTTACAATCACCATTATAGATGATCTTACAGACTGGTTGTACAATTTAATATGCTCCCACACTCACAGCTTACAGAGGTTGTGTTAAAGTGGACCAATCAGCTTCAGCAGCCAATCAACTTCAGCATTCCCTGCTGTGTGAACCCCCCGGAGTTGCAGGTGATCTTACCTTTCCCAGCAGCTCCTGTGATGCTATGTTCCCCAGTGGCAGCATCCCTGCAGCTGTGAGCACTGCTGTGCCGGGCCATTCAGAAAGGCCGGGTGCATGGGAGCGCACACTCCACAGGGGAGCCGGGGATGTAGCCGCTGGTGTTCCCTATGCCGATGCGCAGTCAAAAACAGCGGCTTTATGCCATGATTTAGTATGCAAGGCATAAAGCACTGATTGGACGAGTGACCTGGGGTGGGGGGTTTAACACAGCAGGACACCCCGGTATAGTAAATGGAAACCAGGGACCAATCACTAGGATAGTTAAAATCCTGGTGATTGGGCCACTTTAAAGCAGAAGAAAACCCACTAGCAGCTGCCCTAGAAATGAAAAAATTCCAGGGCTGGCTGCTGGCTTTCCCTTGGAGCATCCCGAATCCGGCTACCCTGCTGTGTTAAACACCCCAGGGCACCGGTTCTCAGGTTCAACGTGCATGCGCAGTCTCTTGTTTTGGCAACCTCAATGGGGAGTGCATGTTGCCAGGGGTGCGAAGGATACAAAGGATGCAGCACCGCGCGCTCGCCATTGAAAACAATCCAAGACGTTTGCCAGATGTAACAAGGCCAAGTGCGCCTGTGATTGGATGAGATCCCGTGCATGTGCCGTTGGATCGAGTAAAGGTGAGTTTTACTGGGTGAACGGGCGGTTTTACACTGGGGGCATGGTACATGTTCCGCTTTAGAGCTTGTGTATCAAATCATCTCTGCAACAGCTGCCATTCTCCCTCTCTGGCAAATGTAACATTTCTTAGCAGCAGCGACTGTTACATTGTATAGGGTTGTTGACTCTAGCTCAGAAAAAATTGTTACATTTGCTTATAGGGAGAAACTGGCAAAACTCATAGAAGTTGATACATGCCAGTAAAAGCGATGCAAATTTCTATATGCATTGAGGATTTGAGGGCGCTTGTTTGAGCACATTTGTCATGTATATTGCGCATAAATATGTTTTAACGCAATCCATGATTGTAACTACACTGATAATATAAAAGTATTACAATAAAGCTCGCAGTGAGATCCTACAGACATAAGAAGGTTGTTTGTAAGCTCCAGATGGCATTCAGATGAGAATTGATTTTGGGTGTCTGTATATATTACATTGTAAGCTAGAAAAGGAAAGTGTTTACAGGGCCTCTAAATCCAGCTAAGCTGTTCACTCAGTGGCTCTCCATTAAGATTTGTCAGAAAGATTTGTGCTTTCACCTGTCTTGTTCTGGATCATTATCTAAGCCAGCGTGATAGATGACTATGACTTGTCATTGTAAGATGACATGTAATGAATATGTAAATGGTAAATATAATGAGTCATTTAAATGACACTTTTGCAGCCACATGATTTTTAGCATTCCTCTAGGTTGTTGATTGGCTTGTTAGTCAGTTTGGGTCAGTATGACATTAAAATTATTCTTAATGGAGAAAGGGTTCCTGATAGGCATGACGTCACCAATAACTACACTAGCAACGGGGACTACATTCCCAACAGTTCTCATTCATGTAAGGCTAAGTCCAAAACTAAACTCCGAATGCAATAAGTGCACCTACCCACTGAACCCTGAAAATGATGGCTTTTGAAAACCAGCACTAGCCATGCCTCATAGTCTTGACTGAAGGAAATTGGCTGATTCACATGTCCCTTAGACTCTTAGACCCTTATTCAGGCAATGCTTGATCTTGGGAGTCTTGAGTATGAGGTTAAGTACTACCATAGTAGCTCATGAAGCAGCTATGGACCAAGCGGCTTGGGGACAGTTATGCCCAGTTACCTACAAAATAACTATGTAGGACCTCTTGGCCATTTATTTGAGAAGTCCATGTGCCAACTTAGTTCTGCGTTCTGCAAGTTTCAATTTGCTGCTGTTGTTATTGGTGTTGGACTATTTTGTTGATTGTTGAGAACATCTTGGGATTTTATGTCAATTCCAAAAATGCCTAAACATTTATGCCTTTTGGGGTTTCTGCAAAGGCATGTTTCTGGATCTAAGCAGAACATAAAATAGATTACTTGAGAAGACCAATATAATGAATGAGTAGGTGGGGAAAGAGGTTTTTAAAATTGTGTATAATATATACGGAGGACACCAGGGAATATTTGGGTTGCTAGATTTTGCTTCTATTGTTGGGACTCCATCTTATACAATAAAGCCCTATAGTTTGTAGTTGGGGCCATGGTTATAGGTAAATGTCAGAGAGGCATTTTGCAGAAGAGAAGGTGGAATGTTAGAGTTAGTTTTCAGCAGTTCACATAGCAATCTATTGGATGGCCTTCACTGGGCTTTATATTTATTGTATTTATTTTTTTCTTAATATTCTTTACCACAAGTAACAAATACATAGAGTACCTGATTCCATTTGGTCGGGTTCTGGTCCCGTTGAAGGGGAATGAAACAAAAACTTGCTCAGTGCTCATTCACATTTGCTGAATAAGTAAAGGCGAGCCCCCACCTAACAGAATCTGGTATGATATATATTTTTTTGGTAAAGGAGATTCACTCTTGAGTCCGTTGACATTAAATATAAAGCCTATTGATGGCCAAAACTTAACCCGGTAATTTAACTAACTTCTTACTCTGAAACTCTAAGCTTTCACCTGCTCTTCTGTGAAAGATCTATGATCCCCCTGATCCTACAGACAGAAGCAGGTTATTGGTAAGCACCAGCTGGCATTCAGATGAGAATTTATATTGGTTGTCTGTATACATTACGCTGTAAACTGAGATGGGAATGTGTTTACAGGGCTTATTAGTCTCACGGTACACTAGGTTAAGAACACTAAATCTGTTTACTCAGTGGCTCTCTATTAAGATTTGTCAGTATGTAGCTGCTTCTACCTATCTTGTCCAGGATCATTATCTTCGTCAGAGTGATAGATGACTTTGACTTGCCAGTTTATCTATTTAAAAGTTGACATGTCATGAACATGAGTAATTAGAATTAGTGATTGAAAAGTCACTATTACATGTGGATGTGATAATTACTCTAGGTTGTTTATTGGCTTATCGGTTGGTTTTGGTCAATATATGACATTAAAATGGTTATTGATGGAGAAGAAGTGTCTGATTAGGTACTAAAGCCACCATTTGCTACACTAGCAATTGAAACTAGATTCCAAACAATTGGTTTTCAGATAGTGGGAAAGGTTCCAACATTTCTCAAGGTTAAAGGAATAGCAGAAAATATGATTAAATGCACGTTTCTTAGGGTTACTCAATGTTGTTAACTGGCTTGTTGATTGGCTTGCATCAGTGCATCATTAGAATCTCCAACGGAGAAGTGTTGCCTGATAGATATGAAGCCACTATTCTTTATTTGGGATTATTAACAAGATATGGAGACATCAAAACTGTAATGTAACTTATCTAACAAAATCCATGGTATCTTTACCAGCCATATTATCTCCTCCTTATTTACATTATATTATCATGGACAATGAAATAGGACACTGGTTAAAGTTCTTTTAGGCAAATTGATGCATGAAACACAAAGTTAGTATTTTCGTATCACCCTACAAATGTTAAAATACTTGTGATTTTATTTTATTCTTATATTTTTAGCTAAGACCTGAGAGTTATGTTTCCAATCTGCTAGATGTGCATGATCTGGAGGACTTAATGTGTACATAGTTCGAGTAGAACAACTTGCTGACCTTATGGAAAGACTGTTGTACTGTATATTCTGGGTCTTACCGATGTATGGGATGCAGGAAACTGCTGGACTTGCAAAGAAGTATTCAGAAAAAGCATGCATCGGCAGACACCACCCACATCACCAGGGGCGAAAAAGAGCAAGACACGTCAATGCACGACAATCACTGGAAATAGGTTCACTTGCCAGGACCAGGTCAAGAAGTAGACAAAAATGCAAACATGACTTTTTGGGCATGCAATAGGCAAGGCATTGGACCGGATCATGGCATGCAATATGGCAAACCATAAACAGTGCAATTACAAGCGAAGATCTATGTAAGTTATACACAGCAAGCCTTCATAGCATATAAGCAAGTAATAATGCTAGGCACTGTTCAAGATCAAATCAGCCAACCCCATAGCAGCATACTGGAGATCTAAAAACCCAACCAAAATATTTTTGTACATGACAAAGCCACATTTGTCCTCTTCCTTCAGCTGTGGACACTTGTAGATAGAAACTAAAAATGCATGAATCTGCCAAGGATGGGCGTGCAATGCCTAAGATGGAAGTGGCCTAAGAGTTTGTTAGCTGCGCATATCTGGCTATAAGTGCCGGCATACTTGACATTCCGGACATGTTAACTGTACGCTTAGTTGGACAATATTGGAGATGTTAAGCTCTGCTGTGTAACTGTTTCACCTTTACCCTCCCTCCCCAAAGTAGAGTCAGCTCAGGGGGTAATAAAAATGAACTCCTAGTCTCCCAGTATCAGTGCCCTCCCAGCAATGAGGATGCACAGAATGGCATCCCCACTCTGTTTGTGGTCACCAACAGTCATTGAAATTAACTGGCCTAACCTTAGAGCATCCTGATTTGGGATGCTGTGTAAAACCCCCCAGGGTCACCCGCTAAACTTACCTTTCCCCGGGCCCCTGACGTTTTTTCTTAACTGAGTCCTATGGCAATGCAGCCACACTGACCGAGGTACTCGGGTGGGAGCCCAGGTTGGAGGGGGAGGGTTTTGGTCTGCTTTTAATGCTATTATATAATAGGCTATTGAAAAATACATATTTTAGTTGAGTCAGCAGAAAGGGCCGGCCTGTGATTTATGTGTCTTAAAGTGGACCAAAACCCAGGATAGTCAAAAGTTTTGACTATACTGGGTTTTGGTCCTTTCCCCGGGGGCACCCCGATCGGTGGTGCCCCACTGTGTTAACCCCCCCCCAGATCACCACAGCAACTCAACTTAACCCCGTCCCACGGCACGTCTAAGAGCAGCGGCTCTGATGGCTGCATCCTCAGCCTCCCTCTAACAGGGAGCGTGCCCATGCCTGTCATTCACAAATGTCTGGTGCGGGTGTGCGCACTGCTACAGGGAAGCGGAGGATGCGGGCGTCAGAGCCGCTGCTCTTAGACGCGCCGTGGGACGGGAAAAGGAGAGCTGGCTGCAGTGATCTGGGGGGTTTCACACAGCGGGGCACCCACGATCAGGGTGCCCCCGAGATAAGAACCCAAACCCAGAATAGTCAAAATCCTGGGTTTTGGTACACTTAAAACTAACTCTTATTGTTCATGGGAGCAGCCATGATGGAATTATTGTTCATTACTCCCATGAACAAGAGTAGTTAGTCAGACTGGCCTGGCCCTTTAAAGAAATCCCAGACCCAAGGGTTGCTAAATAACGGCTACAGTGCCCCTGCTTGTGACTGGGGGGGACCCCGATTGGTGCTGTCCTACAAGCCAATGACACTGGAGCTAACTTATGCCTCACTCCTCTTCTCAGATCTGGCCCCCCACATGGCTGCCAGTGTTCACATGTATCCCTGTGTAGGATTGCTTTAAGGCACAGCACTGTGTAAGAGATCTTTGTGACCCCCCCCCCCCCCCATCTGCCCTGATCATCGCCTCTTGACTCTGGGTCCCAGGAAGAGCCTTGGCA
The DNA here is from genome assembly GCA_027917425.1 of Gastrophryne carolinensis. NCBI lineage: Eukaryota > Metazoa > Chordata > Amphibia > Anura > Microhylidae > Gastrophryne > Gastrophryne carolinensis. The sequence goes on along the minus strand of CM051241.1, from coordinate 128,362,733 downwards.
GGCAGCAGTAATGACATGGGGCACCCGTGCTGATCTGGGACTCCTGGGAAAAGAGCAAGGTGGGGGGGGGGGTGTTTGGAGGGCTCAATGAATGGGTGAAGTCCTGAGACTGACATCATAAACATGCTATTCTTATACATTTCCTGTGACTTGTTGCTTAGAGACATTTTGGAGTAGCGGGGAATGAGGAGCTGTTTTGTTCAGGGAATTGCTGGCTCAGCTACAGAGTTGCTTGTTAGGCATTATATGACAACAAAGTGCTCTGAATCAGCTTTATGTGCCATGTGAGTGTTTATTCCTCTCATGGCTCAATACTTGGTGTAATATATTATAGAACTGTAGGGACAGAGATAACACAGAGATACATTTGTAGAGCCATGGAAATGTTTTGCTACTATGGGCACCAACCATACTGTGTGCCATGGCGCTATGCACAATGATACTCACTCAAAGGGATTTTAATGGCCTTTAAATGCAGCCAAAGCAAAAAAATAATACACTTACCTCTAGCCAGCAATCCAAGTCCATCTTTGTCCTGTGGGCCATTTGAAAGTTGTCATCTTTGAAGCTGCCCGCACTTTCCCCCTCAGGTACCAGCCATGCATGTGAGCATGTCCGTCTGATGCCCCCGCCTGTGTAAACTGACCATTTTTTGGGGACCTCAAAGTGGGACAGCTTGAACCAGTTTGTGAGTTATGGGTGTGGTTTGAGTTTGGCTTATTTACAGGCCTTTGAGAAACAAATATCTAGCCCCACCCCTGGTCACATGCTCCAGGGATCTTCAATCTATAAAAGATGATTGAGACAAAGCTTAGCCAATCTATGTTCTGCTACCACATTCAGCCAAAGTTTGCAAGCGGATGCAAACTGACCAGACATACCGCATCCTGCATTCGGTGGGACACTGTTCCCCATAATGTCAGTAAAGTGAGACATTTAGGTGTCCCCAGAGTTTATTTGGGGGGCAGTGGGACGATAGGCCTCAAAGTGGGAATGTCCCACCGATAGCAGGACATCTGCTCAGTTTACTCATGTGACCAATCAGTGAGGAAACCTGCTTCCTCGAGACCGGCAACAGCGTACTGAGGCCAGCCAGGATGCAAATCACCTCATAGCTTTAAAACCAGACCGGATTAGACCAGATCAAAGTGAGATCAGTCCTGCGGGATGGGGAAGTGTATTTTTTTCCCTTGGGTTTACAGGAACCCTAACAATCTACAAATTCTGGCAGTACCCCAAACTTAGTGCATAGGGGCAGGGGTGGTCTACCATTGGAAGGTGCCCTGTGCAAGACTGCAGGATGGTGTCACCCTGCAATGGATCTTTCAATCCTAAAAATTAAATCTGGTAGAAGTGCACAGGTGGCACCTCCTACCCCTTCCAGGAAAAACACATTGTTTGCCCCCCCCCCCCCCCCCCGTGAATCCCAATTTACCCACCGAAAAGCAATGTGAGCAGGTGGCACTCACTTGCCCCCACCAGGACCAAACGACCCCGGGTAACTAAAATAAAGACCTTGCTCAGGATGAAGGCCAACCAAGCATCGTGGTCACTGGACATTAACTAGTAACCCTCCTAGTTCCAAGTTTACCACCTACAGTACTCCCTTATTTTAGGCTGTAAAATGCCACAGAGCACTGGCACCGTGCCTATTGTTTAGATGGCCACATTCGATCCTATAAATAGAACATAGTTTTGGCTGGTGTTGCTATTCTTGTCCATTGGAGTAGTCAGGTGATAAAGGATATACTTACAAAGCATTCCGGGAGATTTTAATATAGTAACACAACTTTTGATCCAGCCTTTGATGCACACTATCTCATTAATCACTATCATTTAACTGTCACCTACTCAGAGAGATCTGACTCTTTCCAAGACTGAGACAGCTGCCTTATGAGCTTGTTCACACTGGTCAGAAGACAAGGCAGGCTGGTGACATCACAGAGGGGGCACTAGTTATAAATAGACTAAAAAAAGTAACTCAATAAAATTACAACCGATGAGCAGCATTAATTAATGAGTTGCGGCATTTGCTAAGCGTTAATGCATCTCGCTGGCTGATCCACTTGCGTTATCACATCAGGCCAGAAGCGCCCTTAAAGCTGAATCATGCACAAAGCTCCCATATTACGTGAAACTTACTCTCTGTACGAAGCATGATGAGGAAAATGAGAAACAGAAAAGTCATAGAAAAGAAAAGTGGTTGTGTCAAAGAGTTATGGCGTGGGAAGAAAAATGAAAGCATGAAAGGAATACATCATGAAAAAGTAAAATGGAGTATATAGGAAGGAACACCAGAGAATCGGACACAAGATTTGCAGGAGAGCAGAGTGAAGGATGCAGCAAGAGTAACAGGAAAACAGGAGTGAAGGATGCAGCAAACATTGCAGATGAGCAGAAGTGAAGGATGCAGCAAGACAAGCAAGCAAGCAGGACTAAAGGATGCAGCAAGCCATGCTAGAGTAAAGGGCGCAGCAAGGGCTGCAAGTGTTCAGGGCTGTAGGAAGGAACAGAGCAGGGCTGCGTATCTTGCAAGTGCTAACTTGCAAGTGATCAGGACTGCTGGATGCTACGAGAGCACAGTACAGAAGAGGGTCAGCAAGCACGCTTCATCAAATAAAATGGTTTTATTTGATGGGGACAGGTTGCCTGGAATTCACCAAGTCACCATGTAAGCTAGCTGGATGTAAAAGGAATATGGTAAGCATTGCGAGGAGCACAGATATAATCATGTAATACTATCATTGCATTATCATAGTATCATACACAAGTATATACAAGTAAAAAAATACACAGAGCTGAAAGAACTAAAAACTTTTCATAAGTTAAAAATCATAGTATTACCCACATGCCCCTATTGCATATACATTAAACATAGAGACCGTGATGGAAAGAGGAGAACAGAAGAAAACAATGAAAGCAAGGTGGGTTAGCAAGTAGCTGAAGAGAATAAGAGTTTTGGGCTGTGAAAATCGATGGAGGAGTGGCAACCAAGCCATTGGAGGTCATAATGAGCATTTAGGAAGAGCACTGGGAAAGAAGGACCTTGAGGGCACTATCTCAAAACTTAGGAGATAACGAGAGATTTGTAAAATGAAGGAAGAAATCAGAATGAAGTATTGAAAGTATTGGGTTAGCTTGGAACTAGGGAGAACAACTGGGAGTTAGAGGCATTGTGAATCTATAAGGTGGACCATTTATTGGCACAGAGGAGTTTTAGAGTGGGCACAAAGAAATTAACAGGGGCAAAGAGACCTTCACTGGGAAACGTGGGCAGAGATGACATCACTGAAGGACATAAGACTTAGGGAGATATAGAAGAGCTTTTAGGAGCAGGGGGACTGGGAACCAAATTAACCTTATTGAGAAATGTAAGGCCTAAGAAGTTAGATGAGGTTTGGAAGCAAAATCTAATAAAACAATAGAAACAAAGGAAATCTGAGTCAGTAAGAAACAAAGGAACTGAACAGATAGGCGTAGGAGAAGGGCATAGGATACCAGTGTAGGTCATAAGGAGTGGAACAGAGAGGACCTCATGCAGAGACCTCTGGGCAGAGAGGATGTCATTGAAGAATGTTAATATATATATATATATATATATATATATATATATATATATATATATATATAGTATATAGAAGAGGGGAGGTCATAGGATGACAATAGGTCATACTAGTGGGGAAGCATTGGCTTGTGCATAGGTTGTGTCAAAAATGTGATTGAATCTTCATCCTCAACCACTTCAATCCAAAAAATGGAAAATGAGAATGTTTGGCTGACAGAGAAATGTTTTTTTGGGAGGGTATCTATATCTAAGGACGCGGATGCATCCAAAACATGCTATTTTTACCTGCATTACATTAGACTATCTTCTGCATGGATTTTGCATGGATTTTATCTGGCTATTCATAAAGCTCTGGTGTTTTATAGAAGAGTGCTGGCTAGACATCTTTGACTGGGTTTCTAGGCACAAGTCTGGGAACCTTTAGGGCCATGCACTATTTCCCTACTGAAGATTGGGGAGCGATCATTGCTTGTGTTTTTCATTCTGTAGAGGGGAACATGTGATAACCTTAGGAATCATCTGACATTTATGGGTAGATAAAAGATGGCTGGGGATTACACTTATCTAAGTGAGTGGCAAATTGCCAGCAAGAAACACAGGAGGTCTACAAAGGTAAGACTTCTTATGGAAGGACAGGTTAATAGGAGTAACAAATATTATGCATATAGAGAAATGTGCTGCGATTAAGAGATATTGCAATCCACTAACCTTTTCTTGAGTAGAGCACTGAAGTCCAATTCTCCAGCTTCCTCAGCTCCTTCTCCACTAAGCACATGAAAAAAGGAGAATAATAAAGGGAAATACATTTTTATTAATAGGGACTGTTGGGGTGACTGATAGAAGCCGAGCCTCCCATCCAACTCTAAAGCTGAACTAGTATTGCTGCACGAATCCTTCAGTACCGGACAAAAGTCTTAACTTTGACCAAGACTTAAGAGTAAAAGAATACATGAACAGACATTTGCAATTTTCCCGAATTCTTCCTTGTTTATGGAGGAGCAGGTTTACCGGTCAAGCTTAGGTATTTGGTCCATCTCTCTCATCTCTTGTTTGCTGTGTCCATGGTGCAGGTGAGGGAATATTTATTATATATTATTATTTTTTTTTTACTTCTGGCCAGGCCCATATGTTGTGAGGGTCTGCCCAATGCTGTGCAATGTTGTTAATATATTGTATTGATATTTGACTTTTTTGCTATGCAATGTCTAAAGATATGTGACCTTTATCAAAGAAAGAGGGTAGTAATTGTTGAACTGCCCCTTTTTCGTTTTTATCAAATACTAATAAGTACCAATAAAAATTGATTTTTATTTTTATATACTTGTGGATTAATCTGTTTTCTGTTAATGGCGCGGTCACACAAGGAGGTCCAATTAATCTGGGGTTTACCTATACCCAGGTCCCTTTTCCTTTTATGCTGAATATTTATAGAACCATGGCATAACTCACCTGTAAGTGTTGATTCATGTAATTCTGAGAACAGTTCTGAATTTAGAGCACATGGGGCTTAAAGGGAAAGTTCACTTCGATGGAAATTTTGAAAGTGCATTTTATTTTGTTGCACCTTCTTGCTTCTTTTTCGCCAATTTTGTACTCCACTTTTTTTGATCTATGCCACTTTGATAAGCCAGTCTTAGATTATATGCTAGATATTCTATGCCACTTTGCTCCATATGCCACATTTCATATGGCAGTTCTTGTACGTTTTTTTTCCCTCACAATATTCAGTAACTCAGTTTAAAGTGGACCAACACCCAGGATTTTGACTATCCTGGGTGTTGGTCCACTTAGGTGGGGCACCCCGATCGGGGGTGCCCCGCTGTGTGAAACCCGCCCGATCGCCGCAAAAACTCACCTCTCCCCGCTCCCACGTGACCTAGTCCGGCCAATGACAGCGCTCAGAGCCGCTCTGGTATGCGCGTCCAAAGCCTCTTGGACGCGCATACCAGAGCGCTGTCATTGGCTGCGTCTCTCGCTTCCCTCTAACAGGGAGCGCGCCTGTGCCGGCCATTCACAAAACGGCTGGCGCGGGAGCGCGCCCTGCTAGAGGGAAGCGAGAGACGCAGCCGCGTCTCGCGCATGCGCCGTTGGATCGCCGGTAAGGTAAGGATTGTGGGCCTCCTGGGGGGTTCCTCCCCGCGGGACATCCCGATTTCGGATGCCCCGCGGGGAGGGATCTGATCGGTCCGGGAATCTTATAGATTCCCGGGCCGATCCCCCCTGGGTGTTGGTCCACTTTAATGAACAATGTGTAAAATTGTTTATGCTGTACACAAAAATGGTGAGGCAAAATGCTTGCTTTCTGGTGTATGCCTTTAACAATAGGCAATATATGAAAATGAGCTTCTAGAGCAGGCAAGATGCTGCATGTATTTGGAGGCTTTTACTTGCAAAAATAAATTATTTATATATAGAGCACTGAGGCCATTCATTAAAAATGTTTTCTCCGGGTCTCGATTTTTATGGATTGGCAGGTGGGTGCTGATCCTCTCCTTCCAGGTTGGCACTTACCTGCCTGCCTCAGTTCATACAGGTTGCATAGTTAAAATTGGCCCAATAATAAAAATCCATATAAATATGCTGGATGGCAGGAGGAGGGGTCACTTATACACCCAGCATCCAGAAATATCCAGCCAGGCTTGTTTCTCTTATTTTAATGGATGGAAGAGGAAATTTGGGGTGACAGGCTCTGTCACCCCTTACAGACCAAACCTGTCACCCCTGGATTTTGTTCCTACCATGTGAGAATAAACCACAAGCTTGGCGGGAGTTTTATTAAGTTCGGCTGTATAAGTGACCCCTCCTCTCATTAGCCGATGTGTTTATATGGATTTTTAACATTACACAATTTCGTGGTAGTGCTCCTTTAATGTGGTTATAAAAAGACATATGTTAATCAAGTTCAACCAGGGGACAGGGTTGTGGAAAGATATTCTTCTTTTTTGCTGATAACAGCTAATAGCAACTGTTAACGCTATTTTCTTCGAAAAAGCATCTAATCCTTTTTTGAAGCATTTAGCTACTGATACTGTAACAAGATTTTGTGGAAGGCTATTCCACAGATTTATAGTTCTTATGGTTAAAAGGATTGTCGTCAGAATCTTTTTTTTTTCCAGAAGGAGTGTCCCATTTTACCTGAAATAGTTTTACCCTAATTTTTTGTATATTTTTTATCTTGTTATAAATGTATATATTTATACAAGTTAATCATGTCCCCCCTTGGACATCACCACTCAAGACTAAATAAATTTATTTTCCGTAATCTTTCTTCATAACTAAGATATTTCATTTCTCTTATCAATTTGGTGGCTCTCCTCTGCACCCTTTCCAAAATCAGGGCGTCCTTTCTTTGAGCAGGTGCCCAGAACTGGACGGCATATTCCAGATGAGGGAGCACCAGTGCTTTGTAAAGAGGCAAAATTACATCCCTATCCAGTGTTTCCAGGCCTCTTTTAATGCATGATAGTATCTTGGTGGCCTTAGAAGCAGCTGCTTGGCGTTGCATGCTGTTATTTAGCCTGTGGTCTACCAGTACGCCCAGATCTTTCTAAACAAGTGACTCTTCCAGTTTTACTCCAAGAGGACATACAGTATGTGGCCTGCAGATCCCAGACACATGACTGGGCTAGAAAAGGCTCCAGGCCCAAGTAACCTTGGGGAAGCTGTGTGAGACCGTATCAAGATACAAGTCTGTGAAAGAAAGACTTAAGCTGCATACCTCTTAAGAGTGGACTTGCTATACTGTGGACTTGTCGTATGGTGGACTTGCTATACTGTGGACTTGTCGTATAGTGGACTTGCTATACTGTGGACTTGTCGTATGGTGGACTTGCTATACTGTGGACTTGTCGTATAGTGGACTTGCTATACTGTGGACTTGTCGTATGGTGGACTTGCTATACTGTGGACTTGTCGTATAGTGGACTTGCTATACTGTGGACTTGTCGTATAGTGGACTTGCTATACTGTGGACTTGTCGTATAGTGGACTTGCTATACTGTGGACTTGTCGTATAGTGGACTTGCTAAACTGTGGATCTGCTTTACTGTGTGTAACCTTGGGGGGAAGAATTACTGTTGCTGTTGATGCTGCACCCTTTTGTATACTGAAATACAATGCATTTATGTTGGACTTGTTTCTCAAATAAGCTGCACTTTGAACTGTTTCCATAGTTTGTCATAGTTTGTCATTGCCACTTGCAACCCCGATACTGACTATATATATATATATATTTTTTTTTTTTTACACGCTACAGCTGACTGACAAGTGATTGTGCTGTACGAGCCAGATGTCAGCCTCACAGATGACAGCATGGCAATATATAGACGTTACAGAGAAACATCAATCTTTGGGTGACAGGTGTAACACAAGCCTCCTTGACTTTAAGTGCGGCCAAATCTGTGCACACGTTGCAGGAGCGTGGGGGGGGGGGGGGGTAGGTAGAGGACATGCAGGACAGGGGAGGGTAGTCTCGGGGATGCAAGCCCAGATTTACAAATTAGAGAACCGCTGAGAACAAGTCTGGATTTAATTCACCAATCTGGTGCAAGATTTTTCAAAATAAAGAAATTGATTTGTAAAATCAACATCGCTTCTCCTCAGTTCTCTAAAGCTACAAGAAAGAAAAAAAAAAACGCTGTGAAACTGAATTGATAAAAGACAGGTAAGTGTGTGACGTGTCTCATAAATACCGTACATCATCGCCAACCAGCATCCCAGAATTGAGTTACATTGGAAGTCAGAGTGCAGGTCCAGATCTTCCATGACAACACAGAGATAATTCTGGATGTTGATTTGCTCAGCAACCATCCCAATAGCATGACAAAATGTCTTCCAAAGTCAGAAAAAAGTCTGCTCTTACACAGCGCCTAACCTCAGATGTGGGTATATTCAAGACTGCTTTGGGTTCTAGCCATTGACCCCAGGGGGCACATTTTATGACATACAGGGCCTCCATCAATACAGTACAGATAGGACTCCTTTATGGTGCCCAGTCATAGAGAAGGGCCCTGAGAGTAGGTCTGCAGCAACTCCATTCTGACCTGCACTCTAAGCCCATTAGATTGAATGGTATGTGGAAATCACTCACCTTTCCCTGTTCCAGCAGCATATGCACGGGCTCTCGTCGGCAAACAGCTCCGATTATTTTCATTGGGGAGCATGAACTGCTGCATCCCCTGCATCCTCAGGCTCGCTCTCACCCCAGCCACCCCAGAGTGCGCATGCTGCTGGGGAGGTATCTGCTCTCGCTCCCCATTGATTTCAATGAGAGCCATTTGCCGAATGATTTAAACATGGCAAAGGGCTCTGATTGGATGTTTCACTTTAAAGAAGAACAAAAGTGACCCTAGTGTCTATAAGACTGCATGGCCATCTAAACCCCTCCTCTGGGGGCATCCAAATTCAGGATGCCTCGATGTGTGAAATCTTTTCGATTCTAGGCCGGCCACTGGTGGGTTTTGTTCCATATTAACACGCAATCCAACCCAGTCCCACAAAAAAATAGGACACAATTCTTGTTCATATCAAGTAAGCAGGTCTCAGGATCATCCTGAAGTTTCTGTCATTATAGAGGGCTAAATACAGTTTCTATGTAAGTGCAGATATTTTCATATTTGAAAGACATTTATTGGGATATTTTTTGGGAAAAGTTGCTGGAGCAAGGAATAGCTACCTGGCAATGGAGATCCTCCTTCGTGCTGGTCCTACTATGCTCCTGGGTTCATCAGATATATATATAGAGTAAATTACATTTACAATTACCCCATATTGTTCCAACACTCAAACCAGCATTCACTCCCTCAGTAGAAGGTTGGCCAAGCTGATAATTTACCAAGCTAAAGCTTGGACAGTTGACTCATCAGATATGTATTAGGAAATCTGGAGAAGACCATTGTTTGCCTAAGGTGTCCTGGCTGTCATGATTTCAAGAACAACACTCTTACGTTAAAGGGATTGTTTAGCCTGCCTATAAACCAACGCTGATGCAGCTTACTTTGAACTGCACCAGCTCCTTGTGTTTTTCATCCACGAGTAGCGAAGAGGAATCGCTGTCTATTTCCCTTGCCTCTGGCGCCTCTCCTCCAAACCCGACCACTGCCTCCTAGGTTCCTGTCCCATTCTCCATTCGAGTGCAGGTATGGCCCGTGGCTACATTGATCGCACCTGTATTTCTTAGAGACCTCCCTTATGCATAGACAATGAAGAATTTCCCGAAGCGGTCATGACCACCACCTGGGAGGAAACCAAGCTTTATTTCAATTAAGGCTTTCTGAGCCTTGGAAGCTTTGTCATAGAGCATCAGCATAACCAGGGATATTTAAAAATCGTCTTGGTTATGTATGGTGAACTATGGCCCTTATTCATCAAGCGATAGCGCCAGGTAGTGTCTGACGAGCGCCAGGTAGCGGCAGCTAACGGCGACTACCGACTCAAGTACGCCCGGCGGCGGTCACAATGACGCATTTATCAAGCAAAATGAGGCTAGCGCCGGCGAGAGCGACGGCTAGCGCGGCATTCATCATGAAGCCGCCTGGACCGAACAGCGCCGCTGCAAATTCCCTCACAGCGCCAGGTATGAGCTGTCGCTCCCTGGCGATGTCCAATGCATTTCAATGGAGCAATCTATAATTATTCATAATTAATTGGTAATAATTTTTTTTTTTTTTTTTTATGTCAAAAAATCGGAGAACACTTCTGCAATGTTAGGATTTATTTTTAAGTCAAAAAAAAAAAAAAAAAAATATGTGCAGAATTGATCTAACAGGTCTGAGATTAATGTATTCATATTACAAAATGATTCTAAAAACATGTATAATGTTACATTCAAAAAATATGGTTGTTTAGGGGTTAAAAACTAGTTAATACACATCGCCGCCAGCGCTCTGGGGTTTAAACAAGGAATGGACAGCGACAGCACATTCGGAGCGTGATTTGTTGATGAATATGAAGCTAGCCGTTCGCTCTGGCCATTCGTTGTCAGGCGCTCACATACAACGCTGGACCTGTGAAACAGCGACCCCCCAGCCCGTATTCAACATTACCGCACACCGACTGAGTCGCTGTCATCAAGCTAATGCCGGCCAAGCACAGCGAATACTGGCTGGCGCTGAAAAAATCACGCTACAGTCGCTCATCTGTCGCTACCTGGCGCTATTGATGAATCGGCCTCCCCGTCTATAAATGAAGAGCACTGGGGGGGGGGGGGGGGGTCAAGGAAAAAAGTATTCCAAAACAGGGTAGTCAGGGGGTGGAGAACAAATTGTCCTTGAGGAACTTTCTTTTTCTCAAGCTGAAATTGCACTCTCATTCCTGTAACTTTTCCGGAGTTAAAGTTTCCGGCATGTGTATGTTGGTGCATTTATTAATGTCGCTACCGTTTTTTTTTTGTTATTTTATTTTTTATTATGGGTTATTTTTACCCAGAGATCCTAAATGATCTTTATTTTTGGACCCTTGTAAATAGCCAGTTTTAACGTCTACATTTAACCAACAGTCATCTTGTCTCATTCAGCTTCTCAGTGCAATTTGATAAGTAAAGAAGTAAGGTCATGCGAACTTACGTGCGCTTAAAGGCAGAACGAATATCAAATTCTCCTGCATTGGCAGCTTCTACACGAAGAAAAAAAAAAGATTTAAGGTTAATAGGAATATAATGTTAACTCGGATAGGTTTAATACTTGTATAGCATTATCCTTAAACTGGACCTTCAACCTCATTAAAAGTGGACCAACAGTCAAAAATGAATTTAATCAGGCCAACACAAAAAACAGTGCTCATATGCATCTTTCCCCGAGGAAATTTAGATTGCTGCACAAACAAAAATGATTTACCTTGTTCGCCTACTGGGATACATTTTAAAAGCAAGATGGCCGCTCATGGGCTTGTAGGCCACCTGCAAACAGGAAGTCATGCTGGGCTTCCTGTGCATTTCAGTTCTGTCAGTTGGGAGAGGAAACTCCAAAATGGCTGCTACCTTTCTTTTCCAACTGTGTCAGGCTGTTGGTCTGGTTTAATGAAAAGCCCAAACCCTTAAAAAACTATTCCCCAGCATCTAAAATGTATATATTTTACATTTTTAGTGGCTTATCATTTTTTCCAATACTGGGCTGCAACTCTGTACTCTAGGACACAAGCGCCGCCATCTTGCCTCAGAAACATCACATATTGAGGAGAGCAGAGGGGGGAAAGTGCCGGGGGTGGGGTTATAGCAGTGCTTTGCACAGACAGAACAGAGCTGGGGTCAGGAAAATGACAGCAATCCCAGAATGCAGAGTGGCACAGAAGGCACTTTCTGTCTGCAGACAACCTGAGACTCCATGGGCCACTATCTTGGATGTTAAAAGGCTAAAAAACGCAGGTAGGATGATTTTTAATGTGGGCAATCTGTATGTATGGGGGTGGGGGGAAACATACAAGAAAGACTCTTATTCAGAGTGAAGGTCCGGTTTAAAAAAAAGTCCCTGACCCACCAACACCCCTATCCAGTGCCCCTAAGCCAAATGCTATCTGGCAGCACCACTGTTCTTATGAAAAACAACTGGCTGCCACTTTATGGTAGGGTGGTACTTCATAAAAAAGCTTGAGAATGATAGGCAGCCAGTTGTATATATTGTAAGCATTTGGTGGTGTGAGGGTGTAATGTTGATGAGTGGCATCCCTGGCATCCACTTACACATTGATTGTGAGGATTGGATAGCCTGCAGTCTCAAATAGGCAGGGGACACATCCAGGAACACCTTGAGGTGTGATTGGGAGAGGTATGTCCGTGTATTTAAATGCAAAGTACTAGCCATGTATATCTTCTCCCATTTAGAGCTCATCTCCATCCAGGTTCCAGCACCAGGGGTCTCCTCATTCTCCGGGGGCTCCGACCTTGGTTTGGAGGCTTTAGCCTGATATAGTACACAGATTCTTTGGCCTGCGCTCGGCTTCTGACAGCTCGCTCTCCCCGCAAGCTGGCGATTGGGCTGCGCTCTAGGAACCCTGCATTTTTAGACTTCTCCGATTATTGAGATGGCCAACTTTGCTGCACCCCGGGCCCCTGTAGCAATGAAAAATGCTTGGGCTCCATAGCTAACTGCTATAACCAACAATGTAAGATGCAGAGGTTTTACTTACAAGGGGTTGGTAAGAATGTTGCTCGATTTAAACTGGTGATGTTTTCACTTCTAAAGCGCAACTTTTGACTATCCCTGGTTTTGTTCTGTGCGCCGGTGGCATCCTGAGTTGGGATGTCCTACTGTGTGAAACCCCCCGAATCACCAGAACTACTCACATCTTGCCAGTGCAGGCTGAATGAAAGATGCAGCACCTCACAACCAGCATTGGGGGAGCAGAAAGCAGGCTAAATGAATATTTTACCTGGAATGTCTTTTTATATCAGACGTCCAGTCAAATATGAACTGGGGTCTGGTCACCCCCCAGGGCATCCAAATTTGCGATGCCCTGTCTCACTAAATGTAGAATGAAATCTGAAATCAGGCAGAACTACTTTTAGTGCAACAGGGCATCCCAAATTAGGATGTTCCAGCAGTGGGGGGAGGGGGGGGAATAAGGAGGCCTCCAGTTAATTTTTATGTAGGGTGAGCTTTAAGTCTTCATAGATAACCCAGTTTTAACAGTAAACTTGATGTGTGAGATTACCATGAACGGCCAGGTTAAAATTGCAGCTGTCAAATTTGTCCTTTGAGGATACTTCACATCGGTAGCCTCCTGCATACGCGGGCTTGGCCTTGATAATTTGGATTTCAAAGTTGTAAACCTGCAGAGGGAGAGGAGAAGACAATTAAAAGACTCCATCGTTGTGGCTTCTGTAATCTGTAAGTGCAGCTCCCCTGGATATCTAGTCCCCAAATTCCTAGGATGCCCATCCTCCAGATACCCAGTGGCGTAGCGACCCGGGGGCGGGGGGGGGCGGACCGCCCCGGGTGACACCAGACCTAGAGGGTGACACCTCTCGGCCGGTCACCCCTCGGTATAGAGACACTTACCTGCAGGTCCGGAGCGTGGAGGCCGGCGCCGCTCTCAGCTGTCATCTGAGGGCGCGTCATCAGAGGGCGCCTCTGATGACGCGCCCTCAGATGACAGCTGAGAGCGGCGCCGGCCTCCACGCTCCGGACCTGCAGGTAAGTGTTTGCTTTTTTTAAAAATGCCGGCATGGTGGGAGCGGGCCGGCCGGTTCCGCTGACAGCAGAGCGGGCCGGCCGGTTCCGCTGTCAGCGCGGAACAGGCCGGCCCGCTCCCACCATGCCGGCAAAAATGCTTTTTTTTTTGTTTGTTTTCTTTGGGGGGGGGTGACACCATTGGGGGGGGGGGGTGACACCATTTCCTACCGCCCCGGGTGACACCAGCCCTAGCAACGCCACTGCAGATACCCCATAATAGATACGTGTTATTTGGAGCTTCTGTAATGCTGCCTGAATGCCCTCACTAGCCAATCTAGATGAGGAATCAGTAACCGTTTCTAGACAAATGGGTTGATTCAAAGAAACATGTTAAAGCATTGATTTTGTTGCCGAACATCCTATTTTTCCCGAACGCTCGTGCGTTCGTATGAACTTGCGAGTGATTCTATAAGCAAATACGTTTCTATCCTAAAATTTACGTCCGTTCGTATGGCAGTTCGGGAATCAGACCTATGTCAGTTTCCATCCTGAATTTTCCGTTTCATTTCTCAGGTTGCAACATTGGTTTTGCCCTTTTTCCTTTTTTGTCTGGACGTAAATCCTTCTGATCTTGCGGCTGCGCACTACAAACTTACCTCATTAAAGTGCATTCTAAATATTTGGTCTTATTTTTCTTTATTTCATTCATTTTGTAGAAACCAACCATTAATGAATGCATTTGCATAAGTAAATCTTACTTTGTTTAATTTTTAGTTAACTTGCATTTTTTACTTGGTGATTTAATTTTAATATTTTGCCTTCAAATGGTACAACTTAAAATTTTTGTGTGTGGTTACCCACACCCTCTACATACAGATTGCTCTCAAATATTAAAAAACACCCAGCAACTTCGGCATGTTATGAGTCTAGAAACAGCCAAGATGGTGGCTCAGGTATTCTCGGGCAGCCTGCAAACAGAAAGGGCCTTGTGACTGTCCGTGCCCCCAGCTCTGCTGTGTCTGTGCAAAATACAGCAGTAACCCACATCCTGCACTTTATCCCGCTCTCCTCTCCTCAGTAAGTGTGATGCATCTGACCAAAGATGTGCTTAAATAATTAAACAAAGCAAAGGTAAACAACTACACCAATAAATGCAATCTAAAAATATTATTCTAGTACATAAATTTAAAAATAAATAACAAAGGACATAAGTTTCTTTAATTAACGCAAATATATTGCAAAATAAAGGTTTACATGCAAAGGACTAATTAAGGTCCACATTAAAATGCTTTTATAAGGCATACATGAAATGTATTGAATCAGGTATGCATTGCCATACAATTAATGGCCTCGGCCATGCTGATACATGCAGTTCATTGGAGCACAAGACGCGCAGACTCCTCCACATAGCCAAAAAACCTGTTCACGAACAGCAATCCGGCTGCTAAAAGGTGTCGGCTGTGGCTTTCTTTTAAAACGCGTTTAGAGGTTTCTCTGAATCACACCTAAACACATCCGAGTATCCTAAGTTTTACGTTTTGATCGTAAGTTTTAGGATTTGATCCTAAGTTTTACGTTTTGATCCTAAAATTTAGGAACGAACGTCCGCTGATCGTAAGAGCATATACGCATTCGTACGTAGGCTCGTGCGAGTCGGAAATGGCCAAAAAAACAGGAAAAAATGACTAACACCCACCCAAACTTACGATTTGCGATACGAAATCAATTAACTTTTGCTCTTTGAATCGAGGGGAAAATGTCTGAACTTTCTTTTGGGTATCATGGCTGAGAAAATCAGCTAATAGATCCTACATAGTAATATATACAGTCGCTTCATTAATATTAAATGAACCAAATGTATTTTTTTTTGTTATTGCTATTACCTTATTGTTACGATCGTAGGTCTCGACCATCTGCAAATGTTTGCCGATTTTGGTAGACAGATCCATCCATTTGCCCTTGAACCATTTTACCACTGGTTTCTTAAGGAGGTTGGAACCATTGACCTTTGCAGTAAATTTGATATTTTCACCTATATTTTAGACAGAGGAAAATTAGAAAACATTTTAAAAATGAGCATAAATGTAAAAGTCTTAAAAGGGGATTCCATTTCCAGGCTTTTATACAGAGTAGATCAGGTAGATCCTCTGCGCCAACAAAGTTTCCAGGTGAAGGTGACAGAAACTCAGCTCTATGATGGACTAATGCTTTAATCCTGATCGTTCTAAATTTCTGTTATGAAACAGGTTACTGACCGACGGTGACCTCTCCATCCACTGGTCTTTCTATGAAAAGGCCGATTTCATCCTTCGGGGGCTCTGAGTTAGGGGCTGGGGCGGCTAGATTGAAAAAAAAAAACATTATTAATCGAAAGACTATGATCTCAATCAGCAATGTCATACTGTAATAGTAATACTGTAATAGGACAGTGCATGGGTCAGCTACAGTAGTATCATGCATTCTTGCAGCAATCAATCAGAATCTAGTATGAACAGATACCTAGAATCTGCTATATAAGACATTCAAAATTAAATATGGACCAGGGTTTTTAAAGAATTTGGAGCTCAGGGCCTACAGAGTCATAGTCATAGAATCAGCCTAAATACCCACTTTAGTTCCTTTCTTTCTCTCTCTGGTCCCTGATCTGGTTTAGCTTCGTTAACTCAACCCCACCTATCCTGGTCTTAAGCAATAATGTACATTTTTGGCCTCTTGCATAGGCCAAATATCAGTTGGATAACCTAGGGTTCTCCTGCTGGTGCACCACCACTATAAGGTGTGCTTGTGAGGACCAGAGTTCAAATAAACTCTATTATTCTGTGTCTACAACAGAGGAGTGGTTGGCTACTCAGTGGTCTTCTATCAGCTACTTAGCTGGAGGTCTACACTGTGCAGACAACCTAGCCTCTTCTTCTGAGTTGAATCTGTGTATGAGTTATGGAGAATAGTTTTTCCTGGATTTGCAAGAGTTTTACCAAGCTTGCATGTGATTGCAGAGTCAAGTATGTCTGGTGGAAGCTCACAAGATGTCTTAGCAAAGAGAAGGCTTATATAATAGAAATGCTTTGGGTGTCACAGAGAGCAAAGCAGCATCACTGGAACAAAAGCCTCAGGGTCGCCTGAGGATTTTTTGGACCTAATGCAAATGGAATGTTTTCACCACCCATAACCTATATGTGATAACTGGGCCCACAGTTTCAACTGTGCTCCAAGGCAGATGGGCTTGTTTCCTTAATTTTTAGTTCAAAATAAGAGTAGGAGCCCAGCCATCTTATAAGGCATGTGTGAGCCAGTTTTGAAGGCTCCCATCAGGGTCGTCCAGCTGGAGCCTGGGTCAGGCTTCCCAGACCCCATACTTGAGTCATAGCTGTCCTGCCCTAATGATGGCTCTCCTTATTTGTGCTGGTCAGCACTCTTAATCCCGATGGGACCTATCCTTTTTTTCAATAAAAGGAACCTCTTGCTTCTGTTGAAGCTAGAGCTCTCTAATGTGGTCACAGAGAGTGTCTCCAATACTTTTCTCTATGTATAAACAACAAAGAAAGTTTTGTCTAAAGTTTTAATTGTTTGGATTGGCAAATGTTTGCCCCATTTTGAGCATGACAGGTTATAGCACCCCCCGTCAGTAATTATTACCTTCAGCAGGTGGTGCATCTGCCGTTTGGTCTGCAGGAGCTGGAGCTGGGGCCGAAGCCTCGTTGCTGGTTGCTGGAGCGTCTGAAGAAGCTGGCTCAGGGGCAGCAGGGGCAGGATCAGGGGCAGGAGCGGGGGCAGCTTCTGATTTCTCTAAAGGTAGTCAAGTGACAGGTAAAATGGAAATGTGTAAAAACATTTATGAAGAATTATGGATATTATTTATGATAGTACAGTAGCATATAGAAAAGCAAAAAAACACCATTTATTTTAAATTGATTTAATTAAATACATTATTAAAAGCATAATTAGATGCAGTCCACTGCTTTTACAAATGCATATATATCACTAGTTCCTTGTTTTCCTTACACATTTCGCAGGTTCCTCAAAGAACAATTGTTTTCCAGGGAATCATTGGGGATAAATAAAGAAAAGTGGAGTTATCAGCTTGTTTGATGGGATTCCCAGAGCCGGCAGATTCACTCCCCCCAGGGGCATCCCAGTTTGGAAAGCCCAGCTGTGTGAAACCCTGCCGATCCTCACCCTTCCGGTGTTCCTACAGCATATTAATGAGCGACGGCTGCATCCCCGGCATCTTACGGCTGAGGCGTGCTCCAGCCATTTAGAGGGAAAGACGCAAAGACGGGAGCATCCCGCAGACCAGAGATGTGGCTGCTCCTCTCTCTCTGTATATAAACAGAGCTGTATGCAATGCATATTACAGCAATGATCAGACAACAGTGTGGGACTGGCGGGAAAAGTGAGTTTGGAGGGCGATCTGTGGGGTTTTACACACCCCAGGGACAAGAACCTATCACCAAAGAAACAAAGCAAGAGAGAAAGAGGAGATGGGAGAAAAAGTTGGAGAGGTCATCAGCGGCAGACAGGCTAAATGGTTAACAAAGCACGATCATATCTAAACAGGTCCATAAACCTTTTTTTACAGTACAGTTTATTTTTGTGGCCAGCCTACTTACCCCAGCCTGAGTTCCTAGAATTCAGTGTGAAGGGAAGTTAGAAATTGCAAAAAATGCGGCTTACAAAGTTTATTAGAGCGAACTGGTTCTTGTAAAGCCTGGTGGGTAAGCTTGGGTTAGCAGATATTGGCAGGAGCTCTCTCTCTCTCGATATATATATATATATATATATATATATATATATATATATATATAATCAGACCTCATTCCACACAAGTCTGTTTGCTTGTAGCGCCTACTGCTGAGCGTGCTGCCATACCTGCCATACACACACACACTCACACATACTTGGCTATGAATTCCTAACAGAATGTGAGGTTTTGGGGTGTCAAATGAGAATGCGAAAGGAGAGACATTTGAGAAAATCTAGAGGCAAGAAAGAAAAAAAGGTCTAGAACAGTAGGATGGTTCCATCGTTTAGTAGGGTCATTTGGGGGAACTAGGTTGGCAAGAGTCAGACTGCTAGGATCAGCAGTGTTCTAACTGGTGGTGTGTCTGTCTTTGTTTTCCCTGCTGTGCCATCTGTATCATTGTCCCCCTAGATCTCTGGCTGATCGGTGGTGGTCGTGCATCCAGCAGCTTCATATCCAGGTCTGGCATTCTGAATTGTTTGTTTGGCTCCTGGCATTCTATTTGTTGCAAGTTATGTGTTTGGTCTCTGTTTTTTTATCTCTAGTCCTGCCTCCCTGTTGTTGTTAGTGTGTCCCGTCCATCTGGGGCAAGACTGAAGAAGCAAGAGGTCCCCTGAGAGGTCGGCCAATCTGGTGGTGCAGACTGGTTGTCTCAGCCTTCTGTTCCCAGTTTGCGCTCCTATAACTTGTCCCTAATCTGTGTCCCCAGTCTGTGCCTCAAATTCTGGTTCCTTCTGCATGTTTTTAGGGACTTTCTTGGGCATATATCTCGTCATTGACCCACTGCTATGGACCAGTTCCAAGATTTCTAATCTCTCCTGAGCACATGGTGATCTTGCACATCTTGGCCTGACAATTACATGGAGGTGTTAATAGACCTGGCATAGGGACAAATTACACTTTAGAAAGTCAAGTAAAACAATTTTTTTTTCATTTCAGGTAGGATGGGACAAGGGCAGATGCTTTAGACTTCATTGCTTACAGATGGTGCCTGACCTCTCCAATTCTTTTGTTCCAGGATGGGATTAAAACCCAGCAACCAGACTGAAAATTTAGTGGAAATACTTATTAGAAGTGTAGTGCACAGCTGTAATATAAGGCCTATAGAATTTATTTGTTGAGCCAGCACTAGGGCAAAATGGTTCTCAGTGGGGGAAGGAAAAAAAACATGCTATGGTGCTGCCATTGTCCCATACAGGTATGTGCCATGCTGTGCCTATACCATAGCAGCAGGCAGTGCCCACCTGCATGACTGAGCCCAATAGGGGGAATAAGGGGCCTGATCAGCTGTTTAAAATGAATGTTGAAGAGTAGAAGACAAATAAAAAATATATATATATATATATATGTTTTACAGGAACAGAGTACACAAGTCTGTAAAGATGCTTGCACAATCAGAAATGCCCAGGTTCCTCTTTTGTTGAGTATTCCTTTTACTTTCAGGGCTATTAATATATATCCCACTCTGCCAGTAAGCCGCTGCCGGCCAATCCGTTGGCAAATGTGGGATAATGTTAGATGAGGACAGGTGCCTAGAGCCAGCCACTGACTGGATATTAAATAGATTCTATAGGGCAGAGGAGTAGCTAGGCAAAGATTCAAACTGGCACCCCACCTGCTCTCAGGCCCCCCCTGACCTGCTGCACCCGGGGCAAGTGCCCCCTTCTGCCCCCTAGCTACACCCTGCTATAGGGGCAAGCTCTCCACCTAATGCAGAAATCCCTTTCTCCATATCACTAAGGTTTGAATAGTTTTCCACCTAGATTCACATTAAATCTAATTTGTGGGTAAGAAAACACTCAGACAGGAATGATTTCCTGTTGGTTCCTTTGCTGTGAGCATGAACGTTGGCAGCAGAAGACCAAGACTTGCCTATTCTGTTATATAAATATTTCCAGATGAAGGGGGAGGGGGTCTGAATGGATGATAGGATCCAAACTGATAAAGCATGGAAGGAGGGAGAGATGGAGAAAGAGGGGAGGATGGAAGGAAAATTAAAGGAGTGGAGCAAGAAATTATGAGAATGAAAAAAAGGTAGAGAGAGATTAAGGGAAGGGAAAAGAGGCAGATGTAGAGAAAGTGATATTTATTAAGAAAGATAAAGATTAAGAAAAAATAGAGACCAGAATAAAAAAAAAGGAGCCGGATGCCCCTAAATTGCCACCAAAAATCTGGGGAGCATTGTTTTATTAAAAGCAAAAACCATCAGGAGTTGGATTATGTATTTTTGGAGTAGAAGAATAAATTTACAGCGACACAAAAGCGACAGGCGATGAGGAAAAGAGAAGGAATGGGATGTGGAATGTGCCCAGGAAAAGTGGGATTATTTACTCAGTATACTTGATACTTTAAAATGAAAAGGAACATTACAGGCAAAGGGTTAACTAAGAGTGCTATCTTTTTGTGTCAGGGGATGTGTTTATAATCTTTAAGATTCCCAGGTCGATCGATTCCCTCCCCCCTGGGGCATCCAAAACCGGGATGCCCCGCTGTGTAAAACCCCCCAGGCCGTCCCATACATTTACCTTGCTTCCTGATCCAACAGCGCATGTGCGAGCCGCGGCCGCGCCCCTGCTATCCTTCTAGCAGGACACACGCCCGCGCCAGGCATTTGTGAATGGCCATCACGGGCATGCTCCCTGTTAGAGGGTAGTGAGGGATGTGACCGCCAGCGCGCTAGGATCCGCTGGCCTTAGACGAAGGCTCCAGCGCGCTGATTGGACGAGTGGTCGCGCCGTAGGACCGGGAAATATATACACAGCGCCTGACACATACATCAGATATCATGTTAGCACATTAGTTAACTCTATGCCTGGACAGTCCCTTTAACCTGACATCATAAATAATTTAGTGTCAGCCTCAAAAGCAAATACTGTAGATATCTGATCTGCATTCAAGTCTATTTTCTAGTAGCGCCAAAAATAATGACAGGGCTGACCTGCTTACCTTCCAGAGAATGAACCTCTGACTCATAGCAAAGTGGAAGGCAGATCCATATGATTAGATGTGTGCATTTATGAGCCAAAGAGCTGTGTAAAATAAGGTTTCTATGGAACGGACAATCAGTTCCTCCTTCCCTACTTATCATAGCCTTAAAAATAAATTCCCAATTTAGAAATGGCTCAGCTTCCCCTTAGTGGTATATTTTACATATCACATCAAATAAAGAAAAACAAACCTAATAAATGCTATCTAATGCATGTCCTGCTTACATCGCGTAATAAACCACCAATGAAAAAATGTAATGTTGGGTATATTAAACCTAGTGATTACATAAGTGTTTACTGTAGGGCGGCCATCAAGGTCAAACAGGAATAATTCTGCTATCTTCCATTTCATACATATTTTATATGGTTTTATAGCTTTGCCTGCCAGAGACATGGATCTTTACAAAATGTGTGGTCGTCTATGTGCAGGAGATTAAGGTGCTCTTACAAGCTGTGGAGGATAAAGAATAGCATGGGAAGAAAAAGCAGGGTATGGAGCTCTTAGTTGGCTGAGTGGCTCCAGGTGGTATCAGTGGATTGCATGTTTGTATCTGGAGGCATTTAGACAGGCTAGGTGGTATGTTTGGACTGCAGGGGGGTATTTGAGGCAGGAGGTTGTTGCATGGTTGGATATGGGAGCTAATGGACAGAACAGGTGGTATGGTTGGGCTGCAGGGCAGTGTAAGGATTTAGTTGCACAGTACATGTGGTAGGAGGTGGTTGCAGAGTGGTATATAGAGGCAAGTAGGCAGTGTAGGTGGTTGCAGAGTGGTATATGGAGGCATTTGGACAGTACATGTGGTATAGTTGGGCTGCAGCACAGTGCAGGTGGTAGGAAGTGGTTGCAGAGTGGTATATGGAGGCATTTGGATAGTACAGATAGTACGGTTGGGCTGCAGGACAATATATGGATGCAGTTGCACAGTGCAGGTGGCAGGAGGTGATTGCAGAGTGGTATATGGAGGCAAGTAGACAGTGTAGGTGGTTGGAGAGTGGTTGGAGAGTGGAATATGGAGGCATTTGGATAGTACAGATGGTACGGTTGGGTTGCAGGACAATATATGGATGCAGTTGCACAGTGCAGGTGGTAGGAGGTGGTTGCAGAGTGGTATATGGAGGCATTTGGATAGTACAGATGGTACGGTTGGGTTGCAGGACAATATATGGATGCGGTTGCACAGTGCAGGTGGCAGGAGGTGATTGCAGAGTGGTATATGGAGGCATTTGGATAGTACAGATGGTACGGTTGGGTTGCAGGACAATATATGGATGCAGTTGCACAGTGCAGGTGGCAGAAGGTGATTGCAGAGTGGTATATGGAGGCATTTTGACAGTACAGATGGTACGGTTGGGTTGCAGGACAATATATGGATGCGGTTGCACAGTGCAGGTGGCAGGAGGTGATTGCAGAGTGGTATATGGAGGCATTTTGACAGTACAGGTGGTACGGTTGGGTTGCAGGACAATATATGGATGCAGTTGCACATTGCAGGTGGTAGGAGGTGTTTGCAGAATGGTATATGGAGGCATTTGGATAAGATGGTACGGTTGGGTTGCAGGACAATATATGGATGCAGTTGCACAGTGCAGGTGATAGGAGGTGATTGCAGAGTGGTATATGGACGCAAGTGGACAGTACAGGTGGTAAGAGGTTGTTGCATAGTTGCATATGGAGGCATTTGAACAGTATAGGTGGTATGAGGTGGTTGCATGGTTGTATATCGGGCAGTACAGGTGGTAGGGATAGGTTGCAGGGTGCTATGTGGAGGCAATTGGAAAGTATATGTGGCATGGTTGGGTTGGCAGAGCGATATATGGAGGCATTTGAACAGTACTGGCTGTAGAAGGTAGATCCAGGATAGTATATGGAAGCATGTGAAAATTATGGATAGTACTGTTGGGTTGCAATGTCATATATGGAGGCTTTTGGACATCGCAGGTGGTATAGGGGGGTTGCAGGTTGGTGTAGAGATGGGTACAGGCATTGGTGGGTCATAGTATTGTAAAACGGGGCCTTTCAGTAGTGTGGGAATCTAAGCTGGTATGTGGAACCCTTATACACAAAGAAGAGCAGATAATAAGTGGGTTCTTACCTGCCTCCTTCACTTTAAGCTCAAACTTCACCTTTGAGGTTCCAGCAATAACTGCGTAGACTACCTCATCTTCTGCGCTGGCGTTGTTGATGGTCAGCGAGTGGTTTTTGCCATCTGCTTTGATGGCGTACTTGTCATTAGCAACAATGTCTACATTATTCTTCTGCCATTTCACCTTAACAGCGGGCTTCTCAGTCTCGGCCTCAAAGGTGACAGAGCCACCTACCTGAACATCAGCTGACTTTGGTTTCTTGGTGAAAGCTGCGAAAAGAAGAGTAGTGTAAATTTAAATTTAGAATCACTTGTAGGTCCCAGCTTCACACATCCCATTAGGTATCTTACACTCATGATGATGACTCAACAAAAACCTAAAATGTATCATCAATGGTAAAATTGTTGGTTTTATTTTTTAGGCAACAAAAAGAACAACCCCCACTCGCTGGGCCAGTCCATCCCCTATGGTAATATATCTGGGTGGCGAGGATTCCAAACTTCCTAGAGATAGAGGCTACCTTAAAGCTCTTCAGCGCTAATAGAGTTAGGCAAACAAACAAGAGAACAATAAGTAGATCATAGGTTAGAATACTCAGTTGATTGTATTTTTCTTTACGTTTTTTAAATTTAATTTTACTAAACAAATCTTTTTATTCAGGATCAGCCTATTACGAGTAGATTAAGGCCCTTATTTAACAAGGGATAGCGCCAGGTAGCGAATGGTGAGCGAACGGTAATGACGCTCACCGCCACGAGAACGCCGGCTCCCCTCCGCAATCACACATTTATCAAGCCGATCCTGCTTAGCGACTGAGAGAGCGCCAGATAGCGAATCATTCATCATTATTCCAGCCTCACCCCACAGCGCTAGCGAGCGACCTTGAACAGCGACAGGTATGACCTCTCGCTACCTGGCGCTCTCCAATGCATTTCAATGGAGCTAACTTTAAATATTCATAATTAATTGCTATTAATTTTTTTATTTTTTTTTTTAATGTCAAAAATTCTGTGACCACTTCTGCAATGTTAGATTTTTTGTTTAAGGAAAAAAAAAAAAAAAATGTGTGCAGAATTGATATTACAGGTCTGATATTAATGTATTCATATTACAAAATGTTTTGAAAAACATGTTTTTTTTTTTTTCTAAAAATATGGTTGTTTGGGGGTTAAAAAGCTACTTTTAACCCATCGCCGCCAGCGCTCTGGGGTTTAAACAAGCATTTCACAACGCGAGAATTTTTGGAGCGTGATTTGTTAATGAATATGCTGGGAGCCGTTCGCTATGGCCGTTCGCTGTCATGCGCTCCCATACAGCGCGGAACCTGTCAAACAGCGACTCCTAACCCCGTATTCAACATTACCGCACACCGACTGAGTCGCTATCAACAACCGAACAACGGCCAAGCACAGCGAATACTAGCGTGCGCTGTGAAAATAACGCTACTGTCGCTCATCTGTCGCTACCTGGCGCTATTAATGAATCAGCCTGCCCGACTTAAGCGAGACTACCTCAAACTGGGCTGTTTCTAGGGGAGGGCAAGCAGAGCCCTGTGTGCAGAGGCCATTGGGGGCGCCTTTATCCCAGCAGCCATCCTGTTTTCTGCAGATGGGTCAGGGCCATTGTTAGTAGGACCAGTCATACGCCAGGCCCTCACCCCCATATAGGGGCCCTGTCTGCAATCGTTTCATAGCGCTATGTTCCGTGCTGTGCTTGTTCCTTAGCATCAAGGAGTACTGAGCAAAGTCATGGGGGATGAGAGGCCTGTCTTATGGGCTGCACCACTAACAGTGTCCTTCACCCACCTGCCAAAAAAAAGGAAGGCTGGGATAAAAGCACCCCCATGGGGTTGGCGCCCAGGGCGTTGCCCCGCTTACCCTCCCCTAGAAGCAACCCTGGGGGTGTATGTTTTCCTTTCCCTACTATTTTGCTGAGAAACTGCCCTCACAACCCCAATACTAGAAAATGTTTATATTCAATTAAAGCAGGCAGGCTGGGGATCCATATTGCTGGAGCCCCCTACGCATGGACCCCCGCAGAGCCTGCAATACTTCCTAAATTGTGATCCTCAGCTGAAATGCAGCCCTGCGATTGGCTACCTGCGGCCACCTGGGCCGGCCCTGATCAGCGGCTGAAAAAGAGATTGCTCCAGCAATCTGGATGTCCCCTGAGCCAATGCGAACCCATACCCATTAGGTAGGAAATGGGTGTGGGTCCACTTTAATGATTCTGTAATATTGATTATCTTTTCTATATATGTTAACGTAACTTGCAGCCTTGAAGTGGCGCCTTGAAAAAGTGACAGTCCGTCACGGAACGCGTGGGTGGCTGATTATCTCGCTCAGCAGGAGGTTTTTATGTATCTTTCATTGAGGTGATTTTTTGATTATTCACAGTATATATTATTTGTCTTTACTGACTTATAGCACTTTAATATTGCACATAGGCACTTTAGGTATATTTGGTATGTATGTACTTTTGTGTTGTAAGATCATCATGTTTTGCCACAGATAATGGACTGATTAGGTTTCCCTCTGCTGGGTTGGGTTATGTGTTGGTATGTGTGTTTTTTTAAATGTTTTGTGATGATTAATTGTATGTGTTCTTTTTAATGTGATTTATTGATGAATTAAAAATCCTTTTGATATGAATTAATTACATTGTTGGTTTATTAGTTGAGGAGGTGTGGTGCTTTTGGAACAAGGTTCCTATTTTTATGGTGTACTGGGCCATAAATTGCTCTTGTGTGTATTATATTGTTGGTTTGGGACGTTTCATTGGCACACCCTCACTCATATGTATATTCTTGGATGGTGCTGAACCAATAGGTGCACAGTGTGCAGGTTTTTCTACGTAACTTGCAGCCTTATTTATTAAAATATCTTGTGGGTACAAGATGAACTTCTCTTGCGAGACGCTCTCTGCGTCTGCACTGCATCGCTGGCTGAGGACAGCCGGCGCTCCTGGCCATGTGCTGGCCACTGCACGGGGCTTTTAAACGCCTACGTGCTAGCGATGCCTAGCGCTGTTTGGGAGCGCTGAAATAACACTTTATTTAACATAGCAAATACACAGTGCCCGCACGAGCACTGTACAAAGGAGTTAACAGGCGCCTGTTGCAACCCCCGATTTTTTTTGGGGGGTGATGGCAGCACATTTCCAATGCGCAAACACCGGGAATTTCATTGGGGGCACTTGAATGACATGACACATGTTTTGCATGGCCCAAAGTTTTCAGTGCAACCCAAAAGTGAAAAAAATGCTTACAAAAACATTACCAAACAGCCCAGGGATCCGATAATTATTATTATCGTTTATTTATAAAGCACCATTGTATTCTGTAGTGCTATACAAAGTCAGACTGTGTATGTCTCTGATTGTGCCAACCTCTGTAATGGACAGTGCCCCTCAGCAAAAGCGGGGCACCAGGCCCTGAAAAGCTATACTAACAGTACAGTCACATTCACCACCACTGGCAGGTGTGTAATCCCTCCCCCCCCCCGGCTCGGCTATTACCACAAACCAGTGATCCCATGGTACATCACTGACAGACGCCTGCCGCTGGCCGCTAAATTCATCCATGGATTAAAGTGGAACAAAATCTGGGTTTTTCAGTATTCTGTGAATTGGATCTTTGGATCCTTGTCCCAGGTGCATCGCAATTTGGAATGCCCTGCTATGTGAAATCCCACGAATTTCCCATAAAAACGTACCTACATAAAAACAGTGCATGTGTGGGCTCTCATCCGATTGGGTCCTTATGCTGTGCATATTGATGCCCTGCATTCAGCTCGGCAGAGGGCTCGGCAATAGGGAGCGGGAGCGACCACATCCCCAATTTCCCTTCAGACAGGGGCGTGCTCCTTCCTCCAGTGTATCTCAATGGCTGGGAACAGGAGTGCGCCCCAGCCCAGAGATGCTGGGGATGCGGACATATTTTATTTACATCCCTGCGGGAGTCAGGCCAAAGATGAGTCTTGCAGCCACACATGCACAGTGAGGTTGCCAGTTCCAGGTAAATAATGGCAGAAACCAAGGGTCTCACATACCAGAGTATTCTAAACCTGGATGCCCCTGGGGACCACTTTCACCGGAGTCCGAAAGTCTTTTAGACACTAGGGCCCAGGTCTCAGGTTATGGTCCATTTAACTCCCTCTTCCACACCTCACCAGCATCCAATTATTCACCCCACACCTGGAGATGGGGGCAGACTGGCCATAGGGAGACCTGTTGTGCTGCTGCTTTTAACACCCATATTCAGTCCTTGTCCCTTAGGCCCTTATTTAACAAGGGATAGCGCCAGGTAGCGAATGGTGAGCGAACGGTAATGACGGTCACCGCCACGAGAACGCCGGCTCCCCTCCGCAATCACACATTTATCAAGCCGATCCTGCTTAGCGACTGACAGAGCGCCAGATAGCGAATCATTCATCATTATTCCAGCCTCAGCCCACAGCGCCAGCGAGCGACCTTGAACAGCGACATTTCAATGGAGCAATCTTTAAATATTCATAATTAATTGCTATTAATGTTTTTTTTTTTTTAATGTCAAAAATTCTGTGACCACTTCTGCAATGTTAGATATTTTTTTTAAGGTAAAAAAAAAAAAAAATTCGTGCAGAATTGATATTACAGGTCTGATATTAATATATTCATATTACAAAATGTTTTGAAAAACTTGTTTTTTTTTATCCAAAAATATGGTTGTTTGGGGGTTAAAAAACTACTTTTAACCCATCGCCGCCAGCGCTCTGGGGTTTAAACAAACATTTCACAGCGCGAGAATTTTTTGAGCGTGATTTGTTAATGAATATGCTGGGAGCCGTTCGCTATGGCCATTCGCTGTCATGCGCTCCCATACAGCGCGGAACCTGTCAAATAGCGACTCCTCACCCAATATTTAACATTACGGCAAACCGACTGAGTCGCTATCAACTACAGAACAACGGCCAAGCACAGCGACTACTAGCGGGCGCTCTGAAAATGGCGCTACTGTTGCTCATCTGTCGCTACCTGGCGCTATTAATGAATCGGCCTCTTAGTCTTTCTCTCAGCCCCCTGTACCCAGCCCCACTTTACTCACAAGCCGAGGAACCCCAGCCCCCAGTGCTATAGCCCCGGCATCATGGTTAGGGGGCCTCAGCAGGGAAGTCTTGGGCCGGCCAGGGGCTGGTAAAATCCTGGGCTGATTTTTGGCCCCAGTCCACCACTGCCTGGAGACACCATTTTATTAGTGCCAGCCCTGTATCTGGTCCCAGCACTCAAATTAATTACATTTTATTGCCTTAATTGTTTCCCTAATTGATAAACTACTTAAACCAACTGACATATAAACAAGAGAAAATGTATCACTGAGTTCAATTCTAGCAACAGTCTCACTGTGCAAAAACTCTTAGCTATGAACCCCCTAACAACAGCCTGGTGAGTAGCACCCCCCGGCCTCTGTGAGGGGTCTCCTTCAGCTAATCAAGGGCTTTATGCAGGGGCGTAACTTGAGGGGTCCAGGCGGTGCTACCGGGGCCCAGAAGGTCAGGGGGGCCCTATCACTGTTGCTCCTCCACCTTCTTTAGTTGTCTAGCTGCATCCAACTGAGATAAAAGACAGAATATGTTTACTGTATGAGCCTTGAAAGGACCTCACTTCATGTTCGCACCAGGGCCCCGTCACATTTAGTTACACCACTGGCTCTATGTTTTATACACCCAATGTAATATGTAAAGATGAGACTGCATTAATAAGGGTTGATATTTTATAACTTATCTGGTGAGCAAGACAACCAAACCTTAGAGAGCCAGGCAATACTTAATGCTATTGCTAAACCCAAAACAATCTCCCTTTACCCATAGTTCCACATTAAGGCCCTTATTTAACAAGGGATAGCGCCAGGTAGCGAATGGTGAGCGAACGGTAATGACGCTCACCGCCACGAGAACGCCGGCTCCCCTCCGCAATCACACATTTATCAAGCCGATCCTGCTTAGCGACTAAGAGAGCGCCAGATAGCGAATCATTCATCATTATTCCAGCCTCACCCCACAGCGCCAGCGAGCGACCTTGAACAGCGCCAGGTATGACCTCTCGCTACCTGGCGCTCTCCAATGCATTTCAATGGAGCAATCTTTAAATATTCATAATTAATTGCTATTAATTTTTTTTTTTTTTTTTTTTTTTAAATGTCAAAAATTCTGTGACCACTTCTGCAATGTTAGATATTTTTTTTAAGGTAAAAAAATAAAAATAAAAAAATGTGTGCAGAATTGATATTACAGGTCTGATATTAATCTATTCATATTACAAAATGTTTGTAAAAACATATTTTTTTTTTCTCAAAAATATGGTTGTTTGGGGGTTAAAAAACTACTTTTAACCCATCGGCGCCAGCGCTCTGGGGTTTAAACAAGCATTTCACAGCGCGAGAATTTTTTGAGCGTGATTTGTTAATGAATATGCTGGGAGCCGTTCGCTATGGCCATTCGCTCTCATGCGCTCCCATACAGCGCGGAACCTGTCAAACAGCGACTCCTAACCCCGTATTCAACATTACTGCACACCGACTGAGTCGCTGTCAACAAACGAACAACGGCCAAGCACAGCGAATACTAGCGTGCGCTGTGAAAATAACGCTACTGGCGCTCATCTGTCGCTACCTGGCGCTATTAATGAATCGGCCTCTAAGTGTTTCCGAAGCATTAGAAGGATTTATACATATCAGTCATAACAGTCAATTCTCAAAAAGTATTCCACCCTGAACTGCACCCGGTGGGTACAGCTGATGGACCTGTGGCACCGCTTGGATGTGGGTCTATTTTAAGGATGACACATGTTGCCATATGATTTTTCAGCACAGGCATATCTATAGCC